>CM052705.1:69551304-69618648 GCA_028551405.1 Uromys caudimaculatus | reverse complement strand
GGGTAGGTGGGAGGAGGAATTCCCTCACAGAGGCAGGGAGGGAGAGGGGATAGTGGGTTTCCAAAGAGGAGACCCGGAAAAGGGGAAACATTGGAAATGTAAATAAAGTATCAAAAAATAATAAAAAATAAATAAAAATAAATAAAATGACAGCTATGTGAAAGTTTCAGGAGACCTACCCCCACCAAAAAAAAAAAAAAATACTATAGTGTATGTATGTTATGGGAGTAACTTATCACTTTCAGGATTGATTTTTTTCCACCTCTTTACAGGTGGAAAAATTTAACTGCTATTGAAAATATACTATAAAACCCATGGCATATAAATTCACCTAGAGAAGAACTTAATACTATTAATTTATTAAATGGATACACATTAGTAAACCCATGTATTTCTACACTATCCATTTTCATCAGAAAATTTCTATGTGGAATGAGAGGTAGCTCATACACAGACAACTGGTCAAAGTGCAGACAAAAGTTGTCTGCGGAATGCTCAGCCATGAATGATAAATCTCTATCACACCCTCGTTTCCCAATAGTTAAAATAGCATGTGAGAAAGGGACTGTAAAAAACCATCAGCGATCAAAAAGGATTCTGGTTCTACAAATGCAATGATGTCTTCTTGACATTGAATTCACTTAATGAACTCATGGATCTGAGGTTGCCTGCACAAGACCTACATAAGATAAAGCCAACTACCATTCTAGCATAGATGGAAGAAGAAGACAGGATTCTTCACTCCTAACTAAGGAGCTATTAACAACTGATAGTGGATAAGGTGGTATAGGTAATTTTCTTTAGAGGTATGGCCTGTGGTAGGTTGACCATACTGCTATGGATAGTCCCATACCTGTGTGCATATTAACAATGTTAATCAAACTCACAAGGTTGTGAAGAAAAACAAAAGATTCCAAAAAGCAGACATAAAATTGGAAGAAAAAAATGTGAGGCAAAGGAATTCCCCGGGGGAATTGGAAGTGAGTTCTCTCTGTGGGTAATAAATATTATCAAAATATATTGTAAACATTCTCAAAGAAAAAACATTTTGTTTGGGTACTGTTTTGACTACTGTAGATTTTTGCTCTGTACTATAATTAAGGAAATGTGATGTTCCCTGTTTATCTTTTTTCTCTGCATTGATTTGGCTATCTGGTTTCATTGTGATTTTATATAAGTTCAGGATTAAAAGATGCATTGCAATATTATACTAGTATTATGATATATTTACCACATGTATAACCACTTTGGAAATTTTAATACTATAACAAGATGATCACTTAAAATTTATGAATACAAAGTATTATTTTCACTCTTTTCCTCTTTAATGTTTAATTATATTTCATTAAACATTTTACATCCTTATTTAAGTTTATTCTTGCTTATTTCTAGGTATGTAGTTTTGGATAGCTTTTGCTCATGAAATTATTAATGTTTTCCAGAAAGGTCATTATTGACTGGAAGAAACACTGTTTATTTTTGTGTGTTGTTTTTATAACCTCTGGGTTTATTGAATTTAGTTAGTATTTAGTCATTTCTGGAGAAACTATTGTCTGCAATTGGGGAAGATTTTTACTCTCTCCTTCCTAATTTGATGTTCATTATTTCCTTTGCTTGTTTGCTAGTTTCAATTATAACTTTTTAAAATACTGTACGGAATAGTAGAGGAGAAAGTAGATATCATTGTTCTGTTCAAAATTCTAGAAAAGATTTTGACTTTTGCCCATTTGGTGTGGTGTTGTCTGTCTCAATTTGTAAAGATACTTTCTGTGTTCTGTCCTTCATTAGTTAAGATACATTTTTTCTATATCTAATATGCTGAATTTCATAAAATGCTTTTTCTGGATCTAAGAAAATAATCATTTGCTTTTTGTAAATCATTCTATTGAGATGATGTATTATAAATATCTTTTGTGTATGGTGACTCATCCTTGTATCTCTACAATGTCAACCTTATCATTGTAATTTTTTTCTTTTACTATGACACTGGTTTTCTAATACTTGAAAAATGTTACATCTTTAACTTAGAGTATTTGATTAATGATTTTCTTTTTGTTTTGTTTTGTATCTGATTTTGTATTTGTTTTGTTTTATTTTGGAACAGGGCTAGAGTTAAAAAATCAACTGGTGCTGTTCCAGTTCTTTGGAGTATGTAAAGTTCAGCTTTCTTCATGTTGACTCCATACATTAAATTGTAAGTCTTAGGGTATAGGCCTCTTCCAACATAAATATTTACATACATTCTTTATAATGCTTTAGAGAGTACATGTGATATTTTACATACATTATCAAATATGAAGCATCAATATTTAAAACATATCTGTATTATATTCTAAAATACCAAATATTTCTTCCAATAGCTATGTTCTGGTTTTCTTGTAAATTAAATATGACAATATGTATGGCTTGGAAGGTAATACATGCTTAGCATTTGTTGAACAAGTTAAATTTAAAATTCACAAATCTTTGCATGTTTTATCTATTTTAGATGTTTTAGAGAAAAGAAAAACAGTATAAGTAGTATACTACAATCATTCATCCATTCATGTAAAATATTCACAGTAGTGACTGGATACATTTGATTTTCTTTGCTTCTGGGTATAACCAAATAAGGAAAAGCCAAGATAACAAGAAAAATTAGACATAGTTGAAATAATGAGCTGATGTTCTCAAATCAAAAGAATACATCAGAATAGCACACTTTATATTACATTCATTGAAAGGACAACTGGAAAAGTTTCACCCAAATTATTAAGTAGTAAGATATTGGCCAGGGTTGGTCTCTGCCCTCGGGGTTTCCAGGCATCCTTACGCACCAGGCCAGACTGGAAGGAATGAAGCTTAGAGGAGAGGATGGGTTTTGCAGGACTTTGGTTGGTGGCTGGTGCTAGAGAAACAGCAGATGGATTTTGAGATGGATTTCAGTGAAATAGCTTTCCTTTATTGGGGATAGCAAGGGCTTTACAAACCTTAGGTGAGTAGAGGTTTTCAGGGTGAGTACACATTATTGGCCAATGCCTAGGTGCCCGGAAACTTCATTTGCATAAAAGGAAGTTCCAAGTGCTTGCTGGACATATCTTTATAGGGGAAGAGGAAGTTCAACCTGTAATTTGGCCACTAGGCTGCCTGATTACTTCAAGGGTGGTGTAGGAGAGGGTCATAAGGCCGATGTGAGTTGGGATATGCAGGCCCAGAACAAGGAAGAAGCAATCCTAACTCCTGCCAGTCTCACGATGAAATTTTCTGGGTTTGGACCCTTCTCAACCTCACTCTTGCTCCGGACTGGCTCCCCCAGTCGCATGGCTTTCTATCCCCAAAGTAGGAGTTATCTTCTTGCTTTTATTGTTCCCATCAGATAAAAAAAAACTTAGAAAAGAAAAAGCCACTATCTAGGTATATATATATAATTTTTTTATTGGATATTTTCTTTATTTACATTTCAAGTGTTTTCCCCTTTCCAGGTCTCCCCTTCAGAAACCTCTGTTCCACCCCCATCTGCCTGCCTCTGTGAGGGTGCTTCCCCAACCACCAGCCTACTCCTGTCTTAACACCCTGGCATTCCCCTATACTGGGGCATTGAACATTCTCAGGACAGAGGGATATTCCTCCCTTTAGTGTCCAACAAGTACATCCTCTGCCACATATGCGGCCAGAGTCCTGGGTCCCTCCATGTGTACTTTTTGGTGGTCCAGTCCCCAGGAGTTTCAGGAGTCTGGCTGGTTGACACTGTTGCTCCCTCCATGGAGCTGCAAACCCCCTCAACTCCTTTATAGGGACCCCATACTCAGTCCAATGATTGGCTGCAAGCATCCACCTCTGTATTTGTCAGGCTCTGGCATAGCCTCTCAGGAGACAGCCATATCAGGCTCCCTTCAGCAATCACTTCCCATCATCCACAATAGTGTCTGGGTTTGGTGACTGGATATGGGATGAATCTCCAGGTGGGGAAGTCTCTGGATGGTCTTTCCTTCAGTCTCTGCTCCACATTTTGTCTCCATATTTCCTCTTGTGAGTATTTTGTTTCCCCTTCTAAGAAGCACTGAAGCATCCACACTTTTGTCTTCCTTCTTCTTGGGCTTCATATGGTGTGAATTGTATCTTGGGTGTTCTGAACTTTTGGGTTAATATCCACGTATCAGAGAGTGCATACTGTGTGTGTTCATTTATGACTGAGTTACCTCACTCAGGATGATATTTTCAAATTCCATTCATTTGCTTAAGAATTTCATGAAGTCATTGTTTTTAATAACTGAGTAGTACTCCATTGTGTAAATGTACAACATTTTCTGTATTAGTTCCTCTGTTGAGGGACGTCTGGGTTGTTTCTAGCTTCTGGCTATGATAAATATGGCTGTTATAAACACAGGAGAGCATGTGTCCATACTGCATGTTGGAGCATCTTCTGGGTATATGCCCAGGAGTGGTATAACTGGGTCCTCCGGTAGTACTATGTCCAATTTTCTGAGGAACCACCAGACTGATTTCCAGATTGGTTGTACCAACTTACAATCCCACCAGCAATGGAGGAGTGTTCCTCTTTCTCCACATCCTCGCCAGCATCCACTGTCACCTGAGTTTTTTATTTTAGCCATTCTGATTGTTATAAGGTGGAATCTCAGGGTTTTGATTTGCATTTCCCTGATGACTAAGGATGTTGAATATTTCTTTGGGTGCTTCCTTGCTATTCGAGATTCCTCAGTTGAGAATTCTCTGTTTAGCTCTGTACCCCTTTTAAAAATAGGGTTATTTGCTTCTCTGGAGTCTAACTTCTTGAGTTCTTTGTATATGTTGGAAGTTAGCCCTCCATCGGATGTATGATTGGTAAAGATCTTTTCCTAATTTATTGATTGCCATTTTTTTCCTAGTGACAGTGTCCTTTTCCTTATAGAAGCTTTCAAATTTTATGAGGTCCCATTTGTGGATTCTTTTTTTTTTTTTAAATGGGAATTTTTAAAATTTTTAAAATTTTTATTTATTTTTTTAATTTTTATTTTTTGATATTTTATTTACATTTCAAATGTTTCCCCCTTTTGATCTTAGTGCATAAGCCATTGGTGTTCTGTTCAGGAACGTTTCCCCTGTGCCCAAGTTTTCGAGGCTTTTCCCCACTTTCTCTTCTAGTAGATTTAGAGTATCTGGTTTTATGTGGAGGTCCTTGATCCACTTGTACTTGAGCTTTGTACAGGGAGATAAGAATGGATTGATTTGCATTCTTCTACATGCTGACTACCAGTTGAACCAGCACCATTTGTTGAAAATGCTCTTTTTTCCTCACTGGAAGGTTTTAGCTCCTTTATCAAAGATCAAGAGACCATAGGTATGTGGGTTCACTTCTCAGTCTTTAATTCTATTCCATTGATCAACCTGCCTGTCACTGTACCAATACCACACAATTTTTTTTAATTTTTTAAATTTTTAAAAATTTTTTGATACTTTATTTACATTTCTAATGTTTCCCCCCTTCTAGGTCGCCTTTTTGGAGACCACCTATCCCTTCCCCCTCCCCCATCTCTATGAGGGAATTCTACCTCCCACCCACCTGCCCACCCACTCCCATATTCCCACCTTGACATTCCCCTTTACTGGGGCCTTTCCTCCCCCTGAGGGCCAACAAGGCCCTCCTCTGCCACATATGTGGTCTGAACCATGAGTCTCTCCATGTGTATTCTTTGGTTGGTGGTCTAGCCTCCAGTAAGACTGGGTGTGTGTGTGTGTGTGTGTGTGTCAGGCCAGTTGACACTGTTGCTCCCTCCATAGGGCTGCAGACTCCCTCAGCTCCTTCAGTCCCTTCTCCAACTCCTCTATCTGGGACCTCACTCTCAGTCCAGCAGTTACTGTAAAGTGAAACTTGGGTATTCCAAATGTTTCAGTTACTATCCACTTATCAGTGAGTACATACCATGTTCGTTCTTTTGTGACTGAGTTACCTCGCTCAAGATGATATTTTCAAGTTCCATCCATTTGCCTGAAAATTTCATTAAATCATTGTTTTTAATAGCTGAGTAGTACTTCATTGTGTAAATGTAGCACATTTTCTGTATCCATTCCTCTGATGAGGGACATCTGGGTTGTTTCAAGCTTCTGGCTATTATAAATATGGCTGCTATGAACATAGTGGAGCATGTGTCTTTATTACATGTTGGAGCATCTTCTGGGTATATGCCCAAGAATGGTATAGCTGGGTCCTCAGGTAGTATTATGTCCATTTTTTTGAGGGTCTGCCAAACCGATTTCCAGAGTGGTTGTGCCAGCTTGCAATTCCACCAAAAACAGAGGAGTGTTCCTCTTTCTCCACATCCTTGCCAGCATCTGCTGTCACCTGAGTTTTTGATCTTAGCCATTCTGACTGGTGTGAGGTGGAATCTCAGACTTGTTTTAATTTGCATTTCCCTGATGACTAAGGATGTGGGACATTTCTTTAGGTGCTTCTCAGCCCTGCAAATTTCCTCAGTTGAGAATTCTCTGTTTAGCTCTGTTCCCCATTTTGTGATGGGGTTATTTGGTTTTCTGGAGTCTAACTTCTTGAGTTCTTTATGTATGTTGGATATTAGCCCTCTATCGGACATAGGATTGGTAAAGATCTTTTCCCAGCCGGTTGTGGTGGCACACACAGGTAGGATTTGCTGAAGGAGGCAGAGGCAGGAGAATCACAAGTTCGAGGCCAGCCTGGGCTACCATACAATTTTTATCACTATTGCTCTGTAGTACAGATTCAGGTTAGTAGTTTTGATTACTCCAGAAGTTCTTTTATTGTTGAGAATAGTTTTCTCTATCCTGAGTTTTTGTTATTCCAAATGAATTTGAGATTTGAACTTTCTTTTTTTATTGGATGTTTTCTTTATTTACATTTCAAATGTTATCTCCTTTCCTGGTTTCCCCCTTTCTGGAAACCCCCTATGCCATCCCTTCTCCCCCTCCTTCTGTGAGGGTGTTCCTCCACCCACCATCTACTCCCCCCTCCCAGCCCTCGAATTCCTGTATGCTAGAGCATCTATCGAGCCTTCACATGACCAAGAACCTCCTGATATTTCTAAATCTATGAACAATTGATTTGGAATTTTGATGGGATTGCATTGAATCTGTAGATTTCTTTCTGCAAGATGACCATTTTTACTATATTAATTCTGCCGATCCATGAACATGGAGTATCTTTCCATCTTCTGAGGTCTTCTTCGATTTCTTTCTTCAGAGACTTAAAGTTCTTGTCATACAGATCTTTAACTTGTTTGGTTAGAGTCACACCAAGATACCACTACTCTTCAAACTATTCCACAAAACAGAAAAAGAAGGAACACTACTCAATTCATTCTATGAAGTCACAGTTATGTTGATACCAAAACCACACAAAGTCTAACTTCTTGAGTTCTTTGTGTATGTTTCAGACGTAGTATTGGTAAAGATCTTTTCCCAATCTGTTGGTTGCCATTTGTCCTATTGACAGTGTCCTTTGCCTTACAGAAGCTTTGCAATTTCATGAGGTCCCATTTGTCTATTCTTGATCTTAGAGCATAAGCCATTGGTGTTCTGGTCAGGAACTTTTCCCCTGTACCCATGTGTTCGAGGTTTTTCCCCACTTTCTCTTCTATTAGATTCAATGTATCTGGTTTTATGTGGAGGTCCTTGATCCACTTGGACTTGAGCTTTGTACAGGGAGATAAGAATGGATCAATTTGCATTCTTCTGCATGTAGAATGCCAGTTGAATCAGCACCATTTGTTGAAGATGCTGTCTTTTTTCCACTGGATGGTTTTGGCTCCTTTGTTGAAAATCAAGTGACCATAGGTGTGTGGGTTCAATTCTGGGTCTTCAATTCTATTCCATTGATCCACCTGCCTGTCGCTGTACCAATACCACGCAGTTTTTATCACTACTGCTCTGTAGTACAGCTTGAGGTCAGGAATGCTGATTCCCCTAGACGTTCTTTTGTTGTTGAGAATAGCTTTTGCTATCCTGGGTTTTTTTGTTGTTCCAAATGAATTTGAGAATTGCTCTTTCTAGGTCTATGAAGAATTGAGTTAGAATTTTGACGGGGATTGCATTGAATCTGTAGATTGCTTTTGGCAGGATGGCCATTTTTACTATATTAATCCTTCCAATCCATGAGCAGGGGAGAGCTTTCCACCTTCTGAGGATTTCTTTGATTTCTTTCTTCAGAGACTTGAAGTTCTTGTCATACAGATCTTTCACTTGTTTGGTTAGAGTCACGCCAAGATACTTTATATTGTTTGTGACAATTGTGAAGGGTGTCATTTCCCTAATTTCTTTCTCAGTCTGTTTATCCTTTGAGTATAGGAAGGCTACTGATTTGTTTAAAAAAAAAAAACAAAAAAAAACAACACATGATCATTTCATTAGATGCTGAAGAATCATTTGACAAAATTCAACAGCCTTTCATGTTAAAAGTCTTGGAAAGATCAGGAATTCAAGGCCATACCTAAACATAGTAAAAGCAATATATGGCAAACCAGTAGCCAACATCAAACTAAATGGAGAGAATCTTGAAGCAATCTCACTAAAATAGGGGACTAGACAAGGCTACCAACTCTCTCCATATCTATTCAATATAGTACTTGAATTTCTAGCAGGAGAAATTAGACAACAAAAAGAGGTCAAAGGGATACAAATTGGAAAGGAAGAAGTCAAATTATCACTATTTGCAGGCAATATGATAGTATACTTAAGTGACCCCTAAAATTCCAGCAGAGAACTCCTACAGCTGATAAGCACCTTCAGCAAAGTGGATGAGTATAAAATTAACTCAAACAAATAGTAGCCTTCCTGTACTCAAAGGATAAATGGGCTAAGATAGAAATTAGGGAAACGACACCCTTCACAATAGGTTTCTATAATTTTAAGTATAAGTTGTACTTTAGAAGAGTCTATGTATTCTTAAATCTGAGTATTGATTGATTCTTTTGTCATATTACAGTAGCAGCCATGTGTCTTTTTTCTGTGTACAACTTGTTCTAGTGACCTCTACTCAATGCAAAGGATCAGAAGATAGATCATAAGCAAATCAAATAAGAGCTTCTGCTTGTCTCTGAAGTTTACTCAGACATTTATTCAAACTCAAAGCAGTGTAGTGTAGAAAGATATTGAATGACTGCTCATCGTCCTAGGAATGGGCACTAATCAAAACACTCTATTAATAGGAAAGTAGGGAGCTCGTGTCTTAATTAGAGTACAGTTGTTATAAAATGCCACACCCTCTGCAGTGTTTCCAGATTTTTTGCTCACATGAGGAAGGAAATGCATTTTTTTCAGTGTCCTTTCATAAGTAGTATGAGTTATATGGGTCAAGAGGATGCCATCAAGATATGTTCACTGCTAAACAGCTAAACTCATCCCTCCTACCATTAGTTTGTGCAGTCTAGAAACAGAAACTAAGAAACTGCAACAATTGCAAGAAACATCTTTGTGTTGAGTGGGTGTAGTCGAGGAGTTCACAATCATATAATGAGTAAGAAAATATCCATTGGGTTGCTCTATAAGACTGTTAAGCCTATAAGAATGACGCATAGAGATGAAGGGGGCTAGGTACTTGTGTTCTTTCCATATTTGATCCAATATTATAAGAGGATAGTGAATTTCTCTTGCCCTTAACAATATCAACATTAATAGTTTGGAATATAGTAGAAAGAATATTGTTTCTTTTGTGATTTTTCTGACCTGGATAATATTCAACTGGAGAAATTGATCAATGTTAATTTTTAAACACCCAGTTAGCAAAAAGCACAGATTGTAATGCACCTGGCTTAACTAAAAGTAGAGTCAATAACTGCTTTCATGATGTGGAATTTACAAATGCAGCCATGACTTATTTGCATTACTTTTATGTTTATTTACAAACTTCAGGAACAAAATATAGAAAGTAACCATTTATTTCTATGAATCTAGCTGATTATTATAAATAATGTTCATAGCCTTCTCACTTATTGTTTGGAATAAAGCACATATAAAATATTCTATGATTTAATATGAAAACATGTCTACTTTGGGAATTTTAATAAACATACCTTCAAAGAATGATGTAAAGTACTGTCATCTTAACATATACCTTTAGGAAAATCAATTAAAAGTTAAAATAAAATAAGAGGAAGGCCACATAAGGGTTTGGTTCTGATTTAATAGACAAACACAAGCTACTTAAATGAGTTCCTTACTAAACAACATTTTCCCTTTATAGTCTGTACATCTCAGGGAAATAAAAAAGAAAACATATTATTGAAAACATAAAACTTGCATTAAATGTATTACTAAAATATACCAGTATCATGATACCATTAACTTTAGTGAAAACATGAGAGAATAATTAACATTAAGTTAGTAAATCTATGTGTCATCCTTAGAACAGACACACTGGCCTGTGCTTCTGTCTTTATAGCAATTTTGGTACCCATTCCACATGGGGGTTGGAAAGAATTAATAGAATATGATGAGCTTTTGGAAGACCGTTGAGACTGATATTCTTTTCTTTATGTGGCAAGTGTAGAGACATTGCAGATGAAAATGAGAGAAAAAGATGAAGACAAGTAAGTCCTCAAATGTTCATTTAACCATAAGTTTAAGGGTAAGTCAGTGTTTTGAAGAGCAAATTTGTGAGCCATTTCTAATATGTTTATTAAAAGCACATATCATGACATTACAGTCATTATCAGAAGGGCATACATTGAAAAGAAAGGTCAACAATTACAGCACAGAAAGAAGAAATAGTCTACTTGTAATACATGTTTCCTTTAGATACTTTTGGCAGAGAGCTGAAACATTCAAGGTTAGAAACAAATGAAGAATGATGGAAAGGAAAAGATGAAGCATGTTTTAGCACTAATTTGTTAGAGACAAATAAATAAGAAGCTGCTGAGAATGCACAAAGAACTGAGCTCTAGATGTTGTGGACTTCAGTTCAAAGGCACCTTTGGATCTTTGAAGTAGTGAGTGTTTTGAAGAGGAGTTGAAAAGTAAAAGTAAGGCAGTAATGGATGTGAGGTTGCATATTCTTTTTCTACAACCCCAAAAGGAATTTTGTTCTAAAGTTCAAAAAATAAACCTTTATACTATGTGAATCTTTATGGCAAAAATATGTGAAAATATAACAGCATAACTGGAGTTTCAGGAAGGTCATCTTGGAAAGGATGAATAACGAGACCTACTCATTTCTTTATGCCTGATCAATATACTAAAAGTTTGATTTCAAGTCTCATTCCTGGGATCTTGGATGACCTGTTCAGAAGAAAATCTGCCAAAATAAAAGCCAAAAATAAATGAGTAATAAAGTAAGAAAACCATAATAAAATCATGAATAGTGTTATAGTAGAGACAAATTACAGCTACTTTCCTTTCCAGTCAAAAGCTCATTAATATTTGTTCCACAAGTAAAAGCAAACTTAACTAGTCTGACTTATTAGAATAATGTATGGTTGAGATTTGAGAGTATCACATGGGCTTAGCTTAGCCACTAGCTCGTACTTTAGTTCTTGTTTTGCTTCTTTACATAAATGATTACTTTGGTTTTTTTTCCACAATGAAAAAAATCACAAATGTATATTTGTTTAGAGATTCCATTTTGTTAAATCATTCTACACATGCAGATTCAATGGTGAAAGTATAGATATTTATCATTTTAGAAGATATAAATATCTAGATATAGAGATATGCACACATCTTATTTAACACACAATAAGGTAGTGACTAGTCCAAGTTTTGTGGTCCTGAGAAAGTTTAAGGACATGGTTATAAGGTGATCCAGCATCAAATTATTGGTCAAAGGCAGTGCAAAATACAGAGTTACTTGAGAGAATTATCAGACAAAATTTTAATGGCTTGAAAATACACAGATTATTTTATTTTTGTTGTATTCAAGAAATAGGTTTTCCTTATTGCTATACATAAGAAATGATTAGGAGTCAGTGATTTCAGTTTGTATTTCAGCTTCTTCACACAGTTAAAGGCATTAAGATACTAAAATGCTATGATTCCACTTGGTAAATGTTTGCAACTTAAATCAGTAACCTCAACACCTCTTCCTTACCAGGTTAGAAGCTTTCTTAGGATTCACTTTAACTCCTCATAATCTAATAATCAATAGTGAAAGCCAAACACTATCTTTGCATCAAGAACTCTATGAGGAATCTATAGACTGTATCTGCTGTTGAATATATCAACTTATATCTTTCAAGTGGTGATAATTGTGTACCTTAAATTTGACATGGATATAGAATGGAAAATCCATGTACAGGACTGAGAACAATATTGAAGATTCTTGACTGTGATAGGCTTAGGGAACATCTTTTTCTATGTGTAGACATGTGCCACATATATATATTTCTCTCTCTCTCTCTCTCTCTCTCTCTCTCTCTCTCTCTCTCTCTCTGTCTCTCTCTCTCTCTCTCTCTCACACACACACACACACACACACACACACACACAAATTTTTGTAAAAAAAGTCACAAATAATTTTTACCTGAATATATACAAGTAGAAAGTAGAGTTTTAGTATTTAAAATATACTGGCTATTGTTTTGCCAACTTGACATAGGCTATAGCCATTTAAGAAGAAACTTCAATTAAGAAAACACTCCTACCAGATTGCCTATGAATAATCCTGAGTGGTATTGTCTTGATTACTGATTAAAGTAGGAGAATTCACTGTGGGTTATTACATCCCTGGTCAGGTAATTTTAGATGGTATAAGAAAGCAGTCTTAACAAGCAAGGCCATGACAAGCTAGCCAGGAAGCAGCACTCTTCTATGACCTCCATATTAGTTTTTGCCTCTAGATTTCAGCCTTGATTTCCTGCCCTGATTTCACTGGGTGGACTACAAGCCTTATGAGGAAACTAACCCTTTACTCCCAAATTGCTTCGGTTCAAGGTGTTTTGTCACAGAAATGAGAGTCATAACTAAGAAGATGAGCCAGGAAAGGCAATGACCATAGTGGCATTTACTGCAGTCAGGCATTATCTACAGATGACAATTAATACATATGATATTCTAGAATACACCCATCTTACAGAAAAGATTGGGAAAATCTGTAATTCTTTTACAATGGTCATACTCTTTCTAATCCTGGGTGCTTTAGCCTTCCTATTTTATCAAATCGAATTATTCATTTCCCTAGGCTGTTCCCTGAGTATCAGGTCCTGATCAGGAAGGACAGAGCTTAAGTCACCAAATAGAAGGCTGCAATCAGTGAGAATGTAAAGTTAAGGTCACCCTAAAGATTCAAGTTTATCCCAATTTCACTTTCGAGCCTGTTGGGGAAGAGATTCATTTGTTTTATTCACTGTTTTGCCCTAAGGACATATATTTTTTTATTTCAACCTATTATTGATGCTTTAACCCCTGAAAATAGAGGGTATAAAGGCTTCATAGGACTTGACCCATGTTTTCGCACCAAAAAATATGTTTTAAAATTAGCCAATGATTTATTCCATTTCATCAGTTACAATTGATGCTGCAATTATGACTGAAAGGGAAATTTCACTGAATGCTATAATCAGGGAACTGATTTTAGGGACTGGATACTAGTCTGTGAACATTCTAATACAAATATTCAATTGAAATGCTTCTTCCTCAGGGAAGCTTTTCTGGATAAAATACTAGGTCCAAATTAAGTGCACTTTCCTAATTAAAGGCCCACACATGTGAGAATTATAGCAGTTACTGCTCAGCAGAGTAATTAGGCTGTTAAATTTTGTGCCTTCCACAGCCCCAGAAACCCCTTAGGAAAGATGTACATCTCACGGTCATAAATCTGAAGATGCAAGCACAAACCTGGCACACAGAATATACCCTAAACATGATTAATTGAATTAGTAAGCAAATGAATGACGTGAGAAAATGAATTCATGAATTACTTAATTTTAAGGATAAGCACACTAGCACAAGGTAATGCTGATTTGGTGAAAACTACACAATGTAGAACGATTGAAGAAATCACTGGAAAGAAACCAAGGTTCTAGGTACTTGGACTACAAAATGGCTTAGGATAAAGTCATATAATTTTGTTGATGATCATATTTTTCCTTTTCCAAATTTTGCAGAACTTGTGACTGAAGAGACGGCTCATCAGCTCTTGCAAATGACCTGAGTTATGTTCCTGTTACCCATATTGAGAAGTACAAAATTGCATATATCTACAGTTCCAGGGAATGCAACACCCTCTTCTGCTTCTTGTAGAGAACTTCACATATATCCAGACATTTCCACAACCATGTATGTATACATAAAATAAAAATAAAATAAGTTTCAAACAAAGGCATTTTAAATACTCTACATTTTTCCTGAAATCAATAACATACCTGACTTATACAAACTGCATAGCAAGCATTGGTATTGAAAACTTTTATTCATACACTCTGTCCAGGAAAGGAGATCAGGGTCTTACTCACCACCATCAGAGATACTCCCTCCTGATTGAGATGGGAACAAATATAGAGACCCACAGTCAGACAAAATGCAGTGAGAGACCTTGGCACACTGAGCCCTGTACAGAATTCTCCCATTAAATTCCTTTCTTCACTGCTCAGGGAACCCAGTGGAAGAGGAGGAGGAAAGAGTATAACAGCCAGAGGAGATGAAGAACACCAAGAATATAGCATCTTCTAAACAGAAACATATAAAATCACAAAAATTGAGGTGGAATATACAAGGTCTATATAGGTCTCAATCATATGGAGTCCTAGAACTGAGAGAGCAGTGGACAAAAGTTCCCAAACCTAAGCCAGAGGCTATTTCCAATTGATAACCACTTGTAAATGAAACTTTAGTTTGCTTCAAGGGTATTTTGCTGGGGTGACAAAATACTCTTAAGGGTAAACAGAATCTTTTGAAGTTCTTTATTTCATAATATTATGTCAGAGCTTTCTAAAAATTTTTTATATATGTGTGTATATGTATGTGTGTGTGTGTGTGTGTGTGTGTGTGTGTGTGTGTGTGTGTGTGTGTGTGTGTAAAATTTTCTCTATTTTTACCTTATACATCCTTTGAGTATATATTATGGCTTCTATATCCGTTACTTGTCCTTTTTCTTGGGCTCCTTTTATTCTGTTTATTTTGTTCTACTCTAATGTGTTATATTTTATTTTATTATTTTACCTTACATATCTGTCTGTTTTCTAATGAGAGACCAATGAGGCTAGATCCACATGGGAGGAGAGATAGGGAGAAATTTGGTGGAGTAGAGGGAGTGGATGGTAACTAACTTTCTGTCAACTTGACACAGGTTAGAATCATCTGAGATGAGGGAACCCCAACTGAGCCAGTCTCTAGAGCATTATCTTAAGTAATTGTTGAGAGAGGGCCTGAGCTGATGGTCCTCACTTCTATAGGAAGGCATGTTTAGCCAACCTTGGGGAGCAAACTAGTAATCAGCACTCCTCCATAGCACTTGTATCAATGCCTGTCATCAGGCTCTTGTGTTGTTTGATTTCTTGTCTTGACTTCCTCCAGTGTTGGCCTGTGAATGTGGAAGCTTAAGCCAAATTAGCCCCTTTTCCTAGCTACTTGCTTTTGTTCATGGTGTTTCATCATAGCACTAGTAACCCAAACTAAGACTGAGAGGAAACCATAACTAGGATATACTATGTGAGAAAAATATCTACATGTTAGGAAAAATAAAATGAATAAATATCACACACCATTTGAGTAATCACTCAATGGCTATATATAATAAATTAAATGTTGATATATGTTAATCCTGATTTTTGACTGATATTTCAAAGCACTTTAAAACCTATTCACAGTTTGCCAATAGAAAGTAAGAAACATGAAGATTGAGCTTTATACATACTGCTTTGAGGTCACAGCTGCAATAAAATTAAAAGCTCTTGAAATAGCCCCTTCTATTTCATTTGCCATATATTGTGTCATAAGATGTATTTGAAGTATCAAACGTGTAAATAAGTGTCTGACAGTTTGTCTTAGTTAGGGTTTCTATTACTGTGAAGAAAAACCATAACCAATACCACTCTTATAAAGGAAAACATTTAATTGGGGCTAGCTTACAGGTTCAGAGGTTCAGTCTATTATCATTAAGGCAGGAGGCATGGTAACTTCTAGGCAGGCATGGTACTGTAGGAGATGAGAGTTCAACATCTTTTTCCAAAATAAAACTGACATCCAAACAGCTAGGAGGAGAATCTCTCAAGACTATACCCACAGTGACACACTTCCTTCAACAAGGCCATACTTCCTAATAGTGACACTCTCTGGCCCAAGCTTATTCAAACCATAGTTTATACATGCTTTAGATTAACTAAAGCTCAAATATTTCATACATCGCATGGTATTTTTTATTTTATTATGACCTTAAGAATTCTGTAGTGCATGCCACATGCTAAGCAATGAGAATTTCAAGAATGAGAAGGAACATGACCTTCAAATGGATTTTACAATTCCTTGGGGAAAAGACTGCACTCTTAGGAGCCTGCACACCTTAGGTGGTTGTACAGAGAGGTAGAAAGATAATAAAACGGAAGGAAGCTTCCAGTGGAAAGGAAACGTTATTGATCCCTGGTAGGTTTCTTTTTATCACAAACTTTTCAAACGTTTCTCCCAAAAATCTGAACCAACTGAAGTGAATTCAGAAATGATATTTCTGGTGGTTTTGCTTTATTCAGTAAAAATAACAAGTGAGAGCATTTCTCCTTGCTAAGCTGTGCAGTGATTTATTACTTCTTGCTTAAAGTGTATTTTTAGTTAACACCGGAGATAAGCATTATTTCATACTCTGTTGGATCTAATAGAAAATGTGTTGGATATGATAGAATAAAACCTTGGCGTGTTGTCAGGTTTACTCACAAACTTATCAGACATGTATTATATGTATTACTTTTTGATTCTGCAATCCGTGTGACTATAAAACCATAATCCCTAGCTTCAAGCGCTTATACCAAGCTGAAAAGTAAGGGAACACTGGAGAAAAAACAAAAATCTATACATAAGATAACAAATCAGGTATTATTCTAATCAACAAAGTGATAAGCGAGAGAAAAGATTCTGTATTTGCACCCTAGGACTTCTCAAGTCATAGCTGTTTTTCTTTCTTGGAAATGGTCAGTGTTAGAGCTCAGGTCTTTTCAAATGTATAAACAAAGCAAAAATGTTTGTAAAAATGTAGATGAAAGACTTTTGTCCAAGGAATTTAATTATATATGTATTGATTGATGGTTAAAAATACTGTTATAGAGAAAGAATGCTAATATGTAAAATAATAAAAGTATCTGAATATATGTTAGTATATTTGCTGATTGAAATTAGATTCAATTATTATTATATTTAGTTGCTGTAACATCTGTGAGAATGTGAGAGGCATTTCCTGCTTTTCACTTTTAAGTTAAAATGAAAGTGAGGATTTCTGAGTTACAGGCTCCAAGCAAGAAAAAACACTTATTTTGGGCAGATCCCTATAGTATCATAGCATTATTAAATGACTTAGGCTTACAAATTCACTTTATAATTCAGTGTTATTCAGGTAACAAGAATAACAGTTCAGACTTTTGGCCAGATAGTGTTTCATTAGAGATTATTTTAATTATACAAGAATGTTGGCTTAAATAACCTAGATATCAATTATGTTTCACTAAGCTTAAAACTAAGTAGCTATAAATTGTGTTCTGTAACTCAAAATTGTCACCAATGTCCTTCAGTTACTGTGTTATCTAAGTATTTACGTGTCTTTTTGTGCTGACTAGTTTTCTGTCAACTTGTCATAAGCCAAAGTCATTCAGACCTTCACTTGAGAAAATGCCTGCATAAGAATTTCCTAGAGGCAAGTTTGTAGTACATTGTAAAAAATTATTCATTGATATAGGAAGACCCAGTCAAATTTGGGTGACACCATCCTAGGACTGGTAGTCCTAGGTGTTATTACTAAACAGAATGAGCAAGCCATGTTGAGTAAGCCAGTAAGAATTCCTTTGTGGCCTTTGCTTCAGTTCCTGTCTCCAGAATCTTGAGTTCTCCTCATTTCTCTGTTTAATGGGTAACAAGCTATCATATGAAATGAATAGTTCATTCCCAAGATGATTTAGGTATTGGTATTTTATCATAGCAATACAAAGTAAAAGCTTTCTTTCTGGTCTATCATCCATGATGTACTCATGCAAACATTAGACAAGATTGTTTCTCATGTCCTTCAGGGGCCTTGCAGAATCCTGGGACTGTTGTCTAACCTTTCTCTAGTAGTGAAGAGAGGGACTATCTAGGCTAATAGTGACTTTGACTGCTCTTTTGTTTTAGTTAATCAAATCAAAACGGTTAGACTAGACAGGAGAATGTTGATGTAGTTTCCATTGTCCTTGGCTTTTTTCTTGTCAGTTCATTTGGAATGGCATGTTTATTTACATGTATATTACTTACTGCAATCCTCTTGAACAATTATTCTCATCTGGAACTAATAAGTGATTATTTCTTTGCCATTGCATAGCTCTACTCTTGCAAGTCTCTCATTACTTCACTAATTCTTGCCCGTAAGATTACTTAGAAAATAAGTAACCATGCCAAAGATTTTACCCTAATCTGAGTTGGAGTTGGACTATTGGGCTATTAGTTGTCCATTTACTATGCATCATATATATATATACTCTTATTTTTCTACATAATTTTTCTATATTTCTCTATAAAATCTATATAATTTTAAATGTATTAAATAGCAACTTTTTCAAAATTTGTAAATTGTACAGATTTACCATTATTGTCATAAGGTATTTATAAGTGAATATATATAAACAAAGAAAATTTTATAGACCACTAAAAATTGTGTGCTGAATATTAAACTATGAGATCAAAGAGAGACAGTCTGCTCTAACTCCTGGAATATTTAATTTTCAATATTAAAAACATTGACTTAAGCTGGACAGTGGTGGCGCATGCCTTTAATCCTAGCACTTGGGAGGCAGAGACAGGCAGATTTCTGAGTTCGAGGCCAGCCTGGTCTACAGAGTGAGTTCCAGGACAGCCAGGGCTGCACTGAAAAACCCTGTCTCAATAAACCAAAACAAAAAAACCCCAAAAAAACAAAAAAACAACATTGACTTATAGCTCTGTACTTAATTTCCTAAACAAAGTCAGAACTGGCCACCAATTCTTCTTTATGAAATTAGATGAGCACAACATCCTCTGTTCTGTTTGCTCTAAGATATGATAGCAAAAGCTTCCTCTCTACCTGTGCTAAACAATAGTGCGACTGAAAACAAGTACCGAGGCCTTGGGTCCTAAAATTTCATGTTCCAAGAGAACTAAGTAGATAATTGCATTACCTAGTTATAATTGCTAGAAGTTGCTGATCTGCAGGACTTTGTTTTAGAATCTTTTCATATAACTCAGTTAAACTTTTTAAATTAATTTTATTTTTTACTTATTTAATTTACATCCTATTCATTGCCCTATCCAAATTACCCCTTCCCAAAGTCCTTTCCCTATCCCCCACCCCTTCTCCTCTGAGCAGGTAGGGGCCCCCTGGGTCTCCTCCAACCCTGGCACTTCAAGTCTCTGCAAGGTTAGGTGCTTCCTCTTCCCTGAGGTCAGACAAGGCAGCCCAGCAAGAAGAACATATCCCATGTATAGGTAGAAAGCAGATTTTGGGATAGTCCCTGTACCAGTTGTTCAGTGGCCCACATGAAGACCGAGCTGCACAATGCTCCATATGTGCTTGGAGGCCTAGGTCTATACCATGCATGTTCTTTGGTTAGTGGTTTATACTCTGAGAACTTCAAGTGTACAAGTTAGTTGACTCCATTGGTCTTCTTGTGGAGTTCCTATCCCCTTCAGGCCTGTAGTCCTGCCTCCTATTTTTCCATTATGTTGTAAAAGTTTCTGAGTAAAAATAGTTTTCTACTTTGAAATTCTGATCTTGAAATTCTTTATCACAGGTGCAAAGACTCATAAAAATGTGCTTCAGACTTTCTCCTTTCATGTATTACTGACATTCAGTTGCAATAATGTTGACTTTCACTCTGAAAGGTTAATAAACTTGGCTTTGCCTGATCAAGTGTCTTTGGCAATTGGACTTCTGGGAGTTAAATATTTGAGAGCTTCCATCACACACTGGGTTGTGTTCGTATATTGTTCCACCCACACACAGACTATAAAAAATCTATGGGACCCTCTCATCCCACAACTCAATTGGATGCAACCCAACCCCATTACCTGGAAGCCTTGACAAGAGATGGCCAGTTGAGACTGTATCACTCATTACTGGGGAGACCTCACTGGGATCTCCTTCATAAGTTGAAAAGATCAAATCACGATGAGTATGTAAAGAACTGACAGGAGCATAAACACATGGTTGGCTCTTCTGGACTGAGAGAAGATCCCTGGATACAAGCAGCAAGAGAGATGAAGTTCCATTTGATAACGTACTGAATAGCCACAGGAAAAATACATAGACTACACTCCCACATCTAAAATTCAAAATACAAAAGCGTTGATTTAGCATAAAAAGAACACAGACTTTTTTTAGTTTTTAATATTCCATACACATTTGTCAACCACTCTATCCTAACAGTTATTTTCCCATATTTATGTCTTTTGTGTGTCTGCATCCCACTGATTTTAATGAAGGTCTATGGTATGACCAGTAGTATAGAAATATCCATTGGAGCCAGTTAGGCTTAAGACACAATTGACAAAAGTAGCTATTCTCTCCACCACAAAATTTATCAGTAACAATTACTCCAACAGAAAATAACAGCGAGCCAGAGGCTCTCCAAGACCAGGATCGCCCATTGGTAGGCCCATTTTTGTGAAGTCCTAGAACAGACAATTGTAGTTGTTGAGAAATCAGGTTTGCAAAGGCCATACCATGCCCTGTAGACAGTATTTTGAAGCTCTTCTCCTAATCTTCTGGCTCTTATATCTATCTCTCTGCTTCCTTTTCAAGGACCATAATGGTAAACATAAATGTTTTGTGTAGGCCCGAACACTCAGATATCCTTATTCTCACCATCTGTATTCATCACTATATATCAAAAAGAAAGTTTTTCTGATTAAGTCTGAGAGTAGTATTCATCTTTTGGTATAAGCATAATAATTTAAAAAGCAGTTTGGCACTACAGAAGTTTAGCTAGACATCAGTAGTATTTCCCCAAGCATAACACCTATGATTTCCCCAGCCATGGGGTTTGACAAGGTTTAGCGTGCTAGCCATGTATTTCCCTCTATAAAGTAGGCTTTAAACTTAATTCCAGATTGGTCAGCTACCCCGTTAACAGTCCCACCACTATTACATCAGTGAGTAAAAACATGGACATTTTTAACAGAAAGTCAAGAGAACTTGTTATCCTTGCACACAAGGAGACAGTTCTCTGTTTAGAGGCAAACAAGGCTTCTGTAAGTATTCACTAGTTAAATACCACTTTTAGGATATAACTATTATTAAATTGTATGGCTATAAAATTGCAATATAAAATAATTTAATATATTAACTGCAAGAGTATTTTTATGTTTGTTTTCAACAAATCTAATAAAAATAATCATAAAAATGGTAGAGTTTTACTACTGGTTTATATTTGAAATTTTGTGCCAATGTGTTGTGTTATATAAATCTTCCTTTATGTCAATGTCAATCAGAATAGTCAAGAAAAAGTCACTGCAACCTTAGATCATGACTTATATACTTATTATACAAAACTCATAGATGGAATAAAGGGGAAAAGGTTGGTTCTTGGTTTTCATATATTAGGAAAAAGTTTGATATTTATTCTTAAGAGAAAATACATTGTTTTAAGAGGATAACATTCTCAACCAAAAGCAAAACACACTGATATTTTTTCAACCAAAATTTCAGTATTTAAATCTTGAAGTGTAGAGTAAATTTATGTTCTTTTTTTCTACTAAATCCTCACATTCTGTTTCCAAAGACAGCCTTGTAAGTGAGGCATTTGTCTTTCACAGTTTTGGCTGACCTTATTCTTTCCATTTGTAGGAGCTTGAGCATAAATATTTCATAATACCAAAGTGTAAAATATTTAAGCTGCCTCTTTTCACACTGCTATGTGTGTGACATATATATGTGTTCATACAGGGATATTTTTAAAAGATTCCAAAACTGCTGTTGCTGATGTTTCTTGAAATATTTAGTACTATATACAGAAATAAAACTTTATAGGAATATTTGTCCCAATATGTATTGAAATAATGATATTTCTGCTGATCATGTGGTCATATTTTATATTATGCAATCTGAAATTATATATTTTATATTAACAATCCAGAATCATTTTTTATTATTGCATAAAATGGTATCACAATCATTCTAAAATATTTTAAATATTATAATATTTCATGAAATTCAAATTTCAATACTATTTTAAGCACTATCAAAGCAGCAAAATATATGAGTCTATGAATCATTAATATAAGAAAACTAATTTTACTTTCAGAGTTGTTAACAGCAAAACATCCTATGCCTTAAAATTCTTTATAATAAAGTCATATATTTCATTATCTTAAGTCATGATTTACTTAGTTAACTATTTATCTATCAGAATTTATTAAGAAAGTTTATCTTTGGATTTTATTTTGCTTTTTAGTAATTCTAATTAGTGTAATGTTATTGCCCATACCTTGAAGCAGAATATTTTCTTTTGCTCTGCCACAGTAATTTGTCTTAAAAAAGTCTGTGTTGATGGAAGTAATGGCCCTATTTTCAGATATAACTCGGTTTTAACAGATTTCATGAATTTCTTCAAAAAAAGCAAGAGCCATTTCTCTTATTGTAAATCTATGCTATATAAAAACCGTGTCCCTGGATTTGAAAGAGAGAAGATTATTCCCCTTTTTAGTATTTCTAACCCTCAAATTTACTCTTAATTATGGATTTAAAGATGTCTCAAGAGATGGCCAAACAATGAACTTTCTTCAGAAATGAAGAGTGGAAATCACATAGAAAATAGATGAAATCGAGTTTTGAAGATTGTTAGCATTTGACTCAGTCATTTTGGCCACAGTATAGTAACTTTGGCATTTCTGTTATTCTCATAGGGTAACTGAAACTCTCATATCTGATGTTAAATGACTGGAAAATTCTTGGGAAATTGGATAGAGATGAAGCACATATGTATGTGCATCAGTGAGCTTTAAGTGCTGCACTGCTGTGGAGGCTCCTCAGCCTCAGCGGCTTTCATGATTGCAACAAGGGGATCTTGAAGCATGGTGTGAAAAAAAAGTATAGTTTTCTTGGAATAAATAAATAATTCGATTGTATTAGGTGAATTCTTCAATGGAGGATACAGCAGAAGACAGAAATCAGCTGATCTTTATTTTTCAATTTAGAGTTGGGATTAAAAAAAAACTTATGCAAGATCCTTAATACATGAATAATGGAGATTAGGCTGAATAAAAAAAAGAGAGAGAGAAACATACAAAAGTATGTTTCTTGGATTTTATTTTAGCATGGCTCACTAGTTATCAGCACTTACTGCTCTTCTAGAGGACTCAGATTCCTTTCCCAGTACTTGCATTGTAGCTCAAAGCCATTGCAATTCCAGTTTCAGGGGATCTGAGTTTTTTTTTTTTTTTTTTTTTTTTCTGTTCTCTGAATGCATCAGACCTCCAGAAAATCAACCTACAAAAAATCAAGATAAACATACACAAAACATAATAAAATAAAATAAAATGAAACTCTTAGTGTCAATCATCAAAAACAGCATCCTGATAGGGTGTCAAATTGAATTTTCATTAACAAATGAATAAGGAATAACTATCCTAAATTCCATTTCCTTTGCCTTGAACATCTTGGGCTAATTTAATATATAGCATTGAAGAATCAACAATTTTTGGCATATTAAAATCATAAAATGGAGTCAGACATATTGGTGCATGCCTTTAATCCCAGCACGTGGTTAGTAGAGGCAGATAGATATCTATGAGTTTGAGGTCAGCCTGATCTATACAGTGTGTTTCAGAACAAACTTGAAGTGGAAAGTTCTGATTTCTTTGGAGACTCAGTTGTATTATGTGAAGTTTTTTTGGACTCTGTCTTATAGGCGTATATTTTTGCTAAAGCAGACACTTGAGAGGATGTTTTGCTGCGAACAGCCGTGTTTTACTGGGAGCTGTTTACTCTTTTGCTGTAGTGAATGCTTGAGAGAACACGTGATGTTTGGAAAGAATATAAATAAAAGCCAAAAGATAGTGGATGATGCTATGTGGCATTGGTTAACTTTCCATTCTTTAATGATCTTTTACAGGCTTTGTTAACACTGGTCTTTGCTGATGTCTTTGTATAGTATTAGTTCACCTTGCCACTCTTTGGTGATCATCATTTTCTGTGACTTCATAGAGAGAAAAGCACCAAAGAACTTCTGGTGGCGTTCTGGCTTGCTGATTCGTGCATAGTGCTTGTGAGTGGATCGAGCTACCACTGCTAATTCATGTGAACTGAACTGCTGATATCCTGAAAATGTAGATTGGATTGGCCCCAATTTCTAAAAAGGTCCACATCTTCCTTTGCCCCATTAACCTTTCCTTCCTACTACCTTTGGCATGTGGTGGGCTAGACAGGAGATTAAAGCATTTAAATAGACTTATTACAGCAGGTTCTGAGAAATAACAGACAATATGACCACAGATACAAAGTGAGACCTTGTCTCAAAATTAAACACAAGGCAAAACTAAACTAAACTAAAAGCAAAAATATCCAGAATAAAAAAAAAAATCCAAAAATAAAACCATAAAATGGTAGACAGGAGTGAAGGGAAAGGAAGGGCTAGTATGGAGACGGCAGGTGTGACTGGTTTTAATGGTGTGTCTCCTGACCATCTTGCTTTATTACTTGTCTCTACTCAGCTTCTCTACTGCTCTTGTTCAAGATACCACTATAGAGAGTCTTATCACTTCTGCCCATAACACTCAATCTCTGGGCCCAGTAACTATAGAAATCACAATTAAAGAGAACTGTGGGAGGATAACAACTGGTCTGATTGACACTGTAGAGCACAGGAGTCAGGAAATGTAGATGACCTTGTTTAAAGAATGGTGATGATCGATTTCAATGTTCTGTTCATTGGAAATAAAACAATTAAAAGAATACCTTGGGCATGTAGAGTCTAATCTGACACTGGATACACATTAAAGCTTTCATAATGGAATTTTTGAATGGAAAAATGAAATGAAAGGAGGAGGATATGACTACTTCTAAACTATGAACAAATATTTTTATTGTAGATATAAGGGAGACAGCAGGCAGAGGGACAAGGCCAGGTTAAATACGGTCCTACAGAGTAAACCTGCCCATGGGAACAAAGAGGAGCTGGGACAGCAAGAAAAGAGCTGCTGGCTAATAGAGGTACAGGAAGCCCTGGCCAAAAGACCAAGAGAGCAGCCTAGCCAACTGGTTGAGTTATAGAGGGATCAAGCTGGGAAAGGAAGGCAACACAAACCCTAGGAGGGCAAGGTGAGGGTAGGGGGCAGTGTGAGAAACTTAGGAGGAGTTAGGTATTGAGAAATGCTGGGAGTCATTTGTCCTGGGTTTCTGTGACCTAACAATTGCTTTTTTATGTTGAATTATTGATTTGACAGTTTTTGTTATATTTTAATTGTGTGTGTGTTTGTGTATTCACATCTATGCTGTGTACTTGCATACATTTGTGCCACAGCATGAGTATGAAGATCAACAGACAACCTGTGGGAGTCAGTTCTGTCCTTAAACCATGAAGGTGCTGAAGAGTAATCTCAATGAGTCAGGCTTGGCTTCAAGTAGTTTTATATATTGAGCCATCTCACTGATTCTAGGTCTTTTATGTAAGAAAATAAATATAATTGAACATTTTGTTCTGTTCTATAGTATTTTGTCCATTATTGAATAAACTCCAAAATTTATTGGGGTTTATTGTTTTATAGATCAAACTATTATGCTTGGCTTATATACTTCTAAGAATAAAGCAGAAGGCCTAGTTTATATTTTATATTTTTTTACTAAACCTTGGGGATAAAAACTAATATTTGGTTATTTACTTTACAGTAACCACTGGACTGAGAGTGAGGTCCCAGATGGAGGAGTTCGAGAAGGGACTGAAGGAGCTGAGGGAGTCTGCAGCCGAATGGAGGGAGCAACAGAGTCAACTGCCTGACTCCTCCGGTCCTCCTGGAGGCTGGACCACCAACCAAAGAATACACATCGAAGGACCCATGGTTTGGACCACATATGTGGAAGAGGAGGGCCTTGCTGGCCATCAGGGGGAGGAGAGGTCCCAGTAAAGGGGAATGTCAGGGTGGGAATATGGGAGTGGGTGGGTGGGTGGGTGGGAAGTGGAATTCCCTCATAAATGTGGGGGAGGGGGAGGGGATAGGTGGTTTCCAAAGAGGAGTCCTAGAAAGGGGAAAACATTGGAAATGTAAATAAAGTATCAATATAATAATAATAATAATAATAATAATAATAATAATAATAATAATATCTAAAAAACCCAAAAACAACAATAAAAAATAAATCAGAAATAAAAACCCCTAATATTTGAGGAAAGCAGTGTGACTAACCACAGACGATATTTTAGAAAATTATATGATTACTCACATATTACCCACATCCTACCCACACTGTAAAATCTAACAGATGGTGGTCTGGTATTTCTGTCTGGGTAGGTATTAAGGCTGGGTGAGGGGCATCTCCCTCACCTTTGATGGACCCTGAGTTCACAGCTCACAAACTAAACTTCCACACACAGAGGTTTCTGTCTCTAAGTCTCAAACCCAGAAGCTTAATGCTCTAAGCTCAAGAAGCCATGGATGCATTCCTCTATAGGTGCTCAGGATAGGAGTCCATATTCTAAGCCTCAGAGCCATGACCCTGTTGCCAGAGCACAGACAGCTGTTAAACATTGTGTGACAGGATCTATGTCTCCTTATCTTCTGATAGCTGTTCCAGGCCCCAATTCTGTCAGTTTAAAAAATCTTGGCTCTTGTGGTTGACTTTTCACAATGTCTTAATTTTTGTAATCTCAGCCTCTTCATTAGCTATCACTTTATCAAGGGTTTCTCCACTCATCCATCCTCTGGGATATTTCACTTGCACTCAGTGCTACAGTTTAGAGCCTCGGATATCAGGCTGTTAGATTTATGTGGCTGTGGCTTTGGGGCACCTTTAGTGTTAAAGCTTCAAATACAGAGTATTGTGGACTTTGACTCAAAGTTGAATTTTGGATCTCTTATCAACTTTAGTCTCACAACTCAAAGCTTTAGGTACCAAGGCTCTTGGTTCTTGGTGAATCTGGGGAAATCTTAGATGTTTCTTGCTGTCATTGCCCAATACAGGAGGCTTATATATTTTTTTTTATATAATCAACTTTTGTTTGCTTTTCATTTAACTAGTTCAATCAATGATAAATACTATGAGTCCATCAAAGAATACTTGGGAAAATGTTTACTGGTGCCAAATGTGGTATCATCAATACATCACAGAAAAGCCCATAAGATTAATCATACAGAACAGCTACCAACCTCCTTGTACAGGTAGAAAACAGGTATGAACCTCTCGCTCCCCTGGTATCTGGGACTTTCTAGTGGTCCCCCAACCCTGTCTTCTGTCCCTCCCCCATTACTACATATTCAGTATCTTGACCCTCTGGACTTCTCTCCTGTCTCTTCCCATACCTGATCCTGTCCCCCATTTCCCTCCCTCTATTCTCTCCTTCCTAGGTCTCTCTCTCTTCATGTACCTCCCGTGATTATTTTGTTCCCCCTTCTAAGTAAGATTTAAGCACCCACACTTTGGTCTTCCTTTTTGTTAAGCTTTATATGGTCTGTGAGTTGTATCATGGGTATTCTGATGACATTAGCAGAAATACCCAAAAGAGGGGAGATGGAACCTGAAGAGACAACCTCCAGTAGATAGACATGGCCCCCAGTTGACAGCCACTCATCTCAAAAATTTTAATCCAAAATTGTTCCTGTCTAAAGGAAATGCAAGGACAAAAAGTGAAGGAAAGGCTGTCCAGAGACTACCCCAACTTGGGATACATCCCATCTGCAGACACCAAACCTGACACTTGCTGATGCCAAGAAGTGCTCACAGAAAGGAGCCTAATAAGGCTATCTTCTGAGAGGCTCTGCCAGCATCTGACTAAGACTATGCAAATACAGCCAACCAGCAGACGGAGTCCAGTGACCCAAATGGAAGAGTTAGGGCAGTGGTCTGAAGGAACCAAAGGGGATTGCAACCCCATAGGAAGAATGACAATATTAACTACCCGGACTCCTCAGAGCTCCCAGGGAATAAACCAACAAAGAGTATATATGGATGGGTCCATGGCTCCAGCTGCATATGGAGAAGAGGATTGTCTTACCTAACATCAGTGGGAGGGGTAACTCTTGTTCCTGTGGAGGATTGTTGCAAAAGGAAGGTCAGTTGGAAGCTGGGAGTAGATTCCACGGATAAAATAAAGCTTTGTTGTTGTTGTTTAGTTTTTTTCAGTTGGTGTGGTTAGAGGAAGAAGTCGTGACTAGTACAAGCTTTCCTCAAGCAGAAGTTGCTCCCTTGGTGGCCAGCAGAACAGGTTAAAATACTTCTTGCAGCATGACTGAGGTTTCCTGAAAGCATTCTATGCACTTTCAAACCAGCCGGATTGATGTAAGGAGAATTTACACATTGCAAGACAGGAGCTGTTTAGTAAGCAGTTCCCAGCTCAAGGCATTAGAGAAGTGTCTATGAGATACTATTCATGGCACCACACAACCCACTCCAAACAATTCTGCTGAAAAAAATGCGAAAGGCTGCCTGCAATATATACTTGCCTTGCAATTAACATTCTTAAGATCTTAGTAGTGCTTAAGCTTCATCCATATGCCATTAAGGAGATTTATGTTTTTTGATTTGTCTTATAATGATCTTAAGTTATGGGGGTTTGGTTTAGAACTTAGTCATAGAAGAGCTGCCTGGTTATTGTTAAAGCCTTTAGAAAAAAGGAGGGTTATGCAGGAGTTCCATACTTTGCCGCATCTTACAGTTAAAGCAGAGGCCCAGGCATAATTGCACTTCTTGTTCATCACATGCCAACAATAAAAATTCTTGTATTTTATAGGACAAGGATACACACAAATTGCTCTTGGTCTTTTATATAGATACAACTGATTCATATTGGTTTTTATACTCTCCACCTTTTCACAGCAAGCCTGGACAATGTATCCAAAAGCAAGTACCAAACTAAAATTCCTAAACACCTAATAGTTTTAGGCATAGCCCTATTTGAACTACTTTTAGCCATTCATGGCCTGCTAAACTAAACCCGACCTCTACTAATGAGAAAAAGATAAATGCACAGCTCCACAAAACCTCAATCAACTTTTACTATTCAGCGATCTCATGCTTCTGTGAACATCTCCAGAGCATCTTATGCCCTCTTCTTGCCTCATCTGGCACTAGTTTCATGTGCTTATAGTGTTTCTCTCTCTACACACGCATACACATAAACATACACATGTACACACACACACATACATATGTGCAGTGAACACAAAATAAATCTTTACATGGTTTTTAAGTGCTTTTTTCCTCTTGTATCTACTGTGACTAATCTTTTCTTTCATGCTGTGTCAAGGTGAAATCATATAAATGCATAATAATCCACATACATCTTTGTGTAGGGTGGTTTAAAACTGTGAATTTCAGCTCATCAAGTTGTCATGCTTTCTTTATCCTTTGAATAGTTAAACAAACAGGACTTAAGATAAATTTCCAGGTTATTATTTAAAGTAATATTAATGAATTTTGTTTTTTATGCTAAATCCTCCCAACAGTAATGTAGAAAAGTTAATTTAATAGGTGAAATAGATCTGTAATTCCATTCATAATGAAGAGATGAATTTGCTGTTACTCAAAGCTTAATATTTAACTGCTTAATGGCTGTGAAAATTTTGAGTCAGATGTCATGCTACCATATTTTGATGTTCAATCATAACTGATATCAATTTAAATTATAAATGATATCAATTTGAAGGAAGTGGCAGTAATTATTTTATTAGTAAACTAATTTAAAAATAAAATTCAGTGATTGCTTATTTAAATCTTATAATAACTAGAGAAAAAAGCTGATGTTACAAATACCTGATTTGAGAGTTGCTGGAAGTTAGGCTTAAGGATATTACGGAAAGTTTCCAATAACAATATTGTTAGCAATTGATGTAAATTTTACTTAAAAGTATGGCTTTCAAACTTCCCAGCTAAGACATATTTATCTTGTTATCCTACCTAAAATCATACAGAATAAATTTTTAATGTGAAATGCAAGATATTAAAATCTATAGTAAAAACTTGTCTTTATAATTACAGAAATATTTTAAAGAAAAATAATATTATTTATATCAAGTTTAACATAATTTATTTTCCACAAGAATGTAAATGTTACAGTTTAGCAGATAAATCCCAAAGACTAATACTGGTCTGATATTGCATAGCAATATCAGTGTTGTGAAAGAATTCTTCCCCAAGATAAAGGTGCCCAGATAGTCTTACTGTATACTTGCAAGTCATTGTCACTAAAGGTCATCTATGTCAAGTTAGCAGTGTTAATGTGTTACTGAGAAATAGCAATCTTCCTTAAAATCAAGCACTTATTTCTTTTGTGTAACTTTGGGAGGACTGTCTGTACATCTATTCAGAGTGGCTATTCAAGTTTCATTGGAAAATTAGAAATCCACTGCTTTCAGTAAAGAATAAACAAGTTTGGAAGCTTTGGTACTAAATGAAAGAACAAAAAATCATCAATTCTGTCTTACTGGATTAGTGGTTTTACATATGATTAATCATAGTTTTAGAACTCAGATGTGAATATTTTCGATATATGACAACAGATGGTGCCTTACACTTTAGTTGTATTTTAGCAATAGAATTATTTAAATGAACACTGTTTTTATGTAAATCTGATATTTGATGATTATATTTGAACAAATGTTAAATGTGTGATAGTGCAGAATGTATGTAGACGTCCCATTCATCACCTTGCTTACTGGGTACTAAAAAAGCAGTAGAAATGTCTATGTGGAATTCTGAAGTCACAGATTCTAAAGTTCATTCTTGGTTGCCATCTTCATTCTAAAGCTAGTCATACTTTAAATTTTTGTTTCAACTCAATACAATTTATTTTCCTTAAAAACCTGTCTTATAAAATTAAGCTATTTAACTTACCCTGATATATTGGCAGAAATATTATCTCATCCTACACAAATATGTATCATGTACTCAGGTATTTTCTGGTTGGATATGTTAGCATGTGGCAAATATATATATATATATATATATATATATATATATATATATATATTCCCCATTCCAGATTACACCTTCACAAAACCCACTTCCCCTGCTCCCTCTTCCCCCTCCCCTTTGCGTCTATGAGGGTGCTCCTCCACCCACTCACGTCCTCCTGCCTTACCACTCTAGCATCCCCCTGCACCAGGGCATCTCCACAGGACCAAGGGCTTCCCCTCACATTGATGTCAGATAAAGCCATCACCTGGTACATACATATCTGGAGCCATGGATCCCTCCATATCAACTCTTTGGTTGGTGGTTTAGTCTGTGGGAGATTTGGGTTGTCTGAATAATTGAAATTGTTCTTTCTATTGGATTGCAATCCTCTTCAGCTCCTTCAGACCTTCCCCAAGTTCATCCATTGCGGTCCCTGGGCTCAGTCCTATGAGTGGCTGTGAGTATCTACATATGTTGATCAGGTGCTGGTATAACCTCTCAGGGAACAGCCATACCAGGCTCCTGTCAGCAAGATCTTCTTGGCACCAACAACAGTGTTGGGGGTTGGTGTCTGCAGGTAGATGGATTCCTAGGTGGGGTGGTTCTGGGTGGCCTTTTCTTTATTCTGTTCCATTATTTATCCCTGTCCTTCCTTTGGTCAGAAACATTTCTGGGTTAATAATTTTGAGATGGCTAGGTGGTCCATTCACCAACTGTGGGGCCATGCCAATCTACTAGAGATGGTCTTTATAGGTTCTATGTCCCTTTTGTTGTTTATTTTCATTAATGTCATCCCCATTGGGTCCTGGGAGCTTTCCTGGTGTCTACAACTTTCCAGTTGCTACCCCTAGTTTCCGATCCTCCACTGCTACATATTTCTATTCGATTTCTTGACTCTGCACACATTGGTATTCCTTCTTTTTTTTTTTTTTTTAAATTGGATATTTTCTTTATTTACATTTCAAATGTCAGCCCCTTTCCTGGTCCCCTGCCCTGAAACACCGGAACCCATCCTCACTCTTCCTGCTTCTATGAGGGTGTTCCCCCAACCACCCACTCCTGCCTCCCTGCCCAGGCATTCTCCTACACTAGGGCATCGAGCCTTCACAAGACCAAGGGCCTCTCCTACCATTGATGCACAATAAGGCCATGCTCTGCTACATATGCATCTGGAACCATGGGTCCCTCCATGTGTACTCCTTGGTTGGTGGTTTAGTCCTTGGGAGCTCTGGGGTGTCTGGTTGGTTGATATTGTTGTTCTTCCTATGAAGTTGCAAACCCCTTCAGCTCTTCCAGTCCTTTCTCTAACTTTTCCATTAGGGACCCCATGTTCAGTCCAATGGTTGGCTGTGAGCATCTGCATCTGTATTTGTCAGGCTCTGGCAGAGCCTCTCAGGAGACAGCTATATTAAGCTCCTGCCAGCAAGCACTTCTTGGCATCCAGAATAGTGTCTGGGTGTGGTGACTGTATATGGGATGGATCCCCAGGTGGGACAGTCTCTTGATGGCCTTTCCTTCAGTCTCTGATCTACACTTTGCCTTTGTATTTCCTCCTGTGGGTATTTTGTTCCCTCTTCTAAGATGGATTGGAGCATCCACACTTTGGTCTTCCTTCTTCTTGAGCTTCATGTGGTATGTGAATTCTATCTTGGGTATTCTGAGCATTTGGGCTAATATCCACTTATCAGTGAATGCATACCTTGTTTGTTCTTTTGTGATTGGATTACCTCACTCAAGATATTTTCTAGTTCCATCCATTTGCCTAAGAATTTCATGAAGTCATCGTTTTTAATAGCTGAGTAATATTCCATTGTGTAAATGCATCCAATTTACTGTATCCATTCCTCTGTTTAACGGCATCTGGGTTCTTTCCAGCTTCTGGTTATTATAAATATGGTTGCTATAAAAATAGTGGAGCATGTCTACTTGTTATATGTTGGAGCATCTTTTGGATATATGCCCATGAGTGGAATAGCTGGGTCCTCCAGTAGTACTATGTCAGGTTTTCTGAGGAACTACCATACTGATTTCCAGAGTGGGTGTAATAGCTTGTAATTGCACGAAAAATGGAGAAGTGATCTTCTCCCACCACACCCTCCCCAACATCTGCTGTCACCTGAGTTTTAGATCTTAGACATTCTGATTGATGTGAGATGGAAACCTAGGATTGTTTTAATTTGCATTTCCCTTATAACTAGGGATGTTGAAAATTTCCTTAAGTGCTTCTCAGCCATTGGAGATCTCTCAGTTGAGAATTCTTTGTTTCGCTCTGTATCCCATTTTTTAATAGGGCTTTTTAATTCTCTTGGGTCTAACTTCTTGAGTCCTTTGTATATATTGGTATTAGCCCTCTATTGGATGTAGAATTGCTAACAATCTTTTCCCAATCTGTTGGTTGCACTTTTGTCCTATTGACAGTCTCCTTTGCCTTACAGAAGCTTTGCAATTTTATGAGGTCCCATTTGTCTATTGTTGATCTTCGAGCATAAGCCATTGGTTCAGGAAATTTTCTCCTGTGCCCATGTGTTCAAAGCTCTTCCCCACTTACTCTTCTAATGATTTAAGTTCTTCTGGTTCTATGTGGAGGTCCTTGATCCATTTGGATTTGAACTTTGTACAAGGACATAAGAATCAATCGATCTGTATTCGTCTACATGCTGACCTCCAATTTAACCAGCACCATTTGTTGAAAATGCTGTCTTTTTTGCACTTGATCATCTTAGCTCCTTTGTCAAAGATCAAGTGACCTTAGGTCTATGAGCTAATTTCTGGGACTTCAATTCTATTCCATTGATCTACTTGCCTGTCTCTGTAACAATACCATGGATTTTTGTAGTTTTAACAGATATTTATGGAATATTTCATCCTAAAACAAAAGAATATGCCTTCTTCTCAGCACCTCATGGTACCTTTTCCAAAACTAACTATCTAATTGGTCACAAAACAGGTCATAATAGCTACAAGAAAACTGAAATAATCCTGTTCATCCTATCTGATCACCACAGACTAAATTTGGTTTTAAATACCAACAAAAACAACGGAAAGCAAACAAACATACACATGGAAGTTGAAGAATGCTTTACTCAATGATAACTTAGTCAAGGAAGAAATAAAGAAAGAAATTAAAGACGTTTTAGAATTTCATGAAAATGAAGGCACAACATACCAAAACTTGTGGGATACAATAAAAGCAGGGCAAAGAGAAAAACTCATAGTTCTAGGTACCTCCAAAAAGAAAGTGAAGAGAGCATACACTAGCAGCTTGACAGCACATCTGAAACCTCTAGAACAAAAATAAGGAAATACACCCAAGAGGAGTAGATGGCAGGAAATAATCAAACTCAGGTCTGAAATCAACCAAGTAAAATAAAAAAGAACTATACAAAGAATCAACAAAACCAGAAGCTGGTTCCTTTAGAAAATCAACATGATAGATAAACTCTTAGCAATTCTAACCAGAAGGCACAGAGACAGTGTCCAAATTAACAAAATAAGGAATGGAAAGGGAAACATAGCAAGAGAAACAGAAGAAATTAAGAAAATCATCAGATCTTACTACAAAAACCTATATTCAACAAAACTGGAAAATCTGGAGGAAATGGAAAATTTTCTAGACAGATAGCAGGTACCAAAGTTAAATCAGAATCAGATAAACCATCTAAACAGTTCCACAACCCCTAAAGAAATAAATGCAGTCATTAAAAGTCTCCCAACCAAAAAAAGCCCAGGACCACATGGATTTAGTGCAGAATTCTATCAGATCTTCAAAGAAGACCTATTACAAATACTCTTCAAACTATTCTACAAAATAGAAACAGAAGGAGCACTACCCAATTCGATCTATGAAGCCACAATTACGCTTATACCTAAAACACACAAAGACCTAAAGAAGACAGAGAACTTCAGACTAATTTCCCTTATGAATTTTGATGCAAAAAAACACTCAATGAAATTCTCAGGTACTGAATCATAGAATGGATCAAAACAATCATCCATCACGATCAACTAGGCTTCATCCCAGGGTTGCAGGGATGGTTCAATATATGTAAATCCATCAATATAATCCAATATATAAACGATCTCAAAAGAAAAAAAACCACATGATCATCTCATTAGGTGATGAGAAAGCATTTGACAAAATTCAACAGCCCTTCATGTTAAAAGTCTTGGAAAGATCAGAAATTCAAGGCCTATACCTAAACATAGTAAAAGCAATATACAGCAAACCTTAAGCCAACATCAAACTAAATAAAGAGTAACGTGAAGCAATTCAATGAAAACCAGGGACTAGACAAGGCTTCCCACTCTCTCCATACCTATTCAATATAGTACTCAAATTCCTAGCCAGATCAATTAGACAACAAAAGGAGGTAAAAGGGATACAAATTGGAAAGGAAGAAGTCAAAATATCACTATTTGCTGATGATATCATAATATAATTAAGTGACCCTAAAAATTCCACCAGAGAACTCTTAAACCTGATAAACAACTTTAGCAATGTGGCCGGATATAAAACTAACTCAAATAAATCAGTATCCTTCCTCTACTCAAAGAATAAACAGGCTGAGAAAGAAATAAGGGAAATGACACACTTCATAATAGTCACAAATAACATAAAATACCTTGTTCTTCCTTCCTAAGCTCCAGAAAACAAAATGAGATCAAAGGGATACAAATATAGAAAGAGAAAGTCAAGATATCACTATTTGGGGATGATATGACAGTATCCATAAGCAACCCCAAAAATTCTAGAGAAATCCTCCACCTGATAAACAACTTCAGCACAGTGGCTTGAGATAAAAATTAACTAATCAGTAACCTTCCTATAATCAAAGGATAAATGGGCTGAGAAAGAAATTAAGGAAACAATATCTTCACAATAGTCACAAATAATATAAAATATCTTGGTGAGACTCTAATCAAACAAGTGAAATCTGTATAACAAAAACAAGTCTCTGAGGAAAAAGTCAAAAAAGATGTCAGAAGATGAAAAGATATCACATGCTCATGGATTGGCAGAATTAACATAGTAAAAATCGACATCTTACCAAAAGCAATCTAAAGATTCAATGCATTCCCCATCAAAATTCCAACACAACTATTCACACAGATAGAAAGAGCAATTCTCAAATTCATCTCGAATAACAAATATTCCAGGATAGTGAAAACCATTCTCAACAATATAAGAACTTCTGGGGTAATCACCAACTCTGACCTCAAGCTGTACTAAAGAGCAATAGTCATGAAAATAAAAACAAAACAAAACAACAACAACAACAAAAATCCCCCACAAAACCACATGGTAATGGTACAGAGACAGGCAAATAGATCAATGGAATAGAATTGAAGATCCAGAAATAAACCCACACACCTATGGTTATTTGATCTTTGACAAAGAAGCCAAAACCATCCAGTGGAAAAAAGACAGCATTTCCAACGAATGGTGCTGGTTCAACTGGAGGTCAGCATGTAGAAAAATTCAAATTGATTTATTCTTATCTCCTTGTACAAAGCTGAAGTCCAAGTGGATCAAGGACCTTCACATAAAACCAGATACACTGAATCTAATAGATGAGAAAGTGGGGAAGTGCCTCAAATACATGGGCAAAGGGGAAATTTCCTGAACAGAACACCAGTGGCTTATGCTTTAAGATCAAGAATTGATGGATGGGACCTCATAAAATTGCAAAGCTTCTGTAAGACATAGCACACTGTCAATAGGACAAAACAGCAACCTACAGATTGGGAAAAGATCTTTACCAACCCTATATCTGATAGAGGGCTAATATCCAAATTATACAAAGAACTCAAGAAGATAGACTCCAGAGAACCAAATAAATCTATTAAAAATAGGATACAAAGCAAAACAAAGAGTTCTCAACTGAGGGATCTCCAATAGCTGAGAAGCACTTAAAGAAATGTTCACCATCCTTAGTTATCAGGGAAATGCAAATCAAAATGACCCTGGGTTTCCACCTCATATCAATTGGAATGGCTAAGATCTAAAACTCAGGTGAAAGCAGATGTTGGGGAGGATGTGTTGAGAGAAGAACTCTCCTCCATTACTGGTGGGATTGCAAGCTGGTACAACCACTCTGGAAATCAGTCTGGCAGTTCCTCAGAAAACTGGACATAGTACTACCTGAGGACCCAGCTATACCATTCCTGGGTATATACCCAGAAGATGCTTGAACATGTAATAAAGACACATGCACCATTATGTTCATAGAAGTCATAGTTACGATAGCCAGAAGCTGGATACAACCCAGCTGTCTATCAACAGAAGAATGAATACCAAATCTGTGGTACATTTACATAATGGAGTACTACTTAACTGTTGAAAACAATGAATTCTTGGAATTCTTAGGCAAACTGATGGAAGTTGAAAATATCATCCTGAGTGTGGTAATCCGGACACAAAAAAACCACACATGATATGTACTCACTGATAAGTGAATATTAGCTCAAAAGGTCAGAATATCCATGAAATCAATTTCTTTATTTGCTTGTGGTCCATATAGTCTGAAATAATGTGAAAGAAGTGGAACCAATCTCATGAGGAGACAAAATATGACAACGAAGCAGTTCTTGAGGATAGACAGAGGATGTCAGTGTTAGCTACTGTGTAATTATAGCATTTGGCAAAGGCTTTTGTGGAAGCAGCTGATTAGAAAGCTGTATGAGTATGTATTTTTTTTTTTCGTGGTCATTTATTTTGGTCAGTAGGTTTACAAGAAAATAAGCACAAAGATTTACTCCAGTTCTTTGCTGTAATTTCAATGATGCCTTGCTCTGGAGACTGAACAACTACAGAAAAGGGAGATGTAAAGTCAGGAAAGAATGAAGTAAAACTTGACTCAGTACTGCTTATTTAGCTAATCAAGCATAAAAATCAAGAAGTAACCACAGCCTTGTGTGAGAGTTAAAGGTGTTAATAAAACTGGTGAACCATAAACCATTTGCATTTAGAAAATAAAGTTATTTTTCTCCTTGAAATTAGAGCCCATTGCCAGATCCATGCGCCATGTAAGTGTGTAATCCTAAGCACATCGATGCTAGCATATGGCATCTCCAGTGCCATGATCCGGTTATAATGCTGCAAACACAGTGTGGACACTGAGTGTCCCAGGCCTCCACTGTGTCACAGGCTGTTTTAAGCTAGGTGAGGCCACGATAAAAGGTATCATCTGCGAAGGAAGCTGTTGTGTCGAATTTCTGTAACAAAGGGTGATTTTTTTTAATGGAAGCAAGTAAATAAGAAAACATTAAGTCCTTGACTTTTCAATTTTTCTCTTCATATATCAAAAATGTGCATATTCACATAAAAATTTTAATTGTTATAGAATACAAAGTACGAGACTTTATTTGATCCTGTGAATAGTACTGTTAAAAAATATTCTAGTAGTAGTACTATTATGTAATTTACCTAATCTGCTTTTCTACAATTTACCTGATTATTCTGTTTACTATATATGATTATTTCTATTTAATATTCTTCTTACTGTATATGATTATTTCTCTTTAATATTTGTTTCATATTGTTAAAATGCTGTTAGAAATTATAGTAATGCTATATTATTAACTCAGTGTCATAATATTACAAGACAGAAGTGTCACAAGTATAAAACCTGATCAAGAATCTCTCTCTCTCTCTCTCTCTCTCCTAACTCCCTCCCTCCTCTCTTCTCTCTCTTCCAAAGTGTACTCTTTCACTTTAGTTAAATATTCTGTACAAATCTTTATAAGGTGACTCAGACCACTAAGCTGATTTTCTATTTACACAGAGTCCAACAAACTTTAGAACAAAATGAATCAATTTACTTAAGCTTGATATTCACAACAGATTGGTGCTCTGTATGTGCATTTGATTCTAAGGTGGAAGTGTCTGGAATAGACATTATAATTATATAGCATCATTGTGTTATACTATCATTAAAGATTACTTCAGAATGTAATTAACTAGAAATATGAGGCATAAAACCCATGAATCATCTTAGTAATCAGAATTAGAAGTGACTGAATGAGTAGTAGAATATAATTTAGAGGAAACAATGGAGTATCTGAATTATTTGCATTATCAGTTAATGACAAGATAAGTACAAAGTTGTGTGACAGCCCAGCTACTTCACCACTTTCATTTCTCACCCTCTAAATTTAGTAGATTAATTCTCTGAAAAAAGATGGATCCATATAGTATGTAAACATATAGCTTACTAAAAACTCAAGCAGGCATAAAGGAAAAGAGGAAAAGGCCAGAAGTCCACACTATAACTCAAGACAGAAGATTCATACCTTGATCCCTTTTATCTGTTACAGAAGTTAAAAGAAATGTATTAATTAACATTGTAAGAGAAATAGCATATTTATTATTTGTATATTTTAGAATTTGTAGAATAAGAAATTATATATGTAATTTGAGTGGTGAATAAATTTGTAGTTGGAAGTTATATCTTAGAATAATAGACACTGCCCTGTTCTGTGGCTGTATGAAGTTTATTTATAGAGAAACATTAACGATATCCCACTGATTTTACATTTATTAAAATTATGCATATTCATTATACATAGTGCCTGTGAGAAAATGATAGGTCTTGGTATGCAGTGAAACTAGCAAGTGCCTAACTCTATTTCTTCTATATCCTTCAAGATAGCCATGAGGTTTACAGACCAGTACTGATTATGTTTTTCATATTACTCAATATAAACAGAGCAGAGAGGAAGATATTCCTAGGGAAAATACTGTTAAATGTTCATTTTACAAGATGATTCAAAAATTCTGTCTGTTGTAGCAGACTGGAGTATGTGATGGGGGTCATCTGGAGTTCTACAACTTATCTGTGACTCTTGAATTATTATATCCTTCAAAAATTGTAAAACTGGACAGTATACATAAATATCATTTGAAAACCAGATGTTTGTGTACAATCAAACAAAGAAAAATGTTATAAGCTCTTGTGACTAGGGGCACCAGTTCTCCTAATGATAGAAAATGGAGCTTCTTTCCCTTGGGTCTGTTGATTCAGAAAACAGATGACAATTTGAATCTGAGGCCTACAGTGAAGGCTGCCTGTATCATAGCTACTTCAGGAATGCTAATATTTGGAAATCTGATGACTTTTGGTCCTTGACTGTTTACAAAATTTTGCTACTGCTAATGTTGCAGAAGAGTTTAGGCTGTTAGAATTATAGACATTCCCATCAGTGAATGTTCTAAACATCAGCCCGTTTAAGTGCTAAGATTAGAAACTGGTAAGCGTGAACTCCAACCAGACTAGCATGGAGGAACTGAATTCTTTTTAAAATGAGGTTTAGTAGGATAACTTTCGAAGGCCTGCTTATTTTATAATCCCCAGTCTAAGTCAAAATTTTCTTTTAAATTGAATTCTTCTTTTTTTTTTATTTTTGCTAGAAAATTGATTACTTACTTTTTAGCTAAGTGATCAGTCATGTTTAATAAATCTTTGCTGTTCTGTTAATGCCTTATGTAGTTACAAACATGCCTTCTCTGTTTAATATTGCTTCCATACTAATTTCTGTGTTTTCTTAGGAGAAAACATGTATTCTTATATTTCAGTGTGTATATTGTCATTTTTATCGAATTGCTCCACTTTTACAGTGCAATCAATTTAACACCGTACTCTTTCCAAGACCCTGCAGATTCCGTGTACAGTTGGACCCTACTCTCTCACAACTAAGAGTTTTATGTGGTTTCTATATCATTGTCATATTGTATGTTAATGCGTGACTTCTGCTGATTAATCTCTATCATTCATTGCAAATTTTATATATAAATTTTGTAAGTTATGATGATTATAGATATTTTGTACTTATTTCTGTGTTAGTATATTTGTGAACTTAGGGTCATTGTTCAGTAAAGGAACTTATCCATTTATTCTGTCATTGATCATTTGAGTGGTTTCTAGGTAAGGAACATTATATGACACAGTTAGGAACTTAGACAAAGTTTTTTGTTTTAATATGTATGAAAGCACTGCTCTTGGAGTTCATGATGTTTCTGCTAATCACAGTGATCTCCGGAACTTCCATCATCATTTTTTCTTAAGGATTCTTCAGAAAATGTTTACAGTTTTATGTTCATGATTTTAATTATATTTGTCATAAGCTAAAAGTATTCTCTTTCTAAAGACTCTAAGTTACGGATTTATTTTTTCCCAGTGTATTTTCTCATAAAATGTTGTAATTGACTGCTTCTTCAATTAGTCATTATTTTATATATAGTATTAGATATATAATCTCTAATTTACTTTTAGTTTTAAGTATTTTAGTAAATACATAAAACACACAAATTCCTCTTTCTTGTCAAACAGTATGACTCATGGATTCTAGAAAAAGAACATTCATGGTTTATTTTAGTTTATTATATTTAGCCTTAATATTTGAAAAATGGCAATTTCATTTACAACTCAAGTAGTAAAGAAAAATTAGAAAAGCATATGTTTAAAGTTAGTATCTTCCTAATTTAAAAGCTCATAGGTAGTTCAATACTGAAAACAACTAAAAAAAATCTCATGGATATTTTTGCAATTTTTGTGTGATAATACAAAATTTGATGAAAATAACAGTCTGTGCTTTCTACAGTTTAGTTGATTAAAATCAAAAAGAGGCTAGAAAATAGAAGAAAAGGAAACACTGACCAGAGGGTTAACAATGAAATAGGAGTAAGCATGGTAGGAAGAATAATTTAGGGAAAAAGTCTGAAGTGAATGCAACACTGTTATGAGGATGTGTAGAAGCCCAATTATAGATGAACAATAAAGGCTTAGAGCTTCAGACCTAGGTCCATTAAATTCTGTGTACTCTGATAAAAGAATTACAATTTGATGAACTACTGGGAGGTAACTTGTAAGTTGCATAAAACTCTAGCTGTGAATGTGCATTCAGATGCCCGAGGCCTTGGTCTTAATCTTTTTTTTTTTTTTTTACATCCCAGTCTTAATCTTCTTCCTGAGCTACCCTCTGACTGTTCCATATCCCATATCTCCTTCCCCCACCCTCATCTCTAAGAGGATGTTCCCAACCCCTCCACTCCAACCCCACAGATTGTTGAAGAGAAGCCATTTAGGGATAGAGGGATAGAAGAGCTTTTTTTTTTTTTTCCTTTTGCTCACAGTTTCAAATGTCACAGCCTATGAGCAGAATATAGTGTACCTCCTGGCAGCTCCTTACTTCCCTCCTGAGCATGAACTGGAGGAAGCAGTGCAGAACAAGAATGGGTTTGACCTCCTTCCAAAAGCAGGGCCTCTCATTTGAATAACTCTTCCATGTGGTTTCTTAGCCTTTAGAGTAGTTCTGCAAGCTTGGAACCGATCCTTAGTAGATAGACCATACAAACTCTGAAATATAGTATAGTTATATTGCAATTATTACTTTTTCAAGTGACTTTATAGTTTTAAAATATAAACACATATTTATTGTAGACTAGTTCCATCATAACACATTAGTTATCAGTAAAAGCCCAAGACCTCAAATGATACAGGAATATCTCCTCATCAGCATATTAATAATAAAAAAACCAGGTCTTCCTTGACTCAGGTGTATCAAAGAGAATCCCTATTTCATGAGGACCAAGAAGAAATTCAATAGTCCTCAACCAATTCTCATGATTTTGGTTAAATAAAAATTGTTATTGCCTGTAATTATTCCATATGCATGGTAGCTCAGCTTACTGATATTGTTCACATTCATTGTTATTTATTGAAAGGCATTTTGTGTGAAAGCATTTTTTTGATGATTTGACATGGTATGTCAGCATTTTCTCAGTAGCTCACACATTTCATAGTGATAACCCGGGGAGTCCTACTTCACCATATGAAACTAATTAGCAGTTAAAATATTTGTCATGATATTACTAATTGTTCCTTAACTCATGTATTCTCACTTAAATTTTAATGAGGTTAGTTATTTTGTTCTTTTGATAATAGGAATTTATATTCTATGTGGGCCTTTGCTGGCATTAATGAGCTAAAGTAGAATGTTCTGTGTAAAGAATGTTCATATGATTCTTTGATCTCTGGATTCATTATAATTTTGTCACTAATTAGATTATAGGTGATAAAAATAAAGGCAGCATTAACTCTTGCTGAGAAACTTATGTGCTGGAAAAAAAGGAAAAGCATGTAGAGCTCTGTTTACCAAATATTAGTTCTGTAAATGAATTTTCTGTAAATGGCAAGAGAAAATGGAAAAAGCCAGATAGAATGTGATTAGATGTCCAAAGATCTACGTTATCAGCAATTTTCTCTAGATACTACTCTTCTAATTTAGAATCGTTGAGTCCAGTATATGAATTACTAAATTTTACCCTCTTCAAGTGAATAAACACTCATTATTAGCCCAAATCATTAGTGCACCTCACAAGCATTTTGAGTTTATCATACTAGAAATGTGGCATAACATTAAAACATTATCAGTAAATGTTTTTTATTGACTTTCTAGCATATTTCAATTACTGCTTAATAATAATATTTGCCATGTGATGAACACAGGAAGACATCATCACTATCTCCCTACTGAGTCACAGTCAACAGAATAACCCTTGGAAGTAAGGGGTACATAATTGTTGTTACAATATGATTCGAAATGTTGAGCTATAGTGTGAGGACAGAGAAACAAAGTGTCAGTCTGTAAGTCCAGAAGACAGACCTCACTGGAAACCTAATGGCTTTCACCTAGACAGTCAATGCTTAACCTTTAGAATTGTTAGTATTGTTACCCTTTTCTGTTTTTCAATATTGTATTTCTAAACATGTTCTCCAATTTGATATATATTGTTGTCAAAAGAGGTACTACTTTAATTTTAGGCAAGGAGAGATTAGAAAATTTCTTTTAAAAGCTACATATTTATTTTGCTTTCTGACTCTGTGCTTGTGCCTTCAACACTTGCACAACGATTTTCTGCTCCTCAATCAGGAAAGCCCTCTTGATCCTCTCACGGACACACTTGGCACACATGGAACCGCCACAGGCCCTGCTGATCTGCTTCTTTGTCTTAGACAATCTCTTAAGGAGTTTGGGTCTTACAGCCGGAACCCCTCACAGTCTGCCTGGGCACTCGCCACATGCAGATTTAGGTGCTTTTCCAACCTTCTTGGTGTAAAGGTAAACAATCCTTTTGTCCGTGGTTCTGGTAGCCTAGTTTTGTTAGAGGCTGTGTTGTAGGAAAGCCTACAACGGTATGTCAATCGCTGGACCATCCTGAGCGCCTCTAAGCACCGTCCCGGAAAGAGGAAAAGAAAATTGTAGTCACAAGGTGAGAGAAGCCTATAGGCTGTAAGGAGAAATGGCTACAAGAAATCTTTTCTATATGTGATGTGCTGAATTGACATAAATATTTATCTACTTAAAGGCTGAGTAATTTCTGTTTTAAATTTCTTGACTAAGTACAAAGAACATTTCATCTGGAGTATTCACAGAAAACTAAAGTGGTCTTTGTTAGACATGCTGACTAAGCTGTCGTGAGATTTGTAAGAAGCAGCTGAATGAGTATCTAAAACTCCGAAATGTGACTGAAGAGACAGAATGTCTTTTCATTGTATTTATATGTTAGCTCAAACTACTGAGATGTTTTCAAAAGGAATGTGGACATCCCTATGGAAAAAATAACTTAAAGGCTTCCAAATGTAACATAAAGGTAAAAATATAATGGTATTCAAAAATTTAGTGAAGACAATGCCTGAAATTGGTAATATAATAATAAGTATTCAATGTGAGACATGGCATGCTTTGTAATATATACAAAAATCAATTTTGGATCATTGTCAAAAAATGTGAAAATCCAATTATAATCACAACCAGATTTTCCTTATTTCAAATTTACAGAGATGCTATAAATAATACTTTTTATAAAACATAAAAGGAAAATGTAAACAATATTTAATTTAGATGCATAACTATATAATAAAATCAAGAATAAATATAATAGTCTTTCATATACTGATTTGAATATTTTAACTTTATGATTTCATTACTTTGTTCATGTCTCACACCCTCATTCTTCTTCTCCCTCCCCCCTCCGTTATGTGTGTGTGTGTGTGTGCCTGTGTGTGTGTGTGCATGTGTGTGTTAACAACCTATTCTGTGGGATTTTAGTATATCTCAGATCAGCTACCGAAAGGATTACAGAAATATATGCATAATATTTAAATTGTATTTAAATTTTTATCTGTCACATGGAAATAATATGCAAAATGGGTGATGGGTAGCATTTTCTATCTGTACATTAAACACAAATACAGTTTTAATCAAAGAAAAGATGGAAATTATCTGAGTATGTAATATTATGCACTGTTAGGAGTTTTCTGAAATAAACCAACTTAAAGTTGTTTTAAAGGGCATAATCCTTATCTAACATCGTAAAATCCCAGGTCAATACTTTTTATTGGGACAGATAAATCATATAACACTACAATATCTAATGTGATGGGTTTTATAGTGATTTGCTGTGCTCATGAAATATTAGGTATTAATACTTTATTTGAAAGTTCCCCATACTACTTTAAACATACTGATATTTTTCCAAACTGACTTTCCAGTTTTTTTTATCTTTATCATTTCACAGAACTTTAGAGCCCATATGATAAAAGTTGAACAGCAAATAGAAACATTTCCTCTTTTTGTCCATTCTATTGTTATCACAAAATATAATCTGTGTTATTTATAAAGAAAAAGAGGTTTATCTATCTCACGTATTTGAGTATCGAGGCCTAAATATCACAACAAAGGCTGCACCAAGGCTAGATCAGTTTATATGCTCTTATGGTACATGGAGTCATTTTGGGAACACTTACTTGGTGAGACAGGAAACCAGTGAGAGTGAGGCATTAGGATTGCGATTTTGCAACTGTCCATTCTTTCAAGAAAAATAGGACTACTGAGAAATATTTTAATCTCTTCCTAAAGTGGCAATGCCCAACATTGCCACACTGAAAATCAAGGATCCAATACAGAAAATGCTGGTGAGAAGCCACATTTAGCCATACCACAATAAGCATCAATTCATATACAGTCCTGGAATTTCTCTGTAGCATAGGCAATGTGTATCTCCGAATTTGTAGGCATAGGACAACAATGTGTTACCACATTGACTTAGAGTTTTCTTTCCTCCTCAGAATCATCAATATCTGTCATTTTATCATTGGTTTTGTTCATTTTGTTTGTTTCTTTAAGGTGGGTGACATGATATTCTAAATTAGTGTTAACTTGCTTGTCTCTAAAAGTTAATATTTATCATATTTTTCAATTGTGTATTGTTCACTTGTGTTCCTTCCTTTGAGAGTTCTCTATCAGATAGTTTGCCCATTTTTAGTAATTTGTTGTTGTTGTTGTTTTGCTATTTTTTGCATATTCTCTGTAGAGATGCTTCAGTTTGATCTAACCCATTTGTTATCTTTGTTTTGTGTCATGAGTTTTCATTGTGACATCCAGAAAGCCACCATTTACAGATGCTGAAAGGTACTTCCTTCTGTCCTGCAAGGTTATGTCTTGTATTTAGGCCTTTGAATTATGTACATCTGCACAGAGTGAAGATAGGGTACAAGATCAATCTTCTGCATGCTTTTTTTCCTAGCATCTTTTGTTGATGAGGCTGCCATTTTCATGTGATGCTCCATAAACTTCCTCTGCATCTCAACTTAGTCTATAGCTACCAAGCTCATGTGAATTTGTCATACATATAATTTGTTTGGGTTTTTCATCATGATAATGTTGAACTTTATCTATTAATTTTATATATTGAGATGTTCATATATTTTCCATCATTCTGATGATATGATGTGATATATTCATCAGTTTGCATATGTTAGAACTTTCTTTAATCTGTGGAAATAATACAACTAAAGTATGTGATCTTTTATGTGCTGTTGATTTAAATTTTGTTGAAGATTTTTGAGTTATTTTACCTTGTTTTGTTTTGGTCTTTGTGTTTTGTTAATTTGACATAAACTAGAGTCATTTTAGAAGAGAGAACTTCATTGAGAGGATTACCCCCATAAATTGGCTTGTGAGAAAGCCCGAGGAGCAGTATTTTCTCGATTAATGATTAAATGGGAGAGTCCAGTACAGTGTGGGATGTGCCGCCTCTGAAAAGTTGGATCACCAGGGTAGAAGACAGCAGTTAGCCTAGAAAAATGACTCAGTTATTAAGAGTGTTGTCTGATCTTGCTGTAATCCTAAGTTCAATTTTCAGCATTCATATAGTGGCTCACAACTGCCTATAACTCCAGAGCCAGTAGATCTGATATTGTTTCCTTGTCTCTGTACACACACACACACACACACACACACACACACACACACACACGCACACACACACACACACACACCATTTTTTCTCATAAGTCATTGCTCCCTGTATTGGCCCATCTGTTGGTTCACACTTGGGATAACAATTGGTTTTGTAAATTTCCTTCTCATGAATCCCACAAAAGTTACTAATTTCAACTAATTTCAAATTTGTTCAATTTCTTACTTGCTGAAAGCAGTAATTTTCTTAAACAAGAATTAGAAACTAGATGTGTATGTCAATGATTCTGTAATAGATTTAAAAAGAAGAAATAGAAATATGATTTAGAATTTTTTCTATGATGGTTAGTCAAAATTTGTATTATTAATATGAGTTGGCTTCATATATGAGCTTCCTAGTCACCACAAATATTATGCCAACTTGGAATTCTGATGGCTTCGCATTATTTATAACTGAAAAAATATAGTAAAGGTATCCATACACAATATGCATTATCTTAATGAGTAAATTTTTGATGATAGAATTTGACAAGGTATCTGTTGTAATGTAATTTTGATTCTTAATATTCCTTTTGGGATGCTGAAGGATGATATTTCATAGACAATTCTTACTTTCTTTCATATCTGCTCTGAATCTGAATCCATTTTAAAATGCAGTGGAGTATGATGGCAGACATTCTGTGATGTTAAGTTTTTGCTGCCAATCTACAAATCTTGAAAGCCAGTTAGCATGGCATGGAGGAAGTCCTATCCACCAATGAAGATTAATTGCATGACTAGATATAGAAGTCCTCAGAAATCAGGTAAGGAGCTCCTCCTCTACATGTAAATAAATGAAGTATACAATTATCACTCTCACAAATCTGAACACCATCACCACTTCAGCTTACCATAGACAAGTACATTATAATATACAAGTCTGATTGCTTAAAACATACAAGGATTTAACTTGAGTGCAAATAACATTATTCTTGAGCTGAACACATTTCTCAGGTTTCTATGAATATCAAAGAAGTAGCCTGTGAATGTTGGTAGTCTTCATACTTAAGCAACTTTATCATCACATTAGACTACTCAGAACATCTATTCTTAATTACATGTTTTTAAAGATTACTAAAAATGGATTTGCAGAAATAAAAATATCCTATGATACATTTCAGTGACTGGCAAGGTGATTAATTACAGGCTGAAATCTGGGTTATTTTCATGAGGAAATAATTGCTACAATTATCTTTAGTCCTGATGTGCATTTAAATGAAGCATTTTAAAAGTAATATTATAATTGTCTTGATTTTTATAAAATTTTCAAATCTTATTGTTCTCATGGAAAACATGATCCATGCAATATATATGCTCTTAAAGGAAATCATTTTAATGATGACTATTAGAATGTCAAAGATGATATTTTCACTTTATACTTTCCATTTATAAATATGTTATAAATTGTGATTCCTTTTCCTTGAAAAATAACATTAGTTGAAATGTAGAAAATATCAAAAGATTGTGAGTTAAAAGATCTGGTGGTGCATGCCTTTAATCCCAGCACTTGGGAGGCAGGGGCAGGTGGATTTCTGAGTTCGAGGCCAGCCTGGTCTACAGAGTGAGTTCCAGGACAGTCAGGGCTACACAGGAAACCCTGTCTCAAAAAACCAAAAAAAAAAAAAAAAGATCTTAAATATGACCAAAGTAGAATTAAACACTAACTTTTCTATTCATAAAAGTGACTTTACCTTTAAAAGAATGATCAAAACTACTTTGAATATAATAATATAAAAATGTTCAAAAATATTTTGCTTAAAATAATCTTAGATTATTCCTATTCAAGAGAATTTGGTTGATTATTCATAATTTTATGCACTCACTTTTATAAACAAGGGCTGGGAAACAAATCCATATAACTGAGCAGTGTCCTTCTGATTGCCAGAATGAACATGAAAATGGGTTCAAGTGTAGGCACGAGGCACTTCGGACTTTAACCAACTGCTAATCCTATGGTGACTTGGAGATGTTTCTATTTGCACATAAATTTCTCATTTTCTTCTGGTAAAAATTTTAGGTTAGGTTTAGTTCTTCATTTGTTTTTATTAAACAGTTAATATTGGGAGCTATCTTCAGAAATCTGTTCTTTCTTCTTCAAGGAGAAACATTCTACATAAATGCGGAAAGTTTCCCAAAGACTGTTGGAGACACCTTTTAAGTTAATAATAATAAGTATAAATAAAAGCTGATGTTAAACTAGATTCCTGCCTCCTAAAAAGTTTTATTGAATTGTTTAATGATGTTTGAATTTTTAGCTATAATTTGAGCTATAACTAAAAAAACAAAAAACAAAAAACAAAAAACAAAAAAACAAAAACCAACATAGGATAGTAGCAGAGAACACTTGCCAGCAATGCACAGACCTATTTATAGTGAATATTGTGACATGGGTTCATAATTATTCTGTCAAAAAAATCCTAATGCAATTACAAGATAGGCATTTGTGTCTAAACAGTCGAATCTCAATTATCCCACACTCTTGAAAACACATGCTGAGCATTCAAATTGGTTTAAATGTAGAGGAACTTTTATTAAAAAATCTGCTCAAAGGGATACACAGCATTCACGGTTCTCTTTAATAACTTATTTATTTTATTTGGAAAGATAAAGGAGATTTTACCTAAAAGAAATCTTACACTAAATGAATTTGCTGCTGATGTCATTATTTTCTAAAATACCCGTGTTTGTATCAAATGAGCATAACATTATTTCTGGATGAAGAGCAGCATAAATAATCTGAATCAAGTAAGCAAACTTTATCATCAGAACAATCCTTGTAGTGAACAATGCCAAAAGAAAATTGCTTCTATAAAACTATTTTGTAAGATAAATTTTATCAGCTGGGAATTATTTGGATCTGAAATGTATCTCAAGAAAATAAATATCATTAAGTTAGTCTACAGAAGAAGTCTTTTATATATATATCTTGCACTCTATCAACAAATCAAAGATATTTTTTGTAAATTCTATCCAAGCTGCTATCCTACTATATAGTGAATATAGTGAGCATATATACCTGCTCTCCTAAAACCAACTTAAAGAATTATCACCTACCACTGATAAACTGAAATATAAAATCAGAGCATGCACATAGACATGGTGATTAAGAATTGATATGAGTGACAAGTGATGGTACTGTCAGTGTTTTATCATCAAAGGCCACCAGGAAGACACTTGTTATTGGTTCATTGCCCTATTCCAAGACAATATCATTCATATGGAACCAGGTATCTCTTACAGGGCATAATGTAAACTCATATTTGTTCATGTTTTAGATTGTTTGGTGGGAAAGTTGAAGAAAACAGGACTCTATTCTAGCTCACACAGACTCACAGGGATGTAAATGACAAACACACATCCTGCCAGGGTCCACAGAAGGTCCTCTGTGTATTTGTTATGGCTGCTAGATTGATGTTTTTGTAGGACTCCCAACAGTAGAAGCAAGGATGTCTCTGACTCTTTTACCTACTCTTTGGAATGTGTTCCTTCTATTGGTTTTCTTGTTCAGCCTCAACATGGAGGCTTTTTCCTTGGTCTACTAAATACTGTTTTGTCCTGTTTGACTGTCATTTCTTGGAGGCCTTCTCTTTTCTGAAGAGGAAATCAAGGGATAGTTGATATGAGAGAGAAGGGAAGTATAAGGTAGGCTGGAGGAGTTGAGAGTGGGAAACCTCATCAGCATGTATTGTGGGCTATAAAAGTCTGTTTTCAATTAAAGAAAAATAATTTAGCATTGCAAAATTTTTCAATAATTACTGTGACCTCTACTTGTTCATCTTTGTGGGATTTATAATAAAAAGGGATTAAAAACTCCTTCATCATTCTGTAAAAGTGTTTCAAAGATAGGGCCAACTAAGGAAAGAACCACTGTGAGTGTAGGTGGCACAATTTCATTACATGCAGTCCTAAACAAAATTTAAAAAACGAGAAAGGACACTATCATTCATCTCTGTTTCCTGAGTGTGGACAGACTGTAACCAGCTGACTCATGACACTTTGACATGCCTTTCTTGTCATGTATTGTACACTCAACCTAGCTAAAATATATGAGCAATTCTTTTAATGCCCAGTAGATAAGAGGCTGCCAAGGTTTTAGGAAGGCCGACCACTCCAAAGCACGTTCTCCATGGTGGACATTTACCCATTTTTGTGGAATGGAACAAGATCAATGACGCTCCCATCCTTCATCAAACACTTTGTTTATTGTTTGGGGAGGGTGTTTTCTTTTAACAGCAGATGCAAACCATTGCAGAAATCCACAATCATTCAAAATGCAAAGAGCAACTGACTGTAGAATAGGAGCCACAACTGATGAGTTTACAGCACAACTTCATACTGAAATCAGGTACAGCTCAGCAGAGAATGTGGAAAGATGCTAAGGTCCAAGGGCATCTTTTGAGAGAATATGTCTTCTATATATGACAGGAAAGTTTCACCCATAAAATTTCAACAATATGGTCACAAAAACAAGACCTGAGCAATGACAACATCAGTTGGCATGCCAATATAAAAGGGGACAAATCTACAAGATACTACAGTTAATTGAAGGGCCCAGGAAATTAATGGCTGCTGAAATAATAAGAAGAATCAGTCCTCTCTAGGGCTGATCCTTCTGATAGATCATTGAATACCCTGTGTTCTATCCCAAGAACCCATATAAATAGGACCAATATTAAATGGACACATAAGGTTTTATATACCTTTTATTTTATTTTATTTTATTTAGTAAAAGATAATATATATATATATATATATGTCATGAACTTGAGATGGTGTTTGAGGGCCCATGTGAGGGGATAAGCAAGGAGAGGGAGTACTGAAATTGATATAAATATAGTACTCATATATGAATCTCTCAAAACTTAAAAAAAGAAATTGAGACAAAACAGAAAGCACAAAGACTAAATTATTCTGGCACAGATGAAAAGGATGTATCTAATAAATATTAAGTGGAATATAGACTAGTACAACTATGATGAAAAAATTTTTTGGAGTTTTCTTAGAAAATCATAAAAGGAACAATCATATGGCTTACAATATATACTGTCTAGAAGTGTTATTGAAAATATTAGTAGTTTTCAATAAAAATCTTACACAAAGTTTCTCATTCATGATAAGCAGGGACAGATCTGTTCACCAATGGGATTGTGCTTTGTGAATGGCAGCCTAAGTTCTTCTATTGAATCTATATTATAATTGTCTCTTTCCCTTTTGTTTCAAGATATCACACTTCAAATCTGTGATGTAGGCTCTCATTTCTTGGCAGGACCCCAAAGAATTCCCTACCAGGCAACACACAGCCACCACTTTCTAAGATGCTCAAAGAGTGATGAATTCAAGAACAAATACCTACTCAACAAAAGCAAGACCAGATATCAGCACTTGACATTACAATCATTCCAAACACAGATGCCTAGACACTAGCATAAAAAATCAACCCATGACAATGACAACAATATGTCTCTAGTGGACACCAGCAATGCTACTATAGTCAGCCCTAAAAAAAATGCAACAGAGTTGAAGCACAAGATATGAACTTTAAAATGGCTGCTATGGATATGCTAGAAATCCTTAAAAAACAAGTAAATACATTTCTTAAAGAAATCTGTGAAAAAACAAGCAGTGGAAGGAAATAAACAATTCAAATAGAAAATAGCATCAATAAAGAAACCCCAAATTGAGAAAAATTTGAAAATAAATTTAGGAACTTCAAAAGGAAATTTGAAGGCAAGCCTGCTTCTAAGAGATGGAAGAAACAATCTCCAGCACTGATGACAGGGTAGAAGAAATGAACACCCCAATGAAAGAAAATATTAAATCTAAAAACATTCCAGAAACAAAACATTCAGGAAATTTGGGACACTATGTAAAGATAAAATCTAAAATTATAGGAAAGGAAAATGGAGAAGAAACCCAGGTCAAAGCACACAAAATATTTCAACAAAATCATAGAAGAAAATTTCTCAATGTATATAAGGAGATGCCTACTAAAGTGAAATAACTAAACACAAGATAATTAAAACACTAAATGTACAGAATAAAAAAATATTAAAACCTGCAATAAAAAAGACCAAGTCATATATAAAGGCAAACCTATTAGATTAAACACTTTATTTCTCAAAGAAGACTCTAAAAGCCAAAAGAGCCTAAATAGATATTCTACAAATTCGAAGACATCACAATTAGCCCAGACTACTATGCCCAGCAAAACTTCCAATCACAATAGATAGAGACGAAATGACATTCCATTAAAAATTTAAGATTTATTCTCTACAAATTCTTATATTTTTTGTTGTGAGTCTAGTCTTTAACTGCTGAGCTATCTACAAATTCAGCAGTACAGAAGATGCTAAAGTTAAAACTACAAATCTAAGGATGTTAGCCATACCCAAGAAAACACAAAGAATAAATAATTTAAGCCCAGCAATTCAAGAGCACAAACAAATACACACACACATGCACAGACGCACACATATACAAATATAAACACCACAAGATCAAAGTATTTGGAACCAACAAGCACTGCTCCCTGATACCTTGAAATATCAGTTGTCTCAATTCTACAATACATAGATACAACTAACAGAATGAATTTGATAACCAGACTCATCCTTCTGTTGTAACCAAATATTATATCTTAACATCAAGGATAGACATAACCTCAGGATAAAATGAGGGAAAAGAATACTCCAAGAAATTAGACCTAGGAAACAATCTAATAGAGTAATTTCAATTCTGACAAAATAAACTTGCAACCAAAACTAATTGGAAAAGAAAAATCCATCAGGAAGACTCCACAGTGTAAATGTCCATATTTTCTTTCTTCAGTCATATATTGAGAATTATCTAGATTGTTTCAAAGTTCTGGCTATTTTGAATACAGCAGCAAAGAACATGATTGAGCAAGTATCTTTACAATAGGATACAGGAGAATCCTTTGGATATATGTTCAAGAGTACTAAGTAAGTGCCTGTGCTTAATTACTAGTCTAAGGTCACCTGCTATGGCTCTAAGTAAATAAATTAGGCTCACTGGAAGGCCACAGCACAAATGACACTGTGACAATTATATTGAGAGCAATTAGACATTTTATACTTTATCAGTAACAATAGAGTGGCAATTCCCAGGATCAATAAGTTGGAGTTGCCAGGATACAATGAGTTTTGCAAGTTATGCAGTGTATACAAGATTAATGGGTAAGACCAAATATCTTGTCAAGTTTTTATGCTTCCTTGGCTACTAGGAGTGCATACAGAGAATCACAAATTGGCCTGAATGTTTCAGCCTGAAAGACTGCATCAGTCTCTCAGAAAATGGAAGGTACGTTGTGCACCAGGAGCCATGAACTCTAAGCTGAAAAGCTAGGACATATGCCTCTCAAGGCAGCTAGGCCAAGGTAACTCCATGGTTTCCTGCAGTAATATAGCTGAATCTTGAAGCATGTTGGTTTCTATCTTCATGAGGAACTGCCTCATGGATTTCCATAGTGACTGTACAAGTTTGCCCTCCAACCAGCAGTGGATGAGGGTTCCCCGTACTACACATCTTCACTAATATGAGTTGTCATTTGTAATATTGAACTTAGACATTCTATTAGATATAAGATGAAATCTCAAAGTAGTTTTAATTTTCATTTCACAGATGAGTAACGATGCTAAGCAATTCTTTAAGTGATTCTCGGCCACAGTGTTTCTCTTTTTTTTTTGAGAACTTTTGGTTTAGAGCTCTATCCCATTTTTAAATTGGATTGTTTTCTTGATGTCAGTCTTTTTAGTTCTATATATATTTTGGATAATAATCTTCTGTCGGATATGTAGTTTGTAATGGCTATTCCCAAACTGTAGGCTGATGTAATGTCTGTAAGACATTTTTTTGCCTTACAGAAGTTTCAGGATCCACATTTATTAACTGTAGATCTTAGTACCTGTGTTAATTATGTTCTGTTCAGAAAGTCTTTTCCTGTAACAATGAGTTCAAAGCTCATCCTCATATTCTTTTCTATCAGGTATATTTATCTAGTAAAATGCTGACATCCTTTATCCATTTAATGTTGAGTTGTCTTTACAGCAGTAATTATGGAACCATTTTGATTCTTCTATATTCTGCCATCATTTTTGACCACCACTATTAGTTGAAGATACTGTCTTTTAGGCAATGTTTATGTCTGGCTTCTTTTCTTAGAAAGCTCAGGTGTTCACAGATGTATGAATATATTTCTATATCTTCAATTTGATTCCCTAATCAACTTTTCTATTTCTGTGTCAATATTATGGTATTTTGAATCAAATCGCTGTCATACAATTTGACATTAAGGAAGATGATACCTCTAGAAGTGCTTTTATTATTTAGTATTTAAGCTGTCTTGGGTATTTTGTGATTCCATTTTAAACTAGAAAATGTATATCCAGGATCTCTAAAGATTTGTGTTGAAATTTTCATGTATATTTAATGAAATCTAATATATATATATATATATATATATATATAGCTTTTGTTAGGATGGTTATTTTTGCTACATTAATCCTACTAATACATGATGAGCACGAGAGATCTTTCCATCTTCTAATGCCTTCTTCAATTTTTTTCCTCATTGTCTTAAAGTTTTTATCATATACTTGCATAGTTAAAGTTACTCTCAAGATAGTTTATGTTATTTGAGATATTTCCCCTTTATTTCTAATCTCTCCAGTACTTTTATTATGAATGCATGCGGAATTTGTCAAAGGCCTTTCTGTATCTAATGAGATGATGATGTAGGTTTTGATATTCATTTTCTTTATATGGTGGATTACATTATTGATTTACATATGTTGGAACATCCCTACAAATCTGCATGAAATCTATTTGATCATGTTGGATGATCATTTTGATGAGTTATTGGATTAGATTCATAAGTGTTTTATTATAAAATATTGCATCTATGTTAATAAGAGAAACTGGTCTGTAATTCTCTTTATTTGTTGGGTATTTATGTAGTTTGGATATCAGGGAAATGTGGCCTTGAAAACAAATTGGACAATGTTCCTTCTGTTTGTATTCTTAAGGACTAATTTGAAGAGTGTTAGTATTAACTTTTCTTTAAAAGTCTGTTAGGTTTTGTGTTAAAACCATCTGGTCCTGTGATTTTTATCACTACCACTTCTGTTTCATTAGGGGTTTTGAGTCTATTTAAAGTGCTTGATTAACTTTTGTATGTGGTATGTATAAGAAAAAAATATCTATTTCTGTTTGATTTTCTAATTTTGTGGACTGCAGGTTTAAAGAAAATCCTTATGATTCTTTGAATTTCCAGAGTATCTATGTTTCTATTCTCATTTCTAATTTTATTTAATGGAACGGACTCTGCCTTGTAGTTCATTTGGATAAGTTTTTTCATTCTTATTGTAATTCTTAATGAATAAACTTTTTGCTTCAATGATTCTTTATATTTTTGTTTGTTTGTTTTTATTGATTTCATCACTGTTTGCCATTTATTGCTTTTGGGTATTATTTCTTCTATATTTGTTCTAGAGATTTCAGGTGTATTGTTAAGTTACTAGTATGAGACATATCATTTTCTTAATGTAGCCTGTTAATTCTATGAACTTTCTGCATATAATTGTTCTGAATATGTCCCCTAAGTTTGAATATACTGTGTTTTAATTTTTATTCAGTTCTATAGAACATTTAAGTCTTTTCTCAATCATTCTCTTTATCCTCTTTAACTCTACAGTGAGTTGTTCCATTCCTACCTGCTGTTAGCTTTCTGGTGTTTCTATTGTTATTTTAATCAGGTTTAATCCATGATATTCAAATAGAATTCAGGGTGTTATTTAACTTTTCTTGTACCTGTTGGGACCTGCTTTGATTCCAAGTATGTGGTTAATTTGGGAGAAAGTTACATGAGGCATTGAGAAGGATGTCCATTCTGTGTTTGAATGAAATGTTTTGTAAATATTTGTTAGGTATATTTGCTTTATAATGCCAGTTAACTTTACCATTTCTCTGTTTAGTTTTATCTTGATTGCCTTTCCATTCACCAATGAAGTATGGAAGTGAGGTATCGAGTTTTTTTCCATCAGTATATGGTGATGCATTGTGATTTAAGCTGTAGTAGTGGCTTTTTGTTTATTTATTTGTTTGTTTGGTTTGATTTGTGTGTCTTTTTGTTTGCTGCATAAATGTTAAAAATTACAAAGTCTTCCTGATGGATTTTTCTTTTCCAATTAGTTTTGGTTACAAGTTTATTTTGTCAGAATTGAAATTACTCTACTAGATTGTTTCCTAGGTCTAATTTCTTGGAATATACTTTTCCCTCATTTTATCCTGAGGTTATGTCTATCCTTGATGTTAAGATATAATATTTGGTTACAACAGAAGGATGAGTCTGTTTATCATTGGTTTAACAGCTAATTACCCGGATATAAGCATATATATTTAACCTTCTGGGTCTGCATTATCTCACTCAGGAAGAATGTTTCTAGTTCTATCCATTTATCAGCAAATTTCATGATTTCCTATTTTATAATCAGTTTGAATTTAAATAAAGTTAACTATTGATTAATGACCAAGGTAGTTATTATTGGATCTGGATATAAATCTGTAGCTAATTGGTAACTGTTATAGTGTTGTAAATTACTTTAGTCAGAAATTTCAGTGGGAAGATTTTAATGGTATAATTATTCTCACCAATAAAATAACAATTAGTTGGCTTAGTATTGTAGTAATTGTAATTAACATAAGATATTGACAATGCATAAAAGCTGAGTATTGAAACACTACAGAAAAAGACTGTACTATAAGTACTCTTTATAATACAAAGAACCACTTTTTAAAATCCTTTTGTTCAATTAATAAATTATTTTCGAACATTTTTTGATTTTCAGAATGATTATGCTAATAATAAATTCTTATGCAAAATTCTTAACAAATCCCATCTTATATTAGTGTGCTACATTATTATGGATAATGAAATGATTTTGAGGGATTTTATTTGAAATAAGACATGGCTTAGAATGAGTCTATCTTTATATTGTAGAGTTCTATTGGGTTTGACAAATCTGTAATGCACAATGTACCATATCAGTCGGAATAATACTGATACAGAAGAGTTACCTTGTCTCTTAAGTACCCTATAAACAGTAAATTCTCTCTGTCACTATGGCCGTGAAATATTGCAAATGTTCTTCTTTGTAATGTCTCTATACTCTCCTGTTCCAGTCTTTCAGATAGCTGAGATAATATAATATGTTTCGTTTGGAGATTGTCATCCTTTATGTAGAAACATGTAGTTATAATTTTCCCAGATTCTTTGTGTATGGTTGGATTATTTCATTGTTAAGAATGAGAACCAACTGTAAGGCTGCACCACAGTTTGTTTGCATACTCCCTTGCTTTAGAAAATGCTGTTACCTTCCATGTTTTCATGACTTTCAATAGACTTCCTAATGTTTATGTACAAGGCCCTTTGGACATTATTTCCCAATTTATCTTGGTAAAAAATTAGGGGGAGAATTTAGAAGTTACATCTAGAATAGGACTGAATATGAGGAAATATATAACTACTGATTTGCTAATTGCATCCTGGGGTTATAGCAGAGAAAATTTGTATACCCAAGATGAACAAACAATCCTTGTCTATCACCAGTTCTAAAAAAATCTACATCCCAGCAAATTGCTATGATAAGATTAAAGCAATGTTGTGGTGTCATGGTGAAATTTCCCTCAAAGGTCCATATGTTTGAACACCATGTGACAAGCTGATGGCACTGCTTGACATAGGTATGAAACCTTCAGGAAGATAGAATGTTACTGAAGGAAGTGGGTTACTGTGGAAAGGTCTTTGAGGCTTTATAACCCATTTTCATTTGCTGCTATTTTTTCTGCTTCCTGAGTACAAATTCAGCACAACCTTCATACCCTTGCCTTTTCTACCTGCTGACACATCTCCCTCATCTTGATGGATTATGTCTCCCTGGAAGGGGAAGACAAAATAAGCCATTTCTCCTTAATGTTTCTCTTATTAAGTATTTTTTCATAATGGCAAAAATCTCTCAAAGATAAGGAGGAAGACTCTTTTAACCATAAACTGTAAAAATATGCCCAATCGATTGTTTCAGAGTTCAAATATTTCCCATCCTTTAATCAAAGTTGATATACAAATTGTTATTATCAAATATTATGGGCCCAAATGTTTCCATTCACACAGATAATACAGCATGGTAACAGAAAAGCTGTCACCCCTTGAGGTATATGGTCTATGAATTAATCAAATAATCTCCAAAACACAGATTCTGAAGTACCTAATCATGGAGGCATATTATTCTCTGGGAACTGCTTCAGGAACAGCCCTGGGTTATTTGAATTTCTCAGTGTATTTTCATTGGAACTTATTCACATGAAATCCAAGGAAAATAAAATAATAGCCTCATTTCTGGTATATTTTTGTAATATGCTTATAGGACCAAACACATTACTAGCTCATTCCTGAAATCCAAATCAAAACATTAAACTTAAAATGATGACTAGAGCTCTGCATTTATTACTGCGCAATACATTTTCAAACCACTATATGCTTTTGTTCTCAGTCTCTGTTGTTTATCACCTGTCTTACATGCTTCTTCTGTGACAAGTTTCATACAATAGGATTCTGATGTCAACATGGCCAATATGAACCCTTCATTGAACTCTGGCCACAGAAAACACAACAAGGTAATAGAAATCATTTAGTGTTACTACACCCTGGTGGCCAGAGGGGAGAGTTCTATTTAAACATATAGTTGGGCAATGAATCATTTAAGTCTTTCTGCAAGTCTCTTGCTGTAGCCAAATAGCTGTTTCTTTGCATTTCACAGTAGTTAGATAGTAATACTGGCAGACACATGGTTTGGAAAGGTAAACAGTCCAGGAAGGGCCAAAGCTGCTCAGTTTCTGCTGTCCTTAGCCTCTGCCAAACAGGCATATTCCTTACTGCTGAGTTTACTAAGGAACAAATTTCTGATTCAATGTCTGAGTTTCAGGCTGTGGATACTCACCCTTTGGAACAGAATTTGTGGTATTGTACTTGCTATGAATTGCAGGTAGTGCCTTTCTCTGTAAAGCAAAGACGCATTTTTAGGATGTGCGTTATTCTCAGAAAATGCCTGAGTTTTTTTGTATCAATAACGTTAGTGACTTTAATGACACTTCTTTCTGTATTATCTGTGTGAAGAAACAGTTAATTACATTGATAATGAACTGGATCTTTTCCCAGATTTCTGATTTCAAATTGCCAATTCAGTATCTTCTTTAGCACTCACTACTTAAGAAATAAAACGTGAAAGAGGGGAAATGGTGAAATTTAGAGATGGCTTGATTTAGTGTGGTAATTTCCCACACCGAGGCTTATTAAATATTTCTGTCTCTTTTTCAATCAATCAAGACTCAACATTAAAGGTATAATTTCCAAGGTGCTGACAGTAAACTGTTACCCTGAGAGATCTTCTTATTAATTTTGTAAAGAAACAAGGTGTCCATGTTGATCAGTATTTTACTTTGCCTTAGCTGTTCATTAATGTCAATACAAAAGTTCATGAGCTGTAAAATCCTGAGGTTAAGATTGAGCAGCTATTACAAGTGATCCTTCTGGTCTCAAGTAAAAGGCTCAGAGAATAAATTAGTCTCTTACATGTCCCTGCTGGTTAAAGATTTCTTTCTTTTCTTTCTTTCCTTTTTAAAGTGTATTTTATAAGTTCACCTAGAAGCTTCTTCATATTTTTATTACTTTCTTTGCAGTAAACTCTGAAAAAATTTACTCTGTCCGAATTAAATCTGTTATTTCTCATTGTCTGAAGATTTATACACAGTTTTCAGTTGAATTTTTTTCTTTCAGTGTAGGAAAGAAAGGTGTACTTTCTTAGAACCTCTCTTTTACTGTATTTCTAGACCTGTTTTGTAGAAATAAAAATCAGTTGTGGAATATATACTCTCTTTGCATTCTGATTTGATACTTTGCTGTTGATCAAAGTTCAAAGTATAATTTAATATTCATGCCATGAACAGCTACATAAAATGTACTGCGTGAGAAAGTTTATAGAGGCTTCTAATAAGGAGATCCTCTTCTAGTCATTATATGATTTAGTTACCCACTGTACTTGAAAAGAACAATAGTGGAACCAGCATCTGCCCATATATAGTAGTGAAACATCATGTAAATAAGTGAATTTGGGCTATAAAAGAAAGTCATTCTCCACATATCCTCCACCTTTGAAATACTTTGACTATTTGCTTTGTGTTGGATATGAATGTTGGCATATCACTGTTAATAAGGTTTACATTCACCATTACTTACGTATCACACATTGGATATCGTGGAAGTTTAATACTCTCTGGTCCTGATGGAAAATGAGCTTTGTGTATAGCAATAAATTATGATAAACTAGAATTTAGTTTTTTCAATCTTTTCTTTTTTTTCTTTTTTTTCTTTTTGAAACAGGGTTTCTCTGTATAGCCCTGGCTGTCCTGGAACTCACTCTGTAGACCAGGCTGGCCTCGAACTCAGAAATCCACCTGTCTCTGCCTCCTAGAATTCAGTTTTTAATGGACATAATGTATCAATGCTCATAAATAAAACAACTGCCAGCTGAGTTAGTCTAAAGTCTAGTGTGCATTAAAATCACTGAAATTATATTTCTTATTCAAATAATAGACCAAGTAGAAGTCACTAATTCATGTATGGCTGCCTTTGGGATGATTCAAGGACCATAGTATTTATAGGTTTTTGATTAATTTTGTCTATCTGAACACCACTTAATAGAACTTTCTAGAATGATGATACATTTTATGATGGTATCTAATCACAACAATTAGCCACATAGCTATTAGCAGTTAAAATGTAGCTAGTTTGAAAACCTAAAATGAAATTGTCAATGGTTTTTACTTTACTTACGTATAAACGGCTGCATGAGCTATCAGCTGTTACATTTAACTGTAAATTTAAGGACCTATTTGTATTGTGTGCAACGCTACTGGGAAGAGGTTACAAGGTACATGAAGTGCCTAAGAGCTTTGCAAAGTCTTGATGTTAAAACGATTCACATAAGTTCTGCTGACATTTCATTGTGTAGGGCTCCATACCCTAGACACATCTAGCCAAAGCAGAGCAAGAAATTTGATCTTGCTGAGTTCTCAGCAGGAAAAGGAAAAGTACTGTAAAAGTTTTAGAGGGACATTAGCATATTTTCTGCTCTGAACTATGCCTGTTGAATATCTCATTAAAATAATGCAATTTGTTTTTGAAATTTTTAATTAAGTAATTGAAGTATCATCAAAAAAATCATTCCAGATTCTTTTGCATTATATTGAGTATTTCACTGTCATAAAACAAAGATGCTAACTATGTTTAATAAATGCATATTTAATGAACAAATCAAGAATTCAGCCAAGAGGTGTGAAATTGAAATATGCTTTTCACACTTTGCTCAGTCTTTTTCATCTGGATATATACTGCTGCTGGACCCATAATAACAGCTCTTGGAAGCATGAACTAGGGCAAGAGGCAGAAAATAGCCTTGTTGAATCATGTCTCCTGAATATTAACATGCTCAAAGGTCTTTTGTTATGTGTGTTACACCTTGAAGACTCATCCCTCAGTGGCCTAGTTGCCCTGTGCCTAATCCTCTAATATTAGAGAATCCTCCTATTTTCTATGTTTCTGATTACATCCTGGCTTGGCCCACTTTAGCACAACCTGCCATGACACTTGCCTGCCATGAACGCTGACAATCATGCTTATCCAGATATTTGCTCTTCACACTGGCTGCCAGTTAATGGTCTACAGTGTTCTGAGTTGAACTTACTAACCCCATGTATGATTGAGTTCCAACCACCCACACGGAAAGTTGAAGGGCTTCCTGTGGAACCTTTAACTTTTAATCTGACAGGACTTGGATTCTCTTTTCTTTGTCTTTTTAAAAATGGACTTTCCAAATAGTATTAGTAAACATCTGCCAGAACTGAGAGTAATGGTAAGACTGTCGCCTAAATATAAATGACAGGACTAGGTATGTATGTGCATGAGATTTATTCCTAAATACACAGTGACACATTTTCAAACAATTTTATTTTTGACTGCCTAGCACTATCTGAAAACAGTGTTTCATTAGGGACCAGAGTAGAACTTCAAACAAACAAGACAGTTTTAAAAAATGGTTATATAAAGTGATCAAAGACAATATTTCAATCCTTTCCTTTTGGGATATTTTAAAATTCCTAGGTTTTCTTTCTTTTGGTGTTTCTGAACTGCATTCTGTAAATGAACTGAGGTTGTGCAAATATAGAGTTACTGCAAAAACAAAACAAAAAAAAATGAACTAAGCAGCAAAAATAGAACAAAGAAAGTACTGGCAACTTCGGGCATAAAAGATATGCTATTCCATATTTTATTTTCTTAGATTTCTTGTAGTTACCTTTATAATTTCATTCAAATAAATTTAGTATCTTTAAAATTCTTACCAAAGAACTTATACTAATAAATAATTGAGATCAAAAAGTGACAAAAAATTAACATGCTTTATGATGTCATGACATCAGAGAAAAAAACACCACTATACATTTTTGAAGCATCAAATGAACTTAGTTTGCCTCATTATGAACAATGCATATATAATGGAAGTAAAATATTGAACAATTCACAAAATTATTTTGATAGGTGTTTTGAGATTTCATTATTAAAGTTATTTTTATTTATATTTGTGAAGCTGCTATTTAGATAGCAATTATTGGCTTCTCTAGTCTTGCTAAAACATTAAAATTATGTTGATTCAGAATATTCCATAACTATGTAGGTGGTATATGTGAAAAACATTATTCAAATTAATGATTCATGATATTTTTGAATCTTTATCTTTAGTACAAAATACCCAAGCCCAACACTTGAAAATTGCCTGTAGGTAAGAAACAGAGAGGCAAACTATGATGGGGTTAGATTTGAGGATTTGTGATTAGGGAGTATAAATATGTTTGGTCATAAGGTTTGCAGCGAAGACTATCATGCTGGCTTGAAAAACAACTGCCCTGGATATCTAGCTAAAAAATTGCCCTCAAATGAAAAAAGTGAAATTCTTCAACATCCAGTTCCACTACTGAAATGTTGGGAGCCTGAAAGAAATAACACAACTTTAATGTGATGTACTCATTCCTGTACAACCTAAATCATATTGTCACATGTGAGAGCAGTACTATTTATCATCAGGTCTGTAAGGATGTGCTGATGATAAAAAAGTCTCAGTAGGTCATAGTTTTCTAGGATTTTCAGGTATCATTTTATTCCTGTATAGGCCATATATTTTTTTTTTTCTAATCCATTGTCTATTCAATAACCACTTATTGCTTTGAGATATGTCTCACAATAAATAGAAACAAGGTCCTTTATGTCAGGGGAATTATTGATATTCTAACTTAGTCATCATGACACTAGGACTAACACCATTACTTACTTCTTAGTTTGTGTCTGTTCATAATATATGAGGTAAACTGACACATTATAAGAAATATTTTTCCTAATAGACCAATTGAAATTTTTCCAATATGAATAAAAAATGCATCTTTAGCCCTATTTAAAGGACTTATGAATGTAAGCAGTAAAGACAATATGAAATCAAAATCATCAAACATGGAGAGTAATGTTTATAGGCTGATAAAGGATAAAACTATGTTGATATTTTTCTGGCAGTTTTACCTATGGCCTTGATTATCCAAGCATTGTACCACTGACATATACCCCTAGCCCTGAGAATATATCTTAAATAGAGTCAGAAAATTAATTATATTAAAAATATTAAATATTTTGTGTCTTCTGTGAGATTTTATGTTGCTTTAGTTATTGAAATACAATTTTAAATGAGGTGATCAAGTTTAGTAGCATCATTTTAAATGAGATAACTTGCAATATATTTTATAAGTGGTTTATTTTTTAAAATTATCTTTTTATATTTTTTGAGATTATAATGTAATCACATTATTTCCATGTCTTATTTTCTTCCCTTCACAGCCTCCCATAGACTCCTTCTTGCACTCCTTCAAATTCTCAGCCTCTCATTGCTTGTTGTTGCATGCATATATGCATATTTTATGTATAAGTCTATGAATACACTTATCTTCTTAAATATAGCATGCTCAGTTTGCAGAATCTTACTTGTATGAGTGTTTTCAGGTCTGACTATTGTCTCTAGACTACCAGTTGATAAGATCTTTCTTGGTGAAGATGATTTCTCATGCTTTCAGCATTATTACTTATGTGTACTTTGCGTACTGTTGAGTCCCCATGCAATGTTTGATGGGATACTCTACATAGTTAAAATAGTAAAAGATATGGAAGTTCCAAGAAACTTGAGTAGTATGGTCCACTAAATTTTAGTGCATGATGTTGACCTAGAAACACATGAAAGAAGGGAAGCAGGATTTTCCATACATGTATTAATTGTAAAGGATCTCATTTGCAGTGCTAAAGGATAAAATCAAAACAATTAATTCATATTCATATGTAGGACACCTGGAGAAGATTTGGTATTTACTTACATATAGCAATAACATAGGTAAAATGGTACATTTTTATTTTTATGACCATTTGAACCATGAACCTTATTGCTGTCTTGGTATCTCACATATATAATAGAAGACTAAAAAGCATCCACTTCTCAGAAAGGAAATCAAGTCACTTGATGCCTTCCCTAAATAAAGCTACTAGATAATCCTTTGAATTAGTAATATCAATAAGGTGATGTTGTTTTAGCTAACTGAACACCAATGACAAAAATTCCATGAGGTCTAAAGAGCACAATCTACAAGAACTTTCAGTTTGGTTAATTTTATTCTGCAGAAAAAAAAAAAAGCATGGAAAAAATAATACCATCAAACAGGATACCAAAGCATCTAAAGCTATGATTCCCTTGCAGACTGGGAGACTTGCTCTCTGAGATTCTCTCTATGGTATTTACATGAAGAAAGAACTGATTTCAGTAACTTGCTTGGTTTTGTTGTTAGAAGAAGTTCATCCTTTTGATTGAGTGAGACCTTCAGGTTATTAGGGAAATAACTTCAAATTTCTGCATTTGAAATACATGTCTGATAATTGGAATGCTAATGCTCTATTATATATATAAAAGATAATAATATATGTTTGATATTCCACATGATTTGTATAGGATAATATTGTGGAAATAACTATAGAATGGGAACTTGCTTTCATTACTTCTTTTTAACCACTAGAGAGCAGTTAGCTTCTGAGGCTCTCTGACTTACTCCAAGGTCTCTAATACACGGAACAGAACATCATCAATGGACACAGAACAAAATCCAAAATGTACATTAGTTGTATCATATCCAATACTCCTGATACAATTTGATATGAGAAGTGTACACTTTGGAGTTTTTGAATTTGACTTACAGTTTAAAATAAATGTTATTATTAAAAATATTTAAAGCAACTAGATAAAAATAATTTCAGCAACTCTGTTTTGTGTTTCTAGAGTGATTTTTTAAATCAAAGCTATATTATAAAGTATTTTAGTAGCGATACTACTGACAAGCACATGAATCTATTGTAAAAGATTCTGTAAAAGTAGGTTAATCTAGAGAATGCTGTATAATTTTATACAATTTTAAGTTTACATTCTCCAATATCTATCTATGATTTAACAGCAAGCTAAAATTGTACTTTCTATGTATCCCTGGAAGTTATGATACTTAATTTATCATGAAATAGGGATGGTTCAATACCTGGAAATCTATCAATGTAATTCACTATATAAACAAACTCAAAGAAAAAAACCACATGGTCATCTCCTTAGATGCTGAAAAAGCATTTGACAAAATTCAACATCCCTTCATGATAAAAGTCTTGGAAA
>CM052705.1:69457638-69550804 GCA_028551405.1 Uromys caudimaculatus | reverse complement strand
GGGTAGGTGGGATGAGGAATTCCCTCACAGAGGCCTGGAGGGGAGGGGATAGGGGGTTTTCAAAGAGGAGACCCTGAAAAGGGGAAACATTGGAAATGTAAATAAAGTATCAAAAAAAAAAAAAAAAAGAAAAGGTGCATTTGTTCTATGACTATGTATTAGTAATTTTTGATGAGTTCATGTAAAATTGTGAAATTATGCCACATTATTTAGTCGGAGTGATTTATATTTAATATGCCTACTGCAATACTACGTTGTCTGACTCTGTCAGAGACACTGTAAGTAAAGGGAGGGAATTTCTGCAATTTGCCTGAAATCTTCACATTTTTAACTGTTTTTAATAATCAGAAAAAATTTCACATTAAAATTATAAGATATGTCACAAAACAATTCCCACTGTTCCTCCGCAATTGAAAGGACCAGTGAGTTCTCTATCATTACTTCAGTTTTATGATTGTGCCCAAATAGCTGAGCTAAAAATTGTAGATGTAAGACTTTGTATATAGACCTGTGTAAGTAATGTAAGTGAAAGGGTCTGTGATAAAGAAATTAATATGTTTTATGAATGGTAAGTATAAAAGCATAGAGGTCAGGAATGACTTGTGACAGAAACCAACCAAATGTCAAATTACAAAAGGCAGATTATCCTGAAATATTAATGCTAACAGTAACTGCCAGGTACTAAAATCATAGTCTTTAGGTTGAAACATTTCATTTAAAGGTTGCTTCTTTATCTCAGTCCTTCACAAATCATTTTTGACTACTCTTATTTTCTCAGTACTCATACATGGTCTTTTAACTATTCCTTCAAAACACAAGCAGCATCCAGCCACTCTTTTCCTCTCTACCTCCTTAAGGTAATCTACATCTAAGCAGGCTACAGCATACAGATTGTAGTAAAGGTTTTAGTTCCTTTTCTTCTACAGCCCTTCACTCCCTTATTCTGTTTGAACAAAGGAACCCTGCCAGGTACTGTTAGTGCAAAGCAATCTCATGGCTGCTTACCTCAGAGTCAAGACTATATCCATTGAAATGAATAGGTCTGCTACTGGCTACACCTAAATATCCTATTTCCTGAGTTCTGTTATATCTGATGTCACCATCTTCTTCTCCTGTCTTTCAGGATGTAAAGAGCACATCCCATTAACAGACCTTTGTGTAGGGAGTTTGCTCTGCTATGGTTCTTTTATGTTTGTTCTCTCTTTTTTGTCCTTCTGTAAATGTTTCATTTCAATTAAGTTTTCCCCTTAATTCAGAATTTAGCATTCAGGGATTGGAGAACATTGGATTCAATTCTCAGCACCCAGATGGAAGCTCACAGCTGTCTGTAACTCCAGTTCCAGAAGATCTAGTATCTTCACACAGACATACATACAGGCAAAATATCAGCGCACATACAAGGAAATAAATTTTAAAAAAATAAAAAAGTAACACTTTTTTATTAAATATTTTATTTATTTGCATTTCAAATTTCATCCCTTTTTCCAGTTTCTCCTCTGCAAACCCCGTATCCCATTCTCCCCTTGCTTCTATGAGGGTGCTTTTCTACCCACCCACCCACTCTCATCATGGCATTCTCCTACTCTGGGGCATCAAGCATTCACAGGACCAAAGGCCTTTCCTCCCATTGATGCCAGATAAGGCCATACTCTACTACATATGCTGCTGGAGCCATGGATCCCTCCAAGTGTACTCCTTGGATAGCAGTTTAGTCCCTGGGAGCTCTGGGGGGGGGGGTGTCTGATTGGTTGATATTGTTGTTCTTTCTATGGGGTTGCAAATTCCTTCAACTCCCTCAGTCCTTTCCCTAACTCCTCCATTGGGGTCCCCGTGCTCAGTCCAATGGTTGGCTGCAAGTATCCACATCTGTATTTGTCAAGCTCTGGGAGAACACTTCTTTTAAAACTGTTTTTTTCTTGACCATTAACATCACACCACACACACACACACACACACACAAACAGACACACACACACACACACACACACACACACACTACCTTATTTGTATTCTATTATTGTTTTTATTCTTTATAGTAAAAGAGTATCAAAGAATTTTCATTTTCCAATGTTTTATATTAAATATATAACTGATATTCAATTAATGATTTTGAGTAAAATAATAAAGGTAAATATTTCTCAGTCTGAGCAGAGAATTAGGATGGCCTGATTTGATTAATTTTTCAATAAATTATGGCTTATTTCATCAGTAAAAAAATTCTTAAAGCTACCAATTTATTTTCATTTGAAGTATTATTACTTTAAATTTTGTAGTGTATACCCCCATGTTAAATTTTTAGTGCACTTGTGAGTCTCACTAAATGAACTCTTGATTTCATAATGTTAACAAACTTGAAAAGAGTGAAACTGATTTTAGAAAACTGAGTTCAGAAAGAACAATGCTGTATGTACAAAGATAGAATAATCACAGTCTTGTGTTATAAGTCAATGAATGAAAATTACATCTAATCTCAGCATCTTTAATGGTATATCTTTGTAAAAATGAAAAATTAAAATGAAAGAAATGAAAAAAAGGAAAAAACAAACCTCTATCCTCTCACCTTCTGTTACATTTTTTGACTTCTATAATAAGAACAGAAATTTATAACACTTAGGATTCAAGTAGTATTTCTATGGTTTGGAAAATATTCTAGGGTAATCATCATCGCACAGAAAATTAAGGGAAAATATGATTCTCTGTCTCATTGCATTATGTTTTCATAACTGTAACTATTCAATTACCTTCAACAACAAAATCATACCTTTTTGTTATTAAAAGACTATAAACATAGGCCTACTATCCTATTCATTGTAAGGTTAATCTGGTATCTGTATTTACTATATATATTTAATTAAATCCTTTAATGATTCCTTTGTTCAATGTCTACATATTGATTAGTTTTACTTTGAACTTTCCAGTTTCAGTGCCATATTGATGCTCAGAACATTAGAAGAAATCAATGACTGGAGGTATTGCAGCTCTATTATAGAGTAGCATTCTTGAATGGAGTTCAGTGATCTTCTGATGATCTTTACAGACACCATAAAGAACCTAAATTCTTTGTAAGAAAATTGTAATATGACTTTTTAAGACTCTGGATTACTAATATTTAAGGCAAATTTTCTTTTAAAATCTATTTTGATTTTGGAAAACAGGAAATATGAATCTTGTATTTTTCAACATTGGTCTTGATCAAGGAATATTTTGACATATGCTCTCCACATCAAATCCACAAATAATACAAAAGGGAAGGTGAGAAGGAAAAATCCCAGACAGTCCTCATTAGTTGAGGTGTTGCTTCAACTTGGACTCTCCCTGACAATTTTCTTGATTTTATCATCCTCTTAAATCAAGGATATCTGTTTGCTCAAGAAATTCCTTGGCTCCCTGTTATTTGTGAATGCAAGACCTAAATGCTTATTCTTTCTTTCCAGAGATTACAAACACAATTAAATATGGCCTCCCTGTTAAGTCTTCTCCCTGTTATGTTTTTTCTCTTCAAAAGGAAATCTTTTACCATACACTAAAATGTGGCATGTCCCTTTTCTGCTGTAAATCCTGCCATAATGCTAGTGACTTCAGGATTTTTGCAGGTGTTTCACGCAAGCACTACTTTGTCCCAAATTCTATTCATGGTCAGTTTATTCCCAAGTATTACTGTGTATGGTTACACTATCTACTATTGCAAATGTTTGCTGAGAAACAAGAGCTTATCCCTCTTGCTCTGACATAAAGGGTATTTTACTAATCTTCATATCCTATGATTGTCCATTTTTGGAGAACTGTTTTCTTATACAAATTTTATAGATGGCTTAGAATCATGATTAATCACTTGACTCACATTTTCATCTAATTCTTAACTCTCCTCTCTTTATAGTTACCAAAATCCCCATTCAACCATGAAATGGCAAAACAACAAAAATTAATTTTGAACCAAACTTAATATTTTTCTTTATGTCTCTTAATCTCATATCACTGAAAATGCCTCTATTGTTTCCATCTTTACCAATGAAAGTTTAAAAAAATCATGATCTTTCCCCTAATGCCTGCCTTCTGTTACTTTAATATTCTAATTTGTCATCCAAAGTTGGAATATGACTATAAAATCTAAATCCATTCTTTCCTTAAAACTTTATATCATGTCACTCATAAAATTCTAATATTTGTGTCCAAGTAATTCAAGTTTGTCTTGATATTTTCCCTTACTATTCCTCGGTTCATTGTCATCCTTAAAGCACTTGACTTAGATTATTGTGAAGGTTTAGAAGTTGCTTCTTTATTCTCAGTCCTGAGGGCTGTCTGATATTGACTGTACAAGTACACACATAGAAACACACATACAGAAACACACACACACAGACACACACACAGACACACACACACACAGACACACACACACACACACACACACAATAGGGGGATGAGGAGAAGGACATGGACAAGGAGATCTATAGTCCATTTGGTGCTGTTCATATGTGCCTAAGTTTAATGTTGACTACTTGTATTAGATAACCTATCAGAGGTTCATCTCTGGGGAAACTGGTTGTCCCTGTATCAGCAACTGACCTAGAATCACTATCTCATAGTATCTGATATTTGATACTGTGAGATATTGAAATGCAAGCTGCCAATGTAGAAAAGCAATCAATAGAACTACCAAGTTGCAAAGTCTATGAGTTGCAATGATCAGAATAACAGGATATTACTAAGGTGCATTAGTGACACTTCATCGTTAGGGTAGGCAACAGCTATCTAATTGGCCTAAAGTCCCACTCTAAACATAGGAATTCAGTCCTGATAAAACTATCTAACTACCAGTGGCTAAAATGTCATTGACCCTAAAGAAGAACCTACAACTGCAATTTTTCTGAACCAGTGATTTACTATCTTAACAATAACTGGTCTGATATGGTAAATTATACAGTCAATACAGTTTTAATTTTACATGATAAAAAATAATGTAAATTTTAATATGTTTATTAGACATGTGTCTATCAGATATACATTAATAGGCACATAAAAGATGAAGACATATTATCTTAATCTTTTGAGAATTATTTGTTAATTTCATTAGTCAATTTGTTGATGGGATATTTTGGAGTTTAGGGATTGTAGTTTGTTTCTCTTCACTTCTTTATTCTATACATTAATTTTACTTTAGGAGTGGAGCTAGATGAAAAATTCTTCCCACACCATAGGTTGAGTTTTCACTCCCAATGCTGAAAAGAAACTTTTTAATTGACTATAAGTTCATTTGTCAATAATTCACATTTCTTTTTTCCTGAGCTGCTGGAATACTTTTGAGAGTCTGTGTATATTCCTGTGTATTGAAGAACTTTTATGTTTTCTTGTAATAAATTCAGTGCTTCCAAACTTACATTGAATTCTTTGATTTTTTTAATCCATTTATTTTTGTGCATGGTGAACGATAAATATCTAGCTTCTAGTATATACATGTGGATATTTAGTTTTCCCAGAATCACTTGCTGAAGAAGACGTCTTTTTTCCCATGTAAGTTGCTCTTGTTTCTTTCTGTTGCTGTAATAAAACACTTTTATCTTTTTGTTTTTAAAGATTTATTTATTTTATATATGTGAGTACACTGTTGCTGTCTTCACATACACCAGAAGAGGACATCAGATTACATTACAGATGATTGTTAGCCACCATGTGGTTGCTGGGAAATGAACTCTGTACCTTTGGAAGACCAGTCAGTGCTCTTAACCACTGAGCCATCTCAAATGGGATCTCATAAAATTGCAAAGCTTCTGTAAGGCAAAGGACATGGTCAATAGGACAAAATGGCAACCAACAGATTGGGAAAAGATCTTTACCAATCCTACATCTGATAGAGGGCTAAAATCCAATATATACAAAGAACTCAAGAAGTTAATCTACAGAGAATCAAATAACCCTATTAAAAATGGGGAACAGAGCTAAACAGAGAATTCTCAACTGAGGAAACTCGAAGGACTGAGAAGCACCTAAAGAAATATTCAATATCCTTAGTCCTCTGGGAAATGCAAATCCAAACAATCCTGAGTTTCCACCTCATACCAATCAGAATGGCTAAGATCAAAAACTCAGGTGGCAGCAGATGCTGGCGAGGATGTAGAGAAAGAGGAACACTCCTCCATTGCTGGTAAGACTGCACGCTTGTACAACCACTCTGGAAATCAGTTTGGTGTTTCCTCAGAAAACTGGACATAGTAGAACCTGAGGACCCAGTTATACAACTCCTGGGCATATACCCAGAAGATGCTCTAACATGTAATAAGGATACATGCTCCACTATGTTCATAACAGACATATTTATAATAGCCAGAAGCTAGAAAAACCCAGATATCCCTCAATAGAGGAATGAATGCAGAAAATGTGGTACATCTACACAATGGAATAGTACTCAGCTATTAAAAACAATGACCTCATGAAATTCGCAGACAAATGGATGGAACTTGAAAATATCATCCTGAGTGAGGTAACTCAGTCACAAAAGAACACACATGCTATGTACTCACTGATAGGTGGATATTATCCCAAAAGTTCGGAAGACCCAAGACTCAATTTACAGACCATATGAAGCCTAAGAAGAAGGAAGACCAAAATGTGAATACTTCAGTGCTTCTTAGAAGGGTGAACAAAATACTCATAGGAGGAAATATGGAGAAAAAGTTTGAGGCAGAGACTGAAGGAAAGGCCATCCAGAGACTGTCCCACCAGGGGATCCATCCCTCATACAGCCACCAAACTTGTATGCTATGGTAGATGCTAGGAAGTGCTTGCTGATGGAAGCCTGATATGGCAGTCCCCTGAGAGGCTCTGTCAGAGTCTGACAAATACAGAGGAGGATGCATCCAACCATTGGATTAAGCGCGGGGGTCCACGATGAAGGAGTTGGAGAAGGGACTGAAGGAGCTGAGGGAGTTTACAGCCCCATGGAGGAAGCAATAGTGTTAACAGGATCGACCCCCAGAGCTCCCGGGGACTGGACCACCAACCAAAGAATATACATGGAGGGACCCATGGCACTGGCCACATATGTGACAGAGGAGGGCCTTGTTGGACATATGTGGGAGGAGAGGCCCTTGGGCCTGAGGGTGTTCATGCCCCAGTGTAGGAGTGCCAGGGCTGGAAAGCGGGAGTGGGTGGGTGGATGGGGGAGCACCCTCATAGAGGCAGGGGGAAGGGTTTTCTGGAGGGGAGACTTGGAAAGAGGATAACATTTGAAATGTAAATAAATAAAATATCCAATAAAAAATGAAAAACACTTTGATCAAAACATCCAAGAGGATGAATGACATTGTGTAGCATACACATTCAGGCTACAGTCCATCACTGAAGTCAAGGCAAGAATTTATAGTAAGTCCAGGGCACATTTGCTCAGGAGATGAAGCTTGGGGTATTTGGTTGTGCTTATCCTGCCTGGCTATAGGTAAGCTCTGAGACACAACTCTGAGGGTAGGAAAGCACAGTCTCAGATGTGGGAAAAGCCAGAGCTGGTTCCATTGGACCTACAATGAGGCCGGGACGAAGGGCTTCTCAGACTCTTGGACATCCAGCCACTGCTGGGAGTCATGGAAGAGTCAAGAACAGAGTAGGGAGCCATGAGCTCGGGACAGCTTCTATCCTGGAGGAAAGGGGGAACTCTGGGTGGTCTCAGTGGTAATTGTCCCTAGCTTGGTGGAGGCAGGCTTTGTGGTGGTTGTGGCTGGAAAAGCCTTCTTCAGGGGCCTCTGCCTATTCCCCATGACAGTGGTAGATGAAAGAGACAGTCCATGGTTCTAAACAGTTTATTGACTGTTCATGGTGGAAAATGGATGCATGCTATGCCATACCCACTTCTCAAGGTGGACCCAAGATTAAATACTTTTTCCAGGGTCGAATGTCTGGGAAGAGAAGCTTATTGGCTTGAGCCCTCAGGGACTTTAGGTACCTCATTAGCATGGAGAACTCTGTTCTGGCCCAATGTGACCACGGGTCACTTTTCCTTATGTAGGGAGTATGGCAAGTGTTCCAGGCCAGGACTCTGGCAGGGAAGGGGGAGTTCCCTAAGTCTCAGGTGTGTGCCAACTGAGATTCCAGGTCTCAAGCTACTCTACCTTACCTAGCTTCCTGGCATGGTTTTTCCAGCCCATAGTCCAGCTTGTATTTTGTACAGCATTACCTCTGACCATGCAACTCAGTTCACAGTCAAGAAATACAGTAAGAACAAAAGAGGGTGCTGTTGCTAGTAGGTTGCAGCTTCATTCATAGTCAGCTATGAACCTGTCTTACTGAGTTCAGGAACAGCTGCCTAGAGATGCATGCAATGAGCTGGTGTCTTTAATAGCAATTAATAGTCAAGGCAATTCCCTAGAAACACGTTCATAGGCCAATCTGATCTGAGCAGTCTCTCAGTAGAGATTCACTTCCTAGGTGTCAAGCATAGTTAGAGCTAATTAGTATGGATTTTTTTAAAAAAAAAATGTGTATAGAAAATAATTAGTCTGTGTCTGTATGGGTTTAAAGGAGGGTATTCTATTGCACACCACTGATGTCATTGCCTAACTTTTGTGTTAGAATCATGCTATTTTTTTCTTCCATATTACTCTGTAGTAATGTAGTATAAATGGAAATCAGGTATGGTAATTCCTCCAGCAATTTTGTTTTATTTTGGTTTTTTGACTTTTGTTTGTTGGTTTGTTTGTTTTTGTTTTTCTTCAGGATTTATTAGACATCTGGGGTCTTTTGTGTTTCAATATGAATCTTATTTTTTTCCTGTTTTGTAAAAAATTTCATTATAATTTTGATGGTGATTGTAATTACACTATGTCCCTTTTGGCATTTGTGTGCTATTAATTTCCCTTTCTAAAAATATAAATGATTAATATAAAGGTGTTCATTTGATCCTGAAAAATTTTCAATTTATGCTCCTCCAAAAGATATATTTTGAAAGTAATTTATGGCAGAAATGGTTACTCATTCTTTTTCATTTCCTCATTTTCTTCAAGTATACAATATACTTCGATAATACAAATATGCAATGACCATTTCACAGACCCCACAGTTTATATTTTAAACTTCAGGCAATGACATTCATGTGATGCAGGATTGATGAGGAGTTATTACTTCCTATATTTAAAGAAATGTTTCAATCATAGTTGTACTTTTTAAATTAATGGTTCTTCAAAGTTCTCATACTAACTATATGTATATTAAAATATGTACAGACAGTTTGATTGTTGTTGTTTTGTTTTCTTTTTGTTTATTACAACTGTAGATTAGAGCAAGGAGCTATAAATTTTGAATGAATTGAGGCCAGAGATGCCTACAATATACTGCACAACCACATTAGTGTTAAATGGATGGTTAGAAATCTTCCGGAAAACCAGAAATTTAAAAAAGCATTATAAACCTGTTTTTTATTGTTTTTTGTTTTATATATATATATATATTATATATATATAATATATATTATATATATATAATATATATATATAATATATATATATATATACACAGTATCTCTAAGAATGAAGATCATGTTTTAGTATTGTATGTATCAAACACTTACATATTGATAATGTTTTGGTCTACACTAGATAGTATTAGGAGTAAAATAATATATTCTAAATAATTTTACTGTCCAAGAGTTTATAATTTAATCCAAGAAGAATGAAATGTATTGGATTAGTAAAATATGTAGTTATTGGAGATATAAGATATATTGAAGAAGAAAATATTACTTTTGAAAGAAGGTGCATTTTCATTTTTTTTCCAGAGATTGTAAGATTTACATAGCTAAGATAGGGCTAAGATATTTCCAAAATTTTGTGAAAGGACTATGAATTCTTATATATTACTCTTTCTCTCACTCCATACTTCTACCTATGTTCTTTTGAACCACTCAGTACAAACAAATGATACTTGACAATTCATTCAAAATAATTTAAGTTATTCATTAATATTAGACTATCTGGGGTCTTTTGTGTTTCACTATGAATCTTATTGTTTTTGTTTCTCAAAATGTTACTGGATTCAGCAACTACACTAGTAACTCCTTGATGATTTGAAGCATTTGTATACATCTATATTTTTGGTAATTTTTTATATTTATATCAGATCTATATCTATAAATATTAATGGATACAGAGATGATTAATTTACTTTTCAGGGGAGAAACTAAATACTCAGAAAATTTGAAGTTTGAGCTTAATATGGTTAAATTAGTAAGTCTGAGTGTAGTTAACTGTGAGTTCATAAATGAGGGTGTGGTTAAAAATTCACAATCAAGAGTAAAATGCCTTAAGGGAAATATTTAGTTCACATGTCCAACTCACAGGTGTATGCTGATCTAATTAATCCATTAGTTTGCTTGCAAGACAACACAACATTAATTACTGACATTTTCATTTACTTTCAAGTTCAGACCTGACTCATGTGAGTGTGTGTGTGTGTGTGTGTGTGTGTGTGTGTGTGTGTGTGTGTGTGTTGTATTAACTTATTTTTCTTCCTGTTTTAATATCTTACTGTCAACATATATTCCCTCTGAGAAGAAGATGCTGGGACTCTTCCAGTTCTCACAGTCCTATTCAGAGGTCAGTGTCCTTTGACTTGTGGCACTGGTCTGAGGCAGTGCTGTGTAATCACAGCAGGAGATAGATTTTACGAGATGATGGAGATTCTGGCTGTGATAATCAGACAACTTTTCACTTTGAGTGGAAAACCGCAGTGAGACTCATTTTATTTATGTCCTTAAAACTTATTTTTGTAGGATCCTGAAATTTCTTATGTTGTAGAAAATTAGGAAGTATCACATGGTCACCAGTTAATCAGTCATCACACAAAGATCCACTGATCTTCTTAGTCACTGATTTCTCTTGCTTCTTGAATCTGTGCTCTCTGATCATGACTTCACTGTATTTTTTCCATATAGCACCTTGCCAGAAAACTTGCATTCACAAACATGAATGCACGCAAGCATGCACGCATGCACACAGGCAATCACATATGTATACATGCACACTCTTGCACTTACCAATGCTCCTGTGTTCACATACACAGTATCTCCTCAATGACTATGCATTGATATTTCACTCAGTGCTGCAGAAAATATCTAGAAGGTACATTTGTTTTGTTTGCATGTCTAAACATATCTGTAACTTTCTGAGCATATTTGATATGGGCTAAGATGCCTATGAGACACAGATTGTTCTCATTTCCTGACTCTTACTTAATCCTCAGCTATGTCTTGCCCTAGTCATTTGAAGATGCTATTCAGGCTCTTCTTCTTTATTTGTTTGCTTACTTGGTTTTTTACATACTAACCATAGTTTTCTCTCCTTCCTCTTCTCTCAGCCCCACATAACCATCCACTCCTTCTCCATTTCTCTTCAGAAAAGGACAGACTTCCCATTATATCAACCAGTCATGGAATATCAAGTTGGAGTAAGAATAGACACCTCTTATCCTATTAAGCCTGGTCTAGGAAACTCAGTAGAAGGAAAGGGGCCCAAAAGTATCACAAGAGTAAGAAACATCCCCTGCACAGAGTGAGCCTGAATAAGTCCGGGTTAACTGATTCTGTGGGGTATTTTTGTGGTGTCCTTGATCCCTCTGGCTCCTGCAATCTTTCCTCCCCCTCTCCACAGCAGTCCCAAGCTCAGCCCAATGTTTGGCTATGGGTATCTTCATCTGTTTCCATTAGTGTCTTGGTGAAGCCTCTCTCGTGACAATGAGTGCCTGGCACTATGAATGTAGCAGAATGTTATTAAGAATCATTCCATTGAGTTTTTCCCAGTCATGTTTGGTTCTACTCAAGTTCTCTGGGCTATCCAGCCTCTGATTCCTGGCACTGCAGATAGTGTTATGAGTTGGACACCCTCTCATAGCATGTGGCTCAAGCTGGACCAGTCATTGATTAGTGTGGTGTTCCTCATAAACTTGTGAGTTTGAATGCTTGGTCCACAGGGAGTGGTACTATTAGGAGATATGGCCTTGTTGGAGCAGGTGTGAACTTATTGGACCAAGTGTGTCCCCGTGGGAACAGGCTTTGCAGTCTCCTATGCTAAGGTATGCCCAGTGATACCATCCAGTTCTGCTGCATGCAGATCAAACTGTAGAACTCTGTTCTTCAGCACCATGTCTGCCTGCACCCTGCCATAATGGTAATGGACTAATCTTCTGGAACTGTAAGCCAGCCCTAATTAAATATTTTCCTTTATAACAGTTGTCTTGGTCATGGTGTTTTTTAAAGCAATGGAAAACTTAAGACAGTTGGCCACTCCCACTATTTTTGTGACACCTTTACTTCAACATAAGGACAAATTATAGGTTGAAGGTTTTATGGCTGAATTGGTGTTCCAATCTCTCTACTGAAAGTCTTTTTTCTATTTACAGGAAATGGTTAGTGCAGGTTCCTTGTCTTCCATTGCTAGTAGTCTTATTTAGAGTCATCTTCACAGATTCCAGGGAGTTTCCATTGTCCTAGGTTTCTAGCTCTTACCAGAGATTCTCCCAACCCCACCCCTGATTCCAGTTACCTCTTCCCATAATTTGTTTCTCTGTCCTCCCTCCACATGATCCCCTCTGTCCCCATCCCATCTTACCCATCCAACCCTTTTCTTTGTCCACCTGCAATGTTTATTCTATTTCCCCTTTACAGTGAGATTCGTGTGTTTGCCTTGAACCTTCCTTGTTACTTAGATTCTCTTGGTCTATGGATTGTATCATGATTGTTCTTTATGACTAACATTCACTTACAATTGTGAGAACCCACTATTCTGCTTGGACAGGTGTGGCTAGATTATGACATTGAACTGTTTTGTGTTTCAGATCTGCTACAAGTTTTAATCTGGCATCAAGTTCTATCCAGAACAGCCTTAGCTAGTGGCTGGAATTCACTATGGTCCAAGGGTTTGGCCACTTTTATCCGATTCAGGACACTCCAGCTCTGGATTTGTTGTCTTTGGGTCCATGTTGGGCTGCAAAATCTGCTGGGCTTACATTGTGAGTTTGATGATTCCTCAGAGAGCCTGTATCAGTTCTTTACTTTACATAGATTGCATTCCCTTTAAACCTTTTAAGTTCTTAGCACTTTCTCTGAATCCTTTCCCAGAGTTGCAAATTCATCCAATCCACTATTGACTGTCCCTTCAGCTAATAAAACTTGATCTTTGCTTTTCTCATGGAGGCTCACCTTACCTCTCAAAATGAAAATTGACAGCTCCCACCTTTGATTTATTCTTTCTTACACCTGACTAGATTTCATTTACATGGTACTCTCCAAGACTTGCTCTTCCCAAGAGAAATCTCATCCTATTTGACTGCTTAACTTAAGTGGTGAGAATTGTACCTGGCAGATTAATTCACTCACTTATTTAACTGTTTCAATTTAGTGTTTATTAAGTGGCAGGCATGGTGCAGGTTCTGGAAATACAAATGTAAGTAGAAGAAAGAGTTTCTTTGTTTACTGGGCATATATATGAACTAAGTAATTATACACTGGTGCACCTTCAGTGCCATGTTAAGGTTAAGAAAACAATTGACAATGTTATGAGGATATGAAGCAGCAGGAATATGATGATACTGTCTGGAAGGTTTATAAAACCACTTTAAGGAAATGTTATATATACATGATTCTGAAGATTGAGGAGGAATTGATTTGGTATCATGACAAATATTTATTGTATTAATAAAGTAGTTTATATTAGGAAATGAAACTTCAGATATAAGCATGAAATGTTTTATTAATGATATCAAACCTCCCCTACTTTCTGTGACAAGTTACAGATAGTATTTCTCTTTTTCTAAGAAATATCTCTGATACATACTCCTTAAATTCTATCTTCAAATATACATAAATAAACTTCTCTATGCTTACGTAAGTCTGTTCACAAATTGCAAGACACCATCTGAGGATGTGAGGAGAGTATACAAGTTCAGCAATCTTAATCCTATTTACCAAATCTTTTTTTATTTCGCTGTCCTCAATTATTACTTATCTTTCAATGGGTTTTATCTTACAAATATTATCAATGGCACACAGACAAGAGTACTTTTTGTTTTTTTGTTTGTCTTGTTTTTTTTAAATATCCAGAAAAGAGGACCTTTAATTCAAAAGATGTATTTATAAAATATATTAACTAATATATTCCTTGTAGCTATTTGCAAATATCAAGTTCATAGAGGTACTCAGTAACTTCCTGTTTAACCAAAGAAACAGTGAAGAATTTGAAAATAGATAAATTTAAAAACAAATGTGTGTTTACATATGTTCTTTTTTTAGAGGCTGTTGTGAAGAATACTTTTTCCTTCCTGTCTTTCTCAGTCTGTCATTTGTACATAAGAAGGCCACTAATTGCATGTTAATTTTGTATCCTGCTATGCTACTAAAAGTTTTATAAGTTGTAGACATTATCTGGTAGAATAGTAGGGTCTTTTATATATGCAGTCATATATTCTGTAAATAAAGATGCTTTAACTTCTATTCTTATTTCCATTTTATTGATCTCTTTAATTTGTCACATTTCTCTATGAATTCAAGCACTATATTAAGAGAAAAAATGGAGAGAGTAGATATTCTTATCTTGTTCCTGATTCTAGTAAAAATGAAAGCCTACTACTATAAAATGTTTCCAAAAATGTACATATTTGAAAGAAATATAAACACAGTCAGCAAACAAGAGAGAAGACAATGGCCCCAACTAAACAGCTAGGTTACTTCTTGTTCAGTTGTTGACCATGTGGCACCATGAACTTTGATAAATATCACAGTTTATTGAATAGAGTTTTGATTGCTCTCTATAACTTCATGATCAGGCCCTATTGTCAAGGAGAGCACTTACTTATGTGATTGAACATAGAGAAAGAGAGCTGTAGTATATGACTAGAAACTTCCCCCTATTAAACAGTATCATAGTACTGAGAGATACTCTGCATGATACTGGAAGAGAAATATAATCATCCATATCACCCAGCTACAAAACTTATGACCTACAGTTGCAACCTGCCTATAAGATATAAGGTTGCCATAGTGGCACAAATGGTATAGGACTAACCAACCACTTTTTAGTTGATTTAAGGCCTACTCCATGAGATGGAACCCATACTGAGAAACAGGACTGGAATATAGGTCATAGGCTAAGTGGAAAATCTATTATTACTATTCTGCTAAATAAACTCAGCACTAGAACAGTTCATAGTGATATCATGCTATAGACAAATCAGGAACTTCTTACATCAGAGAAGTTCTTGTATTAGTCATTGAGAATGAATACAGAGACTCACAACTGAACAATGTAAAGATATTTTGGAGCATGCTTAAATTAATGCTTAAATTAATAAAATAAATTAAGTTATTAAAATAAATCCATGATTTCATGAGATGTCTTTTTTTAAACCTCTATCCCGAAGGATAAGGTATCTACACAAAAGAAGAGAAAGAAAAACTATAAAAGTCAGAGGAGATAGATGACTTTAAGGAAACAATGCCATTTGGACACAAGGCTATTGTCCATATGAATACACAGAATCTGGGGCACCATGCTCAGGGTCTCTAAAGATTCAAGCCTAAATGGGTCCAGTTCCTGAGATGGGGAAATGGACATGGGGTTCCAATACTAACCAAGAAGCTATCTACAACTGATGGCCACAGCAAATCAAAAATCAGTTTCCTTCAAGAGTATCATTGGGCATATCACCCATAATACAGGGCTGGTGCTTCTGGGCACCAGAAGTAGTTGGCTAACATAAAAAATAATTCAATAGTATTCTGCTGACTTTCTGTTTCCTTACTGCTTTCTTTGGGTATTTTTGGTATTGTTTCTTTGCCTATTCATTTTGATTGTAGTTTTTGCATTTTGAGTTTTGTTGTTGCTGTTACCTTGTGATTTTTGTTGTTATTTTGATATATTTTTCTTCAGATCTGGGTTTTTTGTTTGTTTGTTTGTTTGTTTTGAGAGGAGAAGAGAGCACATGAAATTAGGTAGATAGGGAGGTAGGGAGAATCTGGAAAGAGTTGAAATAAGGAAACATAATAAAACATAGTGCATAATAAATTTTTTCAACGTTAAAAGTTGTTTCTTGGTGCTAGAGAGTTGGCTTCAACAGTTAGAACACTTGTTGCTTTTACAGAGGAATCAGATTCAGTTACCAGAACCCACAAGGTGACAACAATCCTCTGGAATTCTAAATGATATGACAACCTCTTCTGGCCTTCATGGTCACTGTGTACCTGTCATCATGCATTTATGTAAATGCAGTCAAAACACTCACATGTATATTTGTATATATACAAATATACAAATATATATTATAAATTTATATTTTATTTATTATTTATCTTATATATTTTTATTATTATATTTTTATTATATATTTATTATTTATTTTATTATATATTTATATATATTCATAAATTTTAAGAGGGATTTATTTTTTTCTTAGAAAACAGGGAATACAGATTTCTAACAAACTCTCTAATTTCTTATTCCATCACTGTGTAGCTAGCCCCATGCAGACACAATCTCTGTCTATTGTTTCCATTTTCATTTTACCCCTTCTGCCTCATTAGGTCTGCAGTAGAGAAAAGGCTAGCACAAAATAAAGCTTAGATCAATCATTCCTTCATAGACCAGAGAAAGCAAAATCAATCACTGTCCATTCAAGTGGTTCTCAGTCATTGACTTTAAATTTTCTTGAGCTGGGGTCACTGTACTCTTAATTGCATGGAAGTTTTATGCTTTTGCTTCAGCATATTCCATAGTTATCTTTAGAGAATGCATACAACTATACCTTTGTTAATTTCTTATGTGAATTGATGAGTGTCAGGAATCTTTAACCTGTGATTAAAAGCATGAAAATAATGCCCTAAGCAGTTACAAAAAGCTTTTATATAGAAACCCAGTTAGTTGGCTCGGGAATGCAGAACTTTCAGTTTTAAACACCACTGCATATAGATTTCTTTGGGAAAACTTTCTGAATTATCTATTAATAACTCCTTATAATGGAAAGGTGGTTAAAATTATGGTTAAAAGAATTTTTAAATATAAAAAAATAACTTGTGTTAATGCATATTTTAAAAACATTTTCCTATACTCACAATGAATACATTTAGCAGCTGAGAGCATTATTATAATAGTATTAGTCATATGAGAAATAATGTATATCTTCTTTTATACTGAAGTGTGGTGCTTTTGAATATAATTTTTTTTTCTTTCAGACACGTCCTTTGCTTAGAATCAGAAGTATTGGCAGATGCCCTAATCTAGACAGGAGTATATTTTATATAATCTGAGAAGACTGTTCAAACTCTGCCCTAAAAGCTAGAGTCCCACATGTTAGAAATACGTTATATTTAGAGTTTAAGTGTGTTTCCACAAAGAAAAAGTTAAGCCAACTATATAGTACATATTTGCTGAATGAGTGCTAACTCCTTAAAGTTTGCTTACATGTTTTGGAATTGTTCCATTCTTTCTATTGTATAAGATTCTGGAGAAATTCTTGCTTGTCATTTGCTGCCCTGCATAGCCATATTGAGCTCCAGAATTGTGAAGAAGTTATTATTACCTCAGCTCTTGTGATTTCTTTCTTTTACTTTCCCTGCTTATAAACTTTTAATATTTTACTGGATCTACTAATACTTGACCCAAGAGTATTGAGCAAATTATATCTAAACAAATAATTATGTGACAAACATTACAGTTACTCATAATAAACTATTCATATATCCTAAAACTGCTGTTAAAGTATATTTTACACATTTTAAAATTATGATTATACTCAACATTTGAGATATGGTATACATATATATTCGATATATATATGTATATATATACATATATATATATATATCATTAAGCAGACTGAAATGACAGTGAACAAGCAGAGAATATGAAAAAAATGACAGAAATAGATAGAGGACAGGAGAGACAGGTTGAATTTCTTAGTACTACAAACCAGGAATCAGTACACAGGTTGGATATAAAAGCTAGATCTCTTTTATATATGTGAATGCTATAGACATTTAACACTAAAAAAACAAGTAGATATATCACTAATAATAGAAGTAAGTAATTAAAATTTGGTAGTTGCTTTAATTTCACTAGCCAAGAGACACTATTGGTGACAATTGTACATGTTAAATTCAGAGAAATAAGAAAATCTTGTTCCTGAAAATGTCACCGAATAAGGATTATAGTTTAGATAGGCATTAAGGCAATCAATATATGTTATTTATTTAACTTATAAATTGAGGGACGTAGAGACAGCTTAGTAGGTAAAGAAATTGCCACACACATTGATAACTTAAAATCTGATCCATGAAGTCCACATAAAACAGCATGTAGATGTGAGAGTTGTAACTCCGAGTTTCCCAAATCAAAGTGGGTAGTGGAAAGCTAGAATGCCAAATGACTGTCTTAAACTAGCTAGAAAGTGAGACCTTGAAAGCTATACTCTAGTATCCACATGCACCTAGTTTGTCTACAGTCAAATACATTATAGACATACCTGTAAGCACACACATGTATACACACACATACGCACGCACACACACACACACACACACAAGCACATGCACGGGCACGCGCACGTGCACACGCACAGCACTTTTAGTGTAGTTTTGAAACAATGAACACTAAATTTCCTTTTTTTCAAAACGCCACAAGAGATTACTATTGAAAATCAAGTTAAAGCTGTCATAAGTTTGAAACTAAGAAGGAACAAGTTGTACCAAAGCAAAAGACTTTGGAAAGGATTTGAACAAATTTTAAGCCTGTCTGGATAGGAATCTTTTTAGGTTTCATATCAAATGCAAAAGATGACTAAGGAAACAGATCAATCAGTAGTATTTATAATCATCAGAATAAACATCACACTGCTTTATATTGACCCTGTGGTTTAATTTCCTTAAGGTAATGGGGAGTTGGTAACTGGGAGTAGCCACTAGAAAGTTCCAGAAGCCAGGAAAGCAAGAGTCTCCCAGGAGCCAACTGGGATGACAGTAGCTGAAATACCCAAACAAAAGGGAGAGAGAACCTGTAAAGACCATATCCAGAGGTATGCATAGCCCCTGGTTGAGGGATGGGGCCATCTACACATCTCAAAAATTTTAACCCAGAATTGCTCTTGTCTAAAGGAAATGCAGGGACAAAGTGTGGAGCAGAGAGCTGAATAAAAGGCCATCCAGAGACTGAACCACATAGGGATCCATCCCATATGCAGCCAGCAAATCCAGACACTATTGCTGATGCCAAGAAGTGCTTGCTGACAGGACCCTGATATAGCTGTCCCCTGAGAGACTCTGCCATAACCTGACCAATACAGATGCTGATGCTTGCAGCTAACCTCCTGACTGAGCACAGGGACCCCAATGGAGAAGTTAGGGAAAGGACTGAAGAAGCTGACAGTGTTTGCAACCCCATAGGAAGAACAACAAAGTCAACCAAACAGATTCCCAGAGCTCCCAGGGACTAAACCACCAACTAAAGAGTACATATAGAGGGACTCATGGCTCCAGCTGCATATATAGCAGAGGATTGCCTTATCTGGCATCAATGGGAAGGGAGGCCCTTTGTCCTGTGGAGGCTTGATGACCCAGAATAGGGGAATGCTAGGGCGTGAGATGGGAGTGGGTGGGGGAGCACCCTCATAGAAGCAGAGGGTAAGGTGTATGGGATAGGAGGTTTGCAGACAGGAAATCAGGAAGGGGATAACTTTTGAAATGTAAATAAATAAAATAATCAATAAAAATTTTTTTAAAAGAAATAAAAAAGAAAACTAAAGGTAAAACCAATAATGTAATGTTTGTATGTTGTATGTCATTTTGGGCTACTATGACTTTTTTTTATCAACAAGCTTTTGCAATTGCTTGCAACTGGGAGAGCAAAATCATTTCTACAATGGAGTAACACCTGGAACATCAACCATTACCCATTACAGGAATATGCTCACAAGTATTTGACCAACACAAAGTGGCCTCCATGTTTTGTATTATTTTGTTTTCTTTAAGTATGATATTAATTGAAATAAAATTATGCCAATCCTCCTCACTTTTTCCCCTTTAACTTCTCACAGCACTATTATTAACCCTTCTAATGCATATCACACACACATATGTATATATATATATGTGTGTATATATATATATATATATATATATATATATATATATGCACAAATATTCAGGGCTAACCACTTTACATTGGACAATTAATAAGTGCACTGTTTCCTGGGAGAAGCTAACCCTTCCCCCAGCAGGTATGAGCTGGATATAGTTCTTTTTCTCAGGACTGGGAACCCATGACATTTCCTTCCTTTCATGTTAATATGTTCATTTCTATAACTATTGTCAAGTTCTTGTTTATGCAGCTATTGCTAAGAAAGCCTGTGTCATAGTAGACTTCCTGGTATTCTGGCTTTTAGAATCTTCATGCCCCTAGTCTATGATGTCACCTGAGCCACAGATACAGGAACTATGATATAAATATAAGTCATTTCTTATCATAAACCTATAATGATTAATAATTTAATAATCACCGATTTTTATTCTATAGCTACAAAAGAACTTTTACTTAAACAATGATTTCATTTTCCAAGTATTCAGAAATGAAAATAATATTGGAATGACAAGAGAATGTCTCTTGCTTTCAAACAGCAAAAATGTGTGTAATGGATTTTCATAATTACTGGTATTCATAATTGCTTTGTGATTTCCCCCTCATTGCGAGTAACTAAATGCAAAAATTAGAATTATTCCTACTGTCTTTGAAGTGCAAATTCTCTTGACTTTATATTTTATATGGTCATATTTATAGCTTATGAATTTCCTCAGAGCCAGCTGTTATGTAATCATCATGTTTCTCAGGTATCTTTCTAAAATAGCTTTGCTTAATCACAAGAAGGGATTAGTGTAGTAAACACTTCTAGTACTGTGCAATCAAAAGTTGTTACATTATAGTTAGAGAGAAATTCTGAATAGAGTACAAGTCACAGTCCAGCCAATGCACTAGAAAACATGTCACATGAATGAGATTTTTTCCTTTTAAGTTAATTTTTATCCATTACTTACCTAAATACCTAAATTCTACATAATGATACAAATAAGCATATGAATTTAGAAATGAATATTTCCTCACCACGTGCCAACTTCTTTAGAACAATGAGTCACATTTATTCTTGCTTTCACACTGTTTTTCTTTTCTAATTAAAATAATAAATTAAAATATAATTAAAATTTTTTTATTAAAAATAAATTAGCCACTGTAGTATGTACATTTGTGCCTTGTGTCCAGAAGTCTAGTCTGCAAGTCTAAAGAACACTGATACATTTCTAAATATTAGAAGCATATTTAGGTACTAAATATTTTATGTTAATTCCAAAATTTTGCTTCTGAGAACGTTAGTTAGACACACAAAACAAGTGAGTTTGCCTTTGAAATGGTTCAGTTGGTGGAGGCACTCGTACACAAGTCTGATGACCTGAGTTTGATCCTCACTTCCTGTATGGTAGGCAAAAAAGTTTTTTTGTGAACTCTCCACAGGTACCATGACCTGCTGTTTGTTTGTATTCACACACAAACACACACAAACACACACACAGACACACACACAGACACACACACACACACACCACAAACACAAACACTAAAAATATATTTTCCTTATGATGTCATTAGCTGTGGCTGCCTAGTTCATGCTTCTAGCATTGCGGTGTTAAAGTGCAGACATATTACAGTTTTTACCTTAGCTAAACTAATGGGATAGAAAATATAATCGTAAAATGGTTAGTAGATCATTAATTGTTTATATTTTTGAGTTTTTTTGTTCATATGCACTTGTTTTCTTATGTAATCAAATCAAACTTTATACTTTTAAAATAATAATATAGCTTAAGCAAAGAAAATAAGATTTGATATATGAAAAATCTATGAATACAATGTTACCGTATTATTCTTGATTTATACAGTTCCTAAAGTCTCCTTATTTGAATATTACACTGCTTGGCCAGCCTGAACTTTTCACCAGAATGGTCTGGTGAATTTTTCTCTCATTTGATTCTACTTATCAAACACCTCCTAAACCCTGACTACTTTGTCCTAAAATTCTCAACTATTATGATCTTTTGAAACTTCATGCTTTTGGTATTAGTTATGTTTTCCTGTTCTAGCATTCCCTTTACAGTCCATTTATATTTATCACTGTACTTTATCTCCTTAAACTAACAATAATGCCTTTTGAAAAACCTATTTGAAATCATACTATGATAGACGATTCCTAAAATGTTTACATATACAGGTATGAAGCATTTAAGTGACATTATATTATTGCAGAAAGATAACACCTCAACGAGATTCCACATGTTAGTACATAAATCTATGAATAACCAAGGATTGCCTTCCCCAGTGGAAATCCTTGGCCAGCTGAGTCTCATAGAGTCCCCAACATTATAAGTCATTGCCCTTGCTCTTGGTAACCGTCTGGATTATGATGGAAAGACTATTGTTGAAGGCATCACATAATTTAGTCACTAAACCCAGACCCATCTTTCAGACACTAGTCTGAATGCTTCATCTCTACTACCTAGTTTTCATATTATTGGTAAATACTATGCTCGCCACAGGAGAAAAAAAGCAAAAATCACCAGTCTTACAAGGCTGCTAATTCAATGAGCTATAATAACAACTTCCCTATCAAGATGTAAAATGATGATATGAGTGTTGTAGAGGTAAGAAAGCACATCCCAGTATGATTTAATACTTCTTTACAGGACAGGACCCAGATATGACACCTTTATTGAGGCCAAGACTCTAAAGGAGAAATTACTACTTTATTCTGCTAAGTAAACATAGTATCTATATGACACCTAGTAAGTTATTGTTATATTCACAGCTGAGGGCATCTCCCAACCCTCATCAGATAAACTTTTTTTTTTCAGTAAATATGATGTCAACACAGGAACCAACAAGGCTTTATTATGCAGACATTGGAGTGCTCAGCCATAATGGGGCAACCATATCACACCTCTCCCCTGATGCTCAGGACTCTTCACAGAAGACGAGGTGGAAAGATTGTGAGAACCAGAAAGGTAGATAATTTCAAGAAAATGTTTTTAGAACATGCAGTTGTATATTCAAACACATGCCTACTATGCCAGCATTCCCAATACCTGTATATGTGCAAGTAAGACATATTCTAACATGGAGCATGGGATTTCAAATTGAGGAGATACTGACATTTGATAGCTACTGGAAAAGAGAAAGGCATCTACTAGGCTGATTGTGCTCCAGTGCAGGTCCAAAAATAAGAATATTTAAGCAACACAATGTAGACCATGGGATTAAACAAAACTAAGCAAAAGACAGATCATAAAATTGAGAATGTAATGGGGTGGAAATGGACCTTGGAGAAGCTGTAGGATGTAGGATGTGTGGATATAATCAAAACACACTCTGAAATTCTTAAAGAATTAGTAAAAGTATTTTGTAAAATGTATTAAAATACCCAACTATGTCGAAGTCCAATTAATTCTGAGTAATAGTTAATCATTCTCTTTTTCAGAGACACTGCTAAGACTCAGCCAATTGTTTTTATTACTATGGCAAGAATATAATAATGATGAGGAAGAAAGTGCCTTATAATATTCAGATGGTAAATTATTTTTACAGACATTATTTAATTATTCCATTTTCAACTTGTAATAAACTGAGATTTTACAAATCATGGCATTTTCTTAATAAAGATAATGTTATTAAAATGTTGGATTTGTACTTACTCGGTCATTTCTGTGCTTCTCTGGCCATTGCTCCAGTCATTTGTTTTTTCTTATGAAGTGTTCTTGCCATAGGATATTTTACAGAGCTATCTTAGCTTTTAAAATTAATTTTAAATAATAAGAGAAAAATAACTGAAGACCACACAGAGTCATATTTTTTTAGCAACATTTTCTGAGACAAACGATTGTTTGAAGTTATCATCTGTTTCTACTCCAGCATGGTCACAAATATAAATCTAATTTATTCTCTTTTATCTTACAACATACAAGTCTTCACAAATTCATCAAGGGAGGGTCAAAAGGACCTCCTACCATACTCTTCAAAGTGGTACTCTTGATTTGGATTCTTAAAACATTCAGTTTTCTTGAAATTCTTGCTAAAAGAATAGTCCTTAAAATACACTTAAAGCAACTTGGCTTCTAAAATTTCATCCTTTCCATCATGATAGGAACAACAGAAAAGATGCATTTGATAGTTTTATAAAACCTCTACAGAGTACTCTAAATCTCCTTATGCAAGGTGCAAGTGGATAGAATGAGACAGAAATTTTATTTAATGAGGTAACTAATTGTGTGTGTGTTTGTGTGCGTCTGTGTATGTGTGTGTGTGTCTGTGTCTGTGTGTGTTTGTGTGCGTGTGTGTGTGTGTGTGTGTGAGAGAGAGAGAGAGAGAGAAAGAGAGAGAGAGAGAGAGAGAGAGAGAGAGAGAGAGAGAGAGAGAGAGAGGGAGAGAGAGGGAGAGAGAGGGAGAGAGAGAGTTAACTTAGAACTAAAATTCCAGCATATACGACACAGAGGCAGGTTGATCAATGTGAGTTAAGGCCGACTTGTTCTACATAGCAAGTTCCAAATTTTCACGCCAAAAATGAATGCACAATGGGACTTTGTCTCAAACAAAATTATAAAACAAAACAAAACAACTAAAGAAAGAAAGAAAGGAAGGAAGGAAGGAAGGAAGGAGGGAGGGAGGGAGGGAGGGAGGGAGGGAGGGAGGGAGGGAGGGAAGGAAGGAAGGAAGGAAGAAAGAAAGAAAGAAAGAAAGAAAGAAAGAAAGAAAGAAAGAAAGAAAGAAAGAAAGAAGAAAACAGAGGAAAGAATCCATCTTATGAAACTTCCCTTCAGAAAACTATAAAAATGAAAGATTAAATAATTAAAATAATTAATGGATCTAGATTATTGCACAGCAAGTTTGTATCATATCTGTGTTGAAAAATTAACTAGTACATTCTACAAATGGAGATAAAAAGATCATGGCTCCGTCTGTAATTATTTTGTTTGTTCTTTTTGTAATTACTTCCCTATTGCATGTAACACTCACAATCATGGTCATTAAGTAACTCTGCTAAAGGCCCAGTTCTCTTCGTTACATGTTTATATTAAAATATTTAGTAATATTAAAGTGACATTCTGCAGTAATTTTCAAATTTGTTTTCATTTGCAATTCAGACTTTGATGTAAGAATAGTTCTAATTTTTAAAGTTTTTAAACATTTTACTTTTTGTGTTTGTGTGTTGTGCCTGCATGTACATATGTGCATGTACACTACTCATGTGCATGTTCTCTCAATCATCAGAAGAGAACATCAGGTATCCTGGAAATGGAGTTATAGACAGTTGCGAATCACCACGTGGTTTTCTGGTCCCAAACTCAGGTCCTGTACAAAAACAGCCACTGTTCTTGACCACTGACATTTCTCTTCAGGAAATACTTTAATCAGTTTCTTTGGACATGTGTTAAGAAAGAATTCACCCACCTAAGAAAATATTTTTATGTGGTGAGAAGGAAGCAAAAAGAAATGATTAAGAATAGATCTTTGAGCAAAACATTTATGGCCTGTAGTTAACAAGGACAGTAAGACAGTATAGAGTAAAGTTGGATCCAGTACCTAATTTAAAACAGTCCTCTGGTGCTGGCTAGGTAACAGAGATGGTATTCTTGTGAACTACACAGGACTCCCTGGAGTTCATTTCTAGCACTACAACCAAAAATGCAACACAAAACCAGGGACTCTGAAAATAAAGCCAGCATTTACTGTGGCTATCAAAAAGAGCCCACCTAGTTTTTTCAACCACTCTAGGTTTCTGGAATATTAGACAATAGTTCAACTTCAATTCTCTGAGCTGATAGCCCCTGTCTATGTATCACTTGTCTGGTTCAGAACCTTTAAAGATCTCTCATTAAGGTAAAATTAGAGAAAGATGTAGAACCGTCTACTCTTTTATATTTATATTTTATACTATCATATATAGAAATTCTTTGAATCAAATTATGATTTTAACATGATAAATCCCTTATTTAATTTTATTATTTTTGAGGCTACAAGTCTAGCATAAATATTTGTTATTGGCTGGTTGGTTTAAGGTATCAATTTCCAGAAAAAACTAGCAACATTGAAAGACTTTCAAGATTGCTTTACTCTTTATCTTTGCTGGAAAATGTTATGAATTATAATGCACCTCATAGACAAATATCTGCTTTTGTAGCAGTTTGATAACCATTAGTGAGTTTTCTCACCATTAGGGTCTCCACATTCCAAATTCCAGTGTTTTCAAAATTACCATTTCCCCACTGTACATCCTTGACAAATGATAAGAAGTTCAAAATAAGGTCATGTCCAGCTTATGAATACAGCAGACTTCTTTTTATAACATTTATTTATTTGGTCCTTTGTTTGAATGTGAGTGTATATGTGTGTGCTTATGCATTCTGCACTGGGCAACATATAGGTCAGAGAGCAAACACCAAGTATAGTTTCTTTCTTTCTACCATGTGGAATTTGGTGACAGTACTCATGTTGTTAGGCTTGGTGCCAAGCTTGGTGGCCTTTAGCCACTGAGTTGTCTTGCAGATCCAATCCATCAAATCTTGATGAACATTTATTTTATATAAGAAAGTCTTCACTTTCTTCATCGTAGTATTTTCCAGGTGCTATGTCATCAATTTCTAGAATTTTCTGTGAATTGCCAAAAGAAGCAGATGAGTTTGGTTGCTATGATTGTGCATCTTAAGCTCTCCTTAGAAAAAACATCTGTCATACTTACAAAAAAAATTGAATTTAAATGCTTGTCCTGAGTCAATAATTAGCCATATTCAATTCAAATTGTCTATTCCTCAACTTCAAGTAGTACATTCACAAGCTAAAATAGCTACAAAAATGTGTCTAGTTTATACCACTAAAGAACTAGATGTCTTCTTTCTTCAAATTTTCAGAAGTTACAGGATTTTTCTTAATGTTAGAGAGGTCATTTTATACTTCTTTACTGTTTTGCAGAAAGTAAATAGGAAAGAACATGACTGATCAGTCAATTATATTCAAAGAACCAGAAGGATTTCAACAACCACAACAGAAAATGACAGTGCTAAAGCTTTTCTTAACTATTGGGCTATTTTCTCACAATCATGAAGAATGAACTGTGTGATAAAACACTCCTGCCAACATACATGAAGAACTCTATCTTGAAGATTCTTGAACATCTTAGTCCATTTCTACTCTATTCACAATAGCTAGAGAAAGTAAACAGCATGGATTTCTATCGAAGAATAATAAAAGTATGGTACATTTGCACAGCAGAATTTTACTCAGCTATAAACATGATTACAACAGATAGGAAATTTAAGCAAATGAATAGAACAAAAAACAATTATGCTAAATGATGTTACACACAACTAGAAAAAAAGCCACATGATCTCTCTTATATGTGATTCCTAACTTTGATTTGTCAGTTTTTTGTGCATAACTTGTAGGATATTTTGAATACAGAATAGAAGAAAGATGACATTTGGGATGAGCTAAAGATATTAAAAGAAGTGGAATAGTAAAACACAAGAGATTTGAAGAAAATGGTAGGAAAGTAGAGGGGAGATATAAAGAAGTAGAGGCATAGGAAGGAAGAGTGGAAGAGGAGCTGGGTAGAATTATACCTAACACTGAAGGACTTTGACAAAAGCTGTATGGAAATGTACTGTTTATTAAGCTTCATAGTGTTTGTAGATAGATGATTCATGATAAATAGAAAGATAGATAGATGATATTGAAGACTTCATGTAAAGTTATTTTATATAGATATGTATGTTGTGATATGTTACTATAATAAACTATAGATTATTAAACAAAAACCCATTGCCAAATATGGAATAACTCTTCATGGTTAGAGACAGACCATAGACTTGTCCAACCCCACTGCCCCAAGAAAAAAGGAAAGAAGAAAGAAAGAAAGAAAAATAATTGTTCTTGCTTTTTATTTGAGTCTATGGCACTTCTTGTTGCAAGCAGCATTACATACTATAATCATAGAATATGGAAAAATTAAGATGGCGCTGATAGGAAAACCTTTCTCCTACTTGCTAGCTTTGATGATGATGGATAAAGTGCTATGAAAGTTGTTTGGGAGATAAAATATCATGTGAACCTTGAAATGAATTGTCACGGTTATTACTGTAAATATGTGCAGAAACCCCCAAAGCTGTGATGTTATGGGTTCTAGAAGAGACCCTATTACTATTATTTTGCTCAATAGAGATAGTATCAAACTACCTTTTAAATATATGTCTTTTATTCCCATAGATTTGAGAAGATATTACCCTTTTAAAATTAATCATTTTATTCATTTACATTTAAAATGATATCTCCCTTCCTCGTTTCCACTCCACAAACCCCCTTCCATCCCCCATCTCCCCACTCCCCTTGCCTCCATGAGAGTGCTACTCCATCTACTCATCCACTCCAGACTCACCACTCTAGCATCACCCTGCACTGGGGCATCCAGCCTCCACAGGACCAAGGGCCTCCCCTCCCATTGATGTCAGATAAGGCCATCCTCTGCGACATATGTATCTGGAGTCATAGATCACTTCATGTATATTCTTTGGTTGGTAGTTTAGTCCCTGGGATCTCTGAGTGGTCTGGTTAGCTGATATTGTTCTTCCTATGGGGTTGCAATCCCCTTTAGCTCCTTCAGTTCTTCCCCTAGCTCTTCCCTTGGGGTCCCTGGGTTCAGACCAATGGTTGGCTGTGAATATCTGCATCTGTATTAGTCAGGTGCTGGCAGCACCTCTCAGGGAACACCTTTGAGTGTTTTATCAGAGTTTTGTTGTTGTGGTAGCATGTCTTTTCTTGATTTCTGGCATACTTTTGTTTTTCTGGAACAGAAATGACATTGAATACTAAAAGCTTTGAGAAGTAGAACTTTGTTTAATTATTTATATTAAAAATGGCTGAGTTAGGCAGAGTTTAAAATTTTATTTAACGTTACATGGCAGATGTTTTAAATTCCTCTAATCTGTTTCTTTGTCTCTTGTTGATGTGGGAATTCTCTAAGAATTCTTGAACATAAACAGTTTTCATTATGTATCTGTTTTGATTACTATCAAAATTTCTCTTCTAGATTTTATGAATGTTATAGTAAACTGTTCGGAAGAAACATTCTGTACTCATATGGTTGTGAAATGGCTCTACAGAGTGTATTCCCACTGGTTATGGCTTTTCCTCATCTTACTTGTTATTTTCTTGGTTTGAGATATCCAACAAAGGCACTGGAAATATTATTCTTTCCAATAAATTAGGAGAAATTTCTGAGCTCTCTATGGTATTGTTCCCTTGTTTAGAACAATATTCTTAGAATGCACTAGAATGTCTTCTTTACCTCTTCTGGAGCCATGGTGAATCTCTCTTAGCCATCATAACCTTATAAAGTTCTTAGGGGAAGAACTCATAAAAGTGTGTGATACCATGTAAGGCTACATCCTTAGTTCCCACCTAGTCTCTAGATATGAAAATAATGGAATTATAGAAGAATTTAATACAATGTTATTCTGGAGATAGAAATATTCTGGAGAGAATTTTATGGTACCTTAACCACTAGTTCACTTGTCATCTTATTTCTAGTGCCTCAATTTATCAATTTTTAAAACTGTATCTGTCTCACAGTATATAAGTGAATGTAGTGCTTCCTCTACTAGAACACATGGAGTGTTTAGGAACATATACCTTATTTCAGTGTGTGTGTGTGTGTGTGTGTGTGTGTGTGAGACAGACAGACAGACAGACAGTTGTGAGCACACAATATGAATGTTGAAAACAGAACTGGAGTGATCTACATGAGGGTTAAATGCTCATACTCCTCTATGCACCCATCTCTCCAACCCCTCTAATTGTTAACTACAAGGAAACAGAACTAAAAAGGAATGGGAAGAAAATGAGGTAAAAATTAAATACAATGGATAGAAAATGGTCAAGTATTATAAATATCAGTTTGCCTGTATCAATAATCAGTTTTATTTTAATGATTTAATATAGCTAAAGTGATATCAGAGATGATATCAAAATAAAATCTCAATGTATAAGATGCTTGATGTATTTTCTTAAATTAAAACACATATAGATTGAAAGTAAATAGTTGCTGATATATTTAATGTAGTTTAATATATTTAATTCACACAAACATAAGAACGTTCCAACACCAAAGTGAACAAATCTAAGCTGGTAAGATGAACTAAAAACAAAGGATATTTCACAATGAATAATTACTAGAGAAAAGAAGGACATACCATGTCTTAGAAGTCAATTTTCCTGAAAACACAATGCTGGTAATATGTACTCTTTACCACAAAATGTAAACATTTTGAAGCAAAACTGTCAGAGTTAGAAGCAGAAAAATTATAGAGCTGCCATAACAGTTGAATATTTCCATTCTTCCTTTTGAATTCATGGCAGATAAGCAGAGGGAATATAACCACAGGCTGACCTGGTCTGGTCAGTACTTTATGTGCCCAACTTCACCAATGATATTACAATCTATTTAATACTTAAGACTTATTTCTTAAAAACTTAATGGGTTATTTGCTGCATAGGCTGTGTGGGGCTTTAATCCACATCTGAGCATTTATAAACAAAATATAACAGAATGAAGATGTATATTAAAGAATTAAACTAGAAATAAACCAGAGAAAGAGAGTTAAAATTTTAAACTACATGAAGGATAAACAGCATATTTTAAAACAATCACACAATCAAATCCTTCTCCAAAGTAGAAAATTATATAAATAAAATTAAGTTGATAAATACCACGCCAAATTTTTGTAGGATGTAATGTAGTCACTCCTTCAAAGGGAAAGGTTTAGAATTTTTTCCTTTAAAAGGGAAAATAGAAAACTGCCCCACCTGGGGATCTATTCCATATACAGACACCAAACCCAGACACTATTGCAGATGCCAAGAAGTGCTCGCTGACAGGAGCCTAATATAGCTATCTCCTGAGAGGCTCTGAGACAGTCTGACAAATACAGAGGCAGATGCTTAAAGCCAACCATTGGACTTAGCACAAGGTCCCCAATAGAGGAGTTAGAGAAAGGACTAAAGGAGCTGAAGAGGTTTGCAACCCCATAGGAAGAACAATATCAGCCAACCAGACCTGCCAGTGACTAAGCCACCAACCAAAGAGTACACATGAAGGGATCCGTGGCTCCAGCTGTATGTATAGCAGAGGATGGACTTGTCTGGCATCAATAGCAGAAGAAGCCTTTGGTCCTGCGAAGGTTTGATTCTCCAGTGTAGGGGAATGCCAGAGCAGTGAGATGGTAGTGGGTGTGTGTGAGGGGAAGCATCCTCATAGAAGCAGGGGGACGGGAGTGGGTGAGAGTGGTGCTGGAGGGGGAACTGGGAAAGGGATAACATTTGAAATGTAAATACGTAAAGTATCCAATAAAAAAATTGAATTGCAATCTAAAAAAAAAGGAAATATCTCATTTTCACATAAATCTAAGGGAGTGATTGAGAAGAAAGTAATTATAAAACAAGGACAATAAAGAAACAGTGCAAACTAAAATAGACTAGACATATTAGAAACATGAGATGAATACATAAAAATAAATTAAATTACTTTTTAGAACAGGTTATTAAAAACAAAAAACACCAACAAGATGATAGTAGTATATTTGATAATAAGGATATCACATTAGACAAGCAGTTTTAGTTAGTCTATTATGTTATCTTAAATAAGTTAAGAAATGTAGTTAATAATGCAGACTTTATATAGCAAGTATATAAAGAAACATACTATTTTTATATTGCATAAAGTATTAAAGGATTTTTTGGTAAACATTTTTACACCTGGAAATAGTGTAATGATTCAATAAATGATGACTTTTATTTAATTACAACTAACTTGACAGGAATCAATAGTCAAATATAATGAAAATGGCTCCTTTGCAATGTCAATGTTATTTTGTTTTTTAAAATATCAAACATACTTAGTATATTTCTTAAGTCATTTAAGGATAGAAAATTTGATAGAGAAAATGAACTTTATGAATCATCAAATACCCTAGACATTAAAATATGCAATTTTATATTTAGTTTGGATTACAGATGGTGATATTTAGAAATATCACCTTAAATATATCTGGCATATAAGAATAATGAATTATAGCACAGGTATCTATTAATATATCATGGTTACAGGTTGATTTCAGATATGGTAAAGATCTTTATAGTCCCTTTAGGTGATGAAATATCCACACTTTAATCAATATACATATATGAACATACTTTTGAAGGAAATCAATAGCCACAAATTAAAACTTATGAAATACCAAATTTTCCTAGTCAATTATGCCTCGTTAAGATTCAGGTTATTTTGTAGACCATAATATTTTTTTTCAGTCCATTATATCAACTCTCTAAATGCCCATAGAAACCCTGAAATATTAGTAATCTGGGGATGAAATGAAAATGTGAAATAAAACATTAACTGATGGTGTTACAATTAAATGGCCACTCTATAGTTAGTTGTTCAAATATTACTTGTTTTCCACTGGTAGAATAAGTTAGCATGTTTTACAGTGTCAACAGGTAGATCTTGTTAAAAAGGAAAATGGGATAGATAGTTATAGACGGATGAAGGGGACTTGAACAGTAGTATGAAGCAGGGAGATGGAGAGAAGAGGAGAAATATGGGGAGGTGGGCAACACAGCTAAAATTAAGGATCATTTGAGACATAGTATGAAAAGCTAATATAGCAGAAACTTTCTAAATTATATAAACATGCAAAAGTCATCCAAATGAAATCATGAAATAATAAGGGATACAGAGACCCAACTATCTCTTGTCACTAAATGAAACTTCCAATTCTAGGAGTAGGTTATATTGAAATGTCTTGACGGCCCAGAGTGTCCCATAGGAATATACAATATTGTTTGTTGCTAGCACTATAGGTAGCTCTGCAAACACATTTAGCAAGGACCTATTACTGAAAGCAACACCTACACAACTCATTGAGCATGGAGAAGTCAAGCTGGTCCCTACATAGAGCCTTAAATCGCTACATTCTAGTATGTTTATTTAGTACAAGGAGGTACTCTACACTCTATCAAAAGATAAAAGTCTATACCCAACCAGATAAGAAACCTTCAATCAAAAATAGTGTCCTACCTGCAAGATATGCTATTGTAATGGCAGAACACAGCTTATGGGGATAACCAAGCACTGTCTGGTTTGACTTAAGGCCAATTTAACAAGATGGGACTCATACTCTATACTGCTTTGGTCGCCAAGCACCCGAGACTAGATAGCCCAGGGACCTAAAGTAAAATAAAATACTTTTATTCTAAAAAATTAACAAAAAATGACTCCTAATGGCCTTATTCTACGGTGATAGATTATATTATTGCTCAGCCACCATAAGAGAAGCTTTTTTCTGTTGCAGATAGGAACAAATAAAAGATCCACAGGCAGACATTATTCAGAGAGCAATAGCCCTTAGAAGACTCAGCCGCAAATGGGATGCTTCCATCAAATTCCTCCTATGGGACACAAGATGGTTTGTAGTAGAAGAGGTGGAAGGAGAGCTGGAGAAAACGGAGGGCGCTAAAAAACAATAAATTAACAGTATTTATGCACATATGAACCCTCAGAGAATAAAGCTGCATGCACAGGGCCTGAATAGTTCTGTACCAAATGGGGTCAACACATGTGCCTGTCACTAATACAATATTGTTTGTAATTGATAAACACAGGCAAATTAAATTTTAGTGTTGTTCAACAGAGTCTCACTAGGGAACCAAAAACTCTTAAGGGTAGACTGCACACCAAGCAGTATATGGCCCCAGAGTCAACAGCATCTTTCAAGGTTCATCATTTCATAATGTATATTCTCTCTCTCTCTCTCTCTCTCTCTCTCTCTCTCTCTCTCTCTCTCTCTCTCTCTCTCTCTCTCTCTCTCTCTCTCATACCATACAGGCACTTTGTAACTTTGTGTATGTGTTATGTCTTCCAGTTTAGTGCTATTTTGGGACTCTTGAGTATGTGAATGAATGTTCTGCATCAAGATCTGTTTCTTGTGGTTTCTCTTGCCTTCTCTTTCTGTTTGTTTGTTTTGTCCTGTTCTACTATTTTAGTTTTTATTTTATATTTAATTTTATGCTGTTAGGAGGGAGAAGAAAGCAATCACGGGGGGGGGATCTGGGTAGAAAAGGGGACAGGGAGGGGAAGAGGGAAACATGGTCAGATATTGGGTGGGGGAAAGGACTGAAGCCAGACTCAGTCAGAGAAGGTGCACCAAACCCTCAAGAGACTGGAAGCCCCATAGTTTGGGAAGGTCTGGTGGGCTGGGGGTCAGGAGTTGGGGACATCCTCGTGGAGATGGTCAGAAGAAGTATGAGATGTGGAACTGTCAGAGGGTAGAGCAGGAAGGGGATAAAATTTGGACTGTAAAGAAAAAGATTAAATTAAAAAAATTAAAAAAAGAGACTCATTGCGAAACTTAAAAGTAAGTTAATAATAATATATATATATATCAATGGAATACTATGCAGACTTGTAAAACTTCCCAATGGTAAAGTTTCTCTTTTGAATGGTTTGTTAAAGTTATGTGCTGTAATTCTTTGAAATAAAAAATCCAGCAAATTAAAAATTAATTAAATAGATCACCAATTGATGCATAATAACATTTTCATACACTAATTTGTAAAAATCACTATATTATAATGAATAAAAATGTGCATATACATGTTTAAAAAGACTTCTGCTTATATTTTTTTAGTGAGAGACACAGCTTATCTTATTAACCCATCAGAAGTCAGATATGCATCTAATTGGCTAACAAAGGGTGCTGATAGGGTAACCTTCCTTTCTGGCAGCTTTAGGAAAGAATGTATTGTGTTGTCTTTCCAATTTCTGGAGGGTTCTGGAATTTCCATGCTCCTGGTCGCCTTTCTACAAATTTTCTGCATCTTTCAAACATTTATTCTGTAGTTAGGAATCCCCTAAATAAGAGCTGAGGAATTTTCTCTGACTTTAAATAGACTACATGTGGCCTACTTTACTGTCTATTGAAAATCTTTCACCAATTACAGTAGAGCGGAACATCTTTAGGGCCTGTTATCTGCTCATTACATTATTTTTTTTCCTATAAACTAGTTTTCCCAAATTTCTCTCTCATTTTCTATTATTAACATTATTTCTGTAAGAGAGCATTTTGTTTCATTTGAAACCAACTAGGTAATGATATTTTGTAATATCTACAATAAATTCTATAAATGTCAAAAAATAAAAAGAGAGAGAGAAAAAAATGGAATTGATCTGGAGAGGAGGTGATGACGAAAAGAGCTGGGAGGAGCAGAGGGAAGGGAAACCTTAGTCAGGATATATTACTAAAAATCCTTTTTTCCTAAAAGGGTAAATTTTATGACATAGGAAAAAAAATAGAATATATTAAGCTGGTGTGCAGTGATTATTTAACAACATGTATAAATTCTAGCATGGGTATCACCCTTCCCAAGATCCTTGAACTTAAAACTATGAATAGAAAATGTGATCTCCTACCACCATAAAAGAAAAAAAAATTCTCTATCAGAACAGGGCAATCAAAATTTTAGGGAAACAACTCAGAGTGGAAGACTTCTAGAGATTTAGATAAAAGAATTATACAGGAACCTAATACAAACTGAAGTTAACCAAGAAATTCCAGAGTTATACCTTTCTACTCAATTGGATTTAACAGATGTTTATAAAATCCAGCAGGTATGATGTATGCTTTTGCTCAATAGTTCATGGAAACTACTCTAAAACTCGTCTCATTATAGGATATAAAGCAAGTTATAAAACAGTCAAAAAATTCCTTGTATTTTATGAAATCATAATGAAATGAAACTAGAAGTCAGTAACAAGTCAATACAGTATTATACTAATAAAATATGCTAGTGAAAGACCAAGGAATAGGTGAAAAAATGGTAGTGGGGGCATTCAAACACTCCGACAACCAAGCATCAGAGGAAGCATAACTTCTCTCACAACCCTTGAGTTAAAGCAAAGACAGGTCTAAGAGGAAAGTCATAGAGTGCTTAGGTGACAATGCCACATTTCAAATAAATAAATTTATAGTGTAGCTTAAGTTCTTTTATTTTTATCTTTAATTATTTTGCAGCTTATTATGTTGAAATAATAACAAGGCACTCTAAACAGAAAATGGAACAAATAAGGATTGTGACAGAGTCATGAATAAAATGGAGACTCACAGACTAATGCTCAAATCAACTAAATTTAAAAGGTGCATTATTTCATAAAATAAACAATATCATCCAAGCCCCAATAAAACAAATAAATAGAGAGATGATGTAAATTATTTAAATTAGACATGAAAAGAGTTATAACAAGTTTCAGTAAAATCCTGAAGGCCTTTAGAGAATATGTTGAAACACTATCCAAGACAATGAAATATCCAGAATAGATTACTGTATCTCTAGACCTCTATGCTCTAATTAATTAAACCACAGTGATACAAACATTTAAATCCATCTATAATTAGTAATAGAATTGAAGCACTGATAGATCCCCAACCAACAAAATCCTAGGTTCCATCACACATTTAGACATGTGTACATGCAATACTATTAGTGAAAAATGGTTATAAATTTAAATGAGAAGAGAAAGGTGTGTATAGGAGGCTTTTAAAGAACTAAATGGAAAGGAGAAATATTGTAATTATATTATAATCTAACTAATAAATTTTTAAAGAAAAAAAATGAAACCAGAAATTAATGCTCCTCAAACTCCTATACACAAGGGAAAGTGAAAGAACACTTCTAATTTATTCTACAAAACCAGTATTACCCTCATACTCATACTAGATGATACAATACTTTTAAACTGGATAATGATACAATCAAACTAAAATCCACTTTACTAATGAACATGAATATAAAATATCTCCCTAAAAGATGTGCAAACAGAATAGAAAATCATAAAAAGATGCTGAATCATAATCAAGTAAATATCATTACAGTAATTCAGGAATGGTTCAATATACACCAAACAATATATGTAACACAGTATATAAATATATTTAATTGCAGAAATTGCATCAGTATCTCAAGAGATACAGAAATGTCAGTAGCAAGTCAAACACATTTTTATGATCAAAATATTCATAAGACATTTCAAGAATAAAAAAGCACATGCTTCACAATAAAGATGATTATTTTTTCATACCTACAGAAGACGTTACTAAATGGTGAAGTAAAAAGATATATAGATTATATATATATATATATATATATAGAGAGAGAGAGAGAGAGAAAGAGAGAGAGATTATGTATTTACTACAATACATAATTTATGTATTTACTACAATCAAGACATGAGAATATCTGGTCTCTCCACTCATTAACTATAGGGCTAAAAGGGTGGATAGAGTAATAAGATAACTAAAAGTAATAAAAAGAAGAAGATGTAATAGAGAAAAATAAAAATATTAAGTTACTCCTATTTTCAGTTGAAATGTCCCATACTTTAAAGACCCTTAGGTTTATCAAGGAAAGCTCTTAGATCTGATTAAATAGTTTTACTTTAGTAGCAGGACATAAAATCAACACAAGAAAATAAACAACTTTTCTATGTACCAGAAATAACCTTTGAGAAATTAGTAAGGAAATCATTCCCTGTACAATAGTTTCAAAATATCTAGAAATAAAACCACATAAAGACATAGAAAGCTCTACAATGATAATAGGATTCTGAAGGAAGAAATTAAAGAAAACAGTAGAAGGTTTAAAGGTCTTCCATGCTCTTTTACTAATAGAATTATTATTTTTTAAAAATTCCACATAATCAAAATCACACCGATTCCCTTTATACAATGAAAATGATGATGCAAACATTTACATGAAATCACATACCATCCAAAGTAACCCCAGCAAGGGTAATCCGAAAGTTCAACTCTGGAGCTCTCAAAGACTTGATATCAAATTAAACTACACATCCACAGTAAGAAAAACAGCATGCTACTAAACAATACCATCATCAACAGCAACATCCCAGAAGTAGCAGTAGCGCCAACACTACCAGCAACAGCAACTACATTAAAAAGAAATAGAATATAACAGAGTTCACAATTTGAGACTACATCTATCATAACCCAGTTTTAACAAAACTATACAATGGAAAAATGGCAACAAATTTTGTTTTAAAAACTGGAAAACTACCTGCAGATAAGTGAAATTAGATTCACTACTCTCATCCTGAACAAAACTAAATTCAATATGTATCAACAACACTAATGTGAAAAGATTTAAAATATAAAAACTGTGTTAGAGAGATTGTTCAGTGGTTAAGAGCTTTTTGTTATTTTTCCAGAGGATTCACTTTGATTTCTAGCATCCATATGAAGGCTAACAGTCTATAACCCCAGGCCCTCTTCTGGTCTCTGTGGGCACCATATATTCATGCTGTGCACAAAAATATACATAGGCAAAACATCCATACATAACATTTAAAAGTAAAAATAAATAAATAAATAAATAAATAAACAAATAAATAAATAATGCAGGAAAAAATAATTTTTTTTCTTTTTGCTGTGGTTGGCATTTAAGTTAATACAGCAGTGTTTGTGGGTTTGTAGGTAAAGTAAAGGCATGAGCAGTCAAGAAGACCATAGTGATGTAATCCAAAAGCCAGAAACTTCAAAGAAACTTATCCCACTGAGTCTAAAAACCAAACACAGGATTGCTGATAACTTCCTTTTACTCACTGTAACTTTTATGGAAGCCTAATCTTTTAAAACTTAATTATTAAGTATTGATTTCAGTCTCCTATAATATGGGTTAACTTAGCAATAGAAAATAAATACACAGTTCAGAATTGCACCTGTGAGTTTTCCATCAAATATTCTTCCCAATTTGAAGGGTATTGTTTTTCTCCTACAGTTATCTTTTTATTCTTCTATAATCTGCATAAAAGCAAGATGATTGGCTGTTTAATACTCCCCATTTGATCTGATGTAAATGATGTAATATTACATGGACATTCTTTTTTTATTATTATTTTTGATACTTTATTTACATTTCCAATGTCTCCTCTTTGGAAACCCCCTATCCCCTGCCCCTCCATGCCTCTATGGGGGAATTCCACCTACCACTGACCCGCCTACCCATTCCCATATTTCCACCTTGACATTCCCCTTTACTGGGGCCTCTAACGCCCTCAGGCCCAAGGGCCTCTCCTCTCTCCCTGATGGCCAACAAGACCATCCTCTGCCACATATGTAGTCTGAACCATGGGTGCATAGATGTGTACTCTTTGGTGGTCCAAACTCCAAGACGACCGGGGGGGGGGGGTCAGGCCCGTTGATGCTGTTGCTCCCTCCATGGGGCTGCAAACTCCCTCAGCTCCTTCAGACCTTTCTCCTTCTTTATCTAAATACAACTATATAATTTTTAGTGAAATGTACAACTTTGAAGTCATGGGCATGAAAATAAATGTTTACTGAAATAATTACAAAACAAAAGATATTTGTGCGTTCAGCAAACATACAATTTCCTATTCCTCTATGTTATGTCCCCAATTCTTTCTTATTATTTTCACCCAGAACAACAAGTCTCCCATTCTGTCTTCTTTCAGGTATATTTGGCAGAAGAATGAACAGTGACTTGAGAACTTTCATTATTTTGGTTAAAATCACTGAGTGGTTCATTTGGAAATGAATTTGAGAGTAAAGAGAATAAGAGAAGGGCAAAAGTTCCAAAAAATCATAAGAAGTTGCAAGCTCAGAAGCAAGGCCAATGGGAGGCTGGGTCGTGGTGTGCCCAAAGGTTTATGGCAGATTTGATAATGAGCTAGAAAAGAAGGCATGGCTGTGAGGTATGCTTTTACAGGTGGGACTATAGCCATTGAAATTTAGAAACTAGAAATTAAAAGTAGGCCTAGTAGAGCCAATAGAGCCTACGGGGAACTAACATTAAGGGACTTGTGAGCTTGTACAATGGACATCTATACAGGAATGAAGAATAAGTATGGTCGATCACCATGATTTTTTCCTGACACAATTACATTTGAAAGAACATTCTCCCAAAGAACTTAAGTTGCAGGTATTTCGTTATCTAGGAGTGGGATCTCGCAAAAATTTTCTCCTTCCATGTTAATGTACCCATTGATACTGCCGTTGGTCCAGTCTTTTCTTTTCTTTTTCCTTTTCTTTTCTTTTCTTCTTCTTTTTTTTTAATGCAGCCATTTGTAGCAGAGCCTTTCACAGCAAGCTTCCTAGGCACACTTTTATTACAGTATTTCTGCCCTCTCCTACAGTATTCCTTGTTTCAGAGATGGTGGAGCTGGGATATATATGTATGTGTTTTGGCTGGGTTCTCCATAACTGTTAGTCTTTACATTATGTCCAGATATGGTTTGTTGTGATAATCCTATTTTCAACAATGAGATGCTCCTTGGGTGAGGCGTGGTTACTATACTTATTTAGAAAGAGTGCCTCATGCAACACACACAACTTTTCTAAAGTGAAGCTATGAAGAAATAGCAACCCACAAAACTGACATTTGTATGTAAAAACAGTTCCATTTGGAACAATTGAAGACTAAGTGGAGAATGGATGTGTTCTTGAGTACATGGTGGGAATAATGCAGGATTAAATGCTTAAGACTGAGACACGTTTATAGAGACAGCTTGCTATCACCAAAGATTTAATTAAAAGTTGTTGCATTTGGTGCTGAAGTGATAGTTCAATGTTTAACTGCACTGAATGCTCTTGCAGAAGATTCAGTTTTGATTCCTGGATCTCACATGACAGCTCAAATAACTGCAACTCCAGTTCTAGGAGATGTGTCATGTTCCTCTGGCCTTTGTGTGCACAAGCCACATAACTGATAGGCAGATACAGATTAGGACAAAACTCACATACAGAGAAGTAATATTAAAAACATAATCATTGCTAAATTTGGTAAATACATAATCTGCTTTTTCCTTAATTAGGTATTAGATTGTTATACAACCTGGATAAAACTACATAAACATTTAAAAACTCATGAAGCTTGGCAAAAATAATTGTAAAGAGTAACTAGAAACTGTCATAGTCCATTCTTGCTACTTTCTTTCTTTTGAATATATTTTTGTAGATGTAATTTCTATTAGACTGATGTAATTGCTTACTGCTGAATAAACTCATTGTTTCTAATTCTTTCTGAATTCTGGATGGCTGTTTTAACTAGAGCTCAAAACTTCTTTCCAAGCTGACTGATACAAACTAGGTTCTCTTGGATTCCCTCTGAAATGCTGTTTGGAAAAAGTGTCTCTGAATTCCACAATCTGAACTGCACTGACTGCATGAACTAAAAGGAATGGAACTGAAATGAATTGCATGAACTCAACTTCATTCAAAGGAACTGCAGCTACCTGGACTGAATTTAACTCAGCTGACCTCAACTGCATTTCCTGAACTCAACTGAACTGCTCTCCTTTCCTGACACTCTGTACTGCGTTCAAGTATTCTCTATTTCCATTCTGTTCTTGTGAGAGTTGGGTATATCCTATTCCTGAATAATTCTATCAAAGGAATCTCTGATTTGACATTTTGTCTGCCGCTTAATTAAATATCACTTTCAAACATGGCTGCTTCTTTCTACAAACTAAATTTGCCTTCACTGTTTGGAATTAAAGGTGTGTACTAAGAGTCTGTAGGTACTTCAGACAGGGAGGGATTAAAGGTGTGTCATTCCAGCTGGATTACATAGACCTAGAAAACCTTGTGTTTCATCCCTTGCCAGAGCAGTCATGTTGATGGATTAAAATTCTACAATATTTAACAGAAGAAATGAAACTAAGTCATGGTAAACTGAAAATTTGTGAGAAAATATTTGAGACCAGTTACATTTCTATATAATACTTTTCAATCTAATATATTATAAGTTTGCATTATATTAATACAAACTTAGAAAGGTTTGTATCTCACAGATAATTTTAAAGGAAACACCTTAAAGACTATCTCTGTGATAGCACACTAACAAAGGAATTAGTCTGCAATGACTTATTTCAAACTGAGTTTTATGTATTCATGCTTCCAAACTCTCATGGTTCATGGAGATACCCATTTCTAGTTGATTACTCCATATCAAAAAGTGTTTTAAATAATGCCCATGCTGTCTAACATTTCATTGACTCCAAATGTGGTTCACTTGTAAATAAATCAGTTGTCTCATCCATCCTTATATAACTGCAAAGCACATCCTGTTTCCCTCCCACATAAAATATAAACACTAAAATGATCTTTCTTTGGTTAAACACTGAATACATGACTTAGATTTAATGTATTCTCAGAGAACTTGTGTTCTGATGGCTTGGTCTCCAATGTAGTGCTCAGAGGAGATGCTCTTAAGATTGATTTAGTCATGAGGACTGTGACCAAATAAATGAATTAACCTAATGGGTTTATGATTTGATCATATCATGGAGACATAGTGGAATCTAGGACCTAGACATTTGTTGAAGGAAATAAATCTCAAGAATCATGATTTATAAATTTCCATTTTGTCCCCAGACCTTACTTTCACTCTTATCTTTGATCCCCAGAAGTAAACACCATTCTCTTTTTCAAAATCCCTAAACCATGATATTTTTCCTCACCACTGCAACAAAACTATTTGACCAAGACCTGAAACCACAGAATGCATGCACCCAATAAAAATTTCCTCTTACAAGATGTTTTATCGGGTGCTCCTTCACATTAATTAAAACTAATACAATTTTCATAGTCATATATGTGAGACAACCATAAAGTTCATTTGTGGTTCCCTTAGTTCATATCCTTGATCTGTCCATACTAATTGTGAGCATTTCTAGAAATAGGAAGTATCCCAGTGAAAATTATCTATTCACAAGCAACTCTTTATATACTGTGTTCAAAAACAGAAGAGGATTAGTGATAGAGTTTAAGTTCAAAGATTGAAGTATACTCTGAGAGAAGCATGAGATTGACTGTTGTTCTCAAATTGTCCAACTAGATTAGATTTCCAGCGCTCACGCCTGAGTGTCAGGACAGAAGTACAATGTACCTGTGAGTCAAAATTTAACAAGGTTTGACATTTTATTACTGTAATCACCACAAGCTTCAAGAAATATCAGTTGCGATCATTTATAATTTTATTATTGATGCTGTACAAGAATAAAATGATCTTTTATACAATTAAAAGAAAACAAAACAAACAAACAACAACAACAACAACAACAACAAAAGCCTCTAGTCTACAAGGGAAACATTACGAATTGCTTTTCAATGATACTTGTCATAAATAAAAAATTATTTGTATATTCAACTGTAAAATGGATATCCAAGTTAAATTGTCTGCTTTAAGTCAAATATATTATGTTAGGCATTGCCTAGATAACTGAATAGAATGAAAGTATTGCCACTATTTCACAAGTGTCTTTTCTAATGTGGATAAAAATATGTCCAGAGCCCAGGGACATCACTGACACCAGAGGTTCCTTCTTCTGAGTAGGAGCTCAGGTAGTTTTTCTTGTTAATTCAAATTTTTCCTGAACCTACCATTTTATTTCTAATTGGGCCTCCTAGCTCTGTTCCCCAATCTTAATTTTTTTGTTCAATGTTCTTAAATTGGTAATGCTTTATTGCCTGTTTGTAGAGTTGAAATCATATCAAAAGCAGTTGTTGAAGAGAGATCCCCTACCTTTGCGGTGTTTATCACAGACCACACTATTTCCTCATGGGTCTCCAGGACACAATGCACCATATTATAGGCTTTCTGGAAATTGTCAAGATTCTAAAGCCAAGCACTCTGCTAGAAAATGGAAACTGCAGGCCATGCCATTGTTCAAAGGAACTTCCATGAGGGTACAAGCTAAATGCAGTTCCTCACTGAAATCCATTTCATGAAAAATGAATTTGAATTGACATTTAACAGTAACTCATAAATTGTATACCAAATACTTCTACTTATTCAGGTAAGTCTGCCACTTTAATACCTTTAGCTCCATAATCTTTCAAAGAGAAATTTAATTCTGGAAATACTGTAACTTCCTCCACCACTTTAAGCATTTGGCTGTATAATAATGAAGCAAATTGTGCCTCTTATGTATAATTATGCTTAATTTTTGCATGAAGCATTTAATTTTGAAAAGCCATTTCCTTTATGAGAAATCTTAGAAAATGCACATTTAATAGTGCTTTTAATTCAACAAGAAATCAAAGACCCTTTTTATATCTTAGAATGTGTCCTCAAACTTCAAATCATAATACAAATGTCTACATATATACTGCTTTTTAGGATTCCTGCCTTGTCGCTATTCTTTTCCACATACTAGTTAGCTTCAAGTAATCTCTTTTTTTCATTTCTCTTCAAATCTCTTAGAAATTCCCTCTTCTAGTTTTCTGTTGATTAACCCCATTTTAATATTTTAAAATTTTATTATTTTATGTGTTTAGATGTATTATCTGCATGTATGTCTAGATGCCATGTGAATAAAGTGCCTGCAGTAGTCATAAAATGACTTTGGATTCCCTGGAACTGGAGTTACCAGTGATGAGACCTGATCATGTGTTTCTCTAGAAGAGCAGCCAATGTGACTTAACCATCACTTCAGCTCTGGTTACTCTGTTTTTAGTGCAATTGTCTTTAAGTACGTACATGTACATCATCACAACACTCAAAATGTTATAGCTCTGCCAACAAATAAAGCCAACCATGAAACACAGGGAAAGTAACAAATATGCATTTTGGAGAATAGTTTGGCAAACAACTTACACCATTATTTGCAATGAAAACTAGTTGTAAGAATTATTTTTCTTACAGTAATTTTTGTATTAATATACCATTCATTACTAGAACTAGAACCTTCTACTGTTTCTTATTCTCATAAATGATAAGTGAACTTGACTTCCATTTAATTGTATATAGAAAAGCTTATTTGTATAGTAGAAACCAAAGTCCACTGAAGCAAATTCATTTTTGTCTTTAAAACATAAGAAGTGCTTTCCATGAAATTAAATGATGAACATGATGACAGTGGTGAGGACTATAAATGACAGATGATACTCTAAATCATGAATATAATAACATCTATTCTCTTAATGAATTTTAATATACGCCAGGCCTGTACCAATAACTCAACGAGCAATGGATGTGCTGTACAGGTGAGAGACACTGGGTTCATATCATCAAACCCTATGTAAACGCTGTGTGAGCACTATGGCCTTGCCTTTAATTACAGCCTTTAAAAAGAGAGATTGGAGATCCTCAGAGTAAATACGCTAGCAAAATTGGCCATACTGGCAAGTTTTGTGTTCAATTAGAGTCCCTATATCAATGAATAAAGTAGATAATTGTAGAAAAATTCTCTCCATATTAGCCTTGAGCCTACACACATATGTGTTACTTACAAACACACAGAAAAACAAAACATGTGTGTGCGTATAAATGCACTACACATACATACAAAAATAAATCAAACCATTGGTGGTTAGCTATGGAATAATTATTGCCACTTACATTGCTACAATCATACTTAGTTGGCTGCTGTGGATGTATGAATAGAGGTATAAATAATGTCAACAGATTTGCAAGCTTTCTGCCTTCATAACTCCTAGTGAGCATGCTATAGTCTAAGGTCCCGAATTTTATTACTGAACTGAACTAAATTACCCCATCCTAATAGTCTTTTGCTATATATAAGTAAGAATAACATTTGCACATGAGCAATATACAGTAAAAAGTATATTTTGAAATTCATTTTGGAAGCTGGGTTATAAATTTGTTTTAAAGTTTTTGCTTGACATGGCTGCAGTAAAATAAATATAATTGTTAGCAAATTTTTATTTTCTTGTTTGTTTCTTTTACTTAAGCTTAAAGCATCAACTTAGTTGGTAACTAATAAAGTGGGGAGAAGGGAAGCTAAAGACCTGGATCTGCTATCCGCCGATCCAGAGACAGAACTCTCAGCTACTCCTCTAATACCACCTCTGCCTGCATGCCATGTCTGTCTGCAGGCATGACTTTCAGGGTGGGGATAGTGGACAAGCCTCTCAACAGGAAGCCAGTTCCAATTCAATGTTTCCATATAAGAGGTGCCATGGTCAGGGTGTCTGTTCACAGCAATAGAAACCCTAACCAAGACACAGACTATCCTTCATCCTTTTTTAGCTTCCTCAGTTGCTAGGCATATGCATCATACACAGACATGCACATCGGCAAATAGGCGCACACAAAAAATAATAATAAAAGTATACATGAGATTCTGGGTAATGATTTAGCCAATTTCCTGATGAGGTTTGATTTCCTTCTGAAATATAATACAAGTAAGACATTCATATAACAAGTATAAAGAATCCTTTATTAGGTGAGGTGCATCTAGTAGGAAGTAGAATATTTAGACATGCCTATTTTCAGTGATAGGTTATATACATGTATAGAATTTTAAAAAATAAATAAAAGAGTATTATCATAAGAAAAAGGATAATGACTGAGTTAAGTTGCAGTCCATGAAACAACATACATATATACCTTTAATTTCTTATTAAATACATAACAATATGTTAGTGTATATAAATATGTGTATGTGTGTGTGTGTGTGTAGTATAATATATATAGTATATATACATACACATACATACATACTGGAATTTCTCCCTTTCCCCATAAAAGCATAAATTGATACTTGATAGCTTATAACATGCCATTGAGAATGCATGATAGACTCTAATGCAGTAAATATTACATGAAGTTTGGGGAAACTGTAATTTTAAGAAGTCTACAAAGTTCCTCAGTGCACAGCCCTTTCATTATGCACCTCTAGAACCACTGAAACATGTCAACTCTATTGGCATTGCCATATGATATTGCCACCTCCAAAATCACACTCACGAATTGATCAGTTAAGTTATGAAAAGCACTACAAAATATTTTGTGTTTAAGTAAGCTTATGATTTCCCATTTGACCTTATTTAATGTTGTCCTTGGCTACATGGAGTCCAAGGGTTATGAGTTAGACATGCCTGATTCTATCTTGGATATTGTAGATCATTAAAAATTAAGTCCAAAAGTTTACCACTTGTAAACATTAATTTAAATATATAGAGAGACTAAAGTGTCCTTATAAAATGGGAAGCATTACAAAAATATAATTATATTTATAGAATTTTGAAAACATAAGTGGATGCAAAATGTATATTCAAAAAATTATTGAACACAAAGAATTTATTGATGGCCAGATGGAAATGCATAACCTCAAGGATATTCCTGTCTGGTTGGTGAAAGTGTCACCCAAATCAAGCCAGCAGAAGCTGAGAACAGAGGTATAGAAACTCTGAATATTTAAATTGAAAATATTCACATGTAGACCAGTTGGCACAAGGGACAGTTGGCAGGCTATCATTTCTATGGGATGGCACATTCTGGATCTTGAAGTGTCAGAAATGAAGATATGCAGGCATGAAATCTGTTCCATATAGGAGAACAGATGGCAAATGTGAAATGCGACCAGCTAGGCTGGGTCAAATCCAGGCATTTTTGAAATGAGAAAGGGCAAGAATGGAGCAAGTCCTCAGGCCTCAGACAATCACAAAGTAAAAGTACTGGAATGGGAACAGAAAGAAAAGACACAGCTAGCACTGCACCAGCTGATGACTGCTAAAGACCCCAGGCTGCCCCTCTCTCACCTCTGACTTCATGCTTCCCAGCGTTAAGCTCCTGAAAGCAGGGACAAGCTGGCAGACCTCTTAAATAGTACAGAATCAAAGACATAAATAAACATCTGTGGAATGTCAGCACCCAGAAGAATATAAAACAGCATATTGTGAGCCAGGGAAAGAGAAGAGCTGACAAGTGAGTAATAAAGGAGGGAAAATAGAAAGGAATATGAGGATAAAGGAAGGAAGGAAGAGAGAAGGAAGGAAGGAAGAGAGGAAGGGAGAGGAGGAAGGAAGGAAGGAAGAGGAAGGGGCAGAGGTAAGGAAGGACAAAGTGTGAGAGAAAGTGAAGGAAGGGAATACAAAAGTTATTTTTCCCTGAACACTGACAACTTATGGAAATGTTTCTTCCATGAAATTTTAAGTAAAAATGATAGTATCATATTTGTTAAAATTTATTTTACCTCTTAAATATATTTATACATATGCATAACCATGAATAGCTTTAGTTAACCATATTAGCCCATGAACATTAAATTATTTATTGGAGAACTCTCACAGAAAACATTTGGCCAGATGTTTTGTTGCTTTCCCCAGTTGTAAAAATCCTCAGGAATGTTTCCAATGCTTTAATAAACACAAGATGTTTCCCAAGCAATAAGCTATATCATTGCCAAATTTAAAAACAAGAAACAAGCCAGAGATTTTGGAAAATAAACATTTGAGAGGAATATCCACAAAATAATGATATTCTTTGGGACAGCAAATATAAGCCTCTAATTAGACTATCTCAGATTATTTTAGTTAAACTAGCCTAAAAAATGTTACAGGGCATATATGTTACTATGAAACACAGTGATTTTAATCGGTTTTTAAAATGATCCACAACTTTTGGTCTTGACAGACCCTGGTCATCCGAGAAGATCCTCACTATCTTCAAAGTTCTGTGGGTAACAGCATCCTCTGCAAGAGTGAAATGCTTTTAGTGCATTCATGTGGAGCTTACCCAAGTGAAAATGTCTGGTAGATAAGATGCATAAATCAACACTACAATGTATATATTTAAAGGACTAAATTAGGTATTCTTGGCCAAATGCAGATGCACTAATTATCATTATCTAGTTTAAAAACTAGATTTAGACTTACAAAGCTCAGCTCTCAAATTAGTTTCTGGCAGAACTTATCCTAATGAAAGGCAAGATATTATCATCACTAGAGAGCAGACTGTCTCTTAGGCATGCTTGCAAAATGGGTAAGCAGACTAAGCCAGCTTGCAAAGCCACAAACAGGACATGTATCTACATAGCCTTAAAGTAGATGTTTTCAACTTCCTTCAGATTTATTCTTCTGTTATATGTCAGAGAAAACTTTTTAAGAACCAAAATCTTTGGCTGTCTCTGAGCAATACTCTTTTAGGGTACCTTTAAGCCCCTCTTTCAGTCTCTGTGGAAAACACAAGTCTCTTAATGGTCGAATCAGGCAGTTTTTAGGAGAGTTTCCTAGAATCTTTGCTTTGCCTCATGTGTTTGAGGACCTGTGTGATAATAATTACTTTCTGATACAGTAATATAATCCACTTTACCATGAATTTTATGGAGAAAGTACATAAAAATTGGACATGCTACTATAATTTTCCTTTGAGAAACATGAAGCTGTTTTCAGCAACGGTTCACAAAATAGATAACATATTGGTGGCTTTTGTTTAAGCATAGCACTGTTCAATAAAAATACTCCTATACTTGAAAAAGGTGCTGCAAAATCAAAATCAAATTAAGACTATGTTATCCCTTATATAAATTGAATTGCAAATAGAAGATGGCATTGCTTATAATGTAATTTAAGAAAAATAATGTTGCTGAAAATTTTCTTCTGTATAAAACTTTATCAAATCATTCTGTTACTGTATTATATAATATGCAACATATTAAAATTATGGTTTTAGAAGTGAAAAAATGCAAGATGGCTCAGTGAGTGAAGGTACTCTCTGCTCAGCCTGACTGAAGAACATAGAGAGTTGGACCCTCAGAATCTAGAGTAGGATAGGGCTAAGTACTGCAAGTTGTACTCTGATTCTCACACTTGTTCCTACACAGGTATACACACATATAATTCATACAGTATGTAAGACAGATAGCACACTATTATACTTACCTAATTTCTAAATATGCATATGCATCATACTTCTTTCATATTCCCAAATTACTCTGCTATAATAGTTCAGATATGCTTTTAGTAAAATATTTAATTAGATGAAGTTTCTTGTTATAAGCAGAAGAACAATTGCCCGTTGCATGTTATACCCTTGTATTGACTGCTTCTAATGTTGATTAACTTTTCTGATATCTCCAATAAGGAAAAAATGGTTGTACACATACTTTAAAGCTTAACTATTAGAAACCCTGTAATAAATTATAATAAACAGAATTAATTAAGTAATTCCATAACTCTGTATCTAACCACTTATGTATGGTTATACAAATTATTTAAAATTCCAAAACATTAATTTTTTTGATCTACATGGTCTGCTACAGAGTGATTGAGAAGCATCCTTGAAGCAGTCCGCACTAATGATGTCTGGGATTGATTAACATGTATTAACAGCAGCCACCCATTTCTATTGTGTATTTTCAGTCATTTATTATCATGTTACCATGTGATTGTGCTAATAATAGCTATAAGACATAAGTTTTACTCTGTGTAGAGGACTCTCTTACTCTATAGTTTCTCAAATACTTATTATTTTCCTTTTTAAGTTTTCTATCATAAAGAGAACAATTTTCCTTTTAAATTTTTGTATAACTGGTTCATTACATGATTAAAACCATTTTATTTTGTCACCTAAACATTTTTAATATTTTTATTCTTTAAGCTCATGAGAAAAAGTGCATCCATTGTTTTATTGTCGTTTGACAGGGATTTATTATATTTTCTAGGTTACCCTTGATCTTGTCAAAGCCTAGGCATGCACCGCTACACTTAGCTGATTATTTTATATAACACTTTGTTGAAATATCTTGCAGCATTTTTCATGAAGATGAGTTGAACTTTGATATCTCTATTCTAAACTATACCATAGATTACTATAAAGCTGTACAAATAGTTTAATGATAATTGAACATAAAAATTTGTACTTGAAAGTTGGGTAACAGCAGCCATTGAAAAAAATATTATACTTGCAAAAACCAGTGAGATATAGTATGGTCTGCATTAGAACTATTTTATTATATCAAATTCTACTCAGAATCATTATTTTTTTAAATCACCCATGTAAGCAAACGTGTTTGGAAAACATAAGGATAGTTTGGCCTGCCGCAGAACCCAGAGGAGGATGGTTAGGTCAGTTTCCCTGTACTGAAGGCAGCAGTGACTTCAGGTCCTGTGAACAAGTCCTTCTCATATCATATCCCTGTAGGCATGGTTAACGAATAGCCTGTAGCTTGATCTAATAATCAGAAATAAAGAAGAAAATTCTGGATTTTATTCTGTACATGGTGATATTATTATGACAAAAGGGCTCCCTATGTATATGGGATGCTCAGACTTAAATCAACAATTTGTAATCATCAGCACAGGTGGGCACATGAATTTCAAGGTAAGGCTTGGCAGCTAATTAGGTATCATGACCTTAGACCATGTTAACTCTGTGAAGCCTCTGGATCAACTATAAATAAATAAGAATCCAAGAACTTTGGAAAGATGAATACTGAAAATATTTTACTGTCTTTTCAACAATTTTATTGGACCATTCTTTAAATTCACTATGCATATAAAGTGCATTCCTTAACTTTCCTATCTACCTCTAGCTAAATTGCTCTCCTTTTTCAATACTAGTGTCTTTCCCACATCCATGTTTGTTTGTTAGGTTGGTTACTTTCTATTTTGAAACAAATTGAGTGTAACTAGATCATCTCCATGATGCTGGATTTGGAAGTATCCATTTTGCCAGTTGGTTCCTTAGTGGGTACATGAAGAATACAGTTACTGCTTTTCCTCCAGAATACATCTGTAGCCAATAGTTTACCAAGGAGAGGTAGAAATCAGGGAGCTGCTCTCTAGTCTGGGGTTGGCTGTTGATCAAATCAGTCTTGTATAGGTCTATGACTGGCAGGCAAATCTGCTATGAGGTCATCACTATCATGACTGTGCAAGGTCCAGAAAGTAGTAGTTCATATCCCTTCTCCCTATCTCCAGCTCTTATGTTATTTCTCTCCTGTTTTCTTTGATGACTATCAAGCCTAACAAGAGATGATATGAACATTCTGCTTACCTGCTTAGAATAAGATAGTCTGATTTTCTCCAGTTCTTCCAACAGCTTCAGAAGGGCTACACTGATAATACATTTTACAAAACAAAAATGTTTAGTACTTTTATCCTTTTCTAGTGTGAATGTTATATCCTAGCTCACTGAGAGGCTGGGTACTGCAAGCCACAGTGAGCTATAATTTCACAAAGGTAAAGCTTCAAACGTTGTACAATGTACTTGGCTGTTTGATAAACTATAAAATTCAATAAGTTATTCTTTATTATTAATTGTCTTCATTGGAGAAAAGAGATTTCATTGTAATGTTTTCTCACTAATATGTCAGGTATTTTGATCATATCCATCCCCTATTACCTACTCTTACACCTCTGCTCCCATTGGTACTCATCTTCTTCCCAAATAGCCTTCCTTCTACTCCTAGCTCCTTAATGTCATTCCATGAATGTGCATATGTGTGTGTGTGTGTATACATACATATATATGTATATATATGTATATTTATATATGAATGAGAGAGAGAGAGGCAAAGTCCCACTGTAAATCAATGACCATGAGTATAAATAAGCTCAAAATGAAATAGTAATTTTGATTTATATTAAAGATCACCACAAATTAGAAATTTTCTTTCTTTCTTTCTTCCTTTCCTTTTTCTTTTTTTTCTTTAAATGTCTGGCTATAGGAAACCACAAATAATGGGAAAATAACATAATATGTTTAATTATGAAATCATCCACATCCCCTTCACTTTTTCCACTGCATGTTCAGATGCATAATCTTGTGATTATGTCTTCATACAATCTTGTCAAAAGAGAATTTCTGATTTGATTTTACCTCAACAGAACTAAATCATTGGCACACATGCAATTACTGAAATTTTTTTCTAGAGAATAGCTACCAGCATTGGTTCATTTCAAAGTATTTTTGAGTCCACATTGGAACTACGTATCAGAACATAAAGATATTTCAGTGAGATTGGTGATGAATCCATCTGGCCAATGACTCTGGGATTTGATTCAAATTTGTGTTCAAACTCCAGTTTGTACCTTTGGTTTTCCTACTCCTAATCCTCGGAGCTTAGTACATGTCATTTAATGTGACTATCTCAAGATAGTGTTTAGGCTATGCCTACTTGATATAACTGAGAAGGCTAAGTCTACCTACTTTTTCTTTATGGCACTAGAGTTTTCTCCTGTCACTAAACTGAAGGGAGACATTGCAACATGTCTGCATAAACATTCAGAATTTATCCTGTAGTCCTGAGAAAAGAGCTCTTAGGTTACCTATGTGGGCAAGTGTGTGATTCTTGTATAGGGTACATATCCATTTTATATTGTCAATTAAAACTTGAATTTAGGGCTTCATCAACTCCAGAGATAGCTACTTTAACAGTAAACTTATCTAGCTGAGTTGTCTAAAAGGGTTCTGTGGGAATCCTCCAAATAACCCAGGCTCTTGACAAGACTATAGGATGCTCTCTCACAATGTGACAGCAAGGGCCTATTGCTGAAGATAATACCTATATAACTCATTGAACATGAAGAAACCAAGTGAATACCTATATACAGCTTTCATCCCTGCATTCTAGTGCTTTGGGTACAGGAAGGTACTCTGCACTCTACCAAAGGAGAAAAGTAAACACCAGCCCAGACACAAGATATTTGATCTACAATGATGACTACTTACAAGATGTGTTAGGACAATGGTGGCACAAAGCTTCTAGGAGTATCTACGTTATCCTGTTTATGTAAGGCCTACTCCACAAGATGGAATCCACACCCCAAACTGCTAGAATAACCAATAACTAAATATTTCTGGGACCTAGGGTAAAAGCAAATATTACAGCTCTAAAAATAACAATGAAATGGCACTGTGTTATAGTCATAGAGCAGTGCAGTGATCAACCATCATCAGAGAAGTTTCCTCCTGTAGAAAATGCAGTGAACAAATGCAGATAGCTACAGCCAGACATTATGGAGAGAGTGAGAGATCTTGAAACACTCACCCCAAAATTGGGTGTTCTACCAAACCCATCCCTGAAGCACTCAGAAAATCCTATGAAAGAGGATGTAGGAAGAATGTCAGATCTAGAGGTCACAGAGCAAAACAAAACTACAAGGCCATTATATCAACATGACCAAGACTCATATGAACTCACAGAGACAGAAGCACAGGGCTGTACAGGTATGTCCCAGGTTTTCTGTGACTTTAGTTTAGGGTTTTTATGTGAATTTTCAATGTGAAATTGAGTAGGTCTCAGATTCTTGTGCCTTCTTTTCTGTTGGTTTGTCTTATCCAACTTAGTTATGTTAGGTTTTTGTTTTATCTTATCATATTATATTTTATTATTATCCCTTAGAAGCCTGTTTGTTCGTGAATGAGTGACAGAGTGGGAATGGATCCAGATGAGAAAGGAGGTGGGGAGGAAAGGGAAGGAGTAGAGGGAAGGGGAATCAGAATCAGAATGTATTATGTGATAAAAATACATTTTCTATTAAAGAAAAGTAAATAAATAAATAAATAAATAAATAAATAAATAAATAAATAAATAAAAGCTTTTCTTTTTCATGAGAGCTATAGAAATTGAACACAAAGTTTAGATAGGCTTGTTCTAGGGAGAGTAGATTGGGATGAACTTATCACTATGAACAGGTAAGTGGAAATACTCTACCATAGGTTTCTAGTGTTCCCTTGTCAATTCGTCGCTGTAACATGGAAAGTACACCATCAAGTAGCCATTGAAAGTACATGTGGCAAGTCTTTTTAAAGATAAAACAAGATCTGGACATCCCTTTGTATTGCTCTTGAGAACTCTCCTTCCCAGAAGTGATTGCTTACCTATTTAATACCACCTCCTTTAGACGCTTCTTAACCATAATAGGTGGCAAGAAAATATCATAATCTTTTAATGTTTTCACATGTATAAGAACACAAACACCTTAATACAGAGCTCTTTGTTAAAATGGGAAAAGTCCTTCCATCAATCCAAGAAACACTAATTGTTAACTTATGTGTGTATGTGTTAGCAAAGTAAGCCAAGCACACAATGAAATATTCCATCTAATCTTATCCATAAGTGAAATTAAAAACAAAAGACAGAGAAAAAAATATTTTCAAGCAATATTATAAAAGTTGTTAATAGAATCAATGGTATTTGACAGAGACTAGGAAGAATGACCAAAAGGGAGACTTGAGGAATGGAGGTAGGCCCACCCAATAAGTGCTAAGACACAGTTATATAGAAGCAAACTGTGGGCTTTATGTAATAATGATATACCATGCATCCAGAAGCTTCTGCAAGGATTCTGAGCATTTTTATTATAGAGAAAGTATTTGAGGAAATAAATGTTTAAGCTGATTTAAACATTTTATGCATTATACAGTCATTGAAACATGTGTTGCCACATTGATATTTAGATTATTGCACTTTTATCTATCAGTTAAAATAAGTTTAATTCAAGTAAAATGAATAGATAGATGATAGATGGATAAATAAAATGATAAAATCCCATCTAATTTAGAAAATAAGATTTCTATTTCTCTGGTTTCTTATCTAGACATCTGGCATACTAGAACAGAATACAGGAAATTTACAAAGTCTCTGTTAGAATAGATTATAATTATAACAAAGTCAGTCAACATGCATATATTTTAATATAGATAAAATTGAATATACTATTAAGTAAGTCCCAGAAATTCCATAAACTTTCATGTTAATTTCATCTCACAAAAAGGAAACCTAAGAAGAGTATCTCAGCATTTAAAAACACATACATTTGAACACCAAGATATCAAAGTCCTCTAAATCAACTGAGCAAAGCTCATATGAACTCACTGAGACTGAGGCAGCAAGCACAGGCTAGCATGGGTCTGTACCATGTCCTCTGCATCTGTATTGTGGCTTTCAGTTTAGTACTTTTATGGGATTCCTGAGTGTTTGATGAGCAGCTCTGATGCCTGTGCCTTCTTTTTGTGTTCTTTTCCTTCTGTTGGTTTGCCATGCCCTGTGAAGGCTTTGTTTTACCTTATTATATTTTATTTTGTGATGTTTTGTTATCTCTCAGAAGCCTGTTCTTGTGTAATGATAGACAGAAAGGGAGTGGAACCACATTGGGGTGAGTGATTGGAAGGAATTGCTAAGAGTAGAGTAAGGAGGAAACCATAATAAGGATATATTGTACAATAAAGGAATCTATTACTAACTAATAGAGGAAAATAAAAATAGTAATATGAAAAAGAAAAGAAATAGAAGCCAGCAAAAGAAAAGATGTTGAAATCTCTACCATGAAAATCTTGTCATTTGTTCAATGGATGAATATTTTGCTTCTAAGGGTGTGTGAGTGATCTGGCTTCTCTGTCTTCATCAGCTCTGGGGCTGCTCTTCTCTCTCTCCCCTTTCTGTAAGTGTGCAGCTATATCTCAGAGTAAGTGTAGTTCATAGTTTCCTGATGGCTAATGATGATAAACTTAATTTTATGTATTTGATTATTGTATATGTATCTCCTTTACTGACAAATGTGTTAGCATGCTTTGTCTTTATAAATAGCTAAAAAAGAAACAAACTTAGCCTATGAGGGCATTGCTTATTTGTTTTTCTCGGATAAAGTTCAGAACCTTGAAGCTTAAATGCTGCAACTTCACATTTTATCTTCTTTTGATTAAATGCACAATATATGTGTTAGGGAATGTCAAGAATGGCAACTAATAACTGTGATAATAGAAGCTAACTGGATAGAAATTTTCAGTCTGATTTTGCAACATTGAGACTATTTCTGCCTTTAGTTATTGCAAAAGCTTTATATACTTGAGGCTATAATATTTATTATCATATCAGAAAAGTAAACAAAACTAGGTAAGATGCAAAAATTCACATACAAAATAAAGAAATGAGTTTAAAATTTTCTCATTTTACTTCCCTTCGTGTTCCAGTACCAGACATAGATTCATTTCTACTGAATGGAACTAATGTTCAGTTAAGTGTCTATTGGTGAACTCCAGGACATAGGTGAATCTATTGGGATATCTTACCATGATGATTATTTCTGTTCTCATGCTTTGTAGCTGAGGCAGAGAATTGATTGCTTTTCTCCCTTGGTGACATTTGATACTATGAGAGCTGGTTCTCACAGACTAGGCTTCCTTGTCCATTTCAGCTAAATTCTTCAAATTCTTGTGTAGGACATGTATGATGCCTACAGCAAAATGGTCATATCTTCAAGTTCTGGGGGACAGCAACGGGCAACAGCAACAGCTTACGTGGTTTGGAAGGCTCTTGCATACTTCTGAACAACAACTCAAATGGAGATTTCCCACAACTGTCACTGGGGGCTTCATTACATGGTCCATGACTTTTGGGAGAAATACTATCACCTTGAGTGCCATAACTTCATTAATAACCGCACACACACAAACACACACACACACACACACACACACACACACACACACACACACACACACACACAAACCTGGTATTAAAGACTATATGCTTACTTTGAAAAGATACTAAGGTCAATATTAGTTTTTCAATTAGTAATGGAAAGTATTATTAACAAAAGTGCCAAATACCCATTTTCACATTTCAGTGAAACCAATATAATTTGTTTCATTAACTTTACTGTTCATAAAGTTGAATCTTTTACAAAAGAAATGCCACTCACCAGCAGGATATATAATTTAAGGCATTTTAAAGTTCAAATGACTGGTTGTTGATACATTTTGCTGAAAGGATACAAATCCATGTTTCTGATCTGAACTGAAGCTTGAAAGAAGTTGCGCATATGTTAAAGATTCAACAGAAATGTGGTAATTGTACAGAAAGATAGACTTTTGAACATTTGTTCAGAATTGTTTTAGAACATTTTAGGCCCTTTAGTAGCAGTGCCCCTTACCACTTGTGACTGACTAACATTCCCAGTCTTGTGATTATGTAAACATCTTGGAATTTATCACTAGAGTCTATCATCAAACAGATTGCTATCCTATACCAATACTAAAGCTAAGAACTCTCACAAATAATGTCTGAAACTTATAAAAGCACGCATTGTAATCTGGAGCCCTTTCACATACTTTTCTCACCAATGTAGTTTTTCTCCATAAGAATAAAATTTCATGTAACCTTACCCATGTGGAAATGTCATTTGGGGTAAGTGCAATGACTTTTACCAGACTACTGTTAATCATATTTGGTTATGAATGAATGAAATTTTCATTTTCCTAAAAGCAGAGTTGTCAATAGATATTGACATTGGCTAAAGACACCATCATATTCTGTATTCTATCTTCAAGTTACATGGCTTATGAAAACGATATCTGTTGTGGCATATTACTAACTATGCTTTAGAAGTTATAGTTTTCAGAAATATTCTCTATATATCCAATTTTTGTAATTTGAAACAAAAAAGGGTCAATACTTTAAGGGCCTGGTAGGTGAAGACAGTCAAAACTGCTTTCCCCAATTGTTTGACCTGAGACACCAGTTATTTTTCGTTCCCCAATAGGATTTGCACTGTAGATTTCAGAATCTCAGAATAACATAGACTTTTTTTTCTGGGTACACAGTTGCAGATAACAGATTGTAAATGTTTCAGTCTATAATTGTGTGAATCCACTCCTTATAATGAAATATATTTGTATAATGGGAATATGTATTTTGCATATGAAGATAAATAAGGAAATGTTATCAGATTAAAAAACCTTAAAACATTGATGCTGAGTGACATATGAACACTTGTTTGAACAATATGTTTCTATAGCTCTGAATGCCATTCTATGTATAAATTGTTCTAATAAACAAATGTGAAGGAAAGGCTAAGTATTCCAGAAATGAATGAGAAACAGTGGTCTTATTAAATGAAAAGCTGGAAGCCACTTTGAGAACAACATTTTGCCTTGTAATTAACTTTAGACTCTGGAGTAAAGCTGATTAACTCCTAATTCTCATTCTGACATTGATATGAATGTGAGCTTTGGCAAATATTTAAACACTAAGTGCCTCAATTTTCTATACTGTAAATGTATGCAGTAAGTTTTTTTTTAACCTTATGAAAATTGTGTAGATAAAATTATTTCACAAAGATACTATGTCATCATAAGAAGCCACTCCTCAAACTCTAACTTCTACTTCCCCTTCAAGTTTAACTAACACATTTTTGGTTATACAGTTTTTAAACTTTGTTGCTTTTATATCTAAAAAAGTGCTTACTATGGACAAGCCCCTTGACACTTGTTGGCTAAATGAAAATGAATATTAAATCTGAATCTATCTATTACAATTCACAAGATTTATTAAGAACAACAAAGTGTTAGCAATTTTCACAAAAAGAGGAACAATAATTAGGAAATGGCAGATTTCAAACTACATGCCTTGTATTTTTATCTGTTCCATACTTTCCTTGTGTAGACAAACTTTAAGTTTGAGAATTAATGCTTTTAAATCTTGGTGACAGGAATAAAGACATTTGAGACATACTTTTATAGATTCTATTTAAAAGATTTGGTTTTTGAAAATGCATTACATAAATTATGGAAATGATTTGATTGAAAGATATAATTATAAAGTGTAAACATTTGAAAGGAAAAGCTAAGTTTAGAAGAATAAATGATATAACAAAAATAATGATGGAAACGGGTAACAAAAAGATTCATTAAAAAAAGACATTTGTAGCATCTTACAGAAGAGGACCATATGCCAATTTAATTCATACACTTTCCTAAGAATATTTGCTCTGGTATTAGTTTTAAGTTGTTGAATCATAAATTACAAAAATACAAGGAAAAACAAAGGCAAAATTAGAATATATGGTGCATTTTTAAATTTTTTACCTAAGGTATTTTAGAGGATGCATAAAATATTAGTGGTTTTGACATTAAATTTACATACTTATATAACCATGCGCCTGTGTGTTCTTTTATGGGAAGGAGTACATAAAAACTGTTAAAATAGCGCATAGAATGTTTGCGAGTATAAAATGCAAAGGAAATGTTCACATACTGCGTATGTGTTCAGCACAGATGGCTCCATGACACGGCAGACAACCAAGCAAGAGGATCATTTAGCATGAGGCGTTTAAAGCAGATGAGTTCATTGAAATTACATAACACTGCCCTTGCCTACAAAATGGAACTTTTTGAAATTAAAGCATTTTATCTACTTCACTTCATACTTCATTGATTATCTTTATCCTTAAAAATCATTTTAAAAACTGGATCATTATTCTCACTTATAGACATCAGAAGAAAACCTTTTGTGCCATGCAAAAACTTTTAGTTTGCAGTTTTAATGAATAACTTAATAAAGATAATTCCAGATTTGAAAGTAAATGGAACTTAAACATATAATGTCTGGAACATTTAAAGAAGGGCTACCTGCCCTGTGCTAGCATCTACATAAAAGAATAATTGTGACACATATGTTCAATAAGCAGTAGCACCTCATGTCATCATATGTGTGATATACACATATAGAAATGTGCATGTACATATGCACAGACCTATTTCATATGTCCATATTCATGTATATACATATATACATAAATGTTTCATATCTGAATACACACACACACACACACACACACACACACACACACACACACACACACACACACACAATGCTTCCCTGAAGAACCATAGTCTATCTTGTAGAATTTCTAGTACTATTAGTACCAAGCATAAAAGGTACACCCAAAATAATAGAGAATAAGACTGTTACGTTGGTTATTTTCTAGAAGGAAACAACCAACTGAAGAAATCATGCACTTTGAAAACAGGGCTCAATATATTTGAGCTGGATCTGCCCTGGAAACCCTCTACTTCAGGGCTAGCTTCAATAGTACCAGAAGTTGTTATTTAAGTTTCTATGGGAGGAAAGCGCTCAATAGTCTTATACATAGATATCACATTTATGAACCACAACAATTGCCCACATGGCAAGATATCTTCAATGGTACAGTAGTGCCATGCATATTTTGATGGAAAGCAACAGTTCTATACTAGATCTTACAGCCCACTTAACTGGGAAATTATTCTTAGTGCTGGAAATCTACCCAAAAACCTAGGTCTAGTGTGGTCACTGATCTCACAGGAGAATGTAGTACCACCACTTTACTAATTCAGTATGATTCCTTGTTCCATTCTAAGTGTAGCTTTCACTCTTCAACTGTAAGTTTCTCTTTTCAGAAAATGGAGAAAACTAAAGATATCTACAAAAAAATTATAGTATATATATCTACTGATTGCATGGTACCAGCTATAATCGATACATCTACAATATAACCTCCATACCAACGGCTCAGGAAGCATCACGGAAGAAGACATGGGAAGAACCAGAGGACCATGAAACCTACTGAGAGAATGCGTCTACTAGACATGACAAGGAAGCTCCATCCATGATGTTTCAATATATCTGCCTAAGCAAGACTTAAACAAGGACATTAACAGAAATGCTATTATGTAAGGGGGAATCTCATGGGGTCCCACACTAAGACAAAGAACTGCAGAAAACTACGATCTGCTGAGAGAGAAAGAATAAGTCTTTCCCATTGATGAGTCCACAAGCATTGGTTAACTGATATTGAGTGATCGGTTCTGAAATCATATACTTAGAAACATCCCTAAACAGACTCAGAAAGAATGCAAAAATTAAAGCAATAGGATAAATTATGTTGTTTATTTGACCACCACAACTTCCTTAAAATTTTTGTTTTTGTGTCTTTGTGTTTTTGTGCATGTATGTGCACATGAATTTAGGTATGTACAGAAGACAGAAATAGTCATCAGAATTTTAGATGAAAGCTCCAGTGATGGTACTGAATATGGGTGCTGGAAACTGAGGTCTGATCCTCTACAAGAACATCAAGTGCTTGTAAATTCCGAGCCATCTCTCTAAATAGCTTATATTGCTGTGTATTACTAGGACTTTATATTCAAAGTAGCCAGCACTATATATAAGATTCTAATTTTCTTGAATGTGGTGTTAAACTTTTAATGCAAAGAAATGTTGCTGGATTTTGTATAAGGTGTTAAAACTTGAAGTTATTTTAATCTAGCTAATCTGTTTTCTGTCTTTTGTCAGCATTGAAACAACTGTGTTGAGGAGGTTATAGTGCATACCTTTATGCCTCAGAAGATAATAGAAAGTAGAGGTACACAGATGCGATTCAGATGTTGTTGATTCAGGACTGATAAACTCCCAAACTTGTCCTCAGTAATTTTGTCTTCATGATAACATGCTGACATTCAGTTTTAGGAATCTGGCCATATGTTTCTCTCCTCCTCTTCTCCAGCTCCTTTAAATTATTTGTACATCAGTATCTCTGGAAAATCACATAAGGAACATGTCTGAATTTCTATATATCGAGCTCTGCTGATTTCATTACTAATCAAGATAAATCTGGTCAACTATCAAGGTTCAAGTAGAAACATTCTTTTGCTTCAAATTTCTTAGTATGTCAATTATACATTAATGTGATTTTGAGGCATTTGTAGTTTAGAGAACTAGTCCAGATGAAGTTACATAGAAAGGATAACTTTTATAAAAATAAATAAACTGGATAGTGTTTTAAATTGCTTTTAAAAATCCTAGAAAACTATAGGATTTAAGTGTCATATTAATTTTAACAAGTAAAGGTTGATATAAAACAATAGGGAACAGACACCATTAAGTGGATAAAATGGTTTAAAGAAAGACAACATGAGGTTGGAAGAAAATTGTGGGTGTTTGGGGGGAGAATAGGATGGTTAGGGTATTGAGTACATTTGTGTAAAACATTTTATATGCACATATAGAATTCTCAAACAATAAACAAATAATAAAAATAGAATTTATATTTTGTCCACTTCAGGGATAAAAAACTGTATTTCATTTAAAGTTGTGCTGCATTTTGCTAAATACTCTCTAATAGAGACTACTTTCTAGAAATAAAAATCTGTGTCCAGCCTTACATTTTAGTTAAAACTCCAAGTAGGAAGATAAAAACCTTAAAGTGCAGAAGCAGAGACTAAACAAGGGAGTTATGATAGTTTATAGAGGAAAGTATTCTGGTAAGTTGAGAACTTTTAAAAACCTAAATGTAATTTCTGCTGGCAATTCAATCACCTATTATCTTGTGTATATTATGGATAGAAAAGGATGCTCTTTAGTACAAAGCAAAGAATACAGCCAAAAGTATGCTGGAAGTCATTGCATTTTTAGTACTTTGCTATTGAGTGTAGTTTAGCAATATTGGGGAAATAAAATATTATCAGTTACACCCAGTGCTTTGCTTAAATGAACTGTGTGCAAGGAAGAAGAAAGCTTTTGTTGGACATCTAATGTAGGTGGCATACAGAAGGCTCATACTGCAAAAAGAGGCAAGAATACAGATTGGCAGATGCCTTGTCTGAATTTCTTCTGCTTATTCAGTTAAAAATCACTTCACAAATAGGCAGTATATTTATCAAAACAGAAATTTTTTTGAGTAGAGTGCAGAACACCTTAATAATTTGAAGGAGCTTAAGGATCAAATACAGCTTTAAATATAATTACTATGAATCCCTGAAATTATTCACAGGAATAATTTCACTTCACATCAGATTGAATTTAATACTAAAGTAGGATTTCTTTGTGTTCTGTTTTTATATTTTGCTCATTGCATCTCTCTCTGTGTGTATGTGTGTGACAATGATATGATCAACACAGAGTGTGTGTCTACTGATCAAAGGTAAGTTCTTTTCTCTCACCACACAGATTCCAGGGATCAAACTCAAATCGTCAGGAATGGTGGCAAGCATCTTTATCTGTTGATCCACATTGTTGGCGTAGTTCATATATTTTCATGAAACATTTCCAGATAAAAATCTGTAATTATAAAATAGCTAACAAGTAGACCTTGAGGCAGCAGTAGAAATTCACACTAAAATAAATATAGAATTCTAGTTAATAGATAATAAATAATAAACTTGATTTTTACATCTTTTCAGAAAAGCTAACATATACCATAAAAATATTCCATATCTTTAAATCATTTAACTGATCAGAATTAAATGTTTGTATATAACCATATGCATAATTTTGTAAAACAGTTATTAGTTATTAAAAGTAGCTTTTATATTTGAAAACAACATATTAACACTTAAGAATGTGTGAACTTTGTTGTTGTCCTGACACTGGTGGGTGTATTTGAAAAATCCTTTTCTTTAAATGCAAAGAGAGAGAGAGAGAGAGAGAGAGAGAGAGAGAGAGAGAGAGAGAGAGAGAGACACCTAGTGAGGAAACCAGAAAATGAGGAAAGTAGCATGAGTGGTATTCATGTATCTGTGGTTGACTTTGATAGCCTGATTTTACAGTAGTTATACTTTTAGGTCAATAAGTCTAAAGAAAGTAAGAAAGCATTTAAACATTTTTTTCTTCCCTTTTTACACTTCCTACCCTTTCTTTTAAGGGTTATCTATGCATAATTCTTTCCACAAGTGAAAATGTAAATGTATCTTTATTTTATAGAAAGGGCTTGATTTTTACACTTTCTGGATATAGAGCTATGAACAATCTATCTTCAAGAAGTGAGAAGTAAATTGGAAAATTAACATATGATAATAAAACATTAAAAAGACAATGAACTCTAGATTTTGAGGCAGGGGGAGCTAGAGTTTGTTGATAGCCTGTGCTCCATAGCAAGACCCTGAATAAACAATAGAAAAAGAGAGAGAAGAATGCCTGCCTGGGTAAAAGAGTGAAACCTCTCAGAAAATAGAAAATTCTAACTGTTTGGACATCCACGCATATATATCAGTAAAAGCAAGCCGTTCATGAACACAGATAGTGGTTTGTTTGTGGGAATATCTGTACTTTTATTCATTTTTGACCAAGTAGTCATTCCCACACCGGTGTTAATGTTTTCCTGGAAAGACACATCCTTTTATGAATGTTTTAAGGAGTAACTTTCTTTAAGTGATGTCTTTTTAGTTCCTTAACCACTGTAAGTATTTTTACTGTCTGAATTTGCCTTTCTCCCCAACTCTCTCTTGTCATTGGGTCATAACATCTATAGTTCAGGGATCGGAAGGGATGGATATTAAAATGAGATAAAGATTAAATCATGCCTACTCAAGAGAAATCCAACTGAGCATAGATGGTAGATTTGACAAGTTATTCTCTCCGAATTAAGTGATATACTGAAAATTTTCATAAACAAAATGTTTGTGAATGTCTACAGAGTCAAAGTTATGACAAAATGCATATAACATACCTAAAATAAACTGGCCACTAAGCTTGTTTATTAAGATTTCTAATTGTGCAGAGAGTTATAAAAGTTTTTAATAAATGAAACATATGTCACCAGACCATGTAACACTAAAAAGGCTGAGATAGGAGGATTACCAGTTTAAGGCTAGCATAGGCAACACAGTGGTAGCTTGTCTACCATACCAGTAAGAAAGATATCCTAGAAAACAAAAACAATTGGAGAACCTCATCAATACCAGCAGCAAAGTCAGCAATGCTAAATGTGCCAGGCTTTATTCTTCCCTAAGGAATGTTATTTACATAACTACTACTTTGGTCCTAAATGATAAATTAGCATTGACTGCCAAATTAACACAGCTCAAAGATCCTAAAAAAGGAATCTCAATAGAATACTTATTCTTATCAGGTTGTTTGTGGGCTGCTCTATGAGGCATTATCTTGAATGAAGCATGATGAGGGAAAGCACACTTTTTTTTTTTTTTTTTTTTTTTTTAACCTCATCATCAGTAGGCAGGTGGGCATACAATATAAGAAACCTAGCTGAGAATAAGCCAGTGAGCAAGCTTGTGAGAAAACCAGCATGCAGTGTTCGGCCATGGATTTTTGCTTCATGCTCCTGTCTTGAGTTTCTGTTTCTATCAATGATGGACTGTGACCTACAAATATAACACAACAAAACTCTTTTCTCCCCAAATGCTTTTTGTCAGTGTTTTATCACAGTAACAGAATGTATTGTCCTACTAAAAAGAGTTGTTTTGCTTAAATGTTTGAGTGAACCCTCTCACAGATGAAAGAGTCAAAGCACTTAGTTTTTCATTCTTCAGAGCCTAATTCAAGATGTTGTTCATATAAGCTATTTGCTATAATCAACTCCTTGTCTCCCCTTCAGTCTTCTATCTCTTTGTCACTGTTGCTGATTCTAGTACTGTTCAATGAATTATCATATGTATTTGTATTGGAACTTTCTGCTTCATTAAAGACAATGAATAATTCATTTTTGTTATTCTCAAAATTGTTAGAATAGCTCTGTATGATAATATTATTGTTAAGAACATATATAGCAGATGTGCAGCTTGGTCTTCATGTGGCTGCCCTAATAACTGGAACTTGGGCTTACCCTGACTCTGTTGCCTGACTGAATTCTATTCCCCTAACTGGGCTGTCTTCTCTAGCCTCAGTGGGAGAGGATGTATCTATTCCTACAGTGACTTGTAGTGTCTGGGTGGGTTGGTACCCAGGAGGACTTCCCTGTTCTCAGAGGTGAAGATTGCTGGCTTCTGACCTCCACACATGTGCCTCATCCCAAACACAAAATAAACAACTGTTAAATACAATTTTGTATTTACCTTTCTGAAAGATATTCCAGAGTTTTTCTCAACATTTTCCCACTGGCAGCCAGTGATAACTTGAGAGTGCTTTCTATAACCCTGCTTCTATTGGATGTCTGTTACTCAGAAGATGATAGCTCATTCTCCATTTATGTTTCTCCAGTTATGTTTCTGTTGTAACAGCATATGACTTACCCAATATCATAACTTCTATGAACTGAAGAGTTGACTAAGCTCATAAGAGCATTTGATATTCTTTTTTAAATTATTCATTCGTGTGTGTATGTGTTGCCTGCTTGTATGTCTGTGAACCACATATGTGCCTGGTACCTACAGAAACCTGAAAAGTAGAATTTTCTGGGGCTGAAGTTACAAGTGGTGTGATCATTCATGTGGGTGTTGAAAATCAAACCCAGGTTATCAGGAGAAGGATCTTATGCTTGTTACCCTTGATAAGAATACCATTCAGTTCTGAGCACCCACCTGATGGCTCACAACTGCCTGGAACACTAATTCCTGGGTATCTGATGCTTTTTTTGGCCTCTGTAAGTACAAGTAATGTCTATGTTTTACACACATACAAGCACTCACACATTCACATGGAAATAAACAATTTTTAAAAATGACAAGTTGCTGAGCTTTCTATAAGATTATTCTCCCCTTTAGTTTTTAAAGTCTCTCTGTTGGCATCATTATTTTCCTTTTCATGTATTTTCTACATTTATCTTTTATGTTATTCTTTTTATACAGAAATCAGTAAGGTTCATGTGGCTGTGCTGATAATTTTTTTTCAAATGGCCTCTATATACTTTAAGATCAAGATAATGTATTTCCTTATTCTTTATTTTAAAGATTGGTTATTTCTTAGCAATATTTTGTAATGCTTAATCATTTGTCCTTGTTTTCTTGTTTTACTTAATTGTTCAAAAATGCAGTTTTTATTGAGAACACCTATTTTTATGTTCATCTCATTTAATTTACTGCCTGGTGATTTTTTTAAATTTTACTACTTTAAATGTATTTTTTTATAAGTGATTTTTAGTGTTTAGAGTTTCTTTAGCTTCACAACAGAACTATGAAGGTGTAATAGAGATATTCCAAGCACTTTTTGCTCCCACATGCACGTACCACCCTGTTTCCAGCCCCCTACCCTGAGTGGTGCTTTTGTTAACACTGATGAGTAAGCTCTGATACATCATGTTCTTTTGAGCTACCAGTAACACATGTATAATGGCATCTACTCTACAGAATTATAACTTCTACACTATGTAGACCCATGTCTGCCCCACTGCAGGGCATGGCCTCTTGGGGAGGTGCAAAACAGAATTTGACTGAGTTTATTAGAGCCAGGGCACAGTCTGAGATGTGGGAAATTTGGAGTTGGTTGGGGTCTCTAGGCCTGCAACAAGGCTGGGGCTGTGGGTTTCTCAGACTTTTGGAACACCAGGTGCTGCTGGAAGTCATGGAAGAGCATAGAAGGAGTCAAGCCATTGGGCTGGAGAGAGCATCTAGCATCTATTGCGGCCAGGATGGGAGGAAAGGGGAAATTCTGTCTGGTCTCAGCTGTGATTGTCCTTAGCTTGGCGGAGGTAGGCTTCCTGATAGTTAAGCTGGGAGTGCAGAGAGGACTTCTATGGAAGATTAGGCTCTGGATTTGTAGGCAAAGTCCTTCTTCAAAGCTCCCCATGGCAGATGTTGATGAAAAGAGACAGTCCATGGTTCTAAACAGTTTATTGTCATGGTGGAAAATAGATAAGTAAAACCATACCCCACTTCTCAGGGTGGGCCTGAGATTAAGTATCTCTTTTCAGGGAAGAATGTTTGGGAAAGAAAGTTTATTGGCTAAGCCCTCCAGGTCTCTAGGTACCACATTAGCATGGAAAATTCTGTCTTGAGCCTATGTGACTGAAAACAGGTTTCTTTTGTGTAAGAAGCATGGAACATGTTCCAAGTCAGAAGTTGGTCAGGGAACTGGGAGTCACCCAAACCTGGAGTGTGAAACTACCGAGTCTCCAGGTCTCGACCTGTTCTACTTTACCAAACTTCCTGGCATGGTTTTACGCCCTACAACACTGTAGAATAGGTTTGTTTTCCCAAATATCCCGTGCTTCACTATTTTTATCCCTCTCTTTCTCCAACTCACTGGTGAAAGAGACAGAATTCTTCAGAATTTTATCTTCAGTACAATATGTAGTTAGAATCAGACCGTATATAGCCTTTTAAAGGTTGGGTGTTTCTTTCACTTAGGTTCCTGCATATCTTTTTAGGAATTGATGGCCCACTTTCTTGTAGTTAAGAAACTCATAGCACTCTATCTGAATATGCCATGAGTAACCTGTTCATTTAATGAAAGATATTTTGATTGCTACCTCACATTAAAAACTATGAATATAAAATATTACAAGCACACATGTCAAGTGCTGGGTTGATCTAAATTAGTAATTTGGATAATTGAGCTAAGAGAACATAATGGATCGAAAACTTAAAATATGCAGCAGCAAAGGGAGAGAATTCCTGTTGTTCTTTATCCTGATTACTATTTACTCTTTTCTGCATTTTAGATTTTGAACATTCTAGTACCACGTCACTGCTTTACTTTGTGTTTCTCCAGTAAAAATATGTAGGTGATTTTGAGGTGCTTTTATTTTTATTTTCAAATGTTCTTTGATGGGTTGTCTATTTTTTCTCCCTTATGGATAATAGATCCTTTTCCTGTATGATATATCTGATGACAGTTTGAACTCTCTTCCTAGGTCCATCCTGTTTCTCCGTCCATTAATATTTACCCCCTTTCTGACTCTCATTAGAAAAAAATGGGCTTCTAAGAGACTATAACAAAACATAACAAAATAAAATGAGATAAAACAAAACCCATTACATCAAAGTTGGACAAGGGAAACCAACAAAAGGAAAAGAGCTGCAAGAGCAGGCAAAAGAATCAGAGACCTACTCTAGCATACTAGGGCATCCTATAAAAATACTAACTGGAAAGCTATGATATGAAGACCCGACCAGAACAGGGCCTGTATTTACTGTTCCACTCACTGAGATTTCATATAAACTTTACTAAGTTGTTTCATGATGTCTTCTGTCCCCTCTGTCTTTGGCATGCTTTCTGCCTCCTTTTTCATGGGATTCCCTGAGAGATGACGGGAGAGATGTGATAGAGGCATCCTATATAGAGTTGTATGTTCCAAGGTCTCTCTCTGTGTAATGTGTGGCTGTGGGTCTCTGTATCTGTTTCCATCTATTGTAGGGGGAAGTTTTTTTGATGGTGGATGAGTAAGGCAATGGTCTTTAAGTATCACAGAATATCTTTAGAAGTCACTTTTCATTCCGGACTAGTAGTATTTGGTTTTACTCTAAGACTTTGGGTTATCTGGTCTTTGGTTTAAGGTCACCCAAGCAGTGTCTGGTATTGGTTTCATATCATGGGGTTGGTCACAAATCTAATCAGATATTGCTTAAGTACTTCACAAGCCTTGTTGTACCATATGCTAGGGCAATGATGGGCTGTCTCTTGATTTATAAATTTTACTTGTTTATTTTTAGATTATACTATAATAATATTAGTTCTCCCTCCAAGCTATGCTATTTATTTAAAATGTTTATCTACTTACCACTGAGCCCAAGTGTTATTTTTAATGCTTCCACTGAGGATTGTATATCAGATATACTTATGTAAGTATTGTCTCATTTGGTGATATCTCTTGAGAGTGGCTTCTGCAATGATTTCTCCTTCTCCTCTGACGACCCAATTCAAAAATCTCTTCCATGCAAATCAAATACTCTGTTACTGAGCTAACTCCTCAGCACATTGGAAGAGCTTTTGAATTCTAATGAAGTTCACCTTATCAACTATTGCTTTTATAGTATATTTATTATATATGACAATCAGCTGTTTGAAGGATGTCTCAATACCTCCTATGGTAGAGTCTTGATATTTGTTCATTTGTGTTTTAGGTTTTATTCATTAGTCATTTAAGTTACTATTGGAGTATCTTCTTGATGTGGATTTCAAGTAGTATTGATTAAGAGAACCTTTTAGCAGAGATTGTAAAAGAATCTGTTATTATCCAGATGAAGTGTCATCTCAGAGGCTTACTGCTGAATAAGCGCTGTTTTTCTAGCTCTTTCTGAACTCTGCCTGGCTGGTTCAACTCTACTGTTCTGGCCCCACTCCGCTCTAAGGTGACTGACTCAAATTGGCTTCTCTCAGTTTCATACTGAATTGCTGTGCTTTGCCTCAAAATAACTCTAGCAATTTGTTCTAGCTAGTTTTCTGGCTCCTTCTCATTCTCTGGCTTGTTTTGTCTTCATCTGCTAGCTGTCTCTGTAGAGCTGTCCCAGCAAAACATTCCCCCCACACTGTTCTCTTTTTCCTGTGTAGTTCCTTAAATAGACTCTCTTTCCTGTGCTGTTCTTTTGAAAATTGGGTTTTTCTTATCTCTGACTCATTCTGTCAAAATTTTCTCTGATTCATCACTTTGTCTGATCCTCAATTAGATGTGACTTTCAGACATGGCTGCTTCCTTCTACAAATTAACTTTACCTTCATTACTGGAGATTTAATGTATGTTCATATTCTACCCAGAGGAATTAAAAGTGTGACATTCGGGCCAGATCACACAGACCTAGAAGATGTTTGGATGTGATCCCTTGCTAGAGCAGCCATGCTGTTAGATTAAAAATTCCTCTACAGAGATACAATACATACATACAAATTCAAATACGCAATTCTGCTCTAAGGAAGTTTATAATGCAACAAACACTGAAAGACTTTGCATTCATGAACCACATTCAAAAAAGCATAAATAAAATATTATATTAAAATTAAGGCAGACATAATGAGTGATTACAAACTCATCATATAACTTACAGGATGTAAATAAAATTTTGAAAGACTTTAAACAGAGTCCAGTGATGTCTTGAAGCCTATAAAAAGAATAAAAATATTATGCAGTTGCACTTTGGTCACTGTGTCATTATAATCCTTCTTAGTTGCCTAATGCCTCATCAAGTATGCATCTTACAATTTCAACTTCACTTTATTTAATTTCAGATTTCTCAATCTCTCTTGAATAATTAAATTATTTCACCTCTTATTCAGGCTAGATGGTCTCTATGTAGGTCTTTTAAAATGAAATTTTGAGACTAACATAATGTCTTATGAAGTAATCTTTAACTGATACCCACTTACAAGAAAAAAAGTCCAGTTTTTCTAAAGGAGTCTCACTGGGTGTATAAACTACACTTAGGGCAGACCGCAGGTCCAACAATAATCTGCCAACACAAATGACTTTAATGGTGCTTTTGTAGATTTTTTTTTTTTTTTTTTTTTTTTTTTGGGTATCATTTTGCTTTCTTTGGGCTTTTTAATTTTTTCTAAAATTTCATCATACTGGTCTCTTTTGCTTATATATTGTGGTATGAAGTGTGTATGTGTATGTATTACTTCATTTTTAATTGATCATTTTATTTGTTTATATTTCAAATGATATCCCCTGTCCTGGTTACTCCTACATAACTTTCCCATCCCATCCCCCATCCTTCCTTCTCCCCCTTCCCCTTTGCCTCTATGAAGGCGCTCCTCCACCCACTCACCAACTTACTTAATCCTGCCTCATTGCTCTAGCATCCCCCTATGCTGGGGCATAAAACTTCCACAGGACCAAGGGCCTCTCTTCCTATTGATGCCAGTTAAGGCCATTCTCTGCTACATGTGCACCTGGATCCATGGGTTCCTCCATGTGTACTCTTTGATTGGTGGTTTAGTCTCTGGGAGATTTAGGTGGTCCAGTGAGTTGATATTGTTCTTCTTATGGGGTTCAGTCCCCTTCAGCTCCTTCAGTCCTTCCCTAACTCTTCCACTGGGGTCCCCGGGATCAGTCTGATGGTTGGCTGTGAGTTTCTACATCTGTATTGGTCAGGGGCAGATTGTGTCTATATTATATGGGCTTTTTTTTTTTTTTTTTTTTTTTTGCTGTTTTTTATTCTCCTTTGTTTGCTTTTTAAAAATTTTAACGTGATTCTTTTCTAAAATGAAAAAGAAATATGGTATTGAATGAGTCGTGTGGGAGGTGAGGAGGATCTGGGAGGAGATGGGAGGAAGACTGAACATAATATATTGTCTAATTTTTCTATACAAAAAGAAAAGATAAAAACAAACAAAAATCTGTCCAGTTCTTAATTTATAACTAATATGTTAATGTGAAGTTTTAATAGATAAATCAGATAAATATTTAATGCTATAATCAGATAAATAAATCCATTTCCTCAAACTTTAATTTATTTAAAGAAAAACTTTCAATGTCTTCTCTGCTAGGTCTGTGAAATACATTACTGGTATCTGTAGAACTACAATAGGCAATAGCACAGTAGAACTTCCTGAAACTAGAACCCAATACTCAGAGATCAACCTTTTCCCACCCTTCCCACACAGTTTCTGACTAATACTAAATGCAGTCCATTATGAATTTCCACGAGATTAGTGGTTTTGATTCCATAGAACAGTGAGATCATGCCTTACCTGTTCTTCTCTGATGATTCCTAACTATATCCATGTTGTCATAAATGAGAGCTCTTTATTCTTTGGGGATATAAAGTAATATTCTATCTGTATATAGCCACATTTATCTGTTAATTCATTGGTGGGCATAGAAGTTAATTTTCTCCATTCTGTGGTTGTCTTCAGTCATTAAAATGTGTTTTCAACTCTAAAAGGTTTTGGTTTGAAATAAACTCACTTTGTCTTTCGTTTCCCAAGATTTCGTGATAATCTCCAAGAATCCCTTGCCATTTCCAATATCCTAAAAATTTTCTGTTATCTCTTTCTGTCCTTTCATGGATTCATGTATGATACTTAGTTAATACATAATGAATTGAGGATATTTTCGGAAGTGAGCAAACATGGGGATCTGTTTTCATTCTTCTACATATGGATATGTTGTTTTCTCAATAAAATGTCCTGAATATGCTATTATTTCTCCAATAACTATATTGTCCTATCTGTTTTGATGATTAAGGAGTGTATCACTGCATCAAGAATGGCAGCCTCCAAATTGGGAAAAGATCTTTGCTAGTCCTACATCCAACAAAGGGCTAATAACCAAAACATATAAAGAATTCAAGAAGTTAGACTCCAATAAAACATATAACCTAATTTTAAAAATGGGGCACAAATCTAAGCAGAAAATTCTCAACAGAGGAATCTTGAATGGTTAAGAAGAACTTAAAGAAATGAGAACATATTTGGTCATCAGAGAAATGCAAATCAAATGACTCAGAGATTCCACTTTACACCAATCAAAACGACTAAAATCAAAAACTCAAGGGACAGTACATACTTGTGAGGATGTGAAGAAAGGGGAACACTCGTCCATAGATTTAAATGTGTAGAACCATTCTGGAAATCAATCTTGCATTTTCTCAGACAATTGGAAACCTGAATATCCAGCTATACTGCCCCAGGATATATATTCAAAAGATGTTCGACGATACCAGAAAGGCTTGTGTTCCACTATGCTCCTAACAGCTTTATTCATAACATGCCAGGAACTGGAAAAAAACCCAGGTATCCCTGAACCAAAGAATGGATATAGAAAATGTGGTTCATTTACAAAATGGGATACTACTCAGCTATTCAAAACAAGGCCATCAGTAATTTTGCAGAAAAATGAATGGAACATAAAAATATTATTCTGAGTGAGGTAACTCAGACCCAAAGGACATGCATGGTATGTACTCATTGAGAAGTGGATATTAGCCATAAAACACAAAATACCCATGATATACCCCAGAGACCCAAAGAGTTATAAAAGAATGAAGGCCCAAGTAAGGATGGTTGAATCACACTTAGAAGAGGGATCAAAATAGTTCTAGGAGGCAGAGGGCAGAAAGGAAGTGGGTGGAAGATGGGAGCAGGAGGGAAATGGTTGGATCAGGATCAGGTGTGTGGAGAGATTGGAGTAAGACCCAGAAGACCAGAAGAATGAATGGAAATCTGCAGCTACTGGGTGTGGAAAGATCTTAGGACCTCCCAGAAACCTGAAATGGGGGAGGCTGCCAGGAGTCAATGTGGGTAACCTTAGCCAAGATACCTAACAGTGGAAACATGGAACCTGAAGAGCCACCTCCTGTAGCCAGGACCCCCAGTGGAGGGATAAGGACATCAATGTACCCACAGAACTTTCAACCTAAAATGTCTACTGTTTAAAAGAAATTCAAGAACAAAAATGGAACAGATACTGAAGTAATAGCTAACCAATAACCAACCCAACTTTAAACCTGTCTCTTTAGAAACACCTATTCCTGACAGTCATTATAATCTGTTACACTTATGGACAGGAGCCTAGAATAGCCTGTACTCTGAGAGACTCTACCCAGCAGCTGACTGAAACAGATGCAGATACTCACAGCCAAACATTGGATGGAGATTGAGGACCCTTATGAAAGAGTTGGGGAGAAGGATGGAAGGTTCTGAAGGAGATGGTAACCCCACAAGAGGACTAACAGTCAACTAACCTGAACCTCTGGGAGCTCTCAGAGACTGAGCTACCAACCAAAGAACAAACACACACTTGAACGAGGCCTCAGGCACATATGTAGCAGATGTGCAGCTCAATTTTGTGAGGGCCTCCTACCAAATGGAGCTGAAGCTCTCCCCAAAACTGTAACCTGACTATGGTATCTGTTCTCCAACAGGGCTGCCTGGTCTGGCCTTAGTGAGAGAGGATGTGCCTTCCCTGGAATAGACATGATGCTCCAGGGTATGAGAATATCCAAGGAGCCCTACCCTCTAAGAGGAGAAGGGGAAAGGGAATAGAGGAAGGGTCTCAGTGAGAGGGGACCAGGAGGAGGCAGATTTGATGTAAAGAAATTAATTTTAAAAAGACACACACACACATGCACACATATATATATTATATCAAGGGAATTTATTTTAATGAGTTACAGTCTGCAGTTCAACTAACCCAACAATGAGCAGCTGTGATGGGGAAGTCTGAGAATCCAGTAGTTGCTCAGACCCACAAGTCTCATTGTTTCAGAGGATCTTCTGTAGAAGGTAGGGCCCAGATTATAGGTGTAGAACTTTCTCTGTGTCAGGCTGGTCTTTAACTCAGAGATCTACTTGTCTCAAATTCCTGGGATTAAAAGTTTGCTACCTTGCCAGAGCCTAAGCTTTGCATGGCTACTATGCCTCAAGACCTAGATCAAAATTATGTGTCATTCCAAGTCGGTATCTGTATCAGAAACCTGTGTCTTCCAGCTTCAAGATCTGGATCACAGGTGTGCCCTCCATTTCGGGACTGTAGTTCATTCCAGATGTAATAATTTAACAATCATTAATAACCATCACACAGAGTAAGTCCAATTTTATTGTTTAAATCTTGGAAACTGCAGCATATACTTGGTAAAATCTACATTGGTAATCTCTACTCTTCACTCTGATAGATCACAGAATGAATTAATAGAATAGGTCTTCATATTATATGATTCATAGTTCTGAAAACTTTGCATTTCATCATGCTATAGTCCACAGACCCAGATGAGCACTCACTGATCTCCGTGGGAAGGGCAAAATAAAATAGATTTTGTGTGTGGACTGGGGGCAAATCGCTATGAGACCAGGAAGGATCACGTGAAGAGGGACACAAGGAAATAGTATGGGTTCAACAAATGCAATTGGAGGGCATTTGAGGAACAATGTGGAAACCTAGTGTCATAGAAATTCCCTGGAATCTATGAAGATGATACCACCAAGGACTCCTAGTCTTGAAGAATATGAAGTCTGAACCATCTATCTTATGTAACCAACCAAGACTTCCAGTGGTGGAACTGGAGCACCAACCCAGCCACAAAACCTTCAACCTACAATTTGCCCTGCCTGCAAGATGTGCTTGGGCCTTGGTGATTCAGAACTTTTGGGAGTGACCAATCAATGACTGGTATTATTTGAGTTTCATGCATTGAGAAAGACCCCATATCTTATGCTGCCTGGATGACAAGGAACCAGAACCTGGATAGCACAGAGACCTAGAGTAGAAAGAAAACCAATAAAAGGATTCCTATTGATATTCTGCTATATTCATAAACTGATGCCTAGCCCAATAGTCATTTGAGAAGCTTTCTTCAGAAGCTGATGGGAGCAGATGCACAGACTCATAGCCAATCATTACATTGGGACAGAGAGTGTAAATTGTTTATCTCCATCGGGTCCCTCCCCTTGTATAGCAGGGTATCCCGTAGAAGAGCATGGGGGAAGATTGTAGGTATCAGGAGCGTTGAGGATACCAGGAGAACATGGATCATAGATTCAGCTAACCAGGGCTCAGAGGAGCTAACAGAGACTGAAGAACCAATCATGGAGCTTGCATGGCTCCACTATAGGTTTTCTACATATATGCTATGACTGTTAGCTTGGTGTTCTTGTGAATATCATAACAATAGAAAGTGGAGTATCTCTTACTCCCTTTCCTGCCCCTGGGACCTTTTACCTTTTACTGAGATGCCTAGCCCAGCCTTGATATGAGGGTTTGTGCATAGTCTTATTGTAGCTTGTTATGCTGTGTTCAGTTGATAGCCCTAAGAGGCCTGTACTTTTCTGAAGGAAAATTAAGGGGTCATGGATCTGGGGGATATAGAAGGTGGTAGTGGGGATTGGGAATAATGGAGAGGGAGGAAACCGTGGTCAGAGTGTACTGTATGAAAGAATAATTTTTAAAAAACTAATAAAATAAACTATTGAATTTTGAGGTGCCAAAACTAAACTATTTTCTATCATATTTACTGATATATTTAATAAAATTAAGTGCACTATACCAATCATCTGAACCATACATTAGATTTTCAATATTAATTTACAATTATTAGACTGATATATAACTATTGTTTAGCATAGTAGAGTAAGTTTAAGACTCACAAATCTACATGCTGTGTTGTGACAACTTTTATAAAATGCTTTATTGCAATGGAAACCATATTGTTAGTGTGCATGTGTGTGTGTGTGTGTGTGTATGTGTGTATGAAATTTGAATTAAGATTTCAATATTCTCACTTTGTTCGTAAACACATTCGTAAGTATATGGATATTATGTTTCCCATGTCTATTTTCTTTATGTCACCAATGAAATTATATTTTATTAACTTTCTTTTAAACTGGACTATTAGATAGTTCAAACATTGACAGTTTTATCAAGTACAATACACAGGAGCTAGCATTTGGAATCTACAAAATGCGCATCAGCAAATAGCCAAATTAGGTAATGAAATAAAAAAATAATTTTATATATTATGATATTTTTGAGTTCATATCAATTATACATGTGTGTGACTTTACAATGATAAATAATACTATTATTTTAATTTCTTCTGCTGCCTGTTAATGATAAAATTTAAACTTTGCTTTACTAATATAAAAACAGGTATGACTGAGATGCTCTATTAAGTCAAAGCTAAAGTTAACTTCATGATGCATAGGCAATCAATGTCGCTAGATAAATAATATATAAAATAAATGTTAGATAATAAGTAGATGAAATATATGTTAAATACCATATAATATATTGTACATACATCACAGAAATATTGTTTTAAGCAAACATTTCATCATTTTGTCTTTCACACATTTAGAAAGTGTGAGCAGGAAACTATAACTTAGGATGACCATGAACCTCTTACAATGTTCAAGATGTTCTTATCCCCAAAAATAATGATAGAAGATAATTTGCTTTTGATTTTGTTTGTACTTGGAGATGATTCCTATTTAGGAAAACAAAATGAAAACACCAGACATACACAAACCCATTGGCTTTTGGCATATGGAGGCTGAACAGCTGAAAGTTATGGCATTTTAAAGCAATGATGACAGACCAAATATATTTGGCACAAGCTGAAGTATTTACAACAGCAGTGCTGTTTTTTGAATCACTGGTATATGGTCTAAATACAACATAGGAGTTGGTAGCAGAATAAAATACCTACACATTTAGTGTTAACTTTCTAATTTCAAATTTAGCCTTGTCAAAAATCACACAGACTATTTGACATATTGCTATATCTGACCTTTGAAACAAGAAAAACCAGTGTAGTCTCATAAAACTCATGTTTTGAATTCAGCTCAAGGTCAAGTAATGTCTCAATGTCAGGCAGTCATTAGTAAAATTTCAGTATACAATAACAAGCTTAAACCTAGCAAATTTAAAGTCCTTTAGACTATTTATTATTCAGAGTTTTCTTAGCAAATACCTAATATGTAAATATTAACCATGGAAGAATGTAGGGTTTTGGGATTTATAAATCATTGCATGTTAGAAGAGGAACTTAATGGACCATTTCATTGTGAAGTAGCAAAACAGTAATGATAAGAGTAATGTGGCTAGCTGCAGTTGGCTCATGACGTTTCAGACAGGAACAAGTACTCTATTAGAACTGTGTTAGGGACATTCATTCTGTCCATGCCTTGATAACTTTATTGAAGTTGAAATTAGAGACAGTGAACTATTTGCTTGGCAGAAGAAATTCTGATACAAGATAATATTTAGGCCATTGCTAAAGAAACAACTTCAATTGACAGAGATAAGAATCATTGTAGCAAAATTTCCTTTGATGTCTTAAAACAAAAAACGTTCTGAAGTTAAAATCCTATGCTTCAGAGTCTCTCTCTCTCTCTCTCTCTCTCTCTCTCTCTCTCTCTCTCTCTCTCTCTCTCTCTTGAGCTGGCAACAGAACTTGAAAACATAAGTCATGTGATAACTGATTTTTGAAAACATGGAAAATATAAGACCAAGTTCCTCATGAGGAAAGACTGCAGCCAGACAATGAATGCCAGGGTGACTGGACATGAGAGCACTATATGGAGCTCTAAGAGTAAAGCCTGTTTCACTATAAACCATAGGAAATTTGAGATACCAGACTGTTGAGCAGAGCTTTAGCTATGTGACTACCCAAGTCTATTGGTGCTCATCAGATTACACTATAAGCTCCGGATATCAGATATGAAGCTGCAGGAGTTGGTGGTTTCTTTTTCAGAATTTAGATTTGCTTTGGTATGTTTGTTTCTTGCTATGACCCAGTACTTTCATTTTGGAATTGGAATATTTAACTTTTACCATTATGCTAGAAGTATGCTATGACTTCTGTTTATAGCAGCTCACAAAAGAGACATTAGATTTTAAACTGTTCTAATAGTTAAAGACTCTGGATGTTTTTAAAGTTCAACTCTCATCATTCACCTTGGATTTAAACTATTAGATGTTGGGTTCACCTAGACAGATAGATAGACACTGTTTGAAATGGAAATTTTAATCATGGAAGAGAGAGTTTCCTATGAAATGCAAGAAAAGTTGTTAGGTTTAAGAAAGATACATGCAGATTGATTTCTGTGCTGTTTAGTTGGAAATATATGTGAGACCCATCCCTTTCAATGTTGTGCTACATTTCTCTGGGAAGATGTGAACACACATCTACTAATTTCAAACAGGTTATAGAGAAAAGAAAAAGTATGGCCCACCCATAGCTATTGTAGTGAATTATTGTTTCTTACAGGAGGTGAGGCTATGCCTACAGGAACATGGTTAACTCAAAAGCAGAAGCATTACTTGAAATTTTACCTCAGTATGGGTGGGTGATGACTTGTGACAGTTGTACCCATACCAGTTCCTATAACCTAAGCCAAGAAAAGAGAATCCTCAGGCTCAGGAAAAGACCCTGACTAGAAACAAAGATTCATAAAGGAAGGCACTCAATGCCCACTTCTAGCATCTGTAGCATCTTCTGGCATCTCCTTCTGGCATTGGTATACATACTTCTTTCACATACACATGCATACAAATTAACACAGAATTGCACACAAACAAATACATAATTAATAAAAGCAATTCCATTTAATAAAACTTCCATTAGCCAAGAAAAATTAGAGAAGTGTGGTAAGGAAAAAGAGAGTAATGAGACCTCACCACATATCATGTGGTAGCTAAACATTCCTCCATAAGTCATGAAGAAATGAATAATGAATGAGCACATAAAACGGCAGTGTGATGGGAAAAGGACACAGACGCAGTGTGAAAGTGATGCAGAGTCATGAACACGACGGGATTTCTCTCCACCCAGGTATCTTTGACCCAAAGACCTAAGGCGTGATCCTTTCATAGTCACCAGAAATGAGCTTGGGACAGTCTTACGATATTTTGTCTCCTGTCAGTGAAAATCAAAGAAGCAGATGTTTATGAAAACATGTCAAGGATAAACCTGCTTTATTACTGAGACTGTCAGAACAATGATACATTAAGGAGAGGCAGGAGACTCTCAGGAATAGGAGGAGTTTCTCAGAGAAGAAAATACCAGCAAGCATCCTTGTCTAGTGTTTTGTTTTGTTTTTTTTTCCACAATATTATGACAGAAATTGGCCAAAAGTTGAAGTAATTACCACAATTTGGTTAGTTCACGGAACAAACCAATGAAGAGCCCATTGCTTTATGTATTTCCCCTCTGGCCTAACAATGGCTATACACGATAGTGCATGATTCATGTACTGACCACCTGGTTTGGGTGTTTAAAGTCCTTTCTGCCCATATCTGATTTTTGTTTTAATTACTTTCAGTGACAATCTACTAGGTAATCACTTATGATCATTACGACTCTCCAACCTTGCAGGTGTCTCACTTGATGCTAGTTATATCTGGCTCTCTTTGATCCTCTTGCCTTCTGAAAGAAGTTGTGGTTCTTAGTTGCATTCTATGGTCTTTTCCCTGAAATAAGTGGTGATTTAAAATTATCTGACCTTTAAGCAGGAATTCAAGGAGAGACAGGAGCACTCATATGTGTTTCTGGAGGCTTGGCTGTTGTGAGCTGAGCCAATGCCAGTGGGCCAGAGTGTTGTTCTTATTTTCAGCTTGGTCATCTTACATTTAGTTATCAAGCCTCTTATTAATTTTGTAAGCATCTCAGGCCTTGCTGTGTTATCCCTCAGTCTTAATACTAACTTCAGCCTCTCTTCTCTTATTTGCAGCATGAGCACTTTCCTTTTACTACTTACTAAGTTACTTCCTACCTTGAAAGTTACCCTCCCATATCAAGTAACTTTTTGTTATAGAAGGAATGGAGTGTGAACTTCAAAGAAGAAGAATGATACCTAGCAATGGTGGGGGGAAAGCATCCAGAAACTGAAAAAATTTATTAACCTTTGGTTGATCTACTTTCCCTTTAAAACTGTGTTATAGCAGTTATAAATATATAGTCATTTTACAAATGTTCATCATATTGACCTCATTATGAGAGAATGGAAGGACAATTCAGAAAATTGACCACCCTATGATTTTCAAAATCATCAGTCATGAACATCCTGGGCAGTTTTATATTTTACAAACAGTTCAGCTTTGTCCCACTGAGATAATCTGCCATCTGTACCCTAAACCTACTGGATCTTAATGACATATAATTCACAGCATAGAAATGATAGTGGGGTGGGGGAGTGAACTATTCCTTCAATAACATAGTAATAAAAACATACTAAACGTTTTCTACCCTTAAACACCATAATTAAGGGTGCGTGCTGCATCCTTTCTCAAGGACAGCCTTTGTTACGTCTTTTACCAGAAAGCAGTACTTACCACTCCATACCAAGGCTTTCATAGCTACAGGTTAGTTTTTACTAAGTTGCTAAAGAAAGACACAAGCCAAAAGTGACCAAATAAATAAGAAGTTTAGGATTAAGTTATTTAGCCTCTACATTTATTCTGTAACTGACTGTATGTAAATACTCCAGAGTCTACTCAGTATTTTTTTCTGTCAAAAATATCAATTGTTTTGAATAATTATGGGATCAATAGGAATAGGATCAATAGAATGTGATAAGGAATAAATATAATCAAAGTAAGAAAAAATCAAGAAAAAACCAAATATTTAAATATGTTTCACCAAATAAACCAGATATATCACCTAGATACCTAAGACTTTTACCCTTCAATGCTGCTTGTAAGCTCTAGGCTTACAACTGATATCTACAAGTTTCTGTATTTGAGTTGCTATAAATAAGATTGTGGATTTTGCTGCCATTTGATACAGAAATTTATGATAATAACTGTGAAAGAAATTCCTAAGAGACAAAGCCAAAGGCAATGAAGAACAACATATATGAACATGTTTAGTTTGTTTAAAAACAAACACACCATAGAAGCCACTATTAATAAAGAAGTGTATATGTCAGGTCAGAGAACCCTCATATTTCCTGCCATTCAAAATTTAATAACTGCTACTGAAAAGTGACCATGCCTAGCTCCATCCCCACATTCTCTTTCCAAAAGGCATACGTTTATATTGAGTATTTCTATTGAAGTCGATAGATCTACTATCATTATTGTATATTTGTTGTGGGTAAACTAGAAAATAAAGACAGGCTTTAGTTTATAGCAATTAGAAAAGTCATACCGTGTTTATCCAGACTTAGTTTGATAGCATTAGACTTCTGCATATGACCTAGAAATCATGAATTTAAAAATAGATATGACTCTGGAAATTGTTTCTTTTAGAGAGGTAAATACACACACATTCGTGTGTGTGTGTTATGAGATGCATTTGCAGATAATTGCATGTTTAGAGAACATGACAACTGTTTCATAAAATCTGTATCTCTTTTATTTTTCTCCCTTAAGAATGTCCAAAGTTCTAAACATATGGACCTCTACTCAGAGACTCCATCTCCTAGCAATCCTAGTAGGTGAGAATCATGTGGCTATGTTCTAACTAATACAATTTAGTTGGAGGTGATGAATTCCCTAAGAATGAGTTGTTAAAAGCAGATTGCTTGCTTTTAGATGTTAGTTGGCATTGTAAATGGCAAGAGAACACAACAGATGCCTGTCAGTGAATTTCACCTTTTACAGCCAGGCAGATTATAGCAGCATCATCATCAAGCCAAAGTTATAAATGCATCCATATGCAACTCCAAAGGCCTTGAGCAGATAGGATAGCTTAATCTAGATAGTGTACCTCCACCTGGACTGTTTCATACAAACATGCAATCAAAACAGTCATATGCATAGAATAAACCTTAATAAATTTTGTTTAACAAGATCTTTAATATGATAATTTGTATAAATAAGTTAATTGTTATTTTTCCTATCAAATTAAGATTTTTATATTAATAAAGCATAAGAGTGGATATCTATTAATTTAAAAAGCTTAATTGTATATATAAATTATATATATATAAAATAACCATATATAATCTATACATATATTATATATAAAACTCAAATATATATAATATAATGTTATATTATTTTAATATATTAATATAATGTTATAATAATATATAATATATACACTATATTATTATGAGAAATTATCATGAGGTTTGAAATAGTATTTCAAGGATTTTGTGGCCACTGTGAATTCTTAAATCATGTTTTAAACATTAAATGAGAGTAAATAAGATACACATAAACCATATTAGGTCATAAAACCCAAAACGATAGGAAAAAAACTGTAATTAGCTGATTTTAAGGGCTGGCTGAGAGCACAGGCTATTCTTACAGAGGACACAGTAGTTTGATTTCTGGATGCATGTTGCAGTTCACAACTACCAATAACGAGTTACCTGGGATCTGACACCACGTCTTGGCCTCTGTGAAAAACAGACAGGCATGTGGTACACAGGCATATATGTAGTTAAAACATCCATAAAGAGCCAGGCAGTGGTGGTGCATGTGTTTAATCTCAGCATTCAGGAGGCAGAGGCAGGTGGATTTCTGAGTTTGAGGTCAGCCTGGTCTACAGAGTGAGTTCCAGGACAGCCAGGGCTACACAGAGAAACCCTGCATCGAAAAACCAAAAATAAGCATTTTCAAACAAAAATGGCATTCCATGGATAACAATTAAGTTCAAACTACCTGTTTAATATTCCAGCATATCAATGAAAATACATGTTCTCCTTCCTTTAACGAGTAATGCTTTTAAATAAAAGAAAGATGGTGATATCAATTTGTCTCATGTAGAAAAAGAAGTTATTTCCTCAATACATATTTGAGAGGGTTTTCTGAGACTATGTTGACTATAACTTTGTAGATTTCTTTCTGGGATTTTCTTTCTGTTCTGTTTCTGAATGCCAGTGTTGGATGATCAAGTAGTCTTATTCAAGGATATAAAAAGCAGAATTCAGAAGCTAGAGAGATGAGCCAGGGACTAAGAGCATCCTCTGCTCTTGCAGAGGACCCAAGTTCAATTCCAAGCATTCACATAGTGCAGCTCACAACTACTTATAACTTCAGATACTGGCGATCTGATGCTGTCACCTTCACATGTATGTGCATATATACACATAAGTAAATAAAATGAAATAACAATTATTTTGAAAAGGAAATAAATCAATATCTTAAGAAAACCATGGATTTTCTGCAGGATAAATGAAGGGGTTTATGTTAGGGGAAATAAACTAGAAAGACCAAAAGCATATACCATTTACAAGTAGACTCTGTTCTCATAACAACAGTGATTAAGTAATTATATCAGGAGCTTTGTGTTATTAGAGGCAGTAAGAGTGGAGATATGTTTAGCAAGGAAGGATGCATATGTGTGAGTAAATATACACACTTATATTATTGCTTTGCCATATTGATTAGATAAAAAAGCAACAAACTTTTATGTTCAAGTCTGAGATTCTGGGCTCTTGATAGAACTGTATAAACTTCAAAGTGTTATGAGAGGCCCATCCTTGTACCTCTACCACCTGCAGAACATATAAACTCTCCTTTGAGTAGGTGCCATTCCATGGCAGCCACTTTTCTAGGAGGACATCTGATGTCCCTAGTGGTGCTAACATCCTGGAGTCTCCATGACACATTGTGTTCACCTCACAGGCTCATCATTACATTCTCAGGAGCACCTTTCAGCAAGTGAAAACTGCCACAAATCACCTACAATCAGCGGCCTTCTAGAATTATGGAGAAAGACTCCATGACTTTTTAAATCCTATATCTTTCATTCCAATCCAAGCAATACCATGTGGACAATACTGCCAACTGCTAGCTCAGAATGGAGCCTGGCTACCTTAGAGCAAAACTTCATCTTTTAATGTGTTTTGGTTATGGAGAATAGTTTTCTTGGTTGCTAATTTGAGCAGTAAAATCTAACAACAGAATTTTCTTTTTAGAATCACTCTTTTCAAATGAATTGTAATCACAAGATGGATACTTGGATGCTTATAATCTTCATTTCTATTTAGAACTCTATCCTAAGGATATACTATAATTTATCAATTTACTACTTGATAGGTACTTCATTTCTGATACATTTTCATTACTATAATATATCAGATAGAAATGTTAGTGATACACACTTCAAATTACTTGAGTAACTTCCTAGAAATAAACTTTCTGATTTAGCACAAAATCAAATCTTACCTAATGTACATATTAACTGTCTGCTGATTGTTTTTGTCAACTTGACATGAGCTAGAGTCATCTGGGCTCCAGCAACCCCAACTGAGAATGTACTTCCATTAGATTTCCTATAGGTAATCTGTGGGACATTCTATTGATTAATGATTGATGTGGAAGACCCAGCATATTGTGCGTTTTGTCATCTCTAGGAAGTTGGCCCTGGGATGTATAAGAAGGAGGCTGAGTAAGTCATCAGGAAGAAGGCAGTAAGCAATACTCCTCCATGGCTTCTGCTTCAGGTCCTGTCTCCAGGTTCCTGCTTTGTGCTCCAGTCATGTCTTTCCATGTTAAGGACCTCTAACCTGTAAGATGTAGTAAACACTTCTTCCCCAAGTTGTTTCCAACAGTATTTTTTCACAGCCAAATAAAGCAAACCAAGACATACTCTTATTAGTTTAATTTTTGTTAGAATTTAAAGAATTTATTTGACCTATATGTTATTGCAAATTAACTGCCATTTTCCTAATCATTAAAGACTTTTAAACCTATATAAATCTCATTTACCATCTGTTAGCCATATTTTTCATGTATTAGATTATTCAGCCTCTTTCAAAAACTGTTTCAATTGTAAGATTCTTTGAAAAACACTTTTTATCAGATTAAGCATTTGGAAATATTTTTGCTTTCATTTGTCTATCTGTAGTTTGCTTTTTATTGATATAATCTCTCTCTCTCTCTCTCTCTCTCTCTCTCTCTCTCTCTCTCTCTCTCTCTCTCTGAATGAGTATCTGCCTGTCCAACAGGTGCTACAGTGCATATCTTAGAGCAAGCCTGAGGTCAATGTGAGATGTATCTTATCATTCATCCTTTTCCCAACTTAGTTTTGAGATATGGTTTCTCATTAAACCTGGATCACATCCATTTACAAGACTGACTGGCCAGTGAGCCCCTCAAATTTGGTGTATTGGGGTTACCCATCCAATGCCATGCCCAGATTTTTTAATGTGATTTTCAGAATGTGAACTCAGATCTTTATGGTTTTGCAATACACATTTTTCCCACTGAACATCTCAGTCAAACCGTTTTATTTTAAGAATAAAATACTATTTTTTTGTGAAATTCATGAATCAATTTATTTTTAGCCTTCATTTTTAGTTTAAGTTTTTGTGCTTTTTTTTTTTTTTGCTCTTCCCTTTGTTATCACATTCTTTAGGATGAGAGGGTACAACTTTTACATTTCAAATCTTCCTTGGGAGTGGGTCTTCCCTCAGTTGAGAGAATGGTATATTTCAGAGATCTTGTAGGGCCAAGGAAGTGTTAGGTAACTCCAAAAGACCAATCATGAGCAGATCAGATGTAATTGCTGAGTTGAACCAGCCACTCACAGTTTAGAAAGAATTAGAAAGTGTGAGGTTGTTAAGCAGCAAGGCAACAATTATATCCGTCAAAGAAAAATTATATTTATAAAGTCTCCTCTTCTTTCTTTGCTTCCTGGTCATCATAAAGTGATTAGTTTTCTTCACCTTCTATTAATAACAACACATGTTCTTGTACCAAAACAGACCTCAAAATGGGAAAGCCAACTGAGTCCAGACTGGAACTATGTAAGCCCACATAAACCTTTGTTTTTCCATTTGTATTGATTAGGTCCTTTTGAAAATAAGGAAAAGATAACCAACATGATTGTGTTCCAGTATTTCAATATGAAAGCTTCAAAAATTGAAATCAAAGAATTTTCAGGTATCTATTAGTATTCCATTTTTTTTCAAGCATTTCATGCATCAGGGAGTTGGGTATCTCAAGCCCAAAGGAGCCTTTCTGCCAATGATAAAAAGCAGGTGCAAGGAGTATACTTTTATTGGATAAAAAGTTGTCCTTTCTTAGAGGTCTGATTACTTAGGCTGACTTTTGTTCATTTGTTTGACTCACCAGAGCTCTTTCCACATCTTTATGTGCCTGTATTTTGTTTCTTCTCTCAATATGGTGGTAAAACTGAATGAAGTTGCAAGGTCTTTGAGATCTTGGCCAGTGTATCTGTAAGGAAAGAGACTTATTCCTAGTAGTATTCATATTAGTGTGAAATATTTTCTAAGATGTATCATAGTACAATATAAAGTTTCTTAACATTAAAGAATTCACTTTTCTGAATTGCCAGGGAAGAATAGTACTTATGTCAATAGGATAGAAATTTGTAAAACAAGTCACTTAGTTACTGGAAGTTCACAGGTACTAACGTTTAAGGAAAAGAGAAAGATTTTAGAGGCAATATTTTTAAAATCTGTGTATGAAATAAAACGACATATTTAAAATGTAATTTAAATATGCCCCTTTCATAAAGTAGTTGATCAGTCGAATTTATTTAAACTTCATGTATAGTATTCCAGCGTCCAATTGTAGTTTCATTTTTCTTTTCTGAAAAGTATTGTATGCATACTTCAGAAATAAACAAGTTGCAAGTTTTAAATTCTTTGACATTGTGAGTAACATAAGCACACACCAACTCACTTTGTCATGCTCAGGATGTCAGTCATTCATTTCCCTGGTTATCCATGGTGCACAGGCTACTAACACTTTTGGACCATTTGTCTCCTAGATGGACAGTATAGCTGTGCTTATTCCTAAATGTATCTGTAAAGAAAACTTTGTTATACATGTACATCTACTTTTTATTTGACATTAGACTATAGATATACACATATTTGATTATATTAGTATATGTTACAAAGAATTCTAATATGATCCCTTACATTTACAGTCTTCCATTGTTTTAGCTCAAGTTGGAAAATACTTGTAAATTAATAAACCTGACACTGCTATAATCACATTACATTATATGAGATTTTTGTCACATCATGGATAAGGAAAACTCATCTAACATTGAAGAATTAAGATGCAGTGTTTTAATGAGCAGATAGGAAAGATCTGAGGACAGACTGCAAGTGAAGAAAGGTTCCCACCAATGGGACCTCAGTCCTACAATCACAATGAACTTAGTTCCATCAACAACTGGCTGAATCTCAAGAATGTCTCCAACCTCAGGTGAGATTTTCTGTGATAAGTTGACCACACTACAGTAGAGGACCATACACCCCAGACTACTTGGACAATGCAAATTGGTTTTGATGTGTATTAAAAAAGACAAAATTGAGTGGGTGGAGAAGGCTGGTGGATCAGGGAAGCATAGGCAAGTGACTGTGCATATTGTATGAACCAAGAAATATTTTCAGAACTAATTAAAAAGTAAAAAAGATTGTAGGGCTGGCCAGAATCTCAATTGACAGAAACTGGAAGATAATAAATTTGTGGTTTTTAAGCTTCTAAGATCATGGTAATTTTTTTCTTTTCTTTTTTTTCATTTTATAATAAAATTTAATTGTGAGAAAATTTAGAGAAATGTTCTGTATAACAGTACAAATCAATACAGTACTTCTAATGAACAGTTTACCAACAAGTACCAAACTATAACTTGTACCAAAGTATAAAATTTTATTTAGTAAATTTATTTCTAGGAATTTGTGTTGACAAAAATATGTATGTACTCTGAAATATCTATCACAGTATTATATACAATGGTGAATTATGAGAAACATGCCAAAATTAAATTCAGAAGTAATAAATTATGAAACTACTTGTAGACATTTCTATAATAATTAAAATGCTATTTTCTAGGCTAAAACTTTGCAAGCCAATATTACATTTTTACATTATAAATATGATTAAAATAAATTAAACCACTTTGTATAAACATTATACAATTAGAAATTATTTCTGACAGATCAACTCTTATAGTTTTATAGACCATTCCTTTTTTTCTCCTTTGAAATAACAAAGGAAAGTTGACTTCAGTCAAAATAGCACACATAACCTAATCTCATAAATCACAGGTTTAATCTTACTTGTTCTTAATAGATTTTGAAAACCTTCTACTGTCACATTCAACTAGAAATAAATTGACAACTCCTGCCTAAATTCAGAGAAATTAAAGACTAGTCTTCTAAAATATACAGGACTCATCTCCTTAATGTGAACATAAAATTCAAATACCTCTAATTTCCGCTCTTGAAGATGTCAACATCACTCTGAGCAAAGAGCAACATTCCTTTGCATTTCCCAAGGTCATTACACTGAGACTCAGAAAGAAATAAAACTTGCTGAAGTTACCGCTTAAATATTTTTAGTCCTGTAGTAACTATTTCTGTAAAGAATAAAGTGTGGGATTTTTTTCAGGACATTTAATAATTAAATTTTTAGTAGTTAAACCCAGATGTAGAAAATAATTCAAAGTATTAGCAACAAATAAAATTGTACCAGTGGACTTTGGTAAAATTCTATAAAATTATAATCATTTCAATTATAATCACTGTTAAAGAATGCTTAGAAAACAATCCCTTGAGTCCTATCTATTGTTCTGAATGTGTCACTTACCTGAACTGTGCCTTATTTCTTCATTTTAAACATATACTATTATAATACTGCTGCGATTTTTAAAGCATGGATGTTCAAAATTGAGAGTTCATCTTGGTAGATTTTTCCTTTGACCAGTATGAAGTGTCCTTCCTTATCTTTTTTTTTTTTGATAACTTTTGGTTGAAAGTTGATTTTATTCTATATTAGAATTGCTACTTCAGCTTGTTTCTTGGGACTATTTGCTTAAAAAATTGTTTTCCACCTTTTACTCTGAGGTAGTATCTGTCTTTGTCACTGAGGTGCGTTTCCTGTATGCAGCAAAATTCTGGATCCTGATTACACATCTAGTCTGTCAGTCTATGTCTTTTTATTGGGGAATTGAGTCCATTGATGTTAAGAGATATAAGGAAAAGTGACTGTGACTTCCTGTTATTTTTGTTGTTAGAGGTGGAATCTTCTTTAGGGTTTGTCAAAAGATTACTTTCTTGCTTTTTCCAGGGTGTAGTTTCCCTCCTTGTGTTGTTGTTTTCCATCTATTATCCTTTGGAGGGCTAAATTTGTGGAAAGATATTGTGTAAATTTTGTTTTGTCATGGAATATCTTGTTTGCTCCATCCATGGTAATTGAGAGTTTTCCTGGGTATAGCAGCCTGGGCTGGCAGTTGTGTTCTCTTAGGGTCTGTATGAGATTTACCCAGGATCTTCTAGCTTTCATAGTCTCTGGTGAGAAGTCTGGTGTAATTCTGATAGGTCTGCCTCTATATGTTACTTGACCTTTTTCCCTTACTGCTTTTAATATTCTTTCTTTGTTTAGTGCATTTGGTGTTTTGATTATTATGTGACAGGAGGAATATCTTTTCTGGTCTAGTTTATTTGGAGTTCTATATGTTTCTTGTGTGTTTATGTTCATCTCTTTCTTTAGGTTAGGGAAGTTTTTTTCTATAATTTTGTTAAAGATATTTACTGGTCCTTTAGGTAGGGAATCTCACGCTCTTCATTACCTATTATCCTTAGAGTTCATTTTCTCATTGTGTCCTGGATTTCCTGGATGTTTTTGGTTAGGAGCTTTTTGCATTTTGCTTCTCTTTGAATGTTGTGTCAGTGTTTTCTATGGTATCTTCTGTACCTGAGATTCTTTCTTCTATCTCTTGTATTCTGTTGGTGATGCTGGCATCTCTGACTCCTCATCTCCTTCCTAGGTTTTCTAACTCCTGGGTTGTCTTCCTTTGTGAGTTCTTTATTGTTTCTATGTCCATTTTTAGATCCTGGATGGTTTTGTTCATTTCCTTCACCTGTTTGATTGTGTTTTCCTGCAATTCTTTAAGGGATTTTTGTGTTTCCTCATTAAGGGCTTCTACCTGTTTACCTGTGTTCTCCTGCATTTCTTTAAGGGAATTATTTATGTTCTTCTTAAAGTCTTCCATCATCATCATGAGAAGTGATTTTAGATCCCAATCTTGCTTTTCTGGTGTGTTGGTGTATCCAGGACTTGTTATGGTGGGAGAATCAGGTTCTGATGATGCCAGGTAACCTTGGTTTCTGTTGCTTATGATCTTAGGCTTGCCTCCTGCCATCTGGTTATCTCTCATGCCACCTGCGCTGGTTATATCTGACTGGAGCCTGTCCTTCCTGTGATACTGGTTATATCGAACTCCTCAGACACCAGCTTTCTCTGGGATCCTGGGATTCTGGGATCCTGTGATCCTGAGATCCTGGGTGTATCAGAGCTCCTAGGAGTCAAGCTGCCTCTGGGACTCCGAGATCCTGGTATGACCAAGCTTCTGGGATCCTATGATCCTGTGATCCTGTGATCCTGTTTTAGAGTGCCTGGGAGTGGAGCTTCCTCTGGGTGTTGTAGAATTGGCTATCCTGGTAAATTTTTTTAATGGTGATAGACCACTAGTACAGTGTTCAAGATAAATATTATGCTCTTGTAAGTATATATGTGTAATTACAAGAAAAATAATGTGTATGTTTGTGTGCTGTGTTGTTATATTTATTACAGGGACAATTATTCATCTTTACTTTTCTCTATATTGATGTGGAATAGAAACAAATGATTACAATTGCAAGTGTAACTAATATGACAGAATAGAATAGAATAAGAGTGATTAAGTAAATGCTACTGGCTATTAAAAACTGAATATGTTTTAATCAGGAGTTTAATGTCTTATTCTCAAACAAATAGGTAATTAAGACTGAAAATGTAATATGTACTCTACTATCTGAAAGCTAAAAAAGTTACTTAAAACCATATTTTGGAAATATAAAAGCTTGTAGAAATTTTGAAGGAGAGTGAGCTCAATGTCTTTCAGTTTAAATATGTGTAAATGATAAACTTGAAAAGAAGTAATGAAGCATGTTCATATATTGACAGTTGGCTGTTTGGATGTAGTTATTCAAAAGATAAAATATCTTGTAAGGTTGTTACTCATTTTTGTTATAAGAATAGATTCTGTTGTGTTGTTCTCTTTCCCTTTATTAAAGTGACAAATTGATTTTGGAATATTCAGCAACTTTTAAGGAGTGTGTTCTCTGCTCAGTATGAAAAGTTTTTTCCCATTACAATAACTTGATGTGTTTGGTACTAACTTTATCCTTCCCTTTTTAATGACTATTTGGGGATGGCACAGAGATGGCATAATTTTACCCTCCTTAAGAAGCTAAAAATTTCTCATAGTCAGTATTTCTACCTTTTTAAATTGGCAGCCCCATGGAGGGAGCAAGAGCGTCAATGGGCCCGACCCTCCCTCTGGTCGTCCTCTAGTTCAGACCACTAACCAAAGAATACACATCTGTGGACCCATGATTTGGACTACATATGAGGCAGAAGAATCACCTCGATGGCCACCAGGGAGAAAGGAGAGGACTTTGGGCCTGAGGGTGCTAGTGGCCCCAGTAGAAGGGAATGTCA
>CM052705.1:69400776-69457138 GCA_028551405.1 Uromys caudimaculatus | reverse complement strand
CAAACTCATCTTCAAGGAAAAATTTATTAGAAAATGTTCACTATATCATATTTTGTACAAAAAAACCTGTCTATAATATATTCTCATTCAAACTCATTGTCCATGTTATAACAAGAAAAATATGTCAAAATATGAAAGCATTTATTAAATTTGGAGTTCTGTTTCTTCTAAAAATTCTTTTAAAAGTATATTTCAATTTAAAAAAAAATGAGATATTATTATTCCATGTAATACCTTGCCAAATAAGACAAAACAAGAATTAGTCATGCAGGACTAAGTAAACTGATTAGAGAAAAAAAATGAGTTTTAAAATGCATTATGGTTAGCTATTTGAACCTTTGTCTTCTGAAGTTCAAGCCTTTTCTCCTTCTTGATCTGCATCTAAGTCTCACTGATGTAAGTTAGGGTCTTGAAATCTATTAAAAACAGACACACTCATAGCCAACTTTTCTGTTTATTTAATAATATTAGTTCTATTATATTATGAATCAGTCTTATTATAATCTTACTAAATCATTAGCTTTTACCATATAAGTTTTCCAAATGACATTATGCCTGGCTAAATGTTCATGATTAAGAAAGATTTTTAGATGTTCTTTTAGCTTAAATTATTTTATTACATTATTCATTTGCATGTGCATAGATGTACATATACACATATATGTCACAGTGCACATATGGTTAAGTTAGGAAATAACACGAAGGAGATCATTCTTACCTGCTATCATTTGGCTCCCAGTGGTGGAAATCAGGAAATTAGGCTTGGCAGAGAGTACTATCTGCTAAGCCATCTCTCTCCCTGGCCCTATCCTATTTATTTACTTATTTATTTATTATACTTATATTTTTCCACTTTTTAATTATTATCTTTCATCTTTTATTTTTTTCTTACTCTCTAGTCATTATTCCCTTCCTGGTCCACAATATGGGATGAGGAAAAGTCCTTTTATTTTTAATGAAGTGAATTTATTAATTTTTAATTTAAAGAAAAATTCTCTTTGTTTTTTACACTATATGGTAGAATTTCCTGGCTGTATAGTTAAGGCTATACCTCCAGTTTTGTTTTTTTTGTTTTTTTTGTTTTTAAATTTAAGTGTGTGTTCAGTACAGCTTGAATGGCAAGCCTATTATTGGTGTTTAACTCCAAGTGTGAAAACAACACCTCCTCTTTCCTGGAAACTGGTCTTAAATGTCATCTTTGACTTGAACATTTCCAGATGACCTTAGGAAGACTAATGGAATTCAGAGGACTAGCTTAAAGAGGAATGCACTTCATTTACTGGGCATTTATTTCTTGGTTATTTATTTTCAATGTAGGCTGGAATGTGTTTTGCTCCTGGTGAGTGTTTTGGACACTGACACTTTAGATAAGGAGTGAAGTTTCTAATTCATAAAATAGCCTGCAGATATATAATAGTCCAGTGCTTAACAAGATTGAAAGGTAAATTTAAATAGCTGTCACTTATCTTGCAAAGAACTGGCTCAGAGCACTTTTGCTAGAGGAGACCAATTCATTTGACCTATATGGGTCACATTCCCATGTAGCACTTGAAATGCCAGAGATTTTGATTTTTAAATTTTTTTCCTTTTTTAATGTTTATTTTATTTAAATTTTTCTAGAAACTTTATGCAGTGTGCTAGGCATATGTGATTTTATGATGTATAGGTTTTAATATAATTTTTGGAAGGAAGATTCACCTTCTGCAAAGGTGATAAAATAATGTCGAATAAGTGTCAGCTGCTTTTCAAAGCACACACAGCTGACTGATATGAAAAGCAAAATTAAAATTAAGTCTGGCTTTCCAAGTTAGAAGATCTTGTGCATAAATACAAAACAAGTGCTTAGGTAAACTAGTTTGGTTTAGTTTAGTTTAGTTTAGTTGTTATAGTTGTTGTTGTTGTTGCTGTATTCTCCCACTTTAGCTCATGGATACATTTGAAATTTTCAGGCAGAGTAGAAGTAGACAACAAAATTAAATAAGAAATATAATTTGCTCTCTGACCATGCTCCTGCAAATGTTGGTGCTTAATATTTAAGAAAAGCATTTGTGTCAGTGCCTTATGCTAATGCTTATGCTATTGCATTAGTATATAATTTGAGGGCAGATTATGTGATGTTTCTAGCTCTGTTCCATTTACTTAAGAGTGCTTTTAACTCACGATAATTTTATTATTATTATTACTATTACTATTATTATTGCTATTACCCTTTTCTCATAGGATTTTTGGTATTATTGTTTCCAGTTCTAATAGAATGTTGCTGGTGTTTTAATGGGATCTCACTAAATTTTTACAACTATTTCAATTTTTGTTCATTTTAAAAATTAATTTTATTTCTTTAAAACTTTGAAGCAATGGAGTTGGATCATAGGCACTACTGATTCCTTCCCCTAATTCCTTCCAGATCTATCTCTACCTTCCTAACCAACCCCATGACTAAATGTCTTGTGAGGAACCCTTTTAATTACCTCATCAACTACAACTTGTGAAGAGTATATGCTCATGTTTAGGTGGCCATCCACTGGAGTATGGTGAACTTACCAGGGCTCATACTCTTCAAAAAACCTGACTCTCTCTTCTCAAATTTCATCAAATGTCCTTAGCCTCTGAGTTAGAGGTGAGGCTTGCAAGCTCCTTCCCAATCCATTCTAGAGTGTTGACTGGTTTGATTGTGTCCAGACAACCACAACTTCTGAGTTCATGAGCACTGTGGTCCTGTCATGTGCAGAAGACTGTTTTTCTAAGGCTTTCAGGATCCCCTCCCCCTTTCATGGTAGTCTGTATACTTTGAAGCGAGTTGTAACACAGCTGTCCCATTTACATGGGATCATTTCACTGACACTTATTCTATGTTCTTTGATCAGTCTGAGTTTCTTTGCCTTCCCTCAATGATTATCAGTTGAACCAAGAAACTTCTCTGGTGAGGTGGAGAGCTGCATTAATCAATAAGTAGGGAGCCATAATTTTAGATGGTGGTTTGATACTATGCCCATTTAGCTGAATGATGAAGTAGGTTCATTCTAGGAATCTGTGAGCTCTCAAGCCCTGGTTTGAAGTTAAATTTGCAGTAGCAAGTATGTGTTTCCTCCTGTGGAATATATCTTAAATCCAATCAGAAAGCAGTTGGTTGCCTTGTGTACAATTCATTCCAAGATTAAACCCATAGGCATAACTTTCAATACTGTTCATTGTTTCATATCACAGAGTCACTGCTAGACAAGACTCTTGATGAAGTTTTCCTGCTAGCAGCCTACATAACCCTTTTCAGAACTATGAAAACTAGCCAGAAGGAAAAAAGCATCCCAGTCAACACCACCTTGATTTTCCAGAGCCTCTGTCCAGTGTGTGTATTGTTTCCAGCAATAGAGTCTTATTAAGTTCTCTTGAACAACCAAGAGCAACGACAATAGCTTTGGATTTTTATTTGGAAGTCACTAATACATTGTGACAAAGAGCTTAGGAGGTATTCCATGCCTGAAACTGGGCTTGTTTAGAAGATATTTATTTATATAATAAGACTTTTCCATATGGGTACTTTAAATATCTTTGAAGTGTTAAAGAAAAATAATGCAGAGGGCTATTTAGGCGAGGAGAAACATGGCTGGGCAGGTCTGACTGAAAGGGCTGGGGAAAGTGTAATTGTGACCTCACTGGATTTCAGTCACTTTTGATAACATTAACATTAGTTTTATATTTAAAGAAATATTTTTATTTGTATGACAATAAATCAAGAATAAAGCCTACAGTCATAAAATTGTAGATAGCAATGATAAGAAAAGAAACAAATGCTTTTATAAGATGCTGCAAATAAATATAATACAGTTGCTTGACTTGAAATTAAGAGTTAATGTTTTTAAACTTCTATTTATTTATTTATTTATTTATTTATTTATTTATTTATTTATTTATTTACACTCAAGATTTTATTCCCCCCTCCACCCTCCAACTGTCCATATCCCATACCTCCTCCCCACCCCTCTGTCTCCACAAGGATGTTCCCAACCCCCATCCCCCACCCCACCTGACCTCTAAACTCCCTGGGATCTCCAGTCTCTTGAGGATTAGGTGCATCATCTCTGATTGAACACAGACCCTGCAGTCCTCTGCTGTATATGTGTTGGGGGCCTCATATCAGCTGATGTATGCTGCCTGTATGCTGCCTGGTTGGTGGTCCAGTTTTTGAGAGCTCTCAGGGGTCCAGATTAATTGAGACTTCTGGTCCTCCTACAAGGTTGCCCTCCTCCTCAGCTGCTTTCAGCTTTTCCCTAAATCAACCACATGGGTCAGCAGCTTCTGTCCATATTTGCCTCTGACACTTTCAGCTGCTTTTTGGGTCTTCCAGAGGACAGTCATGCTAGGTCCCTTTTTGTAAATGCTCAAGAGCCTCAGTAATAGTGTCAGTCCATGGGACCTCCCCTTGAGCTGGATCCCACTTTGGGCCTGTCGCTGGACCTTCTTTTCCTCAGGCTCCTTTCCATTTCCATTCCTGTAATTCTTCCAGACAGGAACAATTATGGATCAGAAGTTTGAATGTGGGATAACAACCTCCTCCCTCATTTGATGCCCTGTCTTCCTGCTGGAGATGGATTCTATAAGTTCCCTCTCCCTACTGTTAGGCATTTCCTCTAAGGTCCCTCCCTTTGAGTCCTGAGAGTCTCTCACCTCCAAGGTCTCTGGTACATTCTGTAGGGTCCCCCCTACCTCCTCCTTCCTGAGGTTGCCTGTTTCCATTCTTTTGTTGGCCCTCAGGACTTCAGTCCTTTTCCCTCACTCAATATCAGATCAGGTTCCCCTCTACCCCCCACCCCCTGTCCACTTTCCCTCCCAGGTCCCTCTCTCCCTCCCACTTGTGATTGCCTTCTTCTCCCTTCGAAGTGGGACTGAAGCATCCTCACTTGGGTCATTCAGCTGGTTGACCTTTTTGAGTTCTGTGGACTATATCTTGGGTTTTTTTTATAATTTTTTTCTTTTTTTGACTGATACCAACGTATTAGTTAGTACATACCATGCATGTCCTTTTGGGTCTGAGTTACCTCATTTGGGATGATATTTTCTAGTTCCATCCATTTGCCTGCAAAACTATTGGTTATTTTATTTCTTTACATTTCAAATGTTATCACCCTTCCCAGGTTCCCCTTCCAAACCTCCCTATCCCATCCCCTCCCCCCCTGCTTCTATGATGGTGCTCCTCCACCCACCCACCCCCGCCTCCTAGCCCCAGCATCCCTCTATGCTGGAGTGTCAAGCCTTCACAGTACCAAGGGCCTCCCCTCCTATTGATGCCATATAAGGCCATCCTCTGCTACATAGGCATTTGTGACAATTTCATACATGGATATATTTTATATTGATCTCAAACCACAGAAGTCCTCTCCAATGCCCCATGCTACCATCACCCAACACATCTCTTTGAACTTCCTTTAGACATTATTAACCTATCTAAATACAAGCAAACATGAATAACCTTCCAGTTATTTTATATGTGTACTCTATTCAATTTTATCATTAATAATTTAAAATTTATATTGTGAAAGTCCTTTCCTTTTTTGGTTAAATTTGTCCTAATCATTTTAATTTCTGTGAATGGAATTATTTGCATGGTTTCCTTCTCAGTGACCTCGTCATTGGCTTAGCATTAGGCTGCTGCTTTTTCCACATTGGTTTTGTATCCTGCAGGTAAATTGAACATACCCATCAGAACTAATCATTTTGCATAAATTCTTTTATTTTTGTTACATAAAAAAGTATTTTTGTTCCTCTATGAACACCATTTAACTTCACAATTCTATTTTGAAGACATTTCTGGCCCTGAAACCCTCACTTTGGATGATTTCATTTTTTTTCTCAGCATTTAAACATCTAAGGCCAAGATTACTTTAAAATTACTGGAGACAAATAGGACTCTGTAGTTAGTGTATTAAGTAAAGGTACCCATTGATACAATAATATATAGGCACGTCCTATTTTTCTTTGTTTATTAAACCCTGTGTCCTTTTGTCATTTATTGTCATCTAATGCTACTTTTTGCAAGTTAGTGGTAAGTACTGTTTGTTAAATAGCCATAGGAATCCAGCAGGTACTATCTTCCCCTCTGTTCAAGCTAATTTTATATCACTGAAAATAATCTTCCAGAAACAATTGCAGGAAAATCCTGTAGAAAGAGGACCATTTTGGGCTCAAGGGTTCATAGATTTTAGCTCATCTCAGTGAGGACAAGGTAGGGGAGCCGGATGGCTTACATTATAGCCTCCAGGGAGCAGAGCGACGCAACTGTCATACCAGGGTGTTCTTTCTCTCTTTTACTGCCCCAGGACCCGTGTCTATGAGACTATGCTGCCCACATACAGGGGGAGATTTCCCCCCATTAATTAATCCTCAGTTTTTAGAAGCCCATATATGTGATTTAATAATCCAATAGGGATTTCTTGATCCTAACACGGTGGAAATCAAGCAGAACCATCACAAATAACTAATTTGTTATATCAGAGCTACTATTTACTACCTGTGACTTTGGAAGAGTTACTTAAATTCTCTGCACTACAGTTTCTCTTATCTGTTAAACTGAGATATTAAGAGTACTTACTCCATTAAAGTACCACAACGACTTAAAATTTTAAAAAAAGCTTCAAAATTTGATTGACCCATAAAATACCACTTGTTAGTTTAAAAGAATTAATTTCATAGAAAACCATGCTCATTGAAGTACAATAATAGAGCATTGTATTTAACTACTGTAAGACATCCTTACTTTGATTTTGTAGAAAGGACTAAGAATACTTTAAATTATAGATTATAAGAGATTATATGGAGTTTATTCTGGAGAAAGGAGTCAGCACATAATAATTTGGAAACATTTTATTTGGTACAAGTTGTTTTGTTGTTCCAAATTAATAAAATTAATGTTCATTTTTTTTCTTTTTTGTGTACATGTGTGAGAGAAAGAGAGGATGGAGAGAGAGAAAGAGAGAGACAGAGACAGAGACAGAGACAGAGAGAAACAGAGGAGAAAGAGGGGAGAGAGAAAGAATATTTAAAAAGCAGAACCTCAGAGACAAGAAGCACATCACTGGAGGGAATAAACTTTGAATCGATTTAATGCCTGTTCTCGTTCATAATAAACAGAAGAATAACATAAGGCTCAGGGAAGGAAGATTAAAAATTCAGTTTCAGATTTTATGCATGTCATATATACCTCAAGAGGCATTATTCAATTTAAAAGTATTGCAATTTCCATTTTTATTAGGTTAGTCAAAACTATTAAATAGGAAGTTTTACTCTAGTAAATATTCTAGCAGTATTTTTCCTCTTGTACAATAGATTGTATAAAATTGATTTTAGTCTAGTGTTATATTTTTGCGTAAATATTCAAAACCAAATTTCATTTATTTTATTAAATTTGTAATATTTTACAACCTGTAATTCACAAAGTAACATATAGTTCATGCTTACTTTTATGTTCAGAATGAATTTTGGTTACTCCAAAACTACCCGATAAATTATCTTTTATACCAATCAAGTAGTAAACCATAAGAAAGGCTATGGCTCCTAATTTTCTATACGATATTGGTTATGTAATATTGTTCCAATTTTCTCTATATTAAGAATAAAGTCAGTGTACATACAAATAGAATAGTTTAAGAATATATTGTGTAATATGATACACAATATTGCAATAATTTTTTTCCTTTTCACTGCTTAGTCTTAGAATAAATTTGCTTATTATTAATAATGATATAATTTAATTATAATTGTATTATTGATGTAATTGGATTTAGACAGATCGCCAGTAGGCAAAGAGACAGGAAAGATATTCCAGGTAAATAAACACGTTTTTCACACAAACATTTCAGATATTCAAATTCCAAGGTTTTTTTTCTCTCTCCAAGGCAAATATTTGGGCTTTTTACAACTGGAAGGAACAATTCGCTAAGACTTTTAAATCTCCCACCAGTGGACCCCTCTGGGAGGAACTAATCAACTTCTCTGTCTGGTTCCAAATTACCCAGCATTTTTCAGATAATACAAACAATACAATTCTAAGGGACAGAGGGAAGTTGCATGTTTGCATGTGTGAGTAACTTGGATTCAGTTCTGTGTGTAAATAACTTGGATTTAACTTTCATTTTGTAAAGATATGTTTAGTAAGAAAACAGCTACTTTTAAATAACAACCATGCTTTTCTTCTCCATCTTGGTTGCTGATCTCATCACGATGTAAGCAGTCACATGGCCGGCAAACATATTTAAAAAGATTAAAGGAGTGCATTCCATGTGACTTTACCATCTTAAGATGACCACATGGGATAATGCAATAACCGTAAAATTTGTTAGTCCTAATGAGCTCTCTGTTTATCATTGCATCTCCTTTTTATAGTAAGGAAGTAACAAGTCTCAAATATTTTGGACTGGTATGAATTTTTGTATGATGATAAAAATTTAAAATTACATTTGCTATATAATCCATCTGTAGTTTATAATATACTATATATAATGATAACATTTTCAGCTTCTAAAGGTCTATTCAGACTAATAGAACTTGATTTAAGATGTATGTCTAACTATATCTTTGCTAACTGGTTGACACCAACTGCTAAAAAAAATTAGATGAGTAGAAATATGTTTATTTAATAAGGCATATTTGATCATCAAGACTTATAAATTCCTAAGGTCTCTACAAGTTCATATTATTTTTTAAGGTTAAACCTAATAGGGATGGAATGTCAAGACATAGTCTTATAAGAACTACTAACTTATTATAAATTATTAAGCATAATTAGGACTTGAAAATTAATGGTTATCCATCTTATAAATGATCAAATTGTATGCATTTAGACTAATTTAATTAATTACAAGAGTAAGCTTTATTTAGCCTCCTATATATGTTTTCAATGTTAAGCCTAAGAGAAATAACTAGAAACAAGTAAAATCTGTCTAGTTTACATATTCTTAATAGATATAGGTCCTCAAACTCTTCAGAGATCTGCTGAATATAGCCTTTAAAATGTTTAGTTAAAAAAAAAATGTGATAGAGAGAAGTGCCAGATCCTGTCGGCATCCCTGACATATCCTTTAAAGAAGATGATGGGCACAAAACATCATCCCCTGGAGCTTGGTTAGATGTGGCAAAGCTGGACATTTGGTGAAAAACCGATCTTTTCCTTGCCTGTCCCCAGAACCCTGACCAAGCTGTGGATGAGTAGGACACTTGAGGAGTCAATTCTCCTGCTCTGCATGGACGAGTTAGACCAGTTCTGAAAATTTTCTATTCCTCTGATCTCCTGGACCTGGAAGCTGAAGGCTGATGCTGTCCTAGGACCTCTGCCCCTAACCACCATGGCGGAACCTAGGGTGATTTGTTCAGACAGCTAGGAAGTCTCTGTCATTTATAATAGACTGTTTGACCTGTGCTTCCTGCATATTTCCTTGAAATGCTTCCCAGATCTCTGATGATGTTGAGGACCAGGCTAGTGATAGATTTGCCAGTTTAACAGCAGCAACCAAGGCTTCAGATGCCTTCTCAGTTCTCTCCGTATGTAAAAATTAGGCCCCAGGCCTCGCTTTCCCAGAGCTACTACTCAGTCAGACACAATTTACCTTGTTACCAGACTTTGAAAAAGGATAAACTCACAAAACAGATTTTAAAGTAACATTTTACTATCCTTTTATTTAAAGAAGCTGGTTGTCTGTCATCAACCACCTGTGCCTCATCATAACTGATTAGATGGACTGGATGGTGAAGTGGATGGAGGGTCTGAGGATGGGAAAGCTTAGGTTCTGACATTCTAAAAAAAAGGTTTTAGGGTCTAAGAAGGTATTTTAAGGTCCGTAAATGCAATTTGTAAAAACAAACGAAGGTGACTTGAAAGATATATTAATGAGAAAATGTTTCAGATCTTTTTCTCTCTCTATGCTATTGTCAGTGTAAGATTTCAAAAGTTCCAAGATTTACCATTAATCAACTGAGATCTGATAAGCTGTTAATACAGGTCTGGTAAAGCACTGTCCCTGTTCTCATAGTCACAAGCTCCTTTGGTTGTCTCCTAAATACAGATTTCAATGTGCTTTTCATTGTGCTGAAAACATCTGTCTAATTTATATACAGCCAGTCTTCTGGATAGAGGGAAGAGTTTCATGTTTCTATGACTTAAACACACAAGTCTTCTCCATTTTCTACAATGTGGATTTCAGTTCACATTACAAACAGTGGTAATTCTAACATATCAAACACTTATCTCTTTTCGTAAACTTAAAAACCTTGTAGACAGATATTTTTCTATTAGCAACAGATGTCTGTTCATGCACTATCTTTCTTCTCTGTTTTCACTTTATTTGTATGAATCAAACTGAGAGGGGCTGTTAAGACAGCTAGAATGTGCAAAAATTTTAAGACAGTTAAACCATTTAGTAATATTGCAAGAATTAAATATTCCGACTAAAGACTAATGAAAAGAGAGATACTAAGCTTGCTCTATTGATATTAGGCCTGGTTGCCAGGAATATAACCCTCTGAAGCTCCATCCAAAGTAGGAATGTTTCTTTTCTGGGAAATGCCTAGAGGAAAGAACGAACTCCCACTAGTCCACATCTCTTTCTCCTTGTTGAAGCTAAAGAAAATCAGAAAGGCATTAGGGAGCTCTAGCCATGGTCACTATGTTCAATCATTTCAATAAAGAACCAGTTATACAATTGTTTTTCTGGAAGAATGTGATGTCACTGCTAGAAGAGACTGATACCTATAAAAAGACAGGGAGTGCCAAATAAGTATTTAGGTTGGTAATAATTACCTCAATTTTCATAGCCATGGACATGGGTAGCATTAACATCATCAAAAGGAATGAAGCTCTCTCCTCTCAAAATCCTGGTTAGAAAGAAAATATTACAGAAAAATGGCTGAGAAATACTTCATCTTTGTCATAGATGGTCTCAGAAATACTAAAGTAAAAACTTCTCATTTTTCATTTGTCCCACAATCTTCTAGAAGACAAGACAAAACATATACTCACTTTGAGAATTTTTTGCAGAGCATGAGAAAATATAAGTCCAATATCTCAAAAATGAACCTTCTTCTAAAAGGTAAACCCAGTTTGTGCCAGATACACATGCGCACACGCTCATGTGTACACACACACACACACACACACACTTTAAAAGGTAGCAGTTACCAAACTAGCCACTGTGAGTTTTATTTCTTGTGTAAGATTCATCTTTAATAACCAGAAGCAAAACACAGGAAAAATAGCATATACTATTGAGAATTGATATCACTTGAGATCCATCCCCTAAAAGGCTCTCCCTCAAGGAATGATCTAAGACTGAGACTTCTTTCCTTTTGTGGGAAGGAGGTTCATTTCCAACAGAATTTCCATCAGAAGCATAGATTTCTCCAGAACCCTGTCCCATTTGTAAGGGAAATTACTGGTAGAAGTGATGCCTTCAGAAGAAATAAATCTATAGGGGTCATGAGTAATCTTGACTATGGAGTCCAGAAGGTCTTGCTTATGGTAGTAACAGTAACACAATTTTTGGAACTCCCCCTTTCCCTAGGTTCATTATCCTGAAAAGACTCTTGACTGTATGGAGGTTTATCTGGCTAACTCCCCAAATGTTACTACATGGGGATGTTTGTATATTCACGGAAAAGTTTCATTTCTGTCATTCCTTCTCTACACTTTCATACTTCAGGCACTCCTCTGGGAAGAGACCTTTTGTCCAATACAGGATTAAACTGTTCCTTCTCCATCAGTGCAGGATATTTGATCACATTTGAACCCCCAAGATTTTGAATTGTAGGAATTTGTTTCTAACTGTAGTCCAGTCTTTGATCTTAGAGCTTCCTGTCTACTGTAAACAAGTACTTGTTCTGTGGCTCACTCCTAGCACACACCTTTAATCCAAGAGCTAAATACGTCAACTATAGATCAAGAGGCAAAACAAGCAACCAACTGATATGGAGTGAACATAAGTAAACAGGAAGTATGGTCTTTGAGTTGAGGATATTTAAGATTGTGGAGAAAGAATAAGAGCTTTTACCTTCTGGAAATTCTGTGGAGTAGGAAGGTCAGCTGGGTGCTTTCTCTGTCTCTCTGAGGTAGCAGGCTTCCACCACAGCACCTGGCTTCTGTGACTTCATTTGGTAAAATTGAAAGACTGGGATTTAGTTTTTAAAAACAACATCCTATGGCAACTCTGCTGAATTCTGTTGACGGAAAGCAAAAATAATGCCTCGGTACGGACAGATGGAATCACTATGTAAAAGGCTAAATTGATAACTCTTAACATTCATTAAACATCATAAATATACTCCATAATTTCCACAAAATTAAAACCAAAAACAAACAAAAATTTATAGACATATAAATATATACATACTAATAATGTATATACATAGCATATACATATGTACACACACATGTATATACATACATACAGATATGTAACAGTTTAGAAACTTTAGCTGTCTATTAACTATTGAAAACAAGTAATCCAGTTTACCCAATTTACAATGTTGAGTTGTCATTGTACCAAAATTAATAGCCATATTGTTTTAGAAATATTAACTTTGTTTTTTTCATTGTACAACTTTTCTTCTTTTTTTTCAATTGTGTCAGTGTAAAAATATCTTTCAGGGTGATATTGGCATATGTCCAGAATCTACTCAAGGCCATGGTCTTGTGCTGTAATACATAATTTAAATTTCCTAAAGTAATGCTACATCAAATCAGTATTAAGAAGTTCAGAATAATTTCCCTTCAGAGAATCTAAAATCCTTCCACAGTAAATGAATTAGCAATTCAGGTTCATGAGCTTTACACTTTCTTCCACCCAATTATCAAAATTTCTCATATACCTACAGGCAATAGTCAAAATAAGCTCCTAGTGGCCCATGTAATTAGAAAGCAAGTAACACTACTCAAGGGAGCAGATTTGTGAACCATTTCTGCTCCATGTAACCTTCAGGAGGTAAAGCAAAATCTCTAACTCGATTACACTCCAGGTTCTTAGAAATCTTCAGGAGATATATTTATCTATAAAGCAGAAGTCCAACTAATTAAACATATTTTCGGCCATGCATTTTTGTAAGATTAAAATGGAGGACTAGAGAAAGGCAGTTTCTTTTGCTGCTGATAGAGGCTCTCAGAGGAAAGCCATGCTAGGCTCCTGTCTGCAAGCACAACATGGCATTAGTAAAAGTGTTAAGGTTTGGTGCCTGCCCGTGGGAGGATCCCAAGTTGGGCCAGTCCTTGGATGTTCTTTCAGTCTCTGCTATATTTTTGTCCCTGCATTTCTTTTAGACAGGAACCAATCTGGGTCAAAAATTTTGAAGATAGGTGACTAGGGCCATCTTTCTCCTGGAGGCCCTGTCTATCTACTAGAGGTGGTCTCCCCAGGGTCCATCTTCCTCCTGTTGGGCATCGTGACTTAGGTTATCCACACTGAGTCCTGGGAGCCTTTCGCATCTGTAGTCTCTGGGACATTCCAGAGGTTATCCCTCACCCACAACCCCTGCAGATGCACATGTCCATTAATTATCCTGGCCCTCTGGGCTTCTCTCCTCTCTCCCCTTCCCATTCCTAATCCTGCCTCCTTACCCCTCCTACTCCTCTCTCACACTAAGGTCCCTCCCTCCCTTTGCCTCCCATGGTTATTTTTCCCCTTCTAAGTGGAATTAATGCATCCTCACTTAAGCCTTCCTTCTTGTTAAATTTCATATGATCTGTTGTGTCATAGACATTCAGTATTTTTTTGGCTAATATCCATTATCATTGAGTACATACTATGCATGTCTTTTGGGTCTGAGTTACCTCACTCAGGATGAATTTTTCTAGTTCCATCTATTTTCCTGCAAAACTCAGCATGTCTTTGTTTTTAGCTGTATAGTATTCCATTGTGTAAATGTACCACATTTTCTGTATCCATTACTCTGTTAAGGGCCATCTGAGTTTCCAGCCTCTGACTGTTACAAATAAGGATGCTTTGAACATAGTGGAGCATGTGTCCTTGTGGTATGCAGTATCATCATTTGGGTATATGCCCAGGAGTGGTATAGTTGGGTCTTCAGGTAGAACTATTTCTAATTTTCTGATGATTGGCAAGACTGACTTTCAGAGTGGTTGTTCCAGTTTACAATCCTACCAGCAACGGAGGAGTGTTCTTTTCTCCTCATACTTACCAGCATCTGCTGTCACTTGAGGTTTTGCTCTTAGCCATTCTGATTGGTGTTGCAGCTCTGCTGTCTCGGGGTTGCTTTGATTTGCATTTTCCTGTTGACTAAGGATATTGAACATTTCTTTAAGTGGGTCTTGGCCATTTGAGATTCCTTTGTTCAGAATTCTCTCATTAGGTCTGTACCCAATTTTAAATTGGGTTATTTAGTTTTTTTGATTCTAAAACTACTTTAGTTCTTTATATATTTTGGATATTATTCCTTTATTGGATGAAGTGTTAGTGAAGATCTTTTCTCAATCTTTTGGTTGTATAGCCTTATTGACAGTATCCTTTGCCTTACAGAAGCGTTTTGGTTTCATGAGATTCTATTTGTCAATTGTTGATCTTAGAGCCAGAGCCATTGGTGTTCTGTTCAGAAAATTCTTCCCTGTGCCAATGAATTCAAGGTTCTTTCCCATTTTCTCTTCTATTGGATTTAGTGTATCTGGTTTTATGTTAAAGTCCTTGATCCACATGGACTTGAGCTTTGTTCAAGGTGAAAAATTTGGAACAATTTGCATTCAGTACAAGCTCTAGATAGTCTTCCTCAAGGGCCTGAGAGTTCGTCTTCTAATCTAATCATGGAAGCTACTATTCTTGTGCTTGACTCTGAGGGAACATAGAAATGTTCCTCAATTTTGGAATCTATCTTTAAGCTGCAAAACACTCTAGCAATCAAAGATGTAAAGGTTTATTTTTCCTTCAAAAGTCAATTAGTGCAAGCAGGTAGACATCACAATTGTTTGGCTTTGTTCTTTGTTTATTGTCACCTCCACCCTGGCATTAGCATCTCTGAATTTATGTTGTATTTTAGTCCTAAATAGCAGTATATAAAACAGCAGTTACTGAGAAAGGTGTTTCCTTTGGCAGAGCTTAATTATACTAGTATTCCAGGTCTCTTTTCTTTTTGGTTTCAATCTCTGGTCACCTAAGGAGAAAAAACTTTAATCTTAAAAGGAACATCACAATATTTTGGGGGGAACTCTTGCAACCAAGTACGAAGAAGAAGAAGAAGAAGAAGAAGAAGAAGAAGAAGAAGAAGAAGAAGAAGAAGAAGAAGAAGAAGAAGAAGAAGAAGAAATATATTGAATCACTGGTCTGGCAATAGTTGCTAACTAGATGCATAGAGCTCTCCTAAAGTAATTAAAAAGAATCCACTTCCTTTACCAGCCTACCAGCCTCTCCTGAAAGACCCTGGTATTCTCTGATAATTGCTGGCATCCCTGTCTTGGGTCTTCAGTCTCCACTTCCACCTTCACCCAACCATCCTTTCTCGTGACATTTCACATCTTCACTCTATGTATCTTTGTACAAGTATTGTCTTCAAATACATTATATTAGATGGTGACATTTTCCAGTATAACAACTTGCCTGATTACATATGCCACAACGGTTTCAAAATAAGACACTGAGGGTTAGGAATTTAACATAACCATATAGGGGACAGTATCTAGCTCCTAAAAGATTGAAAAACAGGCAAAATGAGGTAATTTTAATATATCCAACTCCAAAATCCTTAACTCCATTCTTTGTGTACTTAGGTGGATCACTTTAGGTGGATTGGCGACAACTTTAGGTGGATTGGGGACAACTTGAAGTTTAATGAAACCTTTGGATCTGGTGGCATGCCCAGTAAGACTGGAGCAGTCTTGGAGCAAACCACCAAATTGGGTACCATAAATGCGAAGTTCATTTACTGTAAATACGTTTTAAATATGAATGGTCCTTAAAATCACATAATATTTCTACTATGCTGGTTTATGTTTTTTTTGCATACTAGGAATTCTATATAAGATAGTTATGCATCATATCAGAATTCTACAAGGCAATGTAGAAGCTACCATTGGTAGCAAGATAAAGCTACTGAGAATACACCTAGCAATGACCTAAACACTTATTGTTTCCAATTATAAACCCTTGATAAATGTATAATAGCTCTGCAAAGAGATCCAGGCTAAATTATGATACATATTTGATAAAAACCCCAAAATGTTATAATAAAACTGACTCTGTTAAAAACACAAGTGAAATCCATTGCAGCCAGCAAGTTAATTCCTCTTCATGCTATCATTAGTAAGATACCAAGATAAAGTATGAAAATAAATAAAGGAAGAAAAGTAATCATTTATTAATGTATTTATTGTCTATTTCTTTGAAACTTTAATTCAGTTATAGCAGTTTTCACCCTCAACTCTTTTGGCAGTACATAATTATTCAATCCTCTATTTACATTGTATTCTGGAAGAACTGTCAGGTAATCATTCACAGTATTGATAAAGTGATGCCACTTTTTAAGAATTAATAAAGCATATGTTGGGTAATCAATTCCTTATATCACTAACTGTGTGTAGTGCTTAGAAAAATGGAAGAGATTTATTAATAAATTTATATTCATCCTAAATGAATGGAAGTAGGGATAATAAGAAGGGCAGTAAACCTACAAAGCATTAAAGCCTACCCAAGAATGGCTCTACCACCTAAAGTCTCTATACCTTTACCAAAATTTGTCACCAGCTAGGAAAAGGGACTTAGTACACAGGAGACTATCAGGACTGTTCATGGTCAAACTTCAGTGGTAGCATATGTGTTCAGATGTTTGTGCCATTGCTTACATTAGAGTTTTTCACTCTTTACATTGTAATCTAAGGACTTTGATAGTTTCTTCTTAGCCTAGGAAGATTTCCGATCCTTATTTGCATAGATTGAGAAGATAAGCTCTATCTTTGTTTTCTTTCATTGTTGTTTCTTTTTAAATATTTTAGTTGATGATTGTATAGCTTATGAATATACTAATTATATTTTTTAAGGAAATGGTTCACAAAATAACAAGAAAGCCTTTAAGATAACATAAAAAATATGTAATAGTTAAATCATATTATATCATATATATTACATATTATTACATATTCTATATTCGATGATATGTATATAATATATGTATAATATATGTATATGTATGATGTATAATATATATCATACATAAATTATATTATACATACATATATAATACATATATGTATATAATATAAGATGTGATATAGATATATATATTACATAATGAAAAATAATATAACACATGAAACACACCAAAGTCCAAAAAAATGATACATACGAGAAAAGTTTATTATAATTTAGGTAAAAATAATTAGTAAAATTGCATATTTATAATGCTGTGTATATGCTATCCATGTAATGGCTTTAATTTTGTTTCAATAATACTATTAAGCACAAATTCAAGAAACCACCATGTTAAATGCTTTCATAATAAACACTTAAAGTAATCTGAGGCCACACTATGAAAATTTAAAAGAGGTTAAGTTTAAGATTGATATGTCTAATTTTTAAATTTTAATATTATTAAATTTTGCTGCTTGAATGTGATGAATAACACTACAAATATTTACTAAAAATTTGAGTATGTTCTTACTCAGACATGAAAATTTAAATGATTACAGAAACATTTATTATGGTGTATTACTTCATTTCAAAACATCTAAAATTATATCAAAAACACTGAACCTATTTTAGCATTATATCCTTAAAATACTTCTTTATGAATTGATATAAGTAGAAGATTAATATGAAAAATATATTTCCTAGTACTTTACATAGTATGAGAAAAGAATGAAAAATGACATGAAGTAAAGGGATCTAAGTTCTTAGGATTCACAAGAATCAAGTAGTAATGGAAGGTTTCTAAGGAGGGTTAAAGGCCAGTTCTGAATCAGGTCTATCTAAATAAGGAGAGATGTGAGATTATGACTATGTCACTGCTGGTTGTCTGCTTGGTACATATCCACTAAAATCAGAAATAAGGCAAAGATGTTTACTTCCTTCACTCATTAAAATACAGGACAGGACTTAGCTGGAACCATAAGACAAGCGATCCATATTAAAGCTCTACAAAGAAAGGAGGAAATCCAAGTATCTTTAATTAGAGATGATATGATCATATAAATTAGAGACCCTAATATTTCCACCAGGAAGCACCAAGAGCTGATAAATATTTTCAGCAAATGGCAAAATATAAATCCAACACATAAAAATGAATAGCTTTTCTATATGTCAATGGTAAAGAGTCTGAGAAAGACATTTGGGAAACCATACCATTCACAGTGGCCTCAAAACCTTGGCATAAGACCTACCAAAGGAAGTAAACTTCACTGAGTATTTACAATTAAAACATTAAAATACCGAAAAGAGAAAGTGGGGAAGACACCAGGACAGGAAAGGCCTGCTTTTTATTGCTCAGAATTGCTATTTGAAAATGTCTATCCTGAGTTGGTGTTTATGTTTTCCTTTGTTAACATGCAGAGAGTTTCTCATATCAAATATGATAGCTCTTAACTGTCAAGGCTCTATGTAGGCATCAGCTCAACTTCTTCATCTTTAGTGATGGACTGTGATCCGGAAATATAAGTCAAACAAAACATTTCATCTCTAAGTTGCTTTTGGACAGAATGATTTTTGGTTAATGTTTTTTATTTGTTTGTTTGTTTGTTTGTTTCACAACAGAATGAAACTAGATCAAGAACTGAATGAGACACTTATATGGATCGTTTGAGACTGAGGAAATAGCACAGAAAAGAGGTTTGAAAGAATGTAAGAGCTGGAATGTCCAGACGAGTGGGAAGAATGACATGGATGCTGTGATCTGGACATGACATAGTCATTATAACTAGTGCCAAGTGCCAACACAAATCCTACACATTCTTGCTCACACACACACACACACACACACACACACACACACACATATGCACTCAAACATTCACACATATCCATGCATGCACACAGGTACACAGAGATATATCCATGCATAAAAATGCACACAAGATACATACATGCACACATAGACAAACATACACATGTATAACAAATACACAGACATAGACACACACAAATACACACATACACATACAGAAACATGTGCACACATATACACATATACACACAGATACATACATGCACACTGAAGCACACACACACAGACACATACATATACATACACATATACAAACACACACACACACACACACACACATCTGTGTTATTAAGAGAAGGGGTGTTAGCAAGATTGACACAGGGATAAGGGTAAGTAATGATAGTGAGTATGATCACAAGATGGCCTATATGTTTCTTTTTATAAAAAAACCTTACATTTAATGAACATTAAAAAATAATTTTAGCTTGATATCATTGTATCTAGACCCAACTGGTGTGCATGTAGAGGCAGGTAGGTTGTTTTTGACCTGTAGTACCAAGGTACAGTACCATAACAACACCTAAAACAAAAGATCTAGATTTTAAGGAGACTTTGGTATTTTTTTGTCCAGGAGCCCATTTTATGAGGTTACAGAAGGGCATTTCTTACTTCCAGGCCAAAGGAAAAGATGAACGTAAGGTGTAAATATTAAGAAAATAATTAAATTGTGAAGGATATGGCAAGATAAGAAGAGCATGAATATTCTACCTTTAAAACCCGAAAGAGTATAAAAGTGGGGAAATAAAGAATACAGAAATCTTTATTATTCCTAGAAAGGAAAAAAAATAGTATTATCTAAAGACTGGCTCCCTAAATATAACATCCATTTTTCCCATTAAATTATTTATTTATTCACTTTACATGGCAATAGCAGTGCCCCCTCCTCTCAGTCCCTGTCTCACATAGACTCTACCCCTGAACTTTCCCCTTCTTCTCTGAAAAGAAGGAGGTCCTGCATGGGTACCAAGCCACATCAAGTCACTGGGGAACTAGGTGAGTACTCTTCCACTGAGGCCAAACAACGCAGACCAGTTAGGAGAACAGAATCCACAGGTTTGTAAGCAATGCAAGGTAAGCCTCTAATCCAGTTATTGGGGACTCACTTGAAGACCAAGCTGCACATCAGCTGCATATGTGTGGAGGCATAGGTCCAGCTCTCTTATGTTCTTTGGTTGGTGGTTCAGTCTTTGAAACCCCCAATGGTCTGGGCTATTTGAAAATGCTAATGGTCATGTTGTGGAGTTCTTGTCCCCTCTGGATTCCCTGTGGTCTGTGAATCCAGGCTGATAGATACAAACATACCCTGAGGCTACAACGTATTTGAATGAGGAAGGGAAGCCTGCAATGTGTCCTCATTGATCCTCTGAGGATAGCTCTGCACATTCTCCCACATGCTGGTAGGTTGGTACTGCATTCATCTATGTCTGTCTCACATGAGACACCTATGTATATACACCAGCAGTGACAAATATAACAGTTAACAGTGTCTTCACATGTTGTATCATTGTGACAAAGCTTTGACTAACAATGAGGCATCATCATTTCACTGTGTGTCTCTGTGAATCCAATACCTGTGCCGTCAGAGTAGATGTTTCCTCCATCTCCACATAGACTTCCGTGGACACGTGGCTGACTGGCACATTTATCAAAGTTGAGTTCACAGTGGTCTCCAAGGAATCCAGGTGCATAGTCATAGAAGTAAGCCCCAAGAGCATCCTGACACAGGGCACCATATAGACTATAGACATGGCTGGGATCTACATTCATTAATTTCTAACTCACAGTTTGCAACAGAATAGTCATGAGGACTCACACACATGTATCTTCCTATCTCATTGGGCATACAGCCTTATTCATGTAGAGATTAGAAATACATTTATCCTTTGTAGGGCTGGGTTTGTGAAAACATATTGTGTAAATTTGGTTTTGTGATGGAATATTTTGGTTTCGCCATCTATGATGGTTGAGAGTTTTGCTGGGTATAGCAGCCTGGGCTGTCATTTGTGTTCTCTTAGGGTCTGTATGAGTTCTGTCCAGGATATTAGCCAAAACGTTTGGAATACCCAAGTTTCACTTTACAGTAACAGCTGGACTGAGAGTGAGGTCCCAGATGGAGGAGTTGGAAAAGGGATTGAAGGAGCTGAGGGAATCTGCAGCCCTATGGAGGGAGCAACAGTGTCAACTGGCCTGACCCCCACCCTGGTCTTCCTGGAGGCTGGACCACCAACCAAAGAATACGCATGGAGGGACCCATGGTTCAGACCACATATGTGGCAGAGGAGGGCCTTGTTGGCCATCAGGGGGAGGAGAGGCCCCAGTAAAGGTGAATGTCAAGGTGAGAATATGGGAGTGGGCAGGCAGGTGGGTGGGAGGTGGAATTCCCTCATAAAGATGGGGGAGAGAGAGGGGATAGGTGGTCTCCAAAGAAGAGACCTAGAAAGGGGGAAACATTGGAAATGTAAATAAAGTATCAAAAAGATAAAATTAAATTAAATTTAAAAAATACATTTATCCATTTCCTAGTCACAATGCCTGGGCACAGAGAACTGAACTGTGAAACTGCCAATAATTCTTGTGGAGGAAGCACCTGCCATAAAGACCCTGAGCACCCTGTCTGTATCTGCCCTGCTGGATATGCTGGGAGGTTCTGTGAGACAGATCACAGTGAGTGTGCTTCTAGCCCTTACGCAATGGGATTATGTGCCAGGATGGAATCAATGGCTACTCCTGCTTCTGTGTGCCTGGAGACCCATTTTTAAAATAAAATTATTTTATATTTAAAAATCGATGATTAAAGAATGTTTATTTCCTATATTACAGAATAAATACTCAGACATACCATCTTGTTGAATAGAACTAGAAATGTAAACAGAAACAAGCTTACTTCTCTCTCTCTCTGTCTCTCTGCTTCTCTCTCTCTCTCTCTCTCTCTCTCTCTCTCTCTCTCTCTCTCCCTCCCTTCCTCTATCTCTCTTTCTCTCCCTTGATATCCAAGCCATCCAAGAACTCAGGGTATTTCGATGAACTGTTTCTAAGGGAAATGGGAAAGGGAGGAGCAGTGAGTGCCTGATAATAAAGGCCTATGAGTGAAAAACAGCTTTTAAAAATGATAGTGAACATAACCCATGAGACTTAAATATTAGAATTATCAAACACAAAATGGTCAACTATTTACTTTGTTCAAACTCTTTATTAAAGGAAAGTACTTGAAGTAACTACAAATATAGGAACTAGACACACTGGCACAAAATAATTACAGAAGTAGAGTCAGAAGAATATAATAAACACAACAGATTGCTCTAAGTTACAAGTTGAAGAGAAATACATAAGCTTGTTAAATTATCCTAGCAAAACTGTCTCCTGAGAGGCTTCATCCAACATTAGATGGAAACAAATATAGAGACCCACAGATAGACATCCGGTGGAGCTTGTGGAGTTGTGTGAAAGAGTACAGGACACAAATAAGCAAGCCAGAAAGATCATGCAAACAAAAGAAGACCTACAGAGTCAACTAACCTGGGCCCTAGGGGGCTTCCAGAGACTGAACAACTAACAAAAGAGCATGCAGGGGCTGGAGCTAGGCTCTTACACATTTGTAGCAGATGTGCAGCTTGGTCTTCATGTGGGTCCCTTAATAATTTGAGCAAGGGGCTGTCTATGACTCTGTTGTCTGCTATTGGATCCCCATTACTTACCTGCCATTTGACTGCCTGCTTGGACCTCAGTAGTAGAGGAGTTGCTTAGTCCTTCTGGGACTAGATATCCCAGGGTGAGGTGGGTGAGGCATTACACAATGGGGACTTCCCCTTAAGAGAAGGGGAAGAGGTAATGGGAAGAGGGACAGGATTTTGAGAAGAGTAGGGAGAGGAGCTGTGATTGGAATACAAAGTAAATTAAAAAAATTATGACAAAAATAATAAAAAATAAATGAATGGAAGTAGTATTTCAAATTTTCAAAATATAGCAGAGAGTGCAAGTTAGGAACAAGTGAACAACATGGTGAACCAACAAACAAGGCAGATGAGGATCCAGTAGAGGGAAGCAAGGAAAGTCTCTGGACAGAACTAATAGGGGCAGAAGATAATATTCCAAATGGAAGGTCACAAATTATAGATTCTGGATTTGCAAGAAATTTCTACCAAAATAAGCTGAAGTAAAAATTATATGGAATGAGAAACTAAAAAGAAAATTTTCAAAATAAGTTGAGAGTAAAGAAATCTTTCTTAAGAAGAAAGTCAGACTGCTAGTTGGCTCTTGAATAGAAGTCATGGAAACTAGGATATATGAAAAAAAAATCAACTTTGAAATCTCCACCCAAAAATATATTTTACAATCTGCATAGAACCTGCCATTATGATGGAAAGTAAAGTGATTGTAGATATGATGCTTTCAAGACACAAAACACTAGAGCAAAATGCAATGAAACCCTAGGGAGTAAATTCTATCAAACGTCAATAGTACAAAATAATAGTAATTTTGTATGCAATTAAAAAGTGATATAAGATTATGATTAATTGTGCAATTACAATATTAGCTGAGGGTTTAGTGAGTAGTACTTAAATAGTCTGAAAGCTGTTGAGAACAGAGGGACCACGTACTCAGCATAAGTTAAATGTTAGTGTTTAGTAAATTAATTACCTAATTTGACATCCTTGTATACATATTTACTTTGAAATATTAATGGTTTTATCTGTCCTAAAGTTATGTGAAATGCTCTTCCACATACAAATGCCAAGAAATATTGCAATAAATTTCAGAGACTCTATAAATATATGATTAAATTCTGGTAGCTAAATTTTCTTAGCTAGAATTATTGTTAAAGAAGACGAAATACAAAGAAGAATTATTTCCTTACATGTACATCATATATTTTCTTCAAAAGAAAATTTCATGCATAGAAAATGCAAGGTGTGTATTTAAATAATGATTAGATTTTAAAATGTGATTTATAATTACAGTTTTTTCTTTTTTTTAATTATACCAAGAAATTACAAACTTATATATAATTATACCAAAACCTTAGACAGATTTGAAGACAAACTTATTTTTCAAAGAAATTGAAGAATATATTTTTTCTATGTTTTTGTTTTTGTTTTTGTTTTTCTTTTTTCTTTTTGGTTTTTCGAGACAGGGTTTCTCTGTATAGCCCTGGCTATCCTGGAACTCACTCTGTAGACCAGGCTGGCCTCGAACTCAGAAATCCGCCTGTCTCTGCCTCCCAAGTGCTGTATTTTTTCTATGTTAAACAATATCCTAAAAATAGCCTTGGACATATATTACTTATTTACTCCTCCTCATCTTGTCATAATGCTAAAATAATCAGTCTCCTATTATTAGAAATTAATGTCAGTTTTACTGCATTCTTTTAATAAAAATATAAATGGGATCTTTTATATTGATACTGTGGTTTGAAAATATAAAATTTCGCTGCTCCTTCTTCAGACCCAATCCCTCAGAAACTCAGACAGGCAAGTTAATATAAAACAAAATAGACTTCAAAGCAAAATTAATTAACAGAAGTAGGGAAGGATACTTCATACTCACCAAAAGAAAAACCCATCAAGTTAACATTTCAATTGTTAACATCTATGCTGCAACAAAAAGGCATTAACTTTTGTAAAAGAGATATTACTACAGTTTGCATTACATATTAACCCTCACACACTGATAGAGAGAAACCTCAATACTCTATCCATTCAGATAAAAACTAAATAATTGAATACTGAATTGAACATATCTTGTAAACCAAATGGACCTAACAGACATTTATAGAGCATCTCAGCCAAACACAAAAGAATATACTGCCTTCTCAGCACCTTATGGAACATTCTTCAAAACATACATGTACTCAAAGGAAGTATCAGCTCATACAATAAAAAATGAAATAATACCCTGCATCCTGTCAGGCAAGCATGAAGTAAAGCTGGATATCAAGAACAACAGAAAAAAACAGAAAGCTCAAAAACTCATGGAGACTGAACAACTCTATATCTAATGAAAAATAGATCAAGAATTCAAGGAAAATAAATACACAGCATACACAAACTTAAGAGATACAATGAAAGCAGTGCAATGCTAAAACACAAGTTAAGAGCACAAAGTGCCTACATAAAAAATTGGAGAGATGTCATACTAGTAAATTAGAAGTATACCTAATTACTCTAGAACATAAAAAAATAAGCACACTTAGGAGAAGTAGATCACAAGAAATAAACTGAGGACTGAAATTAATAAAATGGAAAGAAAGAGGAAAATAAAAAAAGATTGATGAAACAAAGAGTTTGGTATTTGAGAACATCAACAAGATAGACACACACTTATCTACCAAGTTAAACAATAAAGAGAGCTCCTTCAAATTAACCAAATCAGGATTGAAAACTGGGAAATAACAAAAAACAACAAGGAAATCCAGAGAGGCATAAGGACACTTTAAAAAGCTATACTCCAACAAATTGGAAAATCTAAAAGATATAGTTTTCCTGGATAGATGCCACTTAACAGTTAAATCAAGATCAGAAAAATAATTTAAATCGACCTATAATGCCTAGCAAAATAAGATCAGTAATTAAAATTTTCCCAACCAAAACTGGCCGAGGAACAGACTGGTTTTTGAGCAGAATTCTAAAAGATTTTCAAAGAAGAGTTAACACCAATACTCCTCAAATTATTCCATAAAATAGAAACACAGGTGACATTGTCCAATTTATTTTATGAAGGCTCAGTTACCCTGATACTCAACCCATACAGCTACTCAAAAAAAATCGAGAATTATAGACCAATTCCTTTATGAACATAGATCCAAAATACTTAATAAATACTTACAAACTAAATCCAAAAAAAATTTAAAAAGATCATCCACCATCAGTTACACTTCATCTTAGTGATGCACAGATGGCTCAATAGAGGAAAATCAGTCAATACAAACCACTATATAAACAAACTGAAAGGAAGAAAAAATAACATACAATTATATCATTAAATGCAGAAAAGACCTCTGATCAAATCCAATGAATCTTCATGATAAAAATCTTGGAAAGATTACAGATACAAGGGACATGTCTAAACTTAACAAATGCAATTTATACCAATCCTGTTGTCAATATTAATTTACACAGAGAAAAATTTTTAAAAAATAAGCCATTAGGAACAAGACAATGTTGTTCACTCTTTCAATACCTATTCAATATAGTATTTGAATTTTAGCTAGAGTAATAATTGGAGGATTACGAGAATACACACTGAAAAGGAAAAAGTCAAAGTATCATTATTTGTAGATGGTATGATAGTATACATAAAATGAATCTATACATTCCTTCAGGGAACTCATGCAGCTGATAAACACTTTCATCAAAGTAGCTGAATACAATATTTACAAAAATTAATAACCTTCCCTATGTACAAATAACAAATTGACTGAGGAAAAAAATAGGAAAAACAACACTTTTCTCAATAGCCACAAATATTATAAATATCTCACATTAACCCTAACAAAGCAAGTGAAGGACTTGTATGACAAAGTCTTCAAATCTTTGTAGAAAAAAACTGAAGAAGATTACAGAGAATGGAAAGATCTTCCATGCTCATAGATCAGTAGGATTAACATATTAAAATGACCGTCCTACTAAAAGCAATCTACATATTCAATGCAATCCTTATCAAAAGTTCAACACAATTCTTTACAGACTTTGAAAAGACAATACCAACTTCATATGGAAAAACAAACAAACATAAACCTAGAATAGCTAAAACAAGCATGGCCACAAATTGAGGGATGGGGCCACCAACCCTTCTCAAAATTTTTAACCCAGAATTGCTCCTGTCTAAAGGAAATACAGGGACAAAAATGGAGCAGAGATTGAAGGAAAGGCTATCCAGAGACTACTCCACCTGGGGATCCATCCCATATTCAGCCACCAAACCCAGTCACTATATCGGATGCCAGTGTTGCTGACAGGAGCCTGATATGGATGTCTCCTGAGAGGCTCTGCCAGAGCTTTACCGATACAGATGTGGATGCTTGCAGCCAACCATCAAACTGAGCACAGGGACCCCAATGGAGGAGTTCGGGGAAGGACTGAAGGAGGTGAAGTAGTTTGCAACCCCATAGGAAAAACAACAATATCAACTAACCAGACCCCCCCCCCCAGACCTCCCAGGGACTAAACTAACAACCAAAGAATACACATGGAGGGACTCATGGCTCCAGGTGCATATGTAGCAGAGGAAGGCCTTGTCAGGCATCAAGAGGAGGGGAGGTCCTTGGTCCTATGAAGGCTTTGTGTCCCAGTGTAAAGTAATGCTAGGAAGGTGAGGTAGGAATGGTGGGTGGGTGGGGGAGCACCCTCATAGAAGCAGGGAAGAGAGGGAAAGGGGTTTGCAGAGGAGAAACTGGGAAGGTAGATAACATTTAAAATGTAAATAAATAAAATAACCAATAAAATATTAAAATCAAAACAAAAAACCTGTTGGAGGTATCACCATCCCTGATATCAAGTTGTACTACAGAACAATTAAAATAAAAACTGCATGATATTGGCATTAAGCAGACATATTGATAAATGGAATCCATTGTATGACCCAGACATATATCCACATACCTATGACAAGTGATTTCTGACAGAAGCCAGCTATACATACTGGAAAAAGATAGCAAGTTTAACAAATGATGCTGGTCAAGTTGGATATCTGTATGTAGAATGCAAATAGATCTATATTCATCAGTCTTCACAGTACTCTTCAAAAACTTCAACATAAAACCATATACCCTAAATCTGAGAGAAACTAAAGTAGAAAATAGCTTTCAACATATTGTCACAGAAGTAAACTTTCTGAACAGAGAACCAATAGCTCAGGGCCTCAGATCAACAGTTAACAAGTTGGACATCATGAAACTGAAAACTTCTGCCACACAAACACCATAAATAAGACAATGATGCAGCCTAGAGAATAAAAAGCATGTTTTACGAACTCCATATCCAATAAATCCAATAAATTCTAATAAACCCAATAAATAATATCCAAAAAATACTTTAAAAACCTCAAGAAACTAGACATCGACAAACCAAATAATCTGATTTAGAAAAATGAGGAACCATTCTAAACAGAGAATTCTCAATAAAGGAATCTCAAATGGCTGAAAAACAATGTAATGTTCAACCTCCTTGGCCATCAGGTAAATGCTTGTCAAAAATACTTTGAGATTTCATCTTAACATGGTGGAACAGCTGAGATCAATAACACAAGTCAAGATGTGGAACAACGGGCGCTGTCCTCCATTCTTGGTGGGAGAGCAAACTTGTGTTGCTAGTATGGAAAACAGTATGTGGTTGCTCAGAAAATTGGAAATAGATCCATCCTGGCACAGCTATATAATTCTCAGGCATATACCCAAAAGATACCCTAATCTAATACAAGGACACTTGCTCAACTATGTTTATTGTTGCTTTATTTATAATAGCTGGAACCTGGAAACTTAGATGTCCCTCAATGAAAGAATGGATAAAGAATATGTATGTGGTCCTTTTAAACAATGGAGTACTACTCAGCTGTTAAAAAATGACATCATTAATTTTTTTAGGTAAATAGATAGAACTAGGAAAAAAAAAAAAGATACCGAGTGGCATAACCCAGACCCAGAAAGAAAAACATCATATGTATTCATTTATAAGTGATATTAACTGTGAAGTAAATGATTACCAAGCTACAATTTATAGACCCAGAGAGGGTAGTTGAAAGGAGGGCTATGTACTGGCTGCTTTTGTGTCAACTTGACACAAGCTGGAGTTATCACAGAGAAAGACGTTTCAGTTGAGAAAATGCCTCCATGAGATCCAGCGGTAAGGCATTTTCTCAATTAGTGATCAAGGGGAGAGGGCCCCTTGTGGGTGGTACCATCTGTGGGCTGGTAGTCTTGGGTTCTATAAGAAGCAGCCTGAGCAAGCCAGGAGAAGCAAGCCAGTAATGAACCTTCATAGCCTCTGCATCAGCTCCTGATCCCTGACCTGCTTGAGTTCCAGTCCTGACTTCCTCTGGTGATGAACAGCAGTGTGGAAGTGTAAGCTGAATAAACCCTTTCCTCCCCAACTTGCTTCTTGGTCATGATTTTTATGCAGGAATAGAAACCCTGACTAAGACAGGCTAAATGCAGGATAGATAGGTATTCTGGAAAGGGGGAAATAGAATAGATAATAGATTTTGAAGGGGGACTTGGGGCTGGGATAGGCGGAATCTGGAGGTATCAGATGGGGATATGGAATTAAGAGAGTACAGGGACAGATGGAATTGGAGGGAGCACTTGGGGGGTTATATGGAAACCTAGTACAGTGGTAACTTCCTGAAAGTTATGAGGGTGGTCATAGTGAGGATTCCTAGTAGTGAGTGATTGGGAGTTTTTACTGGCCTCCTCTTGTAGCCAGGCAAGAATCCCAGTGACAGATCTGCGTTGTAATAGGTTGAGCTGTTGGTAAAGGGTTTCCCATTAAAATCCTTGAACAACCTAGCTTGATGCTAGGATAGAGGGTTGCTCTCTGTAAATGGACAACACAACAGCATTTTTAAGGGCTACATCCATATATAGAATGTGGAGAGGTCATGCTGGTTTCTACATGGAAACTTCATCACTACATTGTAGTCTATTTAGTATGGTAAGGTTCTTTGCAGGCTGCCAAAAGAGAAACCTGAACACCAACTAGCCATTAAACCATTGAACTACAGTCTGTCCCAGTTACAAAGTCTGTTATGGCAATGGTGGTGCAGAATTTGCAGAAATGGTCAACCAATATCTGATTTAACTGGAGGACCATGCCATCATAGGGAGCCCATGTTGGGCACTACTTGGATGGCCAGGAAATTGAGACTGGATAGACCACAGATGTAGGATAGAACCAAACACAACTGGCAATAAATAAAATAAATAAATAAATAAATAAATAAATAAATAAATAAATAAATAAATAAATAAATAAATATTGGAGAGGCTTTCTCCAGCAGCAGATGGGAACAATTACCAGATATTCTGTGGAGAAAGTTAAAACTGAAAATTCCCATTAGTTTCCTTCCCTCAAACGTCACAGATTGTTGCACAAAATGGGACAGAAATTTTCTGCTTGCTAAGGACTTGAGGAATTAACTAAGCAGGTTGCTTATGGGCTTACAGAGACTCAAGTGGCAAGCATGGGACCTGCATGTCTGCATCAGGTTTCTAGGTATATGCTATAGCTGTTAACTTCGTCCTTTTCTGGGACTACTAACAATGGGAGCAAGTGTTTCTCCGACTCTGTTTGCCTGTTCTTGAGTCTCTTTTCCTCCTCTTAGATTGCCTTGTCCAGTCATGTTCAGTTTTTGTCTCTTGGAGTTTTTTTGTTTTTTCCAAATAGAGCTAGAACTTGAGTGCATCCAGGGGAGAGCAGAGGGGGGCAGAGATGGACAGAGTGGAGGGAGGGAGGGGAAACCGTGCTTGGGATTTATGTATTGTGAGGGAGAAGAATGCATTTTCAATTCAAATAAAATAAACTATAATTTGAAAATTAAGGTGATTCGGAAACAAACCTACAATAGATATGATCACGAAACATAACAAATATAAAATTTCATCATACCAAAAATTTGTTGCATTTAGCCTAATGTAACTTGTATGATTATAATAAAATTTAGAAAAAATAATCCTTCCAATAGCTTCATTGTCAATTAATGTTGGTAGTTATTCAATAACTGTATAACGTTTTACTTCTCCTTTGTACTTATGGAAATCAGCAAGCATTCATGAGGTCCAAAATAATTATTCATATTCTAGGTGAAAGTTGTGGATCAGAAGCCTAATGTGGTGGTGTAGAAATGTAACCACACCACTGGGGATACTGAATAAATTGAGTTTCATTGTCTATTCTGAGCTGTCTTAAGACTTTATTTATTTTTAATATGGGCCATTGAGATGGAGATGGCTAATAAAATAAACACTAGGCACTTTTCTTTTTACAAAAATTATTGTTTTTAAATTTTATATTGGTTATTTTATTTATTTACATTTCAAATGTTATTCCTCTGACCAATTTTTCCTCTGCAAACACCCTATCTCATCCCCCTCGCCCTTGCTTCTATGAGGGTGCTCTCCCACCCACCTACCCTCTCTCCCCCTTCACTGCCTTAGCAATTCCCTACCCTGGATCACCTAGTCTCCACAGGACCAAGGGTCCCCCGCTCCCATTGAAGCCAGATATGACAATCCTCTGCGACATATGCATCTGGAGCCATGTGTCCCTCTATGTATACCCTTTGGTTGATGGTTTAGTCCCTGGGGGCTCTGAGGTCTTTTAGCACTTACTTCTACTCATAGCCTTCTGACTCATTGTGTTTGATCCTTGGGACTGACACAGTAAAAGATAAGAACTGACTCCCACAAGTTTTCTGACTTCCAGATGCATGAGCACATGCACGTGCAAACACATGCACATAAAATCAATAAGAAATTAAGTTTAAAATTAAATTATATGAATGTGGGCTATTATTAGAGGTCCAGACTGCTCTAACGGAATGGAAGAATCCGTAGGAAGGAGGTTGAGGGTTGAGAGGACCTATACAGGAAGCTCAGGGGAGTCTATTCCCATTATTCTCTGCTTCTCACTTAGACTCACTTCTTGATGATGTACTTATCTTTCTGAGTCTAAGTCAAGGAATAATAATCAAGACAGAGTAAGTTCCTGAAACATTGTGCCTTTGGCCCTGGGGGTCCTTGGCCTGGCCCCAGGGCCAGAGGCACAATGTTTCTGGAACTAGCTAACCACAAAAATGTTTGTGCAACCACCTTGTGACTAACTTAGAACATTCTGTACTTCCCCATAAGGCAAATTCTTTCCATTCTTGTGGTTTTTTTCCTTTAAATACCCCTGACTTCAGCTGCTCAGGGTCGAACTCCTCTGCCCCTGCGTGGGTTATGAGCTCGACCCCAGTGCACTGGTCCCCTGTATAAACCTTGTGTGATTGAAAAAAAAAAAAAAAAAAAAAGGCAGAGCAAGAGGAAAAAAATCCATGTGAGAGAGACTAGGAGAAGGAAACATATAGAAAAGATGGGCACATTGTCAACTGAAGCACTGGGGAATTTTTATAAAGAAAATGTCAATTTGTCTTATAGCTGATTTCTGTACAATGTGTTTAGTATAGAGGCGTTTTTATACTTTTCTTTTTATCTGTATGTAAAACAAAAGATCAGAATATTTTTCATGTTACTTTGTCTCAGAATACATCTGGCATTTGGAGTGACCTTCTAATCATTGAACAGATTCAAAGGAAGTGGCATGTCATCTTTAAACACTAACAATCTTCAGGGAGACATGAAAGCATAGAAATCCTCAAAAGACATTTATAACACAGAAAACAACAGAGTTAAGCTATTATTTATGATTCTATTATTTAAGTATCATGAAATTTTAAGTTCTTCACCAGATGTTATGTTATTTCAATTACTAGTTTATCTACATCTTACTTTCAATTTTTATTTTAAAATTCTATACATGAATTAAATAATTAGAACAGCAAATTATGACTCCTTTTTATGCATTATACTGTTAGGTATACCTGTCTACTTATATGTCTTTCAGAAAAGTAAGATTTAATTACATATTATACAAAGTACACACACTATGAATGACTGATTTTCACAAGATTAACATATGTATAGAAACAGTTATTGCCTGGTTCAGAAAATACCATGGTGTTAAAACACTATTCAAATCTTTTAATTCAATCTGCATAGCCTTGAGGTTATTCTGCAAAGGATGTATCAAAAATACAAAGTTAGGAAGAGAAAGTTGGACATAATGTCATTTGGCAGGTCAAACTTGGAAGGTCATACTGGGCATCTGTTCTGCAGAAAAGAATCAGGTCCTTTGTGTACACATTGGTTATATTATAACAAAGCAACTTGCACATTTCAACATTTAAAATGATCAACTTTTTTCCTTCTAGTGAAAATCAAAAAACAAGAAATAAAAATAAAAATGTTAAAAATACAACACAGAATGTCAACTCCAAATATAACCCTTCATCTTCTGCTGATTCTCCCTTTGAGCAGCAGGGTTCAAGTCATCCCTAAGAAAGAATTTTATTTTAAAATTGTCACCTTAAACTGCAAGGACATCTGTTATGCATCACAATTAACACATGCTAAAGGAGAAGCAGTGTCCACTAAATGCTCACTTAATGCCCCCAGACACTTCAAACCGTCTGTAACTTCCCCTTTCCTTTTCTTCTTTCTTCCTTCCTTTCTTTCTTTCTTTCTTTCTTTCTTTCTTTCTTTCTTTCTTTCTTTCTTTCTTTCTTTCTTTCTTTCTTTCTTTCTTTCTTTCCTTCTTTCTTTCCTCCTTCCTTCCTTCCTTCCTTCCTTCCTTCTTTCTTTCCTCCTTCCTTCCTTCCTTCCTTCCTTCCTTCCTTCCTTCCTTCCTTCCTTCCTTTCTTCCTTTCTGCCAGCCTTCCTCCATTCCTTTCTTTCTTTCTTTCCCTTCCTTCCCTCCCTAGCTCACTCCCCCCTGCACTCCCTCCTTTCTTCCTTTTTCTTATTTTTTCTTTCTTTTTCTTAAACAAGAGAAAGTAGACAGATACATGGTGGTAAATACTAGCTTTTTGCATTCACACAGAAATATAGTGTAACCACTGAGTCCAATATGCAGAGAAAAGAAAAAAGCTAGAATTTTATGTGACACTAACACTAGGACCTATCAGAGCCAAGGAAGCTGGAAGATTTTTCTTATCTCCCTCATAAAGCAAGGTGGTGGGGTTGAAAGCTAAAGGGATTTGAGTCATATCTTAATGCTTCTGTAACTGAGTGATGTGCGTATAGTTTGCTACCATAGACTTGTACCCTTGATTTTTTTCCACATTTATTTTCTTTTATTGGATATTTTCTTTATTTACATTTCAAATATCATCCCCTTTCCCAGGTTCCCCTTGGGAAACCACCTATCCCATCCCCCCTTCCCCTGGTTCTATGAGTGTGCTCTCCCTCCTACCCAGCCACTCCTGTCTCCCTACCCTGGGATTTCCCTACACTGGGGCATCTAGCTGTTATAGGATCATTCCCATTGATGGCTGACAAGGCCATCCTCTGCTACATATGTGCCTGAGCCATGGGTCCCTCCAAGTGTAGTCTTTGGTTGGTGGTTTAGTCCCTGGGAACTCTGGGGGGTCTGGTTGGTTGATATTGTTGTTGTTCCTATGGGGTTGCAAATCCCTTCAGCTCCTTCAGTCGTTTTTCTAACTTCTCCATTGGGGATTCTGTGCTCAGTCCAATGGTTGGCTGCGAGCATCTGTTTCAGTATTTGTCAGGTTTTGGAAGAGCCTCTTAGGAGACAGCTATATCAGGCTCCTGTCAGCAAGCACTTCTTGGCATCAGTAAAATATCAGGGTTTGGTGTCTGTATATGGGATGGATCCCCATGTGGGGCAGTCTCTGGATGGCCTTTCCTTCAGTCTCTGCTCCACACTTTGTCTCTGTATTTGAGTCCATGAATATTTTGTTCCTCCTTCTAAGAAGGACTGAGCCATCCCCACTTTGGTCTTCCTTCTTTTTGAGCTTAATGTGGTTTGTGAATTGTATTGTGGGTGTTCCATGCTCTTTGCCTGTTATATACTTATTAGTGACTACATACCATGTGTGTTATTTTGTGATTGAGTTACCTCGCTCAGGATATTTTCGAGTCCCATCCATTTGCCTAAGAATTTCATGAAGTCACTGTTTTTAATAGCTGAGTAGTACTCCTTTGTGTAAATGTACCACATTTTCTGCATCCATTCCTCTGTCGAAGGACATCTACATTCTTTCCTGCATCTGGCTATTAGTGGAGCATGTGTCCTTGTTATATGTTGGAGCATCCAATTTGGTACTTTTTAAAAATTGGGCCTTCAGTTACCTAGGTATTATGACAGCACGTGCACCACCACTGTGTCACTGACCTGTTGTTCTAATGCCATCTGTACCAAGAACAGCTGCTGACATATCTTTATTGGCAATGTGAACTGGGCAAGAAGGTGGCAAAAAGTACACATTTTTCAAAAAGGTCGGGAGTACTCTGTCCCAGGTATTTAGCAGAAGCTCTCAGTTGGGAATCTGAACTGGGTGGATGAAGAGGTCTGCCTCCTCAGCGCCATTGTTCAGAAAATGATGTTTCAGGATGCTAACTGATGCATAGCTTTTCAATTCAGTAAATAGAGCTAAAATTAGATGCCACTTTTTCAGCGATGATTCACAGTGTGGTCAAATTCACAGCTTTTTGATGTATAAAACTTTATAAACGTATCTACTCCATCAATAGGCATAGTACAACCAAAATATGACTACTTGGATAATGTGTAATTTCTGAATAGAACTCTGTTTAGTAAATACATCATTGTATATGTCTGGAATCTTGTTCTAATAAAGGAACATAAAGATTAATAGAATATAAGAAAATATAAATGCCGTGGCAATAGGACCCTGGACCTTGCATTGCAGTTCAGAGTATATTCATGAGTCACAACACATGTCTTTGTTGATAGGATATTTCAGAACAATTTTATCTGTCAAATTCATCCATGGGATTGAAAGGAGCAGTCATTCTTGAGCAGAATATTATTATTCATTGAAATGTATACAAGAATTGACAATTCTTGCTTTTGTTAAATAATTTAAATTCCAGAGTTTTAGACTCTCCTGTGTATTTTGACAATTTCATAAATGTATACAGTGTTTCATCTTTAGAGTTATTTTTGATATTATAATGTTATCACTTCTCCTTTGCAATTTTAAATGTACAAATTATGATATATATGAACATGTACTTTTATTTCATTTGTTTTATGTAAGTAGTGAAATTTCAATATTTATTGTTAATTTTTAATCCTGAAGATCTTTAAATTCGTTCCATCTGTGGAATTAAAGCAACACAGCAAAACACAGTCAGTGTTAGCATAAAAGTCAGACTGGTGGTAGTTAGGGTGATATCACTTTTATTTTTTTTTATTTTTATTTTTTTGATACTTTTTTTACATTTCCAATGTTTCGCCCTTTCTAGGTCTCCTCTTTGGAGACCACCTATTCCTTCCCCCTCCCCCATCTCTATGAGGGAATTCCACCTCTCACCTACCCGCCCGCCCACTCCCATATTCCCACCTTGACATTCCCCTTTACTGGGGCCTCTCCTCTCCCTGATGGCCAACAAGGCCCTCCTCTGCCACATATGTGGTCTGAACCATGGGTCCCTCCATGTGTATTTTTTGGTTGGTGGTCCAGCCTCCAGGAAGACTGGGGAGGGGTTCAGGCCAGTTGACACTGTTGCTCCCTCCATAGGGCTGCAGACTCCCTCAGCTCCTTCAGTCTCTTCTCCAACTCCTCCATCTGGGACCTCACTTTCAGTCCAGCTGTGACTATAAAGTGAAACTTGGGTATTCCAAATGTTTCGGCTAATATCCACTTATCAGTGAGTACATACCATGTTTGTTCTTTTGTGACTGAGTTACCTTACTCAGGATGATATTTTCAAGTTCCATCATTACCATCAACCCCTATCCCCCAAGTGTGCAAAAGAAACCAAGTAAAGGCTCAAGACATATTTTTAGCCAAGAAATGAGAAACTGGTCACATTTAAAATAATGGCAACACGCCTCCACAGGAGCAAGGGCCTCTCCTCCCATTGAGGAATGGTTCCCAACTCTTCCTTGCTTGCTAATCTCACTTCCATCAATTTTTCTCCCATTCTGCATTTTTGTAACATAATCATGTATACGGCTCAAGGTGTATTTACTATGTTTTAATGTATAACTTTGAAGGCACAGAGGCCAATTATCTGAATGGTTTGCACTTCACACTATTGTATTGATGTCTTGATTAAAACATGAAAAACAGAATGACTAAGGAAAAAATGGCAACATCACCCTCATACATTTTGAATTGGCTGAAATTATTCATATGTAAAATCTGTGTTTATAAATTTTGAAAAACTTATCTATTCCCCTGTTTATCAAGTAAATTATAAGAATGTTTTATGAGAAAACCTTTATAAGAATTACTGTGTAGGCCTTGATTTTGATGAATTCTTTGGCAGATTCTGGGTAAGTACAGATAAATAAAATTCCTCATAATAAGATTATGAGAATTTTAAAAAATAAGTGTGTACCATAAGACTGTGTGGCTAGGAGAAGACTTGCATTTCTGTTTATGATTATCCAGTATCAGATAATAAACTCTCTGGAGCAAATTATGTAACTTTGTAGACAATACAACAACATTTTATTATAAATGTTTTACTTGTAATATAAGGAATTTAGCCTTAAAACATTATTATGTCAAGTATTCTAAAGGAGCATGTTCTAATGTAATTTCCGTAGATTATCTATTTGTTTATAATTACAGTTAGAAATTTAATTAGCTATCATTCTGTTGCTGACTAAATTACTCGAAAGTATGGATTCAGGAAAATAACATCAATGCAATCTTATTTCTAGAAAAGAAGCACAGAATATGGCAACTAAAGTGATGAGGTATGTTTCTGAACATTAGATGCAAATAGAGAGTAGGTAGGAAGCAGCTGGCAAAGAGCAGGTGAGCAGTGATGAGGCATTGAAACACAGTGGGTACCACAGTAAGATTCTGCAGTTTAGTGAATGGGAAAATGACAATTTGATCAATCAGTAGTTGTAAATAAGCAAAATGTGATACGTTAGCTCCCTCCTCTCACATTCAAATTATTTCTATCTCATATTATATACAAACAGTCTGATGTGTTGGAAATAAAAGTACATATGATAGAACAGGGAAACTTTAGAGATTTGAGTTTATGACTTCAATTTGTGCATAGATTTTTAAGCATCATGCAAAAAAAAACCTTAAAATAAAATATGAAATTGAATGTTAACATCTCCCCTCTGTTTAATAGATCATTGAATGTGAAAAAGAAACTCAGATAAATGAAGTGATTTGCTACAATTTTATATGTATATATATAAAATATATAATATATATTTATTTAAAATGTATAAAGAGTAAATACATATAAATTTATGTAAATATATATCAGAATATATATATGTGTATGTATATATATATGTCCCAGAAAATCACTTCTCCTTTTTTCTCATACACACACACACACACACACACACACACACACACACACGTCTGTGTGTGTTTATATATATCAGAAGAAATACTTATAATCACTAAGAACACCAAGTAATCTTTATGTGAACTATGGGTTAAAGATTTACTCCTTTTTTTTGAAATTAATTAATTAATTAATTTATTTATTTATTTTTGATACTTTATTTACATTTCCAATGTTTCCCCCTTTCTAGGTCTCCTCTTTGGAGACCACCTTTCCCTTCCCCCACCCCCACCTCTATGAGGGAATTCCACCTCCCACCCACCTGCCCGCCCATTCCCATATTCCCACCTTGACAGTCCCCTTTACTGGGGCCTCTCCTCCCCCTGATGGCCAACAAGGCCCTCATCTGCCACATATGTGGTCCAAACCATGGGTCCCTCCATATGTATTCTTTGGTTGGTGGTCCAGCCTCCAGGAAGACCGGGGGGCTGGGAGTCAGGCCACTTGACACTGTTGCTCCCTCCATAGGGCTGCAGACTCCCTCAGCTCCTTCAGTCCCTTCTCAAACTCCTCCATCTGGGACCTCACTCCCAGTCCAGCAGTTAGTGTAAAGTGAAACTTGGGTATTCCGAACGTTTGGGCTAATATCCGCTTATCAGTGAGTACATACCATGTTCATTCTTTTGTGACTGAGTTACCTCGCTCAGGATGATATTTTCAAGTTCCATCCATTTGCCTGCAAATTTCATTAAATCATTGTTTTTAATAGCTGAGTAGTACTCCATTGTGGATACAGACAATGTGATACATTTACACAAAGATTTACTCTTGATAAGGAAAGAATTCAATTACTAATTAATATACAATAACATTCCTCCTAAGACATCAGCAATGTACATAAGAGAAAATTGAGTATCTTTCTGCACACATTTCAATAGTGGAAATAAACGTGATAGAGAATGGCAGCTATGGACAAAGACTTCGAGTTTTATTTAGGGCCTGCCTTCAGCAATGTACATTTCTATGCCAGTTTGAACATTTATGCAACTCTATTTTCTAATGTAAATATCTTATTAATTGTATCCTTGTTAATTAACCTAGCACTGATACGTATGTTCAGCATAGGGAATAAAGATCACAAAACAGTACAAACTCTCATTCCTAATTAATTTAAAAAACTCTTGTTTTTTTAAAAAAGAATAGCCATAATATCTTCTAGCTGCATATTTTAGGAAATGAAACCATCAAGAATAAAATAGCCCAGGCTTTGTTTATAAGATATTGTGATGAGACAAATCAAGGATTTATTGTATCAATTATGTGATGTCTTATTTTCCAAATGGAATATCTGAAATGGTGTGGAATCATAGTTTCTACAGATATTTTGCACTTGAGTGTTTGGTCTTTGAATGAGAACAGTCAGTCAGAACTATTATATCTGGCTTGAGCATCTCTGAGCATTTATCTCCATTAAGAAGCAGAAACAATATAAGATCTGGAAGACAGGGAGTTCTGTCTTCTGGATATGGCATGGCTATTGCACTCATGAACTCAACAGCAGCTGCTATCATTATACAACATGCTCTAGACATATACAAGTTCCAGGCAGACAAAATTGCAAATAGATCAGAAGTTTCTGTTCTCGAGGAGGTATTACAGGTAATAGCTCCTGATGAAGGGAGAATCATTTGTTTTTTTTAGGTTGTTATCCCACTGTTAGGCTTTTCATATTCCATTGGATGCCCTCAAATCCGTGCACATATGGGAAGCATAATTGTACTTGGTGGCTTATTAAGAAAACTTTAATAATGAACACATGAGGTTGAAAGAGAGATATAGGAGTTCCCATAATTATATCTTACTGTATACATTAAAGAACACAAAGATATAGAAAAACCACTATATAGAGAAAGGAACAATGCCATCTGAAGAGCTAGTTTTTCAGAAGACTAGGGTTAAAGCTACAAAAGATACTACATAGCTTTTGAAGTCACAGCTTACACAAAACTCATTAAACTACATTGTATTGAATGAGAGGATTCATTCATATCAGCATGATTCAGGGGAGAGAACTGCACATGTTCATGGGAAGAAGATAAGGTGGGTTTGCAAATGAATATGTATGCTAGGATAGATGGTTGTGATTCTTTGCAAAGCCAGTCTCTAATGTTATGCATTGATGAGTTCAAGAACTCTTGTCATCAATATGAGTAAGTCCCTGAAACATACTGTTGAGGAAGAAGAAATCAAATTCAAAGGAAGATGTGGCATGCAGCACTGCGCCATACTGTCTAATGTTGGGCTTAGTTACTTGTTAAAGTAGAGACTGAAAGATAGTAGAATTGTTTCTGAAGTACTATCAGCCTGATATTTCCACTTTTTAAAATCTTTATTATATCGTCCTTACTTATGTCACTCATATTTTCTTTTACTTTTCTTTTTTTTTTTTTTTTTTTTTTTTTTTTTTTTTTGAGACTTCTCACTATGAACACATAACCAGCCTGGAAGACTCTATGTAGAGTAAGGTGGCCTCAAACTGTCAGAGAGCCATGTGTCTCTTCTTCCCATGTGCTGAGATTACTAGAGTATATCACCACACCCTTATAAGTATCTACTCTTATAAGTATCTACTATTATATAATTATCTTGAACATTTAATTATTGGATGCTTTTGTTCTTGGCTTTCTTTTCTGGGTGAAGTAAAGAACCTCATTAGAAAACAACAACAAAAACAAAATGTGCTATGACAGTGACAGGATTGTAACTAAACATTGCCTGTTTTTACTAATTCTCTTCATAGGTACAATTTACATTTGTCTTTTGAATATGGTTCTATTGTATAAGTAAAAAAAAACACAAAAATTCGAGTTTTATCAATAATTTTCTGCCAGCTTTTGTAATTTTTCCCTTTCTGCTTCTAAGAGAACTGTCACACCTATTAGGTCACCCACTTGTTATGGCTAAAAGAAACCTACTCCATACATAGTTGTAGTCCTTCATAAATCATCCAGTAATATGTAGATCTATGAAGTACAATTCAGTTTTTGGATATGACTGACTGAGACAGAGATAAAATAGAGATTTTCTTGACAGAAATAGAAAGAAGTTTTTTAGTTCTAGTAATAAGTCACAAGACAGTATTATATTCTCATCTTGATGCATTTGTTTTCTGTGATTGTGAAATATTGACCTATTTTTATTTTCTTCATATAAGGAGGATCACTTTGGGAATAAAAAGAGAATTCACAGCTAGAGAAGTTGCAAAAAATAGGACAGATCCACAAGGTGTAACTAGATTAATTCTTAAGCCCAGCTAGAATTGCAGTTGTGTAGTTTACAGATTATAATAGCCCCTTCTATACTTTCAGGCAAAACTTCCTTGGGTAAGCTCATTTTATTCATTTTATTCATTTTAGTGCCATGTGTTGGAATTGTCATCAGCAGGATATCATTCATTGCTTTAGGCATATATTGATGGGTACTGAGATAGCTACATGGACTGGCATTTCATGGTAGAGATTTCATGCCCACTCCCTTCATGTCCCTTCAAAAGCAAATAGTATTTTAAGTGAACTTCTAGACATAAGAACTTAGCTTCTGCCATTATTACTGATATTGATTAGTTTAGTGTCATCCAACAACTAAAATCAATTGTAAGTCAAAGGTAAGTTATTTTGTTCTTTATTCCACAGACCACATATTGTTTGGGAGTTGTTTTCAAGTAGTAAGAGACCAATTTGAGTATGTGTGCTTCTTACAAAGTTGTATAATCTTCCATCAGGTAATATTGATTCATTTTTAGTGAGGTTAGAAATATTTTCGAGAGTAGCTCTGAGTACAAGTAACCAGTCTTATAAGTCAATAATATCTAACGTTTCCTAGTGTGGTAAAGCAGAGTTATGAAAATATATTACATTCTGAATCTGGAACTTTTGGTAGACCTCACAGCCAGAGTTGATAATATATATTAAAGTCATTTAAAACATAAGATGCTGTCATATTGTGTACTCACCCTGTATGATTAACCTGCCTTTAGTAGAACAATGTAACAATCAACTTTACTTGCCTTGGATTTCCCATGTAATTAATTTTTACAACCTAAACTGATCCACAGCTTTAATCATGTTACTTATGTTTTCATGTTGTGATACATGAATAATTCATGTGTGTAAATAAATTGTGAAAATAATTTTCCATAGTAAAAATAGCAATTCTACCAAAGGCAATCTACAGATTCAATGCAATTTCCATCAAAATCCCAATATAATTCTTCAAAGACATGGAAAGAGCAATTCTCAAATTCATCTGGAAAGGCAAAAAAACTCAGAATAGGAAAAACAATTCTTAACAATAAAAGAACGGCTGGGATAATCACCATATCTGACCTCAAGCTTTACTAAAGAGCAATAGTGATAAAAACTGCATGGTATTGGTACAGAGACAGACTCATTGATCAGTGGAATAGAATTGAAGACCCAGAAATAAACCACAAACTTACAGACACTTGATCTTTGACAAAGAATCCAAACATATACAATGGAAAAAAGAAAGCATCTTCAATAAATGATGCTTGTCTAACTTGCTGTGTATATGTAGAAAATGAAAATAGAACCATATTTATCAAGTCCAAGTGGATTAAAGACCTCAACATAAAACCAGATACACTCAACATAATCAAAGAGATAGTAGGAAAAAGACCCGAACTCATTGGCACAGGAGGAAGTTTCCTAAACAGAACCCCAATGGCTCATGTTCTAAGATCAAGAATTGATAAATGGGACCTTATGAAATTAGAATGCTTCTGTAAGGCAAAAGACATAGCCAATAAGACAAATCTGCAACCTGCAGATTGGGAAAAAAAAATCTTCACTAGCCCAACATCCAATAGGGAGCCAATATCCAAAATAGAGGCAAAATATCATCTTGAGTGAGGTAACTCAGACCCAAAAGGACAGGCATTATATGTACTCACTAATATGTGGATATTAGTCAAAAAAAAAAGTACAGAATACCCAAGATACAGTCCACAAAACTCAAAAAGTTCAACAAGCTAAAGGGCCCAAGTGAGGACACCTCAGTCTCACTTGGATGGGAGTATAAAGCAATCACAAGTGGGGAGGGGGAGAGGGACCTGGGAGGGAAAGTGGAGGAGGGGGTGAAGAGGTGAACATGATGTGGTATTGGGTTGAGGATACAGGGACACACAGAGTCAGACAAGAGAACATTTAGGTAAATAATGACTCAGACTCATATGACAGAAGACAGGAGCCATGGAAGTCACAAAGAAATAATATAGATAGTTAAAATCTGGAATCATTTTTGATTAAAAGATACCAAGAGTAAATGGTGCATATTTTTTTCTTAATGTGGCACCTAGACATTATTGGTGACTAGCATATCACTAATGTCTTGAAATTGATGCAGTTAATATTTTACTCTACTTATAAGCAAGCCTAGATATTTTTCTAATTGTATACTTCGTATAAAACATTTTCTTTGTTAACACAAAATTAAATATTGACTTCTCCTGCAATAAAATAAATATGTGTAATTATTTCATTGGGACTTTGTGTATCTTCTAGTCACTTCAAGTAATCCAAGAAAGTTCAGGGAATGTTTGCTTAGGATAGTACCAAAGACCTGGGAGGTGAGAGACTCTCAGGACTCAAAGAGAGGGACCTTAGATGAAATGCCCTAGAGTGTGGAGAAGGAACTTGTACAGCCCACCTCCAGTAGAAAGACAGGGCATCAAGTGGAGGGATGGAGTTGCCATCCCACAGTCAAAAACTCTGACCCAGAATTGTTCTTGTTTGAAAGAACTGCAGGGACAAAAATAAAGAAGAGCCTGTGTGCAAGGAGGTCCAGTGACAGGCCCACATTGGGATCCAGCTCAAGAGAAAGCTCCAAGACCTGACAGTATTACTGAGGCTATGGTGTGCTCACAAAAAGGAACATAGCATTACTGACCTCTGAAAGACTCAACAACTGAAAGAGTCAGTTGCAGATATTTACAGCCAATCAATGCACAGAAGCTGGTGACCCCTATTGCTGAATTAAAGAAAAGCTAGAAGAAGCTGAGGAGGAGGGTGACCCTATATGAAGACCAGCAGTCTCAACTCACCTGGACCCCTGAGATCTCTCAGACACTGAGCCACCAACCAGGCAGCATACCAGCTGATATGAGGCCCCTGACATATATATACAGCAGATGACTTCAGGATCTGGACTCAGTGAAAGAAGATGCACCTAACCCTCAAGAGACTTGAGGCTCCAGGGAGTGGGGAGGTATGGTGGCATCGAGGTGAGGGAATGGAAACATCCTCTTGGAGATGAAGGGGGAGGTATGGGATGTGGAACAGTCAGAGGGTGGACTGGGACAAGGATAATGTTGGGATTCTAAAACAAAATTATTAAAGGATAAAAACAAAAGATAAACTCAATTTATTTCATGAAGAACACTTAAAAATCTCACAACTATATAGTATAATACTGTCCTGTCATTTATTTCCTTGTGTTTTACAGTTTAATAGAATGTTGTTCATTTGATCTAAGATTACACATATATGTATGAGGAAATACACTGTGGTTTTAAATTTATTTGTAGAATATTTTTTATTATACTTTGGAAGTTTTCAAAAGACCAAAATGTAAGTAATTCTAGAAAATATAGTTGGTACAGAATAATTTCTTATATGAATGTACTTCTTAAGAGGTAGAAGTTAAGATAAGTAATGCATAAAAATTGGCTCAGAATATTGAAATTATTTTAATTTAATATATTTTTATTCTAATTAATAGACATTATGGCTATAATCTCTCAGGACAATTTAATACCTCATCTATTGTACAACTGAAAGTACTTATTTATTTTTTTTTACACTACAGATTTTATCCCCCCTCGTCTACCCCCCTAAACTACTCTACATCCCATACCACCTCTCTAACCCCCTGTCTACATGAGGATGTCTCCACCCCTACCCACACCCCACCTGACCTCTAAAATTCCTGGGGCCTCCAGTCTCTTGAGGATTAGGTGCATCATCTCTGATTGAACACAGACCCTGCAGTCCTCTGCTGTATATGTGTTGGAGGCCTCATATCAGCTGGTGTATGCTGCCTGGTTGGTGGTCCAGTGTTTGAGAGATCTCCAGGGTTCAGGCTAATTGAGACTGCTGGTCTGGGTCACCCTCCTCCTCAACTTATTTCAGCCTTTCCCTAATTCAACTACAGGGGTCAGCAGCTTCCTTCCATTGGTTGAGTGCGAATATCTATATCTGATTCTTTCAGCTGCTTGCTAGGTCTTCCGGAGTGCTGTCATGCTAGTTCCATTTTGTGAGTGCTCCACAGCCTAAGTAATAGTGTCAGGCCTTGGGACCTCCTCTTGAGCTGGATCCCTCTTTGGGCCTGTCATCCTGAGTGAGATAACTCAGACCCAATAGGATATGCATGGTATGTACTCACAAATAAGTGGATATTACACCCCCCCCAAAACAAAAAACAAAAAAAAAACAAACGTACAGAATACCCAAAAATCCGTCCATAGAACTCAAAAAGGTCAACAAGCTGAAGGGCCCAAGTGTGGACACCTCAGTCCCTCAGGGGAGGAAGAGGAAGGGACCTGGTACAGAGAGTGGCATGGAGTTGTGTGGGAGAGGGGAACCTGATCTGGTATTGGGTGAAGGGAAAGGACTGAAGCCCTGAGGTCCAGCAGGAAGAATATTGTGGATACTGACCCTCTGTCAGATGTAGGGCTAGTGAAGATACTTTACCAATATGTAGTCTCCTGCTTTATCTTATTGAGAGTGTTCATTGCTTACACAAGATTTTCAGTATGATGAGGTTTATCAGCTGTTGATCTTAGAGCCTGATCCATTGCTGTTCTGCTCAGGAAAGTGACTCCTGTATGAACGTGTGCAAGGCTATTTACCACTTTCTCTTCTGTTAGATTTAGAGTATTTGGTTTTATGCTGTGGTCTTTGAAACACTTAGACTTGAGTTTTGTGCAGGGTGATAAATATGGATATATTTTAATTATTCTACATCCAGGCATCCAGTTAGACCAGTAGCATTTGTTGAAGATTTTTTTTAATCTTTTCTTTTTAATTGTATGGTTTTGGTTTCTTTATTTTAAAAAATCAGGCATCTGAAGGTCGTTGGGTTTATTTCTGGGTCTTTGATTCGGTTCCAATGATCAATGTGCCTGTCTCTGTACCAATACCATGAAGTTTTATCACTATTGCTCTGGAGTATACAGTTTGGGGTCAGGGATGATGATTCTCCTGAAGTTCTTTTATTATTATGGATTGTTTTAGCTATCCTGGGTTTTTTATTTTGCCATATGAAGATGAGAATTGCTCTTTCAAGTTGTGTTGGAATTTTGATGGGAATTGCATTGATTCTGTAGATTGCTTTTGGTAAGATGGCCATTTTCTGTCTTTTTAAAAAATTAATTAATTAACAAATTAATTAATTAATTTACATCCCAAACACTGCTCACCATCCCAGTCCCCCCTCACAGAGACCTTCTCCTAATCCCTCCCCTCTTCTCAAAGGGAGTGAAGCCTCCAGTATGCCCTTAACTTGGCACATTAAGTCTCTGCCAGAATAGGTGCATCCTCTCTCACTGAGGCCAGACAAGGCAACTTTGTCGGGTAAAGCATACCACAGTCATACTATAGCTTTAGGGAGAGCCTCTGTTCCAGTTGTGGAGGTCCCACATGGAGACTGAAGTATAAAATTGCTATATAAGTGCCAGAGGCCTCATTCTATCCCACTTGTGTTCTTGATTGATCCCAGAGGTCCAGGTGAGATGAGTCGGCTGGAATTTTAATGAGAATTGCATTGATCCTGTAGATTGCTTTTGGTAAAATAGTTATTTTCACTGTTAATCCTACTAATCCATGACATGGGATATTTTTCCATCTTCTGATATCTTTTTCAATGTCTTTCACAGGGACTTTGAAGTTCTTATCATACAGGTTTTTCACTTGGTTGGTTAGAGTTCCACCAAGTTGTTTTATATTTGTGGCTATTGTATAGGACGTAGTTTCTCTAATTTCTTTTTCAGCCCAATTATCATTTGTATAAATGAGTGTTACTGATTTCTTTGAGTTAATTTTTTTTTAATTACCTGTAGGTGTTCTCTGGTAGAATTCTTGGAGTCATTTATGTATTCTGTCATATCATTTGAGAATAGTGACTTTCTCATTTCCAATTTGTATTCCCTTGATCTCCTACTGTTTTCTTATTTCTCTAGCTAGAACTTCAACTGTTATATTGAATAGATACAGAGAGTGTGGGCAGTCTTCTCTTGTCCCTGACTTTAGTGGAATTCCTTTAAATTTCTCTTGATTTAATTTGATGTTGGCTATTAGCTTGCTGTATATTGCTTTTATTATGTTCTGGTATGTGCCTTGTATCCCTGATTTCTCCAAGACTTTTAACATGAAGGGGCATTAGATTTTATCAATACTTTTTTAGCATTTAATAAGATGATCATGTGCTTTTTTCTCCAGTTTTTTTATATGATGGATTATGTTGACAGATTTTTGTATATTAAACCATTCCTGCATCCATGGGTTGAAATGTACTTGATCATTGTGGATGATGGTTTTTTATGTGTTCCTGGAATTTGTTTGCAAATATTTTGCAAGTATTTTATTTAGTATTTTGTATCAATGGTCATAAAAGAAGTTGGTGTGAAATTTTCTTTCTGTTTTAAACTTTTGTGTGGTTTAGGTATCAAGGTTACTGTTACCACATAGAATGAGTTTGGCAGTATACCTTCTGTTTATATTTGGTGGACTAATTTGGGAAGTATTGATATGAACTCTTCTTTGAAAGTCTGGTAGAATTTTGCATTAAAACCATCTCACTCTGGTCTTTTTTTGGTTGGGAAACTTTTAACAATTACTTCTATTTCTTTAAGCTTTGTATAGGTGTTTAGATGGTTTACCTAATATTGAAATTTAGAACCTGATTGAACTGAAATAACTGATAATTAACTTTTGTAAGTGGTATCTGCCTAGAATATCATCCATTTTTTTTTGTTTTTAGATTTTATACTTCTGTGTAGTATTATTTTTTTTTTAGTAAGACCTAATGATTATTTTAATTTCCTGAGTTTCTGTTGTTATGTCTCCCTTTTCATTTCTGATTTTGTTAATTTGAGTACTGTACATCTGCTTTTTATTTAGTTTGGCTAATGGTTTTTCTATCTTGTTGATTTTCTCAAGGAAGCATTTTGTTTGTTCTATATATTTTTATTTTTGTTTCTAATTGATTGATTTTTAGCCCTGAGTTTGACTATTTCCTGCTGCCTCCTCTTCTTTTTCTTTGCTTCTTTTCGTTCTAGAACTTTTAATGTGCTGTTAAGTTGCTAGAATAAGATAGTTCCAATTTCATTATGAAGGCATTTAGTGTTATGAACTTTCCTCTTAGCACTGCTTTCTTTGTTTCCCATAAGTTTGGGTATGTTGTGCCATCATTTTCATTGAATTCTAAAAAGTTTTTAATTTCTTTCTTTCTTTATTCTCTGACCAAATGATCATTGAGTAGAGAGTTGTTTAGTTTCCATGAGTGTGTATACTTCTTGTTGTTTTTGTTGGTGTAGAAGTCCAACTTTAATCTGTGGTGATCTGATAAGATGCAAGGCATTATGTCATTCTTCTTTTATTGGTTTAGGCTTACTTTGTGACTGATTATATGATTAATTTTGGAGAAGGTTTTGTGCTGTGCTGGAAAGAAGTTGTATATTTTGTGTTCAAAATTCTTTTTGTGTGAAACATTCTGTAGATATCTTTTAGTTCAATTTGGTTCATAACATCTGTTAGTTTCATAACTTTTCTAATTCATTTCTGTTTCAATGACCTGTCTGTTGGTGTGAGTGGGGTAATGAAGTCCCACACTATCATTGCGTGTTGTGTGCCATGTGATATAAGCTGTATTAATGTTTCTTTTAAGAATGAGGGTACCTTTGCTTTGGGGGCATATATATTTACAATTGAGACATTGTAATGGTGAGTATTTTTTGAAGAGTATGAAGTAGCCTTCCCCATCTCTGGTTGATTAATTTTGGTTAAAAGTCTATTTTATTAGATACTACCATGACTACTCCAGCTTGTTTCTTGGGTTCATTTGCTTGGATAATCTTTTTTATAGCCCTTTACTCTGAAGTAGTGTCAAACTTTGTTGCTGAGGTGTATTTGTTGTATGCAGCAGAATAACGGGTCCTGTTTATGCATTCATTCTGTCAGACCATGTCTTTTTATTGGTGAATTGAATCTATTGATGTTGAGAGATATTAATGACGAATGATGTTGGTTCCTGGTTTTGATGCTGGTGGTAGTACTGTGTGTATTTGTGTGTGCATATTTCCCTTATTTGGGTTTTCTGTGAGATGATTAATTTCTTGTGTTTTCCTCTGTGTAGTTAACTCCTTGTTAGAGTTTTCCTTCTAGTACCTTCTTGCTGGCTGCATTAGTAGAAAGATAATGTTTAAATTTGGTTTTGTCATAGATGTCTTGGTTTCTCCATCTATGGTAACTGGAAGTTTTTCTCTGGATAGTAGTCTGGACTCACATCTGTGGGCTCTTAAAGTCTGGAAGACATCTGTTCAAGACCTTCTGATTTTTAGAGTATCTTTTGAGAAATCAAGTGTAATTCTGATAGGCCTCCATTTATATTTGTTTAGCTTTTTCCTTGTAGTTTTCATTTAATGTGATGATAGACACCACATAGTTGCTAGGTAAAAGTCAAGTAGTATAAGGTCATGCAGTGTGTTAGAGAGACTATTTGCTTCTCTCTCTCTCTCTCTCTCTCTCTCTCTCTCTCTCTCTCTCTCTCTCTGTGTGTGTGTGTGTGTGTGTCTGTCTTCTTATTAACACTGTTCATCACACAAACAAAGGATTGTGGTTTTTGGAGTGGCCAGAACATACCATCTTTATCTTTGCATAATTATTACGAAAGAAGACCATAGTGGCCTGTCAGAAAATCTTAAATCATTTTGTAGTATTTTAAGAAAAGTTATTTTGTAATAAAAATATATGGAATTTTACAAATATAAGTGGGTGATATAATCAAAGTATATAACCACATGTTTTTAAGAGAAATAAAAGGAAATGAAGGAAAACTGAAATAAAATGTTTTCTTAATATAAGAAACTTTATACAGTCTGAGATAGATTTGCCTACTTTTGAATAACATAAAATGGGGAGTTGGAAATAGTTAATATCTTCAAATTGAAAAATAGCACCGAAATTTAACTGAGCTGAACTAATTTGACTCTTGAGTAAAAATCTCAAGTACAAAATTACCTTCTAGTTTCATACCTAGCAATTATTTATGGCTGTCTCTAAACCTGTGAAATATGGTATCGGGCACCAAATTCCCACCGGACAGTTAAATCTTTCTACAGCCAAAGGCATTACTTCACTGTGTAATATAATTAGTAATAAAATTATTGAGATATAGTGAAAAGGAATCCATTAATCCAACTGAAGACTTGAATGAAAAGGCAAGCAGATTAAGCCCAAGAAAATCTATGTGAAAGCATTAAAATATAAAGCAATAGAGTTTTATATAATCATCAAGGAGTATAACTTGTAGTCTGCTTTTATATTTTTATTTAAACTTGGTAAGGCAAATAAAGTATAAAAAATAAGATATATGAAAGGAAGGATAGGGAAATATAACAACTGGTGCTGGCTGAAGATACCAGCTCTATGACTTTTACTATTAAGCTGAGTGTATAAGAGCAGGTGTGTGTGTGTGTGTGTGTGTGTGTGTGTGTGTGTGTGTGTGTGTGTGTGTGTGTGTATTCATGTTTTTACTGTTTGGGGTTTCATCTGGATAAAGTTGTAACAAATCCTCCAGTTTAGAAAAGTGAGAAAAACAGAATATAATAAGGAAGATGGTTATAAAATGTTAGTTTCTCCCCTAATTATTTTATTTCCTGATTATTGCTTTTACTGTATAATCAAATAAAGGATATATTTTGTTGCATCATGAAATTTCACTTAAACCATTTGAAATATTATTGAATAAATTATTTTGGATATAAGTTGAGGTATAAAGCTGTCACTACCCTCAAGGCAATGCTAGTGTATTTGGGAGGATAAAACATACTTAAGTTTTATACATAAAATAATGAGTTTTAATCAAAGTATGGAATGAAAATGATATTGCAAATCTTTTCAGAGGGCAGGACATTTAAGTGGGATATTTTATAACATATTATACAGGAAATTATGAATGTCAGAAGTGCAAAGTAGCAATAGAGATATCATTTATAAAACTTACAAGTTATATTTACGTGAGAAGAATAAGATTTGTGAGAGTGACTAGAGTTAATATGAGTAAATTTGAGTAAGAGAATAATCAAGTGAATTTATAAACAATATCTTGAGAATGCAAGGTGTAATGAAAAGATTGCTTTTGATTGTTCTAATTTTGGAAAAAAAGGTTTATTAATGGAAATAATGAGGACATGATTGTAATGATTCAGTCAACCAAATCAGTGCTGTTCCCTTCAAGTCTACAAATTAAATATAATATTGAACATTTTAATTTGTAATGATTTCATTATGGTTTGTACTCTAGAAAAATCCATTGTGATTAAAGGTTGGAAGGTGATATTGTTGAGAACTGATAGAGGCATGCACTTATCTTAGTGGGAATTATGATTATGAGCCTTCAGCTATTTTCTCTCTGCTTCCCTTAAATTTGTTTGTTCATGTGTGTGTGTGTGTGTGTGTGTGTGTGTGTGCATTTATATTCTTATTTCTTAAGGAATGATCTCACTATGCAGTCATGTCTGTCCTGAGATTTTCTATTTAGAATATGGTCTTTGAATTTTTGATCCCCTACCTCTACATAAAACTGGGATTCCTGGTACATATCAGCACACCTAGATTCCTTTTCACAATTATAAATATTTTTTGTCCCACATGTACTTTTGCTATGTGAGACTTTTGTACTGTGAAGCATGGTTAAATAATGAGATTCAGTGCAATGCTCTGGAGCCTACAGAACAATAAGGTAAGTGATAAGGTAAACTTTTTCTCTTTCCAAGATTACTTCTTTGATGTATTTCACTATACTGATGATATGTTGTCTTATATAGAAAACTGATAGAGTAATCATTTGTATGCCTATGTGTGAAGATGTACAGGTTCCTCTGGAATTGAATTACAGCAGAAGTTAGAAGTATTAGATGTGAATTATTATATTAGGAACTGTGTTAATGGCTACCTCTGTCTTCCATAACATAGAATCAGATTCATGGAGTTCATGTCATAGGAGTTTGTTAGACTACACCAAAATGATGAAGAACTAGTTTATCTTAAAAAGAAGATTTAAGGACAGCAATCACTCTAAATTTTGTGAGGGAATATCACTGGCCATTATTAGCCAGATGTACCATAACCAAATTGAATCAGTATCAAGAATGAAAGTTTGCAGCATGTCCAGAGAAAAATAAAGAAATATGTTAAGGGAGTCATCACTTCCTGTAATGTCCTAGAGTAATGGCTTGAAGCTTTCATATGTACTCTCATCACAGGTGGGTTCTGTTCTTGCAATGAATCAGCTCTTTTCATCTTGCCTGTTGCTTCATTTAGGTTAGGCATGTTTATTTTGCATCCATTTCACCATTGTGTCTCCAAAATACTTTGCTTTTTCTTTCTTTCTTTCTTTCTTTTTTTTTTTTTTTTGTCTTTTTATGTTATAGGAACATGGCTTCAAAAATTTACCATCAGTTTCGTATCAGTCTCTAGATATAAATTTCCAGGCAGCACTGAAATGTTTATGAGTTTGAGTCCTTTGGTTGGTAGAACAATGCAATCATTTATGAATCAGACAGAATTCCTTAGGGACAAGAAGAGTATGGTTAAGTTGTGGTCTGAAGGTTCATTGTGAATAAAATATTGGTTACCAGACTGATTCTGTTTGGAGGTGGCACAACATTTTGGAAGTAGGGCCTATAAAGGGGTACTAATGTCACATAGATATATCATTTTAAAATATGGTTGGACATGTATTTTAGTCTATGTTCCTGTCCAGTATGTATCATAGTGTTTGATCTCACATCTGCTCAACTGATATCTTTCATGAGGTACTGCATCTGAGAACTGAGGTAGTATTAACACCAAGCCCTTGCATCTGCCAAACTGTGAACTACATAGGACTCCTCTGAACTCACCTCTTCCCAGAATATCATTGTAATGAGAAAGGTGAACCAATATTCTGCATAGATCATTATCTTATTTATTTTATAAATAAATTTAAGTATACTCTTCTTTTAATAAATCAATAAGATTGTACTGAACTATAATGTGATATAAACTAAAAAGAAAAACAGCTATGAGTTCAAAATGGTTAATTTTGCTATTTTAGTGATGTCATAAATATACCGTATGCTGGTGGGAATGTATATGTACATACACATACAGCTTGTATGCTTGGTATGATATCTTTTCTCCTCATATTTAGCCAAGGATGGCTGATATTAGAGGCTGTATATCTGCATGAACTTCTAAGTTCACAATACCAGTGATCCAAATATATGTATCAGTTCGAGACACTTAACTTATATTCACTCATCACAATAGCATTGTGGCCTTTGAAAAAGCATAGAAATATGTGCTCTCCTATTCTTATGAAGTATTAATCTGAAATGTTCAAAGAAACTGCTATAGGCTATCTCAGTTTCATCTCATTGGTTCTGTAATTCATCATAATAATAGAAAATAGCAGAGAGAATATTGGTTGCATGAGACATGTGTTTTCAGAAGCTTGAGAGACAGTTCTGCCAAACTAGGTTTTGATGTATAAGTTGCAGAACCAAGATAACTCAATTTGAATCACTAAATATAAATTGAGATATTTAGATAATGAAATATCACCAAGTTGACACAGTATGTATCATGCTAGTGAAAAATATTAAGAAGAGAGAAAAGGGTTGAAAGTTATAATCAATGCTTCAAAAATTTATTAAGGAAGTGCATTGTATGAACAACTTTATCTTTGATCCATATATGGATAAAGATACTCCAGTGGTAACTGACATTTGAGATTGCAGTGTTTAATGTCACAGGCTATGAGCACAGGAGTTTTGGATCCATGTACAAAAGAGCAAAGATAAACAGAATTAGCGTGATAATACTCATAATACCATCTCCCAAAATATTCTATGGTTGCCATCAGATAATTTACTTGTGGTAACATTTTTTCACAGTGAGGGTACAAATATGACAATTTTTTTCACCCATGACTTTATTATTTGAGGTTTTTTTTTAAATTTATATATTTTTAAGTATTGAGACAGTTTTTCTTTATTGGATATTTTCTTTATTTTCATTTCAAATGTTATCCCCTTTCCTGGTTTCCTCCTCCCTTTCAGAAAACCCCTATACCATCCCCCCTCCCCCCTGTTTCTTTGAGGGTGTTGCTCAATCCACCCACCCACTCCTGCCTTCCCGCCCTTGAATTCCCCTACACTGGGGCATCTTTCGAGCCTTAATAGGACCAAGGAACTCTCCTCCCATTGATGCCTGACAAGGCCATCCTCTGCTGCATATGCGGCTGGAGCCATGGGTCTCTCCATGTATACTCCTTGGTTGGTGACTTAGTTCCCGGGAGCTCTGGGGTGGTCTGGTTGATATGTTTGTTCTTCCTATGAGGTTGCAAACCCCTTCAGCTCCTTCAGTCCTTTCTCTAACTCCTCCATTAGGGTGCCTTTGTTCAGTCAGATGGTTAGCAGCAAGCACCTGCCTCTGTATTTGTAAGACTCTGGCAGAGCCTCTCAGGAGACAACTATATCAGGCTCCTTTCAGCAAGCACTTCTTGGCATCCATAATAGTATCTGGGTTTGGTTACTGTATACTGAATGGATCCCCAGGTGGGGCAGTCTCTGCATGGCCTTTCTTTCAGTCTCTGCTCTACACTTTGTCCCCATATTTGCTCCCATTAGTATTTTATTCCCCTTTCTAAGAAGGATCGAAGCTCCCATATTTTGGTCTTCTTTCTTCTCGAGCATCATGTGGTCTGTGAATTGCACCTTGGGTATTCGGGGCTTTTGGGCTAATATCCACTTAGCAGTGAGAACATACCATGTGTGTTCTTTTAGGAAGGATCCCCATGATTCTTAAAAATATATCAAGAAAAGAATATCAGAAAAGGATTACAATAAAGAATACATTAAGTATGCAGGTCGTGGTAAAGCCATTACTTGGTGTAATTAAAAGGCATCAATACAAAAAAGAGTGGTTCTTCATTAAAATGTATAAACATAAAACTGTTATTATAACTGTAGAAAATACCATTAATTTACTCCTTCTTCATACTCCAGCCTTTTATTCTCAGCACAACTTTTTTTTAAAGCTTCAGTCTTTTTCCTAGAAAGGATAGATAATATATACAAGAAGGTTATTTTGTTTTATTTTTAGAAAGCTGTAATTCAAATATAATACAGTTATATGTTATTATATGGTAACCAAGACAACTTTAAATATATGTGTGTGTATGTATGTATATATTTTTTTATTTTATATTTTATATATTGTATATATGCATATGTATATATTTATGCTTTTGTTTTTGTCTTTTTTTTATTGGTACTGCACTGAGATGGATATTTTAGTTTGACATTTGTCATTTATATTCTATTATGGACCTTCTATTCATTAACAGATAAATGCTTTCAGTTATAGTTTTTAATAGTATATTTTAGCCGGGCAGTGGTGGCCTTTAATCCCAGCACTCGGGAGGCAGAGGCAGGCGGATTTCTGAGTTCGAGGCCAGCCTGGTCTACAGAGTGAGTTCCAGGACAGCCAGGGCTACACAGAGAAACCCTGTCTTGAAAAACCAAAAAAAAAAAAAAAAAAAAAAAAAAAAAAAGTATATTTTAAATGTCTATTATCACTAGTTAAATGAATACTAAAGTAATTTTATAATTAGATGATTCTATTCAATTATTATCACATGTGAACTTTTAACAAATAGCATTAATTATCATTTCTATGTGTTTTGGACTCTTAATTGAAGTCTTTAAATGATCAGAAACTCTTCAAAAAATTACTACTTACAATAATAGAATGAACATATTTTTATTTTTTAGATTTACTAATATTTTAGTGTAATAGTTTTACTAAAGTCAGAGTACAAATAATATCTTTTTCGGATATAAATTGTAATTAATTATTTTAATGATTTGTTGCATGATATTCTAAATAATAATGAAAGAACATTGACTTTTATAATGAATGTTTCTAAATTCTTAGTATAAAAACAGCATAGTTATAACACAGATATTCCACATCTTAAATAAAA
>CM052705.1:69370445-69400676 GCA_028551405.1 Uromys caudimaculatus | reverse complement strand
TTGGTTTTTTGAGACAGGGTTTCTCTGTGTAGCCCTGGCTGTCCTGGAACTCACTCTGTAGACCAGGCTAGCCTCGAACTCAGAAATCCGCCTGCCTCTGCCTCCCAAGTGCTGGGATTAAAGGCATGAACCACCACTGCCCAGCTACTACTACTACTTCTACTACTACTATTACTACTACTCCAATTACTACATTCGCGCACATGCACACAAAAACACACATGCATCAATACAGTCTATATTTCACATTTTGAGAATCAATTAACTGATTAAGTAGATATTTTCATTAAGTTTCAATTTTTGATTTCTGGATAGTTTTATTTTTCTTCAGTCATTCTTAGACATCAGAAAAACACAGTTGTTATTTACATTTGTGATATATTTAAATACTTTGTAAACATACAGTGAATTGGTTCATGGTCTGCATAGAATCAAGGGTGCTGACCTTCTATAATTCTGAAAACATATCATCAGTCAACTTGACTGCTTCTCAGATGTTTCTTATATTTTTATGACAGAAATTCCATAAAGACTGGAATTTCATAAATCATATTTTGAAATCATGAGCCATAATTTGAGATTTACATAAAAATAATGAATATCCTTTTTTCTTTATATAATAATTTAATAAATACAGGATGCTAATAAGATTGAGATATAGACCACTATATTTTTAAAAGCTATGAAATGGCATCCACATGTTTAATTATAAATTTTATAAAATATATGATGAATAAAAGTAGTTCTTATTACAAAAAAGTCATCTGTTGCTAAAATGTTATTAAAAATGATCTGTTTTAACTCAAATGTATGATCTCAGGAGATTAATTACAAATTAACATAACAATGATATATCAATAGTTTCTTCAGATTTCTATACTTCTTATACTCTTATTTGTATCTTTAAACCCCAAACAGTTGGCAGGCTGTTATTTTACTTCTGTTTACTTCTGTTTGTGAGCATTTTCCTGAATTATTCACTGAACTCACATAATGGATTCAAAGTAATGCAACCAATAAGTCCATGATACATTTTTCCTTCTTCTTCAACATTATAATTGGCAGAAGGTCAGAGGGGCTATCAGCCTCCCCGTCTTACAAGAACATTACTCAGACAGCGGTCTACAGTCTTGTGCCTTTAAAGATATGTTGGATGATATTTTATACAGACTAACAGTGAAACTGATTATCAAAAAGAGAAATCTTCATGAATCTGTGGAGTTCCTAGGAAGATGATGTTAATAATAGATAGTTGTAATGTTTCAAGTAATCTTATGTATATAGATTTAATGTACAGTTTTAGAAATGTTATGTATGGATAGATTGTCCTTAGTAAGTTACTTATAAATATAGTAAGTTGTTTATAAATATGTTAGATTTTCTTGGAGGAGGGAGGGAGGGACCTGGGAGGTAAAGCAGATGGGAGGATAGGGGAACATGATCTGGTATTGGTGAGGGAAATGGACTGAAGCCCTGAGGGCCAGCAGAAAGAATGGGTAAAGGGAATCTAGGGAGGTATGAGATTGGGGGGACCCTCCAGAATGTACCAGAGATCTGGCAGATGAGAGACTCTCAGGAATCAAAGGAAGGGACTTTAGATAAAATGCCCAACAGGGGGAAGAGGGAACTTGTAGTGCCCACCTCCAGCAGAAAGACAGGGCATCAAGTGAGGGATGGTGTTGCTATCCCACCGTCAAAACTCTGAACCATAATTGTTCCTGTTTGAAAGAACTGCAGGGATGGAAATGGAGAGGAGTCTGAGGAAAAGAAGTTCCAGTGAGAGGCCCTAAGTGGGATCCAGCTCAAGGTGAGGCCTGAAGGTCTAATACTATTATTGAGACTATGGAATGCTCACAAAAATGGACCTATCGTGACTGCCCTCTGAAAGACCCAACAAAAAGCTGAAAGAGTCAGATGCAGATATTTGCACCCAACCAGTGGACAGAAGCTGTTGACCCCTGTGGTTGAATTAGGGAAAAGTTGGAAAAAGCTGAGGAAGAGGGAGACCCTGTAGGAGGGACAGCAGTTTCAATTAACCTGGACCCCCGAGATCTCTCAAACACTGGACCACCAACCAGGCAGAATACACCAGCTGACATGAGGCCGCCAACACACATACAGCAGAGGACTGCCGGGCCTCTGTTCAGTCAGACAAGATGCACCTAACCCTCAAGGGACTGAAGAGGTCTGGTGGGGTGGGAGTAGGGTGGAGACATCCTCTTGGAGACAGGGGAAGCAGGGAGGAGGTGTGGGATGTGGAACAGTCAGAGGGCAGACTGGGAGGGGAGTAAAATCTGGAGTATAAAAAAAAATAATAAAAAAGAAAAATAAAAAAAAATTTAGATGTTAACGAATGAGGGCATATGATTATTATAAGAGTAAAAGATCAATCTTAATAAAATATAAGTTAATTAGGCTCTTTTAAATAAAACATATTTAATGAAAATATATGCTTAATACTAAACAGAAGTTAATAAAGTTAGTATATGAATTTCTAGGCTATCTGAATCCTTTAATGTATGTCACCCACCTCTTACAACATCTCTGTGTGTTTCTGTGTGAATGTGTGTGTGTGTGTGTGTGTGTGTGTGTGTGTGTGTGTGTGTAGAAAGAGATATAATGAATGTTTTGTATAGATCTGTTTTCAAGCCATTATCATGGAAAATTAGTATCTTTATCTAAATTTCTACACCTTTAAAATTAAAAACCAAAAATAACATTAAGATTATGAACAATCACTGAGAATTGCTTGGGTTCTTCACTCTGTTCAAGTAAAGCCATGAGTTTAAAAGAAGCATCTTTGAGAGCATTTGGCACTCAAGCTGTGAAGGCTCTCAGGCAGACTGCCTTAGAAAAGACTTTTGAGAGGAGGTTGAAGTAGCAAGATTCCAAGTTCAAGAACACTCTAGTTACAACTCAAGTTCCAAGTTGTCTTCAGTTATGTAGAGAGGTCAGATCTCAAGCTAATTTAAGCAAGCATAAATGAGGCAAACAAATCTCTCTCTCTCTCTCTCTCTCTCTCTTTCTGTCTGTCTCTTTTTCTCTCTCCCCCTCCCTCCTTCTCTGCCTCCCTTCTCATATACAAGGAACAAGAGAGAACAAAGCATCCATATATGTTATCAGTCTCCATGAGTTCATAAGTGCATCAGTTCTGTCCAGTCTGATAGACAATGCTTCTTTATTGTCACTCATCCCCTCTGTCTCTTACTATCTTTCTGCTTATCCTTATGCATAGCTCACTATTCTCACGGTTTAGTCTTAGTGTAGATATCACATTAAGGACTGAGGTCAGGTGGGGTGGGGAGTGGGGGTGCAGACATCCTTGTGGAGACAGTGGGTAGGTAGCAGGTATGGGATGTGAAACAGTCGGAGGTTGGCGCAGGGGGGATAATATCTGGAGTGTAAAAAATTAAATAAAATAGTTTTAAAATTAAAAAATACTAAATCTAAAAAAAGAAAATAAAAGGACTGAGTGTTCAATTTTATAAATCATAAATGTAACTTGAAAGTAAATAAATTCCCAGATAAAAGAAAACAGGTAATTTACCCTAGCATATTCCCATAAAATTATTCATTAGCATTCTGTAGGACTATTTCAAATAACTATTTAGTGGTAATAAAGAAAACTTTAAAGGTAAATATTTCATGCAAACAAATTAGAACAATATCAATAACGGGGCAGAAAAGATATGTTTCAAATATGCATTACAATTATTTCTAATTTTTAAAAGGATTAAAATAAAATGTTTTTATGGTCTGGTATTATTTAATAGAACATTTAAGAAGATTTATGCATTAATGAGTTGTGCACATATAGAGCTCTAAACTTGCAACTAAAATAATATTAGAAAGCATAAATACGTATGTTGCTGGATAGGAAATATTAGAAGTAAAAGAAGTGGCAAGAACAAAAAGTCATGTCTCTGTGCAAAAAAGTGACTGAATGAAGGTAAAAGAACATCATAGCCCTGGGCTGAAAACAGCCCTATGAAATTGTTCGCTGAGAAATAAATCCACATATAATTATACTTAGTAAATCCTTAGTAGTTAAGATAGGACATGTTAGTTTAGAGGTAGAATAATTTCATATCTCTTACATAATCAATTTATATATCTCTCTGTATTATCTTGAATTAAGATGTGATACATGGTTTTCCATATAACATTTTAGCAAAATGTGCACTTTAGTTATGACATATAGAGTCAGATAATGATAATAAAAGATATCAGGCTTTTTTTATATACTGGATATTTTTCCAGAAAAAAAAGTCACTAAGTGCTGAGATAAAGAGTTTTAATTTTCAGATACTATCACTGGACCAATGATAGGTCTGAGTTTTATCTCAAAATGACTGGTCCCAAATCATGTTTGTCACATCAAAGCTTAATTTACTTAGGCCCCTTGGTAAATAGAAGACAGCACATCTTACTGACTCAGGTCTTCCTTCTCAGTGCATTGGAATGTGGAAGAGAAAAAAAACATTTAAATGTTGAAGGGACTTAAAGTAAATTTTCTGTGGTTAAAATTCCAACCATTTGACTGCTTATTTAAAAAAAATTATAAACTTTAGGAGAAATGATTAGTTTCTAGAAAATAATGAGAAAACAGATTAGTGAGAATTATCAATGAAAGGTTTAGACTTAAATGGAATATGATTCCTACAATTTAAATCTTATTGTCCCATGATAAGAGAAATAAAGAGAAATGCCATACTTCATTTGAGCCATTGTAAAAGAATAAGAGAATGGTTTATTTATGGTTTATTTCTCATAGTTCTGATGATCCATGAAGTGTAAGATCAAATAAATGGGAAGTTTAATATTTGATGACGGCCACTGTCATCATTCAAAGACAGTGGTATGTTAGGCTGTGTCCCTATACGGTAGGAAATTCATTGGAATCTTTGTTGTACATGTTCTTATCTCTTTAATTAGCGATTCCCACTTCATGTTCTGGTCACCCTATAATGTCCCATATGGTAGCATTTTGCAAAAGATCCTTGAGTTTCAATATAGGCATTTTAAAAGGACACAGACTATAGTCCTATAACCAGAACTTTTGTAGAGATTAATACAGTTGATTCTTAGGTGAGACACCTAACCATTGCTCTTAAATTACTGAAAGATAAATTAGTCTTAGTCATTTAAAGCTTAGTTTCTCCGAAAAGAAAATGTCCAACAGAGTCAATCAAAACAAGATATTCATATGCGAGTATTGAAAAGGTCTGCTATTCGTATCTCTCTTTTAATTGTTTAAATATTTCTTTATTTGTTATGCATTGACCCCTTCAAACTGATCAAGAGTCTTACTTCATCCTCATTTTACAAGCCTCTAAAATTGTGTCATGTTTCAATTATCCACAAAACTTCTTTCAGTTCTGTATCCAAGGATTTTGTACTTTCTGACATAGAATCGCCAAATCCCCTTTATTGTGGGAGTGTACTCTGCACTCTGTTTCTAGTGATAGTGGATAGAATGCATCCTGCTCACCACCTCTGTTACCCTATAGAAGCTATGGATGCCTTGCACAGAATCTCCCCACGTTTTCACTTCCATTTCCACCTGAGGACTTGAGGCCCCAGCTTTCATATCTAAGCAGTTCTATCTGTCCCACTTCATAGCAGAAGAGTTCTGAGTTTTCCAATACATGGTCTCTGTTTTGGTTTATAATATTACACCCATTTAATAGTTTTCTCATCACCAAAATGGTACCTAAAAGGTTTTTCTTTAAAGATCAGTGTAGGAAAGATCAGGTAAAGTTACTATTGGCTCATTGAAATTCCCCAAGTAAAAAATTCTCAAACCTTCCTGATACTTCTTAGCCAGGGTTGATTAAAATATGTGCAGAGTCAGCTAAATCAAAGTGAACTACTCATAAATTATTAAATAGGACCTAAATACTTAAATTGTAAGATATGAAAGCTGAAATGTGCCATTGATCAGCACTCCTCTAGAGATTTCCTCTTAGCTGCTCCTCCTGAAAGTCTTGGAAAAGGCTATGTCCCTAGCCAAGCTTTTATGTCCAATGTTCTTTTCTCTTCTTTTATTTAAAGGAAAACTTCCATTAACCAAACTAGAACTGAATGTCTGACAAGAGCATTTTCTTCAGTTCCATTGAAGATGGAAACAATCATTACATCAAGAAAATATGTAACTAACTCTCCTCTGGCAAGTGAGGAGATATGGTCACCTTTTCCTTGATCATGTTCAGTTAGTCAGTTTCCATCCATAAATCTAAACTAAGTACATTATTCTGACTTTCATGTAATTGGTGAGAGTTCCATCATTCTCAAACTTGATTTCTCTATTACATTTGTCATTACGGATTGTACTTGCCTTCTAACAGTCTCTTTGGTACATCTGTTTCTTTTTAAGTTTTCCCTACTGCCTTACATTTGTAGTCATTTGTTTTGGGGGACACAGTTCACCCTGGGTCTCTGGCATTTATGAACACCTTGTGTGTGATGAGGTAATAGCTTTGCTTCTTTATACCTGTTGTAGAATACCTAAGTACAAACAGCTCTTAGAATACCAGGATGGTGTTTCTCTAAAACAAAGGGTAGATAGCCGTTTGATGTAGTTCAACCGGAAAGACTTTCACCTCACAAAACAAAGATAGGAGGATAATTTTCCCTTTAAGAATGTTTGTTGTCCCTCACATCAGGGTTCTGTCCCTGTACTTTACCACAGTCCAATGCATGTACTGAGTCCTTTTGCACTTGTCTTTCACATTTAAGGAGTAACACTTAAGGGATTGCTGCCAACATGTTGATACTGAAGGTGCTTGATCCAGGAGTCTATCCTATAACCTCTCAGAATGCTAACTAAACCTTGGAAGTCTATTTATTTTTAAAATTTGACTTTCTAGCAAGTAAATTCTGATATCTTTCAAAGGTGTCAACCATCCTGCTTCTCTTTACAGCAATGTTTCAAATGAACTCATTCTTCTTTCATTGTGTTAGCTTAAGACATCACATATGTGGATAGTGTGCACCCAACATAGGCTGGCTAGTTCTGTGTCCACTTGACAGTCGCTATAATGAACTGAGAAGAGGTAACAATAGCTGAGATTATGCTTCTACAGGACTTGGATGTAGACAAGTCTACAATATATTGTTTTGATTAACAATTTATGTGGGAGGGCCTATCTCCCTGAGACCATCATCACCCCTAAGAACGTGGTCCTGGCTGTACAAGAAGGGAGCCTGTGCAGTCCACGGGGAGTAAGCCAGTAAGGAGTGCTCGTCTATGGCACCTGCATCAGGTCCTGCCTACAGGCTCCTTCCCTGCCTTCCTTCCCTGGATGGCGGACTGACTACAAGCTATGATATGAAATAAAACCTTTCCTCCTCAAGCCCTTTTTGTCATGCTTTTTATCACTCCAATAAAAATCTGATAAAAATTCTGGAAACCATAATTCGCACCCAAAATTACCTGATAGGTTAAAAATAAAAACCCTGAAGAATCATTATGAGATAAAGAACCTCCCAAACTGTCCTTGAGTTCATCCTCTTTTGGTCAGGTTTGAGATCTGCCCTCAGGGACTGTTTGTATGTCCACTGTAATTCCATTGGAGAAAACAAATGTTTCTTTTTCCATAATTAAGCATTTTTTCCATTTGTAATTTATGAAAAATAACTGGTAATTTAATTGATAAATACTTTTCTGAATCTTCAGTTAATACTTTAGAGCAGTAGTTTGTATTCTTCATATCTTATTACATATCTCATTTTTGTCTTACATTGGTAGTCTTTCATCATTTTCTTCTTTTTGTAGAATTTGAAATAAAGTTTTTGTTTCCATCTTGTATGATTTTTTCCTGTGGAGACACTAACAAAGTTCTACTGACAATAGACAAGGTATCTATGACAAACAAAAAACACAAAAATCACCCAATAATAGCTTAATGAATAGAGAGTTTATTGAGGTTATTTACAAGAGTTTCCGTGGGGGCTTCTGTACAGTAAAATAGATGGCACAGCCTCAAGTGCGTCACTGTAACATCCATCCCTGCACACATGCCGACTCATGGAACATGGCATTCCTGAAGCTCATCTGCAGGACTTGCAAACCAGCATACATAGTCAGAGACCTCACTCTAGAAAACATTGTTACTTTTAAACCCTGTGGCTATGCCTTGGGAATGTCATAGTACTGTAATACTTAAGAGAGTAAATAAATAATTTATTATTTTAACTTATACATTATGATTTTATTTAGTTCAACCTAATACTTTTAGGTATTTCTATACAAGAATCAACACATAATCAACATCTAATATATTTTTATATTTATGTTGACTTTTCAATTTTAACAAAGATAATTCATAAGACAGACCTCAAAATTTTAGAGACACAAATGCATCATTATTACTCTGAAAATATAACTTAGATTTAAATACAACCTAGACTGTAAAATTTTCTTTAAAAAATACTCCATAGCGTGTGCACTCCACATCATGCAAACATAGATACATACATACATACATACCTACATACACACACACACACACACACACACACACACACACACACACACACACACACACACACACACGTTCTCTCCCTTTAATCAGGGCAACGGCTAAATAATGCAAGTGGGGCCTATCATGAATGCCCTCTGAAAGGACTAACAGCAGCTGAGAGATTCAGATGCAGATCCTTATATGCAACCAATGGACAGAAGCTAGGGATCCCTGGGGTTGAATTAGGAAAAAGCTGGAAGAAGCTGAGGAGGAGGACAACCCTATAGGAAGACTAGCTGTCTCAACTAACCTAACCCCCCCCTCCCCAGATCTTTCACACACTGAGCCACCAACCAGGCAGCATACACCAGTTGATAGGAAGACTCCAACACATATACAGCAGAGGACTGCCAGGTCTGGCCTCAGTGAGAGAAGATGCACCTAACCCACAAGAGACTTGAGGATCCAAGGAGTGGGGAAGTCTGGTGGGGTGTGAGGGGGGCGATATCCTCTTGGAGATAGGGTCCAGGAAGGTGGTGTAGTCTGTGGAACAGTCAGAGGGTAGACTGGGCATGGGATAAAGTCTGGACTGTAAAAGAAGATTAAAGAATTTAAAAAAAGAAAAAATAGAATGTAAGTCTCTTGATGAAAATATATTTTCAATGTCACTTACTCACTTGGACTGGATTTTCATAATAAACATATTTCCCTTTTCAAATTAAAATAAATAACATAAATCAAATTGTTATTTCTACAGTACATGAAGTTATTCCATCCTAGCTGTAAAATGTTCCGGAAACAATAAAATCCCTGAGTTTTGTTGTAGAATAGTGTTTTCTCTTATTCTCACAGTTATTTTCTCACAAGCAAGCTATATCCTACTTATTTTACATAACACAGCAGTATAAATTATTACTGCTAAAATCTTAAAATTTTCTGAATTTTGATTTGGCATAATCAATTCTAGGAGAATGTAACAATGTAAAGAGCAGTCCCGCACTTTATCATTGCTTTGGATGATATAAAAAAGGATTCATACATTATGTACATGATCCTCTACACTTACACTTGGTAAAGATTGAAAAATTAAAAACTGCACAGAAGTTTATACTGTTTAAAAGCAGATGACACGTAAGAGCCACTCAAGTTGCAGAATTGTGAACACGCAATTATATCCCCCACACTGTGGAAAGAAATTAGGTGTTTGAACATCTGTAATGTACCTTTTATTTGGTATGTTTAGGCTTTCATTTTCTCTTCGTGGAGTAATGCTGATGGAACAGTGTCTGTCTCTGTTTAATCTGAACACAGTTTTCTTTCTGTATCCAAGTTAAATATAAAACCCAAAATGACTCCCAAACCCCCAAAAGTGATTGTGCTATCTATTAAAATAAGATACTTCTATTTCTGATGCAAGCACAAGTATGTTTGTTGCCTCTGTTTTTAAAGTTCAAATATTTTTTCCTATTACTATTATTAGGATTTCATTTGAAATTTTTACAGAATATATTTTGATCATAGTTTCCACTCTCCAACTCCTCCCAGATCCTCCTGTCCTCCTACCCACCCAAACTCATGTTTTCTCTCCATCTCTTTATCAAAACCATAACAAAATAAAAATTAAGAAGATATGAGCAAACAAACTGAAAATAAGATAGAAACCAATAAGACAAAAATATCAAAAGGTATGAACATGCACAAAAATACCTATGTCTCATTTTTTTTAAATTCTATTTAATGTGTTTTTTTTTACACTCCAGATTTTATCCCCTTCCAGGTCCACCCTCTGTCTGTTCCCCATCCCATACCTTCTCCCCACCCTCCTGTCCCCACAAGGATGTCCCAACCACCACATTTCCCCTCCCACCAGACCTCTCCACTCCCTGGAGCCTCCAATCTCTTGAGGATTAGGTACATCTTCTCTGATTGAACCCAGACTCGGAAGTCCTGTGCTGTATATGTATTGGGGGCCTCAGAGCAGCTGGTGTATGCTGTCTGGTTGGTGGTCCAGTGTCTGAGAGATCTCGGGGGTCCGGGTTAATTGAGGCTGCTGGTCCTGATGACCAGCTAATCCAGGTCATCAGGCTTGTCCCAGAGTGTGTTTGATATAACCAATGACATTCCATACTAGATAATGGATTGCCATTTGTCAATAGCTTCCATTATAAATAACTTTTTCGTTAGGAGTTTTTTTTTTTTTTTTTTTTTTTTTTTTTTTTTTTTTCCTCTTTTCTTCTGGGCACTGGGATTTTGTCTGGTGTGGATCTGCACAGGTCTTGTGCAATGTAGCCATGTCTGTGGAGTTGATGTGCATAGCAAAACTGTTGCTTCTGTAAAATTCTGTTTCTGGAAGTCATCTACCACCTCTGACTCTAAATCTTTATGTGTCCACATTGATAAAGACATGTCATTTAGAGATGAGTGCCCTAAAACCTCTCACTTCTGCAAATGTCTGGTTGTGTTGGTCTACTTCTAAAGTTTCTCTGATGAGATGTGAGCGAGGATCTAATATATGGGTAAAGCAATAGGACATCACAAGACATTTTTTGCTGTGTTCCTTTAGTTAAAAAAATAATAGTAGATTTCTTCAGAACTGCCCATATTTTAAATCTTTATAACAAAACATTATAAAAGACTCATTCTTGGCATCTACTGAAATGTCAGTGGGATAGAATTAGCTATCAAAACTGTTATCAGAATGATTTACATATGAAGCTCTTTAGATGAAATGATCTGCTACACTTAAGTTATAGCACTTCCTCAAAGTAAAAAGAGAAAATAAGTGCAGATTTAGGTAGGGCTGATTTTGTGAAATTATTCTGACAGTCTGGTACCTTACTGATCAGGACCTAGAAAAGTTACCATATTTATATAATTTTTTCATATAGACCTAGGCTTAAACTACATATTTAAAAGCAGCAACTGAATTATGGCTAGAGTGAAAAAATGAATCACTGTCCACATTCCTTCTAAATTGAAGAGTGGAAAAGACATGCTAATTCTTTTTTTTTTTTCCTTTTTTCTTGGATATTTTATTTATTTACATTTCAAATGTTATCCCTTTTTCCCCTCTACAAACCCCCTATCCCATCCTCCCTCCCTCTGCTTCTTTGAGGGTGCTCCACCACCCACCTACCCACTCCCAACTCACCACACTGGCATTCCCCTACAGTGGGGAATGGGGCCTTCACAGGACCAAGGGCTTCTCCTCCCACTGATGCCAGATAAGGCCATCCTCTGCTACATATGCAGCTGGATCCATGGGTCCCTCCATGTGTACTCTTTGGTTGGTGGATTATTCCCAGGGAACTCTGGTAGGTCTGGTTGGTTGATAGTGTTGTTTTTCCTATGGGGTTGCAAACCCCTTCAGCTCCTTCAGTTCTTTCTCTGACTCCTCCATTGGGGATTCCATGCTCAGTCCAATGGTTGGCTTCAAGAATCTGCCTCTGTACTTGTCAGGCTCTGACAAGGAGACAGCTATATCAGGCTCCTGTACTTATTGGCATAGTATCTGGTTTTGGTGTCTGTATATGGGATGGATCCCCAGGTGGGGCAGTCCCTGGGTGGCCTTTCCTTCAGTCTCTGCTCCACACTTTGTCTCCATATTTTCTCCTGTGAGTATTTTGTTCTCCCCTTCTAAGAAGAACCGAAGCATCCACACTTTGGTATTCCTTCTTCTTGAGTTTCATGTGGTCTGTGAATTGTACCTAGGGTATTCTGAGCTTTTGGGCTAATATCCACTTATCAGTGAGTGAATACCCTGTGTGTTCTTTTGTGATTGGCTTATTTCACTCAGGATGATATTTTCTAGTTCCATCCATTTGCCTGCAAATTTCATGAAGTCATTGTTTTTAATAGCTGAGTAGTACTCCATTGTTTAAATGTACCACATTTTCTGCATCCATTCTTCTGCTGAAGGACATCTGGGTTCTTTCTAGCTTCTGGCTATTATAATTAAGGCTGCTATGAACATAGTGGAACATGTGTCCTTGTCATATGTTGGAGCTTCTTTTGGATATTTGCCCAGGAGTGGTATAGCTGGGTCCTCAGGTAATACTATGTCCAATTTTCTGAGGAACCTCCAGGCTGATGTTCAGGAACCACCAGACTGATACACAGACTCTTTGGAAGTTAAACAAGTAATGTGCACATAAAGGTTGGGCAGAGTCTGGATAGATCATTACAAGGCTAATTAACTTTCAGCTTAGCAAAATTGATTCTGGAGTTCTGACTTCCAAAGCTGTGTATGAATTAGTTTCAATTGCTTTAACCCCAACATTCCTGGAACTTTGTTAAAACAGCTGTGATACTCTCACTTAGCTATCATGATATCTTCTCTATCTCTATCTGCAACTCTTTGATTTTTTCTTCATATTTGCCTAAGAGTAAAAGCCAATATAGACCTCAGTGGATATTTATTCACTTTTGAATTATTGGAAAGCCTGTGGTTTCTATAGGTAAAATGAAAATCTGTGATTAGGTTAATAAAAGACTAGGCTTCCATTAAACAGTTAATGATAAGTGAATTCTGGAACTGAATTAAGCTTGCATCTCAAGTTCACTATCATTAAGAGACTGAAGAAAATTCTCAACAACCCATGCTTCTTACCTCTCACATGAATAGTGTACTACATTTTGAAAGCATGTTCTTTTTTCTTTCAGATAGTCCTAAAAATTGCAAGTCATTATTCCCATTGTAAATGACTGAGTTGGAAGTAGACAAGTGCTAAGAATCTGCTAAGTAATGGTGACAGATAGTAGGTTTTGGAAACATGTAAAATTGTTCCAGCATAGTTGCATTCACTTCTTGTCCTATGTCTTGGGCAGCCAAGGCTGAAAGTGTTATTTATAAGTTAAGGCAAGCCTGAGATAGATACTGAGTTTCAGGGCAAAACTGGGTAAGTCAGACCCTGTCTCAAAAATAACCAAGCTAAGAACAAGAAAAAGATATAAAAATACAGAAATGAATGTTCTAACAGTAAATTCAAAATAATGACTTCAAACAGTTAATAGTGGTAAATGAAAATATAAAATAGTTCATAAAACTAATTAAGATAAAAGTTTAAAGAAATGACATTCCAAGAGAGCTATGAGATGTAGTTACTTATACTAATGCAAAACTGAATAAAATAAGCTATACACTGAATAACTTAATGTTTAAAGCATGTAAATAATTCATGTTATAAATACAGGACCTTTAAACATGCATGAAATGGCAATAAAATAGAATGAGAGAGGAGTGAGAAATGCTAATTAGAGGTAGCCAGCATGGTCATTCAACACTAGAGAGAATTTGGTTGGTTTGGGATTGTGCTGAGTTTAGTATTGAGCAGACAGAGGACTAGAGAAACTGAAAGACTTTATACAGAAAAGCAGTAATGGGAGGGAGCACATGAGTACCAAGGTATAGACAGCGCAGCTAGATGTGTGGAGGAGGGAAAGGATGATAGAGGCAGTAAATCCAAGTGCAATGGACACTTAAACTGGCCCAAAGAACAAAGGTAGTGTACACAGTTTCTTTGGTCTCTGCAAATGCATACTCAAATGAGAGACCTTCTTTTTATTTGTCTATGCCTCATCTAGGTGCAGCAATGGACAGACACATTGAGGTTACCTCATGAGTTTGCTGCTTTGGAAAACAAAAAGCAGGTATTTTTCTGTCCAGGCAAATCTGAAGCAATTGGACCTAGAAAAAGTGCCTGATGCAAATTATGTATTGGGTGGCTTAAGTGACACTACAGATAGCAGACCACATTTATTCTTTAGGACCAATGTTTAACCTGGCATCTGTGTCTTTATAGATGTCTACATCAACAAACATCTTCATATAGTTTTCTTACCACCATGCAGGTATTCTCAAAGGATACTAGGGAATCATGAACACCCCTGTGATTGTCATGATCTTGGTCATGGAAATGTGATAAGCAAATCTTTTTAGACCAAAGTGTCACTAAAGGATACATGCTGATATATACAATGAATGACTCTGAGCCTTTGTTCAAGATCAAATTAACTTAATAAAACATGAAAACTAGAAGAAATGTATGGTTCTGAATGATAACCAACATTAGGAAAAGGTGTTTAATGGGACATCATTAAGTACATTGAGGAGATTAAATAGGGACATGTAACTGTTTTTATTAACAGGAGATATCCTTATTTTTATGTCATTAATATGCCTATATACAAAAATAATTCTAGCTTTAGAAAATCTGAGTTACTTATATGTAAAATTTCATATCTCTATTTTTTCTGATGTGTTATTTTATTATTATGTGAAAAAAATCTTTATATTTTTTCTTACTTTTATGTTTTATAAAATTATCTTGAATCTTTTTTTACAGTCCAGGCATTATCCCACTCTTGGTCTGCCCTCTGACAGTTTCTCATCCCATTCCTCCTCCCCTGACTCCCTGGGGCCTCAAATCTTTTGAGGGTAGGTGCATCTTTTCTCACTGAGACCAGAGCAGGCAATTCTCTGCTGTATATGTGTCAGGGTCATTGGACTAGCTAGTGGATACTGCCTTGTTGCTGGCTCAGTGTCTGAGTGATCTCCAGGGTCCAGGTTAGTTGAGACTGCTGATATTCCTGAGTTCACCCTCGTTCATTCTCAGCTTCTTCCAGCCTTTTCCTAATTCAACCACAGGAGTCCCTGTCTTCAGTCCATTGGTTGGGTGTAAGTATTTGCTTCTGTCTCAGTCAGCTCCTAATTTTTTATCAAATGTATCTGACAAAGATATATTGAACTCTAGCATATGTATATCAAGGGTTTATATTATATTTTCATAATAAATTATATACATGTGTATTCATAAAAATATAAATAAGGAATTAAAAAGACTTCAAAAAAGAATTCTGACTGATGAAGAATTGAATCCACATAGAGTTATGAGATAAGATAAGATTACAACAGAAGAGAGAAACTCAAGAAAAAAATGCAGGGGAAAAGCAGAATGTTATCATGACACAGGTGCTACTCAACTGCCTGTATACTCCGCTGCTGATCTATGTTCAGAGATACTAGTAACACAATCTGCTTGTCATTGTCTTTATATAATATCTTACTAATTCATTTACTAATGTTTTAGAAACAGAAGCAGATCATTTCCAAAAGCTTCTGATATTTGTGAGAGTTGATAATGGTGCATTCAAGTTGTACCTCATATCCTTTCCCAGAGCCCCCACAATGAGATATGCTATATACAATTTTTATTATCAAACTTTAATACATATTTGTAGTAGAGTCACACTAGTCATGTGTATTAGAAAATGAAAAATTCTTCAAGTGATTTGTTTTACAATATATAGATATAAACAACATTCCCATTGGGAATACTCACCTCTGTGGGATGAAGATTCTCTACTGCTCCCTTCCAATTCTAGGTTGTTTTTTGGTTTCCTGTTAACAGATAACTAACAGTTCATGTTGAATATTGAACTCAGATGAATATTTTCTTATTACATTTTCTTATTATAATGGTTTCTTATTATAGTTTCTTATTATATTTTGGGTATCAAATAGCAAAGGAAGGTATGGCTATTAATTTCCATTCAGACAGTTATATAGCAATTATGAAAATCAATTAATTTAGACATCCCTGATTGTCTTGATATTATATTTAGGGTATGTAATTCCTACATTTTTTTTTCATGTTTAGAAGTACTAATGTGCTGGGACTTACACATGGTTGTGAGCCGTCATTTGAGTGTAGGGGATCAAACCCAGATCCTTTGCAAGAGTAAACTGTATCTTAACCACTGAGTGCCATCTCTTTTCTCCCATATGGTTAGCTAAGTATTTCTTAATTTTCTACATATAAGTATCATTCAACTGTAAAAACCACAGTTCTATGTGGCTTGCTTATTCCCTTTCTCCAGCCCATCACTTTCTTTATCTCCAAGTAGAGAAGACAGAAGTCATAGGTAATCTATTAATCCTTTTCCACCCAATCAGCCATATATGTTTCCAAAAGCTCAGAAAACTTTTCAATGGAAAAATGATATTAGTTGAGAAAGCTTATACAAATAATATAATTTGTGAAATTGTGATACTTTTTTATATTTTAGTAAGATAAGTATAAAAATCACAAGATTTCATTATTTCAATGCATGTTGTATGATATAATATATATGTTTACATTTTATAATAAGAGTTTTTATTAAGTTGAATACTTATTCTTAGTATAATAAAGGTAATATTGAATATATGGAAAAAACAAATGTTTAAGGAGTGAATAATGGCTAATACCTTATAACATATTTTTTGAAAGATGAATCTGCTTTGTAGCAATTTAAAAATGTTAGTCTATAATTAATTCACTTATTGTAATTTTTCATATTCAAGGAAATTTATCAGTAGCATTTTATTTCCTATGAAGTTCACATCCACAGCCATTCTGGTAATTTGAATATAAAAGTGGTATGGCACTGACACTTTAGTAACTACAATGGTAATTACATTTATTTACTAAGTTAAAGCAATTCTTTCTCTTGTCCTATATAATTCTGCTATTATTCTTGGAATTTGTGTGTGTGTGTGTGTCTGTGTGTCTGTGTGTGTGAAAGCTTGTAAACAAGATTAAATTCATTATAGAACGTGGTTGTAAATTCCTTATCACTTAAGACTCATTTTCAAAAATATGGTACTTATATTTTGGAGAAAATGATTTATGACTAGGGCCAGAATTTATTCTACTGTAGGATCAGATAGAGCTATACCATACAAACAGCGAATTGGAAACCAGAATAGGAGTCCTGCAGAGGTCATTTGGGAATATTGAATATTTTGATTTAAAAGTATCAGGCAGCTGAAGAAGTTTGTAGACACTCTTTGTTTATGTTTACATTCCTATCTCTTTATCTTTAACAGATTGTTAACTAATTAGCCTATTGCAGGTTTAAAACAGAGCTAGTGATAGTCCAGAAAATTGCTACAGAGCTGAAGTGAGGAGGATCCAATGTGGAATCTTGCCATATCTGTGTCCATCTTTCATTCTAACTGATTACAATAATCTACAGACAAAAGCAACCATTGCTTCACTTCTCCATAGTAATTTCTCCCAAAGATCTTTGTGTATTGCTATGTTTTGAGAATGGCTTTGACTTGTTCTTTTACTAAGATTGACTTGAACTTCTGACCCTCCTGCCGCTACCTACCAAGTGTTGGAATTCTAGGCAAAGGTAACTAACTCTTTACATCAATTGTAACTGAAAACATATCAGACACACCATTCCAAGAGCTTTATTTTTTTCTATTTTATTTTACTGGAAATAGATTTTTAGAGAATATATTTCAATTACCCTTTTCCATTCCTCCACTTCCCAAACCCTCTCTGTCTCCTCCATCCTAGTTCACTCATTCACAACCTTCCTCTCAGTAGAAAACAGAGGCAGCTAATGAAAACAAAACAAACTCAAGCAAAACAAAACAGAATATCACAAAATAATCAAGTAAACACGGAAAATATAGCCAAATATAAAGCACAAAAGCACACACACACATATTGACACACAAAGAAATCTAATGAAAACACAAATCAAAAAATAAATGATGAGATATAAGCAAAAGCATTTTAGGTAATAAAACACACAACAACAACAACAACAACAGTAACAGCAACAGAAACAACAACAAAACAAACTCCAAATGTGCCATTGAGTTTGTTTTATGTAGGCCATTCACTGCTGGGCATGGGGCCTGGCTTTAAGAGTGGTTTGTTGTACACCCACTGAGAGACTCTGTTGGGAAAAATACAATTTCTTCATTTTCCAGTAGTTATAAATCAGACATAGCTTCAGGTTAGAGATATGAGCTGGTGTCCAGTTCCCCTCTATGTACAGGGAACCTATTGGGATCAAACATGCACACTCTGTACTTGTTATCATATTTTCTGTGTTTTTTATGTGTGTCACTCTTATGTATAGAAGGCCTTTTTCAGGCCAGAATAGGACAAAACAAAACAAGAATAGGACAAAAAATATAAATGAACAGAAAAAAATATAAAAATATAAACCCCTGAAAAAAAAGCACAAAAATACATGTACACATACACATTGGCACACACACACACACACACACACACACACACAAACACACACACACACACAAATCTCATAAACAAAATCCATAGCTTCTGGCTTCAACAGTTATTATGCTTTTTCTTCCACAGAGTTCTCTGAATGATCCCTAGGTCTCTGACTCTGGACATTGTCTGTATATATCTGTTCTCACTACTAAACATTGTCTGTCTATATTTGTTCTGATGATAGCTGAGCAAGACATGGATGTATGATCATAGTAGAATGTCATTAAGATTCATTCTTTTACTATGTTCCTTTAGCAGAACTATAGTACTTGGATTTCTCCTAGGTCCATAAGCTATCTAGTCTCTGATTCTTGGCAGGCTGAACAGAATTGGGGATAGGTTTCAACCCATGGAGAGGCCCTGAAATCCAATCAGTTAGTGCTCAGATATTCTGACACTTTTGTCACCATTTTTACCAGTTTGTTATGCTGTATATATCAAACTTTTCTCTTTACAACAGACAGAGAAATAATGACTGTCTAAAGAAAGATCCAGCAAAGACAAATTTAGTGATTTGGTGAGTTCACTGAGGTTCTTAAAGGAGTATAAATGAATGGTACAATCATGAATTAATAACAGTTACATCACAAAAACAATACTGTAGCATACATGATAACTTCTGAAGGCAGCAGCCAATAAGACAGACTTCCATTATCAGCACTTGCTATTGCTTATAAAAAAAAAGTAATGGGGATGAGGGTTTTTAAATCTTGTAACTTCCTGAGAAACTATATAATAATATATTACAAAATAATATATTATCATACATTATGTATTTAAATTATATAATAATTAATATATGATGCAACATATGTTACATATTAATGTTAATATATTATCATAAATTAGAAATTATTTAATAGATAATATATTGTATATTATATAACATAATTAAATATAGAATATATATTTTTAATTAGAAAATATATTAGGAATATATATTTTAGGAATATATACTATATATGAAATACATATAATAAATTATAATATACTAATATATTTTATATTCATTCGTATATATTAATACTGTATTATATTGATGATGATCAATATCATACATAGTTAATAATAATTAATTATCTCAATATAATATTACATAAAGTCTCATCAACCTAACTACGCAAACATGAGGTCCACGATGCACATGCCAGAGTAAATAGGCAAAGCCCTTGAGCCCTAAATCCCACACAAACAAGTGCAACTAAGGGCTGTTGGGAGAGGAGCACTACACTAGGGAAGAACAAATGAAATATTTGTCTACTGTATATTTTTTCATGGTGCTCTGGTTCCTTGTCTTACCCATTATTTCTTCCCCTCTCCCCTTTGTGCTTATTGACATGTAGGAGAAAGTTTCATCTTATTTTGTTGTTCTACTTTATTTCTCTCTCTCTCTCTCTCTCTCTCTCTCTCTCTCTCTCTCTCTCTACTTATTTGATAGTTTGATTATTTGGTTTTTTTTTGTTATATTCTTTCCTTAGGTTTTTTTGAGACAGGGTTTCTCTATGTAGCTCTGACTGCCCTGGAACTCATTTTATAGACTAGGTTGTCCTGGAATGTTTCTGACTCTGCCTCCTGAAACAGATTAATGTTATGTACAATCTCCTGAGACCTGGAATTAATGGTATGTACCACTATCACCCTGTCAACAAAATTCATGATACTTATAAAAATTGGTTAGCAAAGAGTCTTCTCACTAAAACAACAAATAACATATTGACTCTTATTCTGAAGCACGTTATCATTTGTAACTGTATTACATAATGAATTTCCCAAAAATTCCTTCTGTAACATGAGCCAATGGTTTTGGAAAACAACAAGAGTACTGTATCCCATCAATTAATATTTTTTTCAGACAGTTAAAGTAGTTTGTTTTATTTTTATGTTTTTTTCTTCTGTAATACAGTCCTTGTTAGTCTCCTTTCCTATATTATGACTTTAGATGTGATAAGTAAAACATATCAAATTATGGATAAGGTTCTGACATGTATCACATAAGTTATATCTGTTTAAAATTTAACAAGTCAAGTAGCTCAAAAATGACCCTTTCTCTTTCATAACTTCTTATACATACAACTTACAATAAATCTTTGATAGGAAAATTGATGTAAAAAGATATTAAATGTGAGTTTAAAGAAGCCAAGTCCTTATAAATATAAGAAAAAATGTACTTCACTGGCATCAAATAATTAACAGTAACATAATTCACATATTTTGTTTTTATACAATGAGACATACTTGAGGCTGATCAGGTTTTCAGTCACAAATATTCCAAAAGGATTATAAAATGGTAAGTGTTATAAAATTAGCAAAAAATGGATTACAGACCTTTCAGTTGACCCACTTCCAACGGCTAATGAAACCATTTTGCTTCACATTTGGATTTTCCTGTAACCTTAGCATCTACTATATGGAGGTCAGATTAACTACTCATGTTCATCATGACTTCCTGTAGGATGCTTGGCCTATTGCTTCTTGGTTATCTCCTTAATAGATTGGGCTATGTAAGTCTTGGTTGCTGGGGTGCACAGAAAGCTAATGAAGTCCAAGAGGTTTCTAAAATTGAACTTTGTTACAGAAACCTTGTTAAAATTTTTTCATCATCATTTTCTTAAAGGTCTATTGCAGTTTGCAGTTTCTTATTCTTTATGGAAGAAGTTTGGAGTTCGCTGCATAATATTTATTTCTACTTAAAATATAAAGGCAATGAAACAGTCCACCAACAAAACACTAAAAAAATTCTGAGAAATAAAGAAGCAAATGAAAAAGATCTGAAAATAAGCTAGTAACAAAGCTGCACAAAGTTCTTTACATATATAAGTAAAAGACACAGGCAGGGCCAAAGTGAATAGAAAATGCTGTTGTAGCCAAGGGCATAACAGAGTTTCCAGCTTCAAATTCACAGGAGGTTAAAAGTGTTTTCAGAGAACATGATGTATATTTCTGACTATAGGAATAAAAAATAATGAAACATATTTAAGGACATTTTTGAAAGCAGTAAAAATTTTAGATGAATTCCCTCTGTGCAGATTTCAAAATCAACTCTGTATCTTTTAAAGAAAATATCTTTGCATTATTTCTAATTCTGGCCCAAAGTATTTTCTCCTCAACTTACATGTGATTAAAAATTTAGAGGGCATTTTCCACGATGTTAGAAAACTAAAATGCTCTAGGATACAATTTTTCAGTAGACATTATGAGCACTTCTCACATAGCTCCCATCAGTATATCAAAAATAAACCTGAGGGACACTTTTGAAGACTACAATGCCGGTAGTATCTACTGTTGATAAAATACTAAATAAGACACATATTCAAACTATCTGAGATAATTTTATCCTGACACAAGAAACATTGCAAAGTAAAAATTTTATATCTGGCATCAATTTATAAAACTTTGCAATAAATACTTTGTTTATCAACCTGTTAAACATGAATAAACTATTAATACCATATGTATATACATACATATACATATTACCCTGTTGAAGTGAGTAGGTGTAAGAAGGGTCAGCCATGTCACTGCTTGGTTCTAAGGTTAGAAAACAACTTTATGGAGTCAGTTTTCTCCTTTTACATTTGTGTGGAACTCAGGGATTGAACTTGAGTGATTAAGTTTGTTTGGCGCTGATGACCACACATTTACCTGGTAAGTCATCTAGCTTTCTCCAAATATAAACACTTCTTTTATATAAATAATGATACATTCCTGAAAAAATGTGTAAAAGGTATATAAGTCCACATTTAAAAACCATGTTTACAATATTATTTAATGCTTGTATTTGTATGTTTGTGAGGTTATATGTATATATGTATTTGTTTGTGTATGTGTTTCTGTGTGTATGTGTGTGTTTGTATGCGATTACTGTCAGGAGTTAAGAAAGTCAGAAGAGGGCATCAGATTCCTGGGAATAAATTAACTGATGTTTGCTGTGAACAACCATCTGTGGGCTGAGAATTTCCCTTGATCACTCATCCATCTCAACAGCCTCAAAATCTGCTAATTTTTAATATGTGTTATGCATATATCTATATGTAAAGATACACACACACAAACACACACATATATAATATAAAATATATAATATATATACATATCTGCAAATATATATGTATATGTATACATTATACATATATCCATTTGTATACACATACATACACACACACACACACACACGCACACACAGAGTCATACTCACCATGAATTGAACATGAGAGTTTAAATAATGGTATTTATCTATATTTTTAAGGCATGAAGAAAATAATATAGTACATAGTAGTATACAAATATTGACAAAATTCTGTTTTAACATTTGTAAATATTGTTTACAGTGAACATATATACTGTATCTCTTCATAATTATTAATATTCACTAACATTATTTTAAGAAATTTAAATATTTTGAATAATGCTTGGTGATATATCTATGAATATCTCTTGGTTTACATATATACAGTTGTTAATGCATTTTATATTACATTATATATTTATAAGTACTCCTTTAGAAGTAATGCACAATAAGAAATAATTTGACAAATTAATTTAATAGATATCCATTTAATGTGCAAGTGTACTCTGTGTCATGTAATACCAATAGGATAATGCAAAGAAGTAGAGATTCCCCTACCCTATGACTCTTAAATTCTAGAATAGGAGAGGGAAACAGACAATACCAAGAAGGAGTAGGCACTCAGTGTTGTACAATGAACTTAATGCAAACTCGTACATTCATTATGGTAAACAATGTGAAGATTTCACAGGAAGTTTGAAATACATACACTATATGATCTGACTATACAACTTTTGAGTGTAAACTCAGGGACTCTACATTCTACTATAAAGATACATGTTCATCCTTATTTACAGCTGTTTTATTCCCAATAGACAAGAAATAGGAACAGGAAAGATTAATTGAGATGGAGGATGAGAGGTAGGGAAGGGGAAGAACCACAGAAAGGAATAACTATCATTCAAAGGCTTCAAAAAAAGATATTTGGAAACCTAATATTGTAGACATATCCTAGAATATCCAGGAAAACACATATAAAAAGCATTTAAATGTAGTTATCTGATAAATGAAGCAGAATTGCAACCACTACTCACCACAGGCAAATAAAAAGTCCACACCCAGGATTGGGTCACCTTTTATGGAGTTGATGACAAATAAGTTCCCATTTATCTCCCTGCTCCCAACTACACAAAAAATTAAATGTCATTGCCAACATTCTTGGTTGTTCCCTAGCATTTGTTGACTAGATTGTACTTTTGAAGATATTACATAGTTAAATCATAGAACACAGAAAATTCATATGGAAAGTTCATTCCTAGTGGTTAGCTCTCATTAGGAAAAAAATTATATGTGTTCTCTCAAAGCAGAAAAGTAATCACTAATCTTTCCCATCTGTGAACTACACAAGCACCAGTAACCACAAACCTGGTAAGAAATGTTGTCTGGTGAAATAGTGTCATGAGTGTGGTGAAAGGAAGCAATCACATTTTGCTAGTGTTAAAGTTAAGACCAAATTTGAAATACTTAATGAATATCAATATTGTCAGTAAGGACTTTTGGCTAAATATGTCATATGCCCTAGAAGAGAGTCTACTATTAGAACTCTGGTAACTGCATATGGTATTAAATCAACTACTAGTAAATACCTGTTATAACCATAGATTACTGCATTTCTTAATCATTGCCAAAATTGCTTTTTTAATTTGTTATTTCTATATATTGAGATCCACATCTGGGTGAAGTGCAACAAATAAGATTCTGTGTACTGCTCTACTCTAAACAAGACATCTATTTCACAGACTGCCTCCATTCCAGTGTTCATAGATATTTGTAGAACATGGGCAAAAAGATAGTAAGAAGGAGAGACACTGGATGACTATAAAGAAAGAGTGATTTCCAGACATAGCAAGGCAGTTGCAGATATAAATCTATAGTGTAAATCTATCTTAGTTGATACAGCATGGAAAGAACTGTACAAACTCAAGCCAAAGTAAAATCCAGCATGAAGAAAAGAGTTGGGAACATAGTTTTACCAATATCTATGAAGCTATGTGTAATTGGTAGCTGTTGAGAGAGAGAGAGAGAGAGAGAGAGAGAGAGAGAGAGAGAGAGAGAGAAGAGACAGAGACAGACAGAGACAGAGACAGAAACAGAAAGACAGAGAATGATTTTTAAAAGATGTTTTCCTGGCAGATTGACTATGCTCCAATGGAAGCGTCTACATCTAAAAGTATATAAGCTGCTTCAATTGTATTTGATTCTTAATATTATTTATTTATTTTGTTTTTTTCTAAAGTACAAAAATTTCAGTGTATACAGAAGTTTGGTGGGTCTGGGAGAACTTATGAGAGACTTGAATATGATCAAATCGTGTTGTACAGAATTCTCAAGGAAGTAATAAAGAAGAAACAAACACTTGCATAAAACTAAAATATATAATGTAAGTGAAAAGCATATAACACATTTGTTTATCCAAAATATTGTAAAAATGAAAATCTATGTAAGCTCTTTTTTCATGCCTAATGGTTTAACAAGATACATATAAAACCTCCCTAATTGTTTTGTTAGAAATACCAATAAAATGTGATAATTATCTCTTGGTTTTAGAAAGTTCTGTTGTCTATTTTGAAACTAAATAACAAGACCTATGGTTAATAGATATGAAAATACTGCCATATGAGTCGGGATTGATAGCTATTTCTGATTGGGAAATGCAATGAGGCACTATGAGATAATTTATGGCCCTAAATAGTGACTGAGTCAAATCCTATATTTTAAAAGTATCGTATATATTGTCGTCTTCTTAGTCTCCCAGGCTAGAAAATGACTCTGTTTAACCGCCCTCCTAAGAAATATTTAAAACTTGGTTAAATTGTTTTAAACTTTTAAAATGTGTTTTTCTGTATTACTTTCATTAACAAACATATTTTATATGCCAAATATGTGATTTGATTTCTGCTAAGAAATATATTTTTGTAAAATTTTGTTTTTAGAAGGAAAACTTTACAATTAGTAGGCGAATAAACTATACTAATAAAAAAAGCAGAGTTATGAAGTCATTACTCTTTATAAATTATAAGATTTTTTCAACATACTTTCTTGAGACTAAACATAATTAGGAGTATTGTATAGCAGTATTTATAAAATATGTTAAATCTACTATTATTTCTGGAGAAAAATTTTAATAAATACTTTCTTGTTCATTAATTTAAAAGTCTTATATTTATTAAACATAAACATTAACATTAAACATATTTAGAAACCATTATATTGACCTCATATTTATGTAACATGGAGCACAAATAGGTGGCTAGTCTCCCAGATCTGTCTTTAGTTTCAGAGTGGTAAGAGGACTCCTAAAATTCTCTCATCAGGAGAGTCTTTATTTCCCACCCACCTGATTCATAATCGAAAATTCTACTGGAGATGAAGCAATGAGAAACAGAGACATGAAGATGAGATGTCATCTTAATTAGAATAATAGAAAAGGGACCTTTAAGATAATTGATCAGTTTTATTTGAATGCTCTCACTGGCTCATGTATCAGAAAGGCTGAAACTTACCTTTTCTGAGGAGATCAATATGCTGGTACATTAACCAACTGATGATTATGATAGTCTTTAAAAAAGAGTGTGTCCATCACATACTATCTTCAACACTGCTACTACCACTAGTAGTGGTAGTGGTAGTGGTAGTGGTAGTGGTAGTGGTAGTAGTAGTAGTGCTAGTAGTGCTAGTAGTAGTAGTGGTAGTAACAATAATAATAATATCCCCCAAACCATCAAAAAATGACTACTCAGAAAAAACAATTGATAACCTTTACTGTGTACTCAGTTAGCATCTGTTCCAGGTTATTTAATTGAATTATTTAAGTGCCTAATAAGGTAGCAATTGTTATTCTTTCAATTTTCCGTAGACAAATATCTAAGTAAAACAAGATAAAATAACTCAGTGTTATACATCAGAGAAAATTTGTGATCTTAGATAGCATGGGTATAAAATACTTGCTTAAATATTTTTTTAGTGGCTGGAAAAGCAAGCAAAGATGAATGTTAAGCAAAGATAATTAACTTTTCAAAATGCAGTGCACACTTGTTATAGGCAAAGGAATGGATGCTGTTGAGCATTCCTTCAATGTCATGGAAAAAAGACTTACGAATGTCACTCCAGAACAAAAATGTGTTCTCTCTACTGATATGTGAAAGAAAATTAGAGTATTAAGATAATGTATTTGTAAAAGTACTAACATATAAGGAATTGATGTTTATTAACTAAAGAAAATCTTACTTAAATAAAGACACTAAATAGTATAGTTAGGAAATTCTAGGCCCTCCAAAAATTCAGGTACAATAGCATATACAGAAATGCATTCTGATTCTGTATATGATCTTGTTTTGGACTCAACGTATTATTCTCTTTTCATTTTTGTTTTTTGCTAATACCATTTAGCATGTCAGGATTTTTATTGCTGTGGTAAAAAGAAAACAAACAAATAAAAATCAAAATTAAACACAACAAATAAACAACAACAAAAACCAACAACATAACCAAAAGGAAGTTGAGGTGGAAAGGGTTTCTTTGTCTTATACTTCCACATTGTAGTCCATCACTGAGGAAGCCAGAAAAGGAATCCAAAGAGGAAAAGAACCTGGAGGCAGGAACTGATGCAGAGGTTGGGGGTGGGGTGGGTACTTCTTTCTGGCTTGCTCTTCATGGGTTGTTTAGCCTGCTTTCTTAAAGAGCCCAGCACCAGAAGCACAGGGATGGCAGTACCCACAGTGGGCTACTTGCCCTCGCATCAATCACTAATTAAGAAAAAGCCATACCGTCTGATCATAGGGAGGCATTTTCTCAACTGAGAATCTCTCTTTTCAGAAGTCCTCTTGCCTACTACAAGTTAACATAAAATTATCCAGAATACATGGGACGCTACTAAGATTCAAAACATCCACTCAAAGGACAAATACAAATTGAATTTCCTAACAAATATAAAGTTCCAAAGATATGAAGAAATGAGGGGTTTTGGGATCTCACTGTTTCTACAAACTTTTCTATCAGTAGCAAGGCTATGTATGGTCCTGTTGACCCAGGCCTACAACATAAGCTACTGAGAGGTAGAAGTGGAATACTCTCAAGGTCGAAGCCAAAAGGAGTGAATTATTAAAAGCTTCTCTCAAAACAAAAGTTATTTGAGTGTTAAACCACTCACTGATTATCTTTAGGGCTGCATAAGATGGAACTCATTTCTGGCAGCATAGGACTTTGATCAGAGGACTTAGGCAAAAACATAGCACAGTAATTCTTTCTAGTGAAATTTCTATAAAAGGCTGTAGAAGAAATTTCACAGAATTTTCTTTCCAGTTTGAACCTTGAGGATTATGAATGAGTTCTATCTAAAATTACTTAGTAACACATAAACTGTTTCAAAATTGATTATTCTGACATGTGTGAGTTTTTAAAATGACATATTTGTAGAGGCACAAGAAAGAAGGGAGAGAGATGAGTTTCTAGTACTTGTCCAGTAATCAACAGATTTCAGTTATTGTTAATTCTTCAAGTGTTAGACTTTTAACTTAAAGGTTTGTCAAATATATATCTAGTATATATATTTTACCTTAAAATTATGGAATATATATGGAAATAAAAATCATTCTAAAGTTTAGTTGAAACAGTATGATTAAAATAATTACTTTTTCTTTGTAAGTGAATCACCAGGATATATTAATGGGTCTTATAAAGACTGCATTCTAATATTGTCATGGCATACTTCAATTGCCACAAAGTCAAGTCCAATGTCCAGAGGAATGAGAACAATAGTATTGTAGAAATGTAAAATATCTTTTAGAAATCAGCATGTAATTAGCACTGTGTACATAACATGGAAGGTTAGCTAAAACACTTAAAGGTTCTTTTTCAACCTTCTAGAAAAAAATCATGGATTTATTGAAACTTAAGTTTGCATTATTTAGGTGCTTCATTTTATCATTGATTATTTATGTACTTAACATCCTGATCAGTGCTTCCCCTCCACCATCCCCTCCTAGTCCCTCCCTTTCATTTCACCTCCCCCCCACACCCTTCCTCCCCTTTTCCTCTGAAAAGGGAAGACCTCCAATGGACATCAATCAGCCTTGGAATTTCAACCACCCTTGAGAGAATATCACGTTGCAATAAGGCTAGAAATGTTGATTCTTTTATATAGAATTTTTCATGCTCTTACAGACACTATAATAAAAAAGCAAAGCCAATCTCTATTCCACACCTTAACCTTTTATTCTACATCATGGTTTACAGTTTCATCTCTGTATATATTTTTCAAGATTTGACATTATGAGAATATATGTTTTCCTACATGTCTAGACTTGTGTCTCATTCATGCTTAATACCAACAGAGACCAGAAAAGATTATCAGGTCCTCTGAAACAGGAGTTAAAGATGATTGAGAGCTGTCTATGACCTGAGCACTGGTGCTCTGTAAAAGCAGTCAGTACTCTTAACAGCTTGGTAATCATTTCATCTTCTTTTGCAAGTTTTGAGACACTTCAGTGAAACCATAAATGTTATTTATATTTGTGAATAATTATTTTCAGGCCTATGCATGTAACTGAAGAATATTAAATATTGGACTGTTACATTTACTCAAAAATTTTCTACAGCTGTAATTTTCCTGTGTTGTGTGCACGTGAGTGGGGTCCAGAGTCAACATCAGGTTTCTCCTGCTATTGCCCCTCTGATAACTCTTGAGACAGAATCTGGACGTGAAATTCACTGATTCAATTGACTGGACAGCAAGCCAGTCCTCCTCAGGAATGCTCTATTCTCAAACTTCCCAGCATAGGCTGCACATGTACACACCACCGTGACCAGTATTTCACATGAGCACTGAGGATCTAACTCAGGAACTAATAAGCGATGAGAAAGATCTTTAGCAACTGGATTAGTTTATTAAAACCTCAAGTTCCTCTTATATGGAATTATAGAAATATGTGAACCTACTAGCAGTGACTATTATTAGAGACTATTTTTGTCCAAGTTTTTGTTTTGATTTGTTTTTAACAGTAGATATACATGTAGAGATGGATATTTATTTATTTATTTATTTATTTATTTATTTATTTATTTATTTATTTATACTTTATTTATATTTCCAATGTTTCCCCCATTCTAGATCTCCTCTTTGGAAACCAACTAACCCCTCCCCTTTCCCCACCTCTATGAGGGAATTCCACCTCCCACCCACCTGCCCGCCCACTCCCATATTCCCACCTTGCATTCCCCTTTACTGGGGCCTCTCCTCCCCCTGATGTCCAACAAGGCCCTCCTCTGCCACATATGTGGTCTGAACCATGGGCCCCTCCATGTGTATTCTTTGGTTGGTGGTCGAGCCTCTATGAGGACCGGGGGGGTCAGGCCAGTTGACATTGTTGCTCCCTCCATGGGGCTACAGACTCCCTCAGCTCCTTCAGTCCCTTCTCCAACTCCTCCATCTGGGACCTCACTCTCAGTCCAGCAGTTACTGTAAAGTGAAACTTGGATATTCCAAACGTTTCGGCTAATATCCACTTATCAGTGAGTACATACCATGTTCGTTCTTTTGTGACTGTGTTACCTCACTCAGGACGATATTTTCAAGTTCCATCCATTTGCCTGCAAATTTCATTAAATAATTGTTTTT
>CM052705.1:69357492-69369945 GCA_028551405.1 Uromys caudimaculatus | reverse complement strand
ACAGTGTCCTTTGCCTTACAGAAGCTTTGTAATTTCATGAGGTCCCATTTGTCAATTCTTGATCTTAGAGCATAGGCCATTGGTGTTCTGTTCAGGAACTTTTCCCTTGTACCCATGTGTTCAAGGCTTTTTCCCACTTTCTCTTCTGTTAGATTCAGTGTATCTGGTTTTATATGGAGGGATAGATTTACAGGACATGAGCTATTGAGGAGACCAGCTGTCAGCACTGTACCCTTGTTTGGTATTATGTGGCTTTGAGATTACAAGCAAATATAGTTGTTGGAGTAAGAATGGTTTTTTGCTGGATTTTGTGATCCTCTAAGTAGAAGCAGTATGAAGAGGAGCAGGGAAATTTCAAGGAACACACATTATAATTTAAAAAGTAGTCTTCAGTTGAGAAGAACATTCTTGTTCCCTCCCTACCCACTTCAGGCTGTCTGCAGTAGTCTCATCCTCTTTTGGGTCTACTACTCTCAAGAGGATATCATCTGAGGTTCCTTTTTTTTGCAGACTATGGAACCAAGAAGGGGCAAACAATATTGAATATTAAGTGTAAGGAAAATATCACTAAATTTTCAGGGATAACAGGTACTGTGTGTCAGGAATTATGAAATTATTATCTTAGCTACTTCAATTACAACTTCGCAACTTCAACTCATATCAAGTAATTAGTACCAGTGTCAAAGTGTACCTTTACAATTTTTTTTATTGCCATTGATACAAAATTTAAAATGGACTTGAAAACTAATATTTTTTCACTTTACAATTCAGTTGTGTATATATTACAGCTTCCCAAGTAGTGTTTTTATGGAATGTCTGTACATGTGAGATGTGTGGTTCTATGTGTGTCTTTGCCTTTTCTTGGTTATAAATCTTCTGTTGGTTTGTTTGCCTCTTCTTATTCCTGTTAGTTTTTATTTTATCTTATTACTTTTTTAGATGTCTGTTTGTATTCTACCAAGTAAAAGAAAAAGTAGAAATTTGGGTGGGTGAGGTGTTAGGAAAGAATCTGGGAAGAGTTGACTGGGAAAGGGAGGGGCTATAGTCAGAATATACTATATGAAAAAATCCATAAAATCTATTTTCAATAAAAATAAATGACAAAACCAGGCTAGTCAAGATGGAATCATAACAGATTCCAGGAGGAGGGAGGTAGAAAGAGGAAAAATTACTTCCTTAGTCACAAGTCAAGGACACAGATAGCTTCAGAAATGGTAGATGATTTATATGTATGAGATCAAGAACCTACAAAAGTAATCTCAGGTCTGCTGGGAACAGAAGAAAATAGTTTTCTCTCCCAGTCCTCATGAAAGGCAGAAGAAGACTCTATCAGGCACTAATCCCCAAGCTGAGAACCACTTGAAAGAAAGATTACCTGTGCCATCTCTCAGGAATTCCAGCCAGGTACATCACATTCTGGTTTAATAAAAATCCAATAATAGATTTTGTCTGAAAATTTTTGAAGTTTAAATCTTTTTCTAGTGAATTATGTTTGTACATTGTAGGGTACATTGTGATGTCATTATATTTTCATATTCTGTAGACTGAACAACTCAAGTTAATTCACATATTCAGATTTATTGTTCAGTTGCAACCTGTACTGCCATCATAATTTAACTTTCTGTTGATATAACAAACAGGATTTCAAAACTGACAACAAAAAACAAAAAACAAAATAAAACAAAAAACAAAAAAACATGGGAAAGAAAGGGTTTGTTTCAGTCAGCAGTTTGAAGGAAGCCAAGGCAGAAACTCAAGGAAGGAACCAAGAAGCAGGAAGTAAAAGAGTAGTCATTGGGGAATGTTGCTTACTGGTTTGCACTCAATTGCTTGATCAGCCTGCTTTCATAATCAGTCCAGGAACACACAACTAAGGTTGGCACAATTCATAACTGGCAGACGTTCCTGTATGAAGTATTCAAGAAAATGCTCTAGAGTCTTCCCTTCAATACAAGGTCCTGGACGAATATACTTAATTGAGCCTCTTTCTTTCAGAAGGTACTTAGACTGTGGCATGTTGATTTAAACTTAACCAGCACATACCCTTTAGCTCCAAACACTTGGGTTCTTGCATCCACCATTCCTGTCTCTCCTACTCCATGTTCAATTAGTATAGATTCTACATTGAAGAAAGAACAGGTACTGTTGACTCTTCAGATTGTATTTATTTCACTTAGTATGATATCCTCTAAGATCATAGATGCCCCACAGATGGTAGAAGTTTCTTTTTAAAGTTGAATAATATTAAATTTTGTATATTTCATCACATATTATTTATTAGAAAATAACAGCCATTCATTAAAGATGGAAGTTACATATATCAATTATTTTATAGGGTTTTTAATGAAACACTATGCCTATATATCTTTAAGGTGTACATTTTGATAACTCAATATAAGAAGACATCAAAATATTCTATAAACTTTTATACATTCCTATGTTGCTCAAGGACTGGGCTGATTCTATAACTTGGTTATTATTGAAAGCAGTGATATAGTCATGGCATTGCAGATGGTCCTCAGCACATCTGCTTAGTTTAGTTTAAATATGCAGCTAAATACGTAATTGGTATATCAAATGAAAATTAAGAAATTCTTACACGATTTTCCTTTTTTATTGGTTCTTTTATTTATTTGCATTTCAAATGTTATCCCCCTTCCCAGTTTCCCCTCCACAACCCCCCATCCCCCCTCCCTGCTTCTGTGAGGGTGCTCCCACCCCTTGCCCCCCCCCACTGTTTTTCTTATCAGCTATGCTCATTTATAGTCCCATCAGGAGGACACAAAGACTCCTTTTCTTCACATATTGTTGACACTTGTTACTTTTATTTTTTCCTAGTAATAACCATTCCAGAGGTGAGAGGATATGTTTTTGTTTTAATATTTTCCAAATGTCATCATTCTATCAGAATTTTAAAAAATATTCTAACCATCTTGTACTTACATGTGTCTCAGTTAGTAAAGTTGGAAACTGTTTGCAGCAAGCATTTCTACCTGATTTCACTCCCAGGGTCCGACAAGTTGGAAGCAGACAGTCTGAAAGCTGTCATTTGATATAAGCAAATATTCCTACGGAATACACACACGCACACACGCACACTAAATTAATGCAGTAAAAAATCAAATCATTCTTTCTTCACAGAAATGAGGTATCTGGAGGACAATGAGTTATTTTCACATAAATTTTTATTACTGTTGCTGATGGGAACATTTTATTGTTACACTAAGGTATGGTCTCAAATAGTTCAGACTAGCCTTAAACTTGTTATGGAACAGAATCTGTCCTTCCATAAAATCTAAGTGTTCAATTGTGCATTTGAAATGGAAAAACAGCATTGATTCTTTTTAAAATTAATTGTAAAATTAATTTTTATTGACAATGTGATTTTAATACATTTTAAATTTATAGTTAACTGATATTGAACACATTTTCATGATGCACAACCATCACTGCTATCACTATGCAGAAGTTACTTTCTTATACCAAAATGAATTTATATGTTCACCAAACAATAATTCCTCATCCTTCCCTACCATGAGCTACTCATAGCTATTGCTCTCATTTCTTTTTCTGTGTATTTGCCTAACTGAAATCATACAGCATCTATGCTATGTGAATGACTGCGTTGTTTTCCTTTTTTCCTAGATCATTTCAATTAATATAATGTCACAACTAAGTCACACTGTAGCATGGCAAAATTAACTTTCTTAGTAAAACTGAATCATATATATATATATATATATATATATATATATATACACATATATATATCACTGTTTTAATATTGTGCATAAATTAAATGAGTTCCTGTGTGCATGTTTATCACTCATGTGTGTGCCTGGTACAGAAGAAAGAAGAGAATATCAGATCAACTGGAGCTAAATTTACAGATGATTGTGAAGTGTCACATGGGTCCTGGGAACTAATCCCAGTTCTCTGGAAGAGAAGTAGGTGCTCTTAACCAATGGGCTATCTCTTTAGCCCTATTTCCTTTTGGTTGTGACACTGGAATACAGATATCTGTATGAATAATTTATTTTATTATTTTGTGTATATAGAAAAGAATCAATTGCTAAGTCTATAGAAATCCACATTATTATTATTCTGTGTTATTTTACATTTCCTTTGTCAAATACTCAGGAGCTTTAATTTTCCACATTCTTGTCAAATATTCATAGTTTTCAAGTATTATTAATAATCATTCTTCTGGGTGTGAATTGGTATCCTACTTATTATATTTTTATTTGTATTCTGCTAATGACTGGTAGCATTGAGTTTATGGTTAACCAGCTTCTTTCATAAAGATGTTTCTTCAGATACTTTCTAATTTTCTTAGGCTATAGGTATCAGTGTTAGAAGTTGAGCTCACAGGACCAGAAAGATGGCTCAGCATATAAGAACACATACAGTTCTTACAGTGGACCCAAGTTCAGTTTCTGCAATTTCCCTGGGCAGCTCTCACCTTCCGGGAACTCAGACTTCAGGGGATCTGATGTCTTCTCACCTGGTGTTTTATTTTTGCTTTGTTTTGTTTTGTTTTTTGTTTTGTTTTGTAAAATGTGTTCAGTTTCAGTTATCTTTAAAAGTTTTAAACATTTAAATTTTTAAATGTATATATTGTTAATTAAGAGTACTAATCTGGGTAAATCAAGTTTCACTAACAATTTGAAAAGAAATAAGATGGGTTCAACTTTATACTAGAAACTTAATCCTCAATGGCAGTTTGGAAGTTGGAAAGGTAGGAAGTAAATAGGTCAATTCTACATATATATATATTTGAATGATTCTATTATGGAAGTGAATGAGGCTTCCAGGAGTCTATATGCAGGAATTTAGCTGAGAATCATATGGAACCTGAAGAGGCTAATTTCTATAGCCTAGCCGAATGTCCAATGGAGGGATAAGAACAGCAAACTACCCACAAAAATTTCCACCCAAAATTTGTCCTGTGTACATGGAATACAGGGAAAAAAGATGGAGCAGAGTCTAAGGGAATGGCCATCCAATATCCAGCCAGATCTATCTCTTGGGAAAGCACCAATCTCTGACACTATTAATGATACCGTTAGGCTTGCAGAAAGGAGTGCAGCATAACTCTTTTCTGAGAGGCTCCACACAGCTGCTCACTGAAACAGATGCAGAAATTCACAGTCCTACATTGGATGGATCTTGGAGATTGTTTTGGGAGAGTTTATGTGGAAGGATTGAGGGCCCCAAACGGGGTAGGAACTACATAGGAAGACAATCAGAGTCAACTTACATGGACAAAAGAGCGTAGACCAGTTGGACATAGCCCCTGCCCCAGCACGCATATGTAGCAGATGTGCAAATTTGTTTTCATGTGGATCTCCCAAAAACTGGAGTTGGGACTATCACTAAAGCTGTTGCTTTTCTATGGAATCTGATCCCCTAAATGGGCTGCCTGGAAGGGAAGCAGCTGTGGAGATGTAAAGTGAATAAATACATCAATGGGGGAAAAGACGAAGGAAAAAATTCCTCTTCCTTCTCTTCATCTTCTTCTTCTCTTCCTTCTCCTTCTTCTTTCCTCACTTACCTCTTTTCCACCTACAGCTCATAATTTACAGACCCCTGCCCTCTATTATAAAATAGCATAACAAGCAAGCCTTTCCCAGGTATTAGTTTCTTGACTTTGAATTTGAGAGTGACTAGAATTATAAGAACAAAACCCCTATCTTCCTAAATTAGTCAGTTTCACATCCTTTGCTAAAGTAACCCAGGAGAGAATAAGATTCTGTGTTTTGCCACTAAATTATCTCATAGCTTATTAAAAATTACTTGAAAAATGTACTCATATTTTTTCTTAGATATTTGTTATATAGCATTTGGCGACAACATCAAACTCATTTGTTGCTGTTATTAGTTTTTTATTTATGGTTTTTTGATACAAGATCATACTATGTTGGCCAGACTGGTCTCACACCCACAGCAATTCTTTCCCTGGGATTAAAGATGTGCCTCCCCCAAGCCTGGCTGCCCTATCACTTTGATTCTTTTCGTTAAAACAAAATGTTACTTCTCTAACTTCATTTTACTTTTCAAAAGTTTTTCCTAGTCTCTATGCCTTAAAATTTTCCTATAAGTTTTGCCTTTTCAATTTCTTATAAAGCATAAAAGCATACCAGTGTAGACTTATTACTAGAATGATTACCTACCATTCACAAATTTCTGGGTTTTATACACATATCTGCTCAACAGTCATGTCCTCTTTTCTAGTACCTATATTCAAGACATTGATTTTGAATTCACTGCCGATATATTCAAATTTTATCTATGTAACTTTTTATGGATGTAGAGTAGACATCATCGCACATATCCAAATCTTATCAATGTAAATTCGCATGATGTAGAGTAGACATTATTGCGCATATCCAAATTTATTTTTCACTCAGGAGCATACTTTAGCTTTAACTTTGTGCCTTAAATATAATCCAAAGAATTTTATTAAATTCGATGGCATTTTAAATATAGTTATTTTCTTATTTTACTTTAGGTTATTTATTCCTCATGTATTTAACTAGCACAGAAATTTTTCATGCTAATTTTGTTTTATCAAAGCTTTGCTGAACTTGTTTATTAGTTTTGTGTGGATTCTTTTGAGTATTGGTGTCCAAGTAATTTTATATGTTAATAAAAGTATATGAAATATAGATTTTATAAAGGTCATAGATCACATATTTAATAACATTTAAAAATTATCAAGTTTTCCTTTGCTTACTGGACTATATGAGCAATATGACTTTGTGGTTTTTTTTTCTGGGGAGATCTACACAAAAATATTGGTTAATAATGCTAAATTTTAACTATTTTTTACTTCACAAATTAAAATATTTTTAATCAGCATTGCATATAGCTTGCTGTTCAATATATTCTCCTTCTTGCATCCCCTTCCACATGTATCTATTGCTTTCCCTTTAATATGTTAAAGATTTACTTATTTTCATTTAACATGTGCTGGAGGTTTCTTTTATGGCTATTTGTGCATCACATGTGTTTAGAGTCCCTGGAGCCCAGAAGGCTTGGATCCCTGGAAATGAAGTTACAGATGATTTGAGTCATCACGTGGATACGAGGAATTTTATAGAGGTCCTTTGAAGAGCAAGCACTGCTACTAACTGTCAAGTATGTTCTCCAACTTCTGCTTGCTTTTTTGAAAGGGTCAATTTCAAAAATTACTTTGTTCCCTCTTTCGAAAGAATAGTCAGGTTTTCTGTTCACCCCACACACACATACACACAAGCCTGCACGGTATAAGAAATTTCTTTCGAACTCCTTAAATAGAATCCCTCCTTAACTTTGAGGGCGTAGTTAAAAGACATGCAAAAAATTTCCTCCTTGCTTGAATAGAGCATGAGTTTAAGCCTGTGCAGCAGTGGTGCATAACTTTAATCCCAGCACTTGGGAGGTAGAGACAGATGGGTCTCTGTGAGTCTAAAAAGATGGCCAAGGATACACATGGAAAACCTATCATGGAAAAAAAGAGAGAGAGAGAGAGAAACAAAGACACACACACACACACACACACACACAAAGAGAGGGGGAGGAGAGAGACAGAGACACAGAGAAAGGGGCAGAGATTGAGAAAGACAGGGGAATAGAGAGATACGATCAAAGAAACACAGACAGACTGAGACAGATAGACAGAGAGAGACAGAGAATGAACTTTGAAGACAACCATTCTAAGGATAATTAGAAAGACATGAGATTAAGCATTTACATCTTATTAACTTCAAAAATATGGTACCTTAACATCTAAAGCCACAATTACTTTTACTTTTGAGTGTATGAAAGACAAGATATGGCATAGTGTTTTTTTATAGATAAAAAAGGAAATTTACTTTAATTGTATAATTATCTCAGAGTCAATCAATACTATCCCGTGTCCTGAAACATTCTAAGCCTAATATACAAGATTCCTAGCTGAAACCATACTAGATGATTTGCCTCACCAAGCCTTTTGATTGGCATCTGTTGTCATTATCCTTGTGGCCCATATTTATTTGAATCATTTTCTGGACTGTACAGAATCCTCTCATGACTGTATATTTATGAAAGACTACAGGACTCCAGAGATTACTGAAAACCATGGCCATTTACATAATAACTAAGGCAAACAGCCTATGTATTAAGAAACTATTACTGACTCACAAGACAGTCATTCCCTCGGGTATAGCATCCATGAATGGTAGTGGCCTGAAAGTCAGAATGTTAAGAAGACTAAGGCTTTGTGCCTCTTATAAAGGCTACCAGAAAGAAGTCAAATTTTAATACATATTTGGAATGTAAAGGGTCAGATTCATGAATAAAAAGTGACACCCAAAACTTTAGAGTCGAAATGGCCAGCAGCTATTAAGTAGCCACAAACTGTGAAAAGCAGGCTTCTCCTTAGGGAACTCAGTTTGTAGTGCTCCGTGAACGTGTTTTCTTCTCTAAAAAAGAGCATAGCAAATGTTACACAAGTGATCTCCAAGGTCTGAACATTGCAATCCAACCACATATACAACCTTCCAAAATACACCTTTGCTTAATAGACTTCTCTTTAGTCAAACCTCAAACTTCAGCAAATCCAGGCTCATTATAGGTTTGAAGGAAAATTTGTGTGTGTGTGTGTGTGTGTGTGTTGTGTGTATGTGTGTGCGCGTGATTATGCATGTGTATGTGTGTGTGTGTGCAAGACCTTTCACCAGGAAGAGGTCTTTATTCTAGTCTATGGTTGCAGACCAAACGGCCTTCAGCGTGTGTTGACTGGAAACTAGTATGAATGATTTCTTCTTGGGTAATACGGTACCAAATATAATCCTCATTTTCACAAACTACAGGAGTAAATGCAATAATAAAAATTCAGCACAGGAAATTCATATCTCCTGGTATTACCATTTATGGCCAATGTTGCTTTGATGTAGAGAATCTATGTATGGGGCACACACATAAATATCAACAGCATTTAAAAATGTTCTACATCTATGAATGCCTGAAAAACAGCAAATCATTGTCTATGCTATGGACTCAATGGAATTGTCCCCTTTTTACATTGGCATGTTAATTGTTATTGCCATTTTCCAGTCCTTATTATGTATCTATTTCCAAGAGATATATTTTTCACAGTCTTTTTGCCCTGTCGTCTCCGATGTTCCATGAGCCATAGATGTGAGACCTGTGAGGTAAGTGCCTTGGTACAGTAGTAGAAAGTTGACTAAAGCAATTAAGTACCAATACGTTCATCTATCTTTCATTGATACAAATATTTAAGATTATAGCAGCTTTTCAATAATGTTTGAAAAACACACGAAAGCTGTTTTCAGTGAATTTATATGTGGATGAGTCTCAGGGATATTATGACAGTTATGAATTTGACAGAGGTCTTAGCCTTTTCATGCTAGACCAAACATAACCCTGAATGTCCTAATCTTTTATCAAACATTTTTGCATTTGATTTTGGTTTTTGCTGTTTGTTTTGGGTTTTGATGTGTATAATTAGAATTATTCAGCTAGAGAAGAAAAAAAGTAAAGTCTTATTTGGATAAGATATCATGTAAAGATGGGCTATAATTTTTATTCCAAATCATGTTTCCACTAAATATCAAATATAGTTATTTCTTTCACATGGTTTCTTCTACTCTAAAAACCACAATTTTTTTTTTGTTTTTTTGTTTTTTTTTGTTTTTTGTTGGTTTTTTGAGACATGGTTTCTCTGTGTAGCCCTGGCTGTCCTGGAACTCACTTTGTAGACCAGGCTGGTCTTGAACTCAGAAATCCGCCTGCCTCTGCCTCCCGAGTGCTGGGATTAAAGGCGTGCGCCACCACTGCCCAGCTTTTACAAACCACAGTTATTTCTAGACTTCATGATCTATATAAATTACTAGATTCATTATATTTTAAAATTAGAAATTAAATTATAAAATTAAAATAATACTTTATGACATAATTATAAAGGCTTTTCTTATATGCCTCAAACTAGTAACCCACCCAAATAAACACATTTAATTGATATTTTTCATAAAATTATAAATTTTCTGCCTATGCTATAAATAAGAAAGAAAATTAATTTTCACAAAAGTAAAAAAGCACAGCTTTTTCCTAGCATGGCGGTTCACATTTGTAATTCTAGCATGCAATTATGAAATGTGGTACTGAGGCAGGAAGAATGAAAGTTCAAGGTCATCCTCCACTACAAAGAATGCCTGAATGAAGCCAGCTTCACTCCACAACATGAAATCCTCTCACACAACGCAGAACTTCAAAAATGAAATCAGGCAGGTTACCATGAACATCTGATTCATTTGCATTGGGATGCAGAAAATGTCTTTTCATTTGAGTAAGCCTCTCACATAAACACAAGGAGTGGTTTGAAGTCTGTAGTTCAGGGCTAAGAGAAATGAACAGGCTGGAAGAAAATCTCCGACAGCAGCATTCAGAATTTCAGAGTGGATGAAAACATTGTAATCAGATTTATCCTAGGCCTTTGCCAATATGTTTGGGCCTCTTTCATTGCTTCTCTAAGCAAACATGACTTTTCTGTGTACAGCTCTCTCTGGTGAATCAATGTAGGAACAAGAACTACCTCCTGGATGTCTTATTCTTTTGTTATTATTATTATTAATTATTTGATTTCTTTATGTTGCAAATGTTGCCTCTCCTCCAGGTTCTGCCACCAGAGTTCTTCAAGGCATCCTTCCTCCCCTTTGCCTGTGAGAAGGTGCTCCCCACCCACCCACACTATACACCCCCAGCCTCCTCCCACTCTCAGTGCATCCCTCCTCCTTAGGGCATCATGTCTTTATAGTGTTAGACATATCCTCTCCCACTGAGAATGTTCAAATATCAGATGAAAAAATGTACACATGCATACCACACCTTGCTAAGAGATAATTTACTACTCAGTAAATTGATGTAGAGGCTCAATATTTCTTTTTGAAAATTAAAATAATATTCGTTGCAAAACATTGGATTTTAGGAGAAATGGGAAGCAGTACATGGTAGGATGTTATCCGTGAGTCTCGTCTGTTTCCTTGCTGTTCTCTCAAATGCCACATCATCCTTACAGGAATGGTACTGGAGTTTTCTTTTCTATACACTGCAAAGCCTCTGTGAGCAAAATAAAAAAAGATTTGAACTGTTCATTTTCCTAAGTAATCAACATGCCTGAGATGTATATGTAGGAGTAAGGCATCATTTTAATTTTAAGAAAGTAGATCCTAACTATTGTTGTTTCTCTCTCTCTCTCTCTCTCTCTCTCTCTCTCTCTCTCTCTCTCTCCCTCTCCCCCACCCTATCTATCTATCTATCTATCTATCTATCTATCTATCTATCTATCTATCTATCTATCATCTATCTATCTAAACTGGGAGAATATGGAGGGAAGAAAACAAGGCAGAAATGACATATTAATATCTGAAAAGTACATGGAATAATTTTAAAATCGAGCAACAATATCAACCAACCAGACCCCCTCAGAGCTCCTGGGAACTAAACCACCAAACAGAGTACACATGGAGGGACCCATGGCTCTAGATGCATATGTAGCAGAGGGTTGCCTTATCTGGCATCTGTGGGAGGGGAGGCCATTGGTCCTGTGAAGGCTTGATGCCCCAGAGTAGGGGAATGCTAGGGCAGTAAAGCAGGAGTGGGTAGGTGGGGGGGGGGAGCTCCCTCATAGAAGCAGAGGGAAGGGGACGGAACAGGAGATTTGTGGAGGAGAAACCAGGAAGGGGTTATTTACATTTGAAATGTATAAAAATAAAATAACCATTAAAAATATATTAAAAATTAAAACATAGAGTGAAATTTAGAGAAAATTGGAACATGATGACTTTCCTATAAAATTAAAAAGTGGTAGAAATATATACTGTCAACTCACACATGAAAAGGTAACCTTGCCTTTGATGTGTTTTTAGTTATACATCTATTTTCTAGGAAAAGTATATTTTCTTTTTTGTTCAGGAATCACTTTCTATAGCAATTAACTGATGTTGTGTTTATGGTATAATTAGTTACATGCTGAAATTCCAGTGTTGTACAGGTGTCTTCTTAGTCAGAAACTGCGACTACCATACACTTAATTCCACTAGATCCTGGAGGCAGAACATCCTCATTAAATAATCTATCTTTGAATTTGGATTTCATAATGAGTGAGTACGATTACAAATGTTGCTTATGAGAGTGTCAACATACTTTTCATTCCCTCGTAACCTGAAAAAAATGTTTTTCAAATAAGGAGAAATTGCCCCCAGTGGCTCAGAGTAATAACTACTATGTTGATGCAAGCTTTAATATAAAGATGCATAGATTGGCAAACCTCTGGGGCCACTTTGGAAGATGCTGAATTATCAGAGTCTAAAGAGGTTAGATGTTTTCTGCATGTTATTGGAACTGGCCTTCAGGGCCCCAAGTGGAGTAATAAATGATATAGAATGGAGTATACAACCTCGATCTATG
>CM052705.1:69326041-69350593 GCA_028551405.1 Uromys caudimaculatus | reverse complement strand
TCTCTCTCTCTCTCTCTCTCTCTCTCTCTCTCTCTCTCTCTCTCTCTCTCTCTCTCTCCCTCTCTTCCCGTGTGTCTAGGCATGTGTTTGGATGCATCTGATGCTGAAGAGTTTGTTGGGTTTCCTAGAACTGGAGTTACAGGTGCTTTTAAGCTACCTGATGTTTGTTCTGACAACTGAACTCAGATTATCTGGAAGAACAGTCTGTGCTCTTAACTGCTGATCCCTTCTTTTGGTAATCTGCTGATCCCTTCCTTTAGTAATCCTAAATGTGATGACCTGCAATAATAGTCTATATGCTGTAATTATAAAATTATGTTTTAGCCTATATTTGTATCATATGCTTCAGAATCATATAAGTATTACGTTTTTACTCATAATCTGCAGTCAATTTATTGACCATCTCTCTACACTATTGTCAAAATATATTCATCATCCAATATTTTTTTATAGTTCTTCTTAGGCAATTTTTACCTTGCTACAAGAAAATATCATGAAAAAGTCAGTATATACAAGAAAATTTAATTTAGGCTTGCATGTGCTGGAGACCAAATGGCCTTGTTTGAACCTAAGGCCTTGGGCTTCTCAGCTAGCCAGAGGGTCTCAGGCTTTAGCAGACATTCCTTTGATTACTCCCTTCTGCAGATGTCCTTTGCAGGTGAATAGATGGTTTGTTTGTAGTAGCCTGTGGGTCCAGAGAAACCTTGAGACATCCCACTATCTTGAGACTTGTTATGCTGATTTACTACCTTGTAATACTTGGCTGCAATTAAGCGGCCCTGAGAAACTTCTCCCCCTCTGTCTCATCCCGCCCTGTAGTGACCTCTAGTAACCATCTTACTCTTGCCCTTTCTGCCTTGCAGTGTTTATATAAACAGCAATAAAGCCATTTTTCAGAGCTTCGACTTGCTCCCAGGCATTTCTGGTCTCCTGTTGTCTTTCCATTATCCACTGTTCCCTCCTTAGCACCTGAAAGTCCTGCAGACGGGACACTTCGAACTCTGGTCGATAGTCCCTCCTCTGGGCGGGACAGGACAGTTAACTCTTCGCATGCATGTTTGGCTAGCATAAAATCACGTTTTCTATAATAACTCTGTTCCATTGTTTCTGAGTGTATTATCATGAAGAACATTATGGAAATAAAGATGAGAGGAAGCAAAGTCATTCACTTCATAGCAAGAAGAAGCACAGAAAGAGAACCCAAAGAGGAGGGACCAAAGGAAAAATGTCCTTTAAGGTTATGGTTTCAAGTCACTTGCTGGTTCCAAAGATCTTAATTTTCCACCACCTCTGAACTGTACACAGAGCGTTAGCTGTGTGCATCGTTAGCTGTACACAGAACTTTAAATATACAAGAATACTGAAGAGATACACACCATTGTATGTTGGCACCACCAGCTGATATACTTAGAGACCACCTGACCTTCATCTCAGTCTTTCATGATTTCCTTTCTTATTGTAATAGAATGTTTTCCTGTCTATAAATCAAACATTATTTTTCCCCAGGGCACTCCCCAATATCCTCCATGGTTTGCATTAGTTACATAGAATTTTAAATTCTTATGGAATTGTACTTTTCTCATGAAGCATGAATCCTTAAATATTTATCATATTTTAAATTTGTGCAGTAAACTAGTTGAGCTATTTTAAAGAAGAATTTTAATGTCATCTTCATTGTGTTTTTGAAGAACCAGGGATTTTCAAAATGGATTGTTAAGAGACCACTTCAAAAATGGAAGAAATAAAAACAAAAGATTGCTTTGTTGGTGTATAAAAACTTCAGCAACAGCTCATTTGTGTTCTTCCCCTGTATATTTAAGAAAGAAAAAAAGATTATGGATTCATTTCATAAAGGAATTATTGTGGGGGTTGGAGAGACAGCTCAGCAGTTTAAAGCACTCACTGTTCTTCCAGAGGTCTTGAGTTCAATTTCCAGCAATGATCTGGTGGCTTACAACTATCTTTAATGGGATCTGATTGCCTCTTCTGCTGTGTCTGAAGACAGTCACAGTGTACTCATAAACATAAAATAAATAATTCTTAAAAAATCATTGTATAGAACACTTCACAATAAATCATAGTGAAAGTAGATCAGTCTCTAGGGACTGATATCAAAAGGAACTGCAATGTAAAAAAATATAAAACAATTCAAATGGAAAATACATAGATACATAGAAAAATTAATTCTCATTCCTATAATAAATTCTTTATAATTCAATAAACTCTAGATGAAGTTTAAAACACAGAATAAGCTTGAGAAGCAACTCAGTGGTAGAGCACTTTTCTAGCATGCACAAAGTGTTGTGTCCTGACACCAGCAATAAATACAATAATACCAATTACTTGTAATATTCATCATGTTCATAAAATTGAAATATATGAAGACACTCACAAAGACTTTCATAAATAATAGAATTATACTGTTTATATGTACTTTATATAATATATTTAATAGAATTTTTAATGCAGCCATATTTTAGAATCAAAAGGGTATATAATGGTAGAATATTTTTAAAATTGGATTTCTTCATGTTGTCTCAGCCTCTTAGATATTAAAGCATTCTCATGAAGATTTTCCACTTAACTACAGTCAATTTTGCACAGACTCATATAATTAAATGTGACTCTTTTCCCCATTGTGCCATTTCTTTTATTTCTGTTGAAATGTCTACAAAAATCAAAACAATTAGGAAGATATGCATTTGAGAGGAGTTGGGAGATTAAGGCAGGAGTTCAAGTGGTAACAAATGGATGGGAGAGATGTGGTTACTATATGCATGCAGAAATTCAAAGTGTTTAAAGTTAAGTTGAAAATACACATATTTATTAACTTCAGAAAAAAGTAGTTTGTAACTCTGACCATAGTCTCTATTTTAAATAAATTTGCTCTGACACTTTGATAAGACATTAGATGGCTTATCATAGAAATTTCTTGATCTGTTATATACAATGATAACATGCTTAAATCCTCCATTCTGATCAAATCTGAGGAAAATCTTTAAATGAGATATCTGTATATCATCTATTTATAAGATTGAAAATCTGTCATAATACATAATTGTGAGTGCATTCTTGCAGAACATAGATTTTGATGTTGGCAATGAATGTGGGTTCCTCAGAGAAATTGGCACAGTGGTGCATGTGCACGCACATGCACGCACACACACACACACACACACACACACTAATTTATTATAAGATGGGTATATGTAAATATAGAAGTTAAAGTGTGACAGTATATATACCCTCTGCCAGCTGAAAAAACAGGAGCCATGCTAGCGTAATCTAACCTTAACCCAAAAGCATGAAGGACAGAGGAACTATAATTACCAGCCCAACTTGTTGATCTCACATCCAAGAACTCTCTATAAAACAAATGGATTATAGATTAAGAACCTGAAAGAGTTTTGACTTTTATGAGCTTTTTATTTCATATATTGCATCAAGTATGAACTTATGTCCATTGTTGAATGCTAGTTTCAATTAGTCTACTTTTCTTATAAGCTCTTTTAAGAATTACTTTACACCCAGAAATAATGCTTTATAAGTTAAACATACCTTATTCTATTCACATAGATGCATAAAATTAGTTATCATAATAAATTAATGAAAAAAAGACTAACCAAACACGTTTTTAAGTACATTATAGTTGCTTAAGACAAAGTTCAGAACATACTCTATTTCTTTCTGAATATCAACTTAATGCTTCTTTCTTAGGAGACTTCATTGAACTTGACTAATACCAGAAACTAAACCACAAAATATGTAGCTTCTTGTGATTGGACTCCTACCTACAATAATAAAGATGCCACTCTTTAACTGTGATGATTAACCTTGATTAACCACTTAATGGAATGTTGAATTTACCATGGAAACAAATTTCTGTAAAATGTCTAATGTATGAATCCTGAGGCTGAAAGATATACCCTAAAGTAGGTGGCACACTTCCATGAGCTGAGGCCTTGGGTGATCAAAAAGAAAATGGGGATCTTAGTATCAATATTTTTGCCTCCTGACTTCATATGCCATATGGACAGATGCAGTACTGTTACCATGATGTGTCCCCCCAAAACATGTATTATAACCTCAAACTGTTAGCCAAAATAAAGTCTTCATTCTTTCTGCTGCTTCTTTCATGTACTTTGTCACAGTAGCAAGAAAAATAATTAATACAATAACTAATTACATGTTTGTGCTGTTTGTTGAGACAAATCTAGATATAGCTGAAAATAGGGAATCTCAATTGAAAATGGTCTCCATAGGATTGACATGTAGGAAAATCTGTAGGGCATTTTCTTGATTAATGATTCTTGTGGAAGTACTCAGGCCACATAGCCACTATGACCCCTGGACAGGCGGTCCTGAGCTATCCCTTGTGCAAGCCATAGGGAGCAATTTAGTAAGCAGCATTCATCCATGACTTCTGCTTTATTTCAATTGAAAGTTTCCTCCTCTGCTTGAATTCCTGCCCTGAATTCCCTTAGTGATGGCCTAGTAGTGTATGATGAAACAAAGCCTTTTGGCAGCAAATCCAGGGCCTGCATATATGTTATGGCTTTAAAGCTAGTGTTTTTATGGAACTCCTGAGTGTGTGAACAAGTGAGTGTCTGACTCTTGTACCACCTCTTGGACTCTTTAGCTTATATTGATTTGCCTTGTCTAATTTGCTGCTATGTTTTCTTTTTATAGAATTCTTTGTCCAGTTTTGTTGTTATCTCTTAAAAGAGCATCTTTCTTTCTTTCTTTCTTTCTTTCTTTCTTTCTTTCTTTCTTTCTTTCTTTCTTTCTTTCTTTCTTTTTTTTATGAGAGACACAAAGAGAGTGGATCTGGATGGGAGGCAAGGGAAGGAGGAACTGGGAAGAATAGAGGGAGGAGAAACTATAATCAGGATATATTGTATGCAAAAAGAATAAACAGCAGCAGCAGCAACAACAACAACAACAACAACAACAAAGCAAACACACACACACACACACACACACACACACACACACACACACACACACACACACACACAAAATCCAAAGAAACAAAAATGAAATGACACCTTTCCTCCCCACATTTCCTTTGGTAATGATATCTATCACAGCAATAGAAGCCTAACCAAGATAATACTCTTTGACCCTCATTTTAAACATCCAGGTATATATTCCTTCTCTGATTGTATAAGTGGTCACCTCTCTTGTAATAAATGATAAGCAAGTAGATACACTTTTTACAAATTATCAAAAATTTAAAAAGATACAAAAAATGGCAAATTTTATAGTGGAAGGTACAAAGAAGTATACGTTACTATTTGAATTGTCAAGGATGAGAAAACTTCATTTATGAGTTTAAATACTTCAAGAATATTTGTGAGAGACTATATTAATTGCAATCAAGAGACAAAAATATAATACAGAAACCAACAATTCAAATGAGAAAGTGCGTGTAGAGATGGCTCAGTATTGTGATAAGGGACAGGAAATAGTGTGCCTTGCCAACATAATTTAATCAAAATAAACCATATGAATGTATATTTGACCATTCCAAAATACCTAGAGTATTTCTAAAGCATATCAAAACAATAAACCTTTAGGTTAGAAAAAATTTCCTATATCCTAAGAAACATTTTATTGAGATGCAGACTTCTTATTTTGAAATGTAAAATCAATAAGTAATATTTGTAAATACTGCTCTCTAAAATATGAAAATAGAAGCACCTAGTTATAGGAGTAGTAATTTCAGCCAAAGAGGTCTGTGGAGTTTTGGAAGCATATGACAAAATTTAGTAAAGATACAGTAATTATATTCCCTAAATTTATGTGCTTTCTAATTTTATGGTTTTAATTGCAGAACTTATGTAGAAATCACTAATGAGCAGTTTAGAAAGATCAAATGCTTTCTACACAAAATGAAAGTGTTGCCTTGAATTAATACTTTGAGCTCCTTTATTATATTTACTAAAATAAGAACAAGTTAAGAATAGTGCTCTGGATTGACCTGACCATGACTATTCTCATTAGACTGGGTTGAATTTTCTTATCAAAATAACTTAAACAAATTAACTTCAATTAGTCAGAGATTAGCAATCCACAGTAGCAGATTTTTAAAAATTAATCAACATCAATGACTTATCAAACTTTGTTGTAATCAAAGCTTGTGGGTATGGTTGATTGTTGTTGTTGTTGTTGTTATTTAAGAGGGTGTTTAGTAAAATTAAAATCTCTGGAATTAGTGTGATTATAGTGCCAGTACAAAACACCCTAAAACATTATTAAAAGAGATAGAAATAAATATGCAAGATAAGATCATTGAATTGAAAATAATTAGTCCTTCCCATATTTGTATGTGCATAACTCTTTTAAAGATTTCTATTTTCCAAAATACTATATTAATAACTAATATGTTTTTGTTTAAATTGATAAACTGTACTGGATAGTTTTATGTTAGTTTGATATAAGCTAATGTCATCTGAGAAGCACGAAACTCAATTTAAAAAACAAAAACAAAAAAGTCTTCATAAGATCTGGCTGCAGGGCAATTCCTTAGTAAAAAATGTAGAAAAACCAAGTCTATTACTCGTGGTGCTGTTTCTGGGCTGATGATCATGGGTTTTCTATAAAACCATGCTGAGATGATGGTGACACTTGCCTTTTATCAGAGCACTTGGAAGATAGGCAAACAGATCTCTGAGCTTAAGGTCAGTCTGGTCTACAGAGCAAGTTCCAGGACAGTCTATGCAAAACAAAGAAATCCTGTTTGGAAAAAATAAAAAACACAAAAGTGAAAACAACAACAACAACAACAAAATCAGAAGATAGAAGAGGAGGAGGGGGAGGAGGGGGTCAAGAGTTATGAGAGAGAGAGAGAGAGAGAGAGAGAGAGAGAGAGAGAGAGAGAGAGAGAGAGAGAGAGAGAATCCCTCTTTGGCCTCAGCTCCTGCCTCCATGTTCCTGACCTGTTTCTTTCCTCCCAAACTTGCTGTTTGGTCATGGTGTTTCAGCACAGCAAATCCTAACAGATACATAAACAAACATCAATCATTAGCATACCCAAGAGTAGCAAACTAGTAAATAAATAAATAAATAAATAAATAAATGAATAAATAAATATTTTTGAAAGGTTCAATATAAGGAAGTCCATTTTATATCTATTACCTAGAACAGAGTGGAAGCATGATTTGCTTGGAGATTTGGATCTTTAGTGCAAGATCCAGAAAACCTGGAAAAGCCAAGTCATGATTTCAAGACACAGCATTTGGTGGTGTGGTCCTACAGCTGTCAAGGTCAGTTCATTATAGATGCCTAAATATGTCTAACCAGTTAAAAACTATGAAAAATTCTCAAAAATGCTAAACATTAAGTCATTTACTTGAGCCAGTTAACCTTTTAAAAATATCCAAACTTTATGAATACATTTGTCTTTCTTTCTAAATAACTTCATGAGTATAGAGTGTATACAAAGTCCCTGAAAGAACTGACAGGAAGTACACATTCATTTTTTTCTTGATGCAGATTTATGGAATTCTAGAACAATCATCACATAATCAAAATAGTTTGCAACAACTTCCTGTTAATCCTGAGGTGTAGAAATATAATAAGTGTATTTATTTTTGGCACAAAGAAACTGCAGAGCACTCTAGTAGTACAGACTTAAGAATGAATTGAAATACTCCATTGTGTAAATGTACTACATTTTCTGTATCCATTCCTCTGATGAGGGATATCTGGGTTGTTTCCAGCTTCTGGCTATTATAAATATGACTGCTATAAACATAGTGGAGCATGTGTCTTTATTACATCTTGGAGCATCTTCTGGGTATATGCCCAGGAGTGGAATAACTGGGTCCTCAGGTAGTATTATGTCCATTTTTCTGAGGGTCCGCCAAACTGATTTCTAGAGTGGTTGTACCAGTTTGCAATCCCACCAGCAATGGAGCAGTGTTCCTCTTTCTCCACATCCTCGCCAGCATCTGCTATCACCTGAGTTTTTGATCTTAGCAATTCTGACTGATGTGAGGTAGAATCTCAGAGTTGTTTTGATTTGCATTTTCCTGATGACTAAGGATGTTGAACATTTCTTTAGGTGTTTCTCAGCCCTACAAATTTCCTCAGTTGAGAATTCTCTGTTTAGCTCTGTTCCCCATTTTTTGATAGGGTTATTTGGTTTTCTGGAGTCTACCTTCTTGAGTTCTTTGTATATGTTGGATATTAGCCCTCTATTGGACTTAGGATTGGTAAAGATCTTTTCCCAATCTGTTGGTTGTCGTTTTGTCCTATTGACAGTGTCCTTTGCCTTACAGAAACTTTGCAATTTCATGAGGTCCCATTTAGAGGAGTTGGAGAAGGGACTGAAGTAACTGAGGGAGCTTGCAGCCCCATGGAGGGAGCAACAGTGTCAACTGGCCAGATTCCCCCGGTGCTCCTGGAGGCTGGACCACCAACTAAAGAATAGACATCGAAGAACCCATGACTCAGACCACATATGTGGCAGAGGTGGGCCTTGTTGGCCATCAGAGCAAGGAGAGGCCCTTGGACCTGAGGGTGTTAGAGGCCCCAGTAAAAGGGAATGTCAAGGGGGGAAGCTGGTAGTGCTGTGGGCAGGTGAGTAGATGGGGGAATACCCTCACAGTGGTGGGGGAGAGGGAAGGAGATAGGAGGGTTCCAAAGAGGAGACCTGGAAAGGGGGAAACATTGGAAATGTAAATAAAGTATAAGAAAATTAAGAAAAAAAAAAAAAAGAATGTATTGAAATATATGAGGACCTCTAATGATAAGGTCAATAGAGTCACAAAGACATAGTTGCTCCTTTTTTAACTGAATGTTTGAAATAAATTTATGATCTATATTCTATTTTCAAATTTAGCATTATTCTAATTTTAGGTCTGCTTTCGAAGATCTATTACCATGAATAAGTCAAACCTATCAAAGTTAATTATAACGGTAGTAAATTCTCTGCAGAGTCTAATGTGAAGGAATATATCTAATTCAGCTTCCAGACTCATAGCTTCACATTAGAATAAGAATAATAATACAAGTATGACATAGAAATTAAATGTATAAATCATTGTAGAGAGATTTTTAAAAACTGTTCAAAAAAGAAAACAAACTAAGTGATTCTCATTTGTATTATTTGAGAGCTTCATGAGCTTTAAGTTTGATTTGGTTGCCGAGAGTAATATTCTATTACAAAGAATATTAGAAAGAAGAAAAAATAGAATCAATGCTATGAATAAAATAAAATGCATTTCCACACTACAGATAATAAATTTGTATAAAATATTTTAACTTAACTTTTGCTATTATTTATAGTTAAAATAGCTAATCATATTTTGTATTTTCTGTCACTTGTAATGGCAAGGTTTGGCGTCTAGATATTTTCCTGTTTTTTCCCTGACTTTCTTTTTTAAATACACTCCACACTATAAAGAAATGGTGTCTCATTTCCTCTCAATAAATCATAGTGTAGTATCATAAAAAATAGTGGGAAAATGTTCACTGCTTTTGACAGTTCCTTATGTGACCTAATTTACAGATTCTTTCAACATTTAACAAGCCCGGGAGAAACTTGAGTTTTTCAAGGTTACTCTCCATGTTAATAATTTATACTCTCTCTATGAGAGCAAAGTTTTAGAGATGTTATGACTCATACAGAGGAAAAAATAAGAACAAAAGGCTTAAAAATTTGGTTAAAATTCATATCAGTTAGTAAGAAAATAATCTCTCTCTCTCTCTCTCTCTCTCTCTCTCTCTCTCTCTCTCTCTCTCTCAGTCTGTCTCTGTGTGTGTGTGTGTGTGTGTGTTTTCTTGATGCTGCTATGGTTTATTTTAAAACAGGAGAAAATTGCCTGGAATGGAGCTCAGTGGTAGAGTACTTGTCTAGTATGTGCAAACTATTAATTTTTATTCCCAGACCAAAAATTAAAAACACATATCCCAAAAGCATACAAACAAAAATGAAAGAAAATAGAAAGCAGTAAATTTTCATTTATCTTTTTTCTTTTATAATATATATTTAATATAATAAAATATCTATACCTCAATTATGAAATATAAATAAACATATTAACTGAAGCAGATATTTATTACCTTAAGTATCCAGAGCAGTATACCCGATATTATATTTATGTTCCTTATTATCCTGATTCTTTCATGTCTCAGGAAACCTTTCATAGGCACACCCTTCAAACAAACAGAGGAAAATATTCATGCACATGAGAGGAGAATAAGAAAAGACATGAACACATATAACGCTATACTCGTACAATAGTGTATGATATTTCCCCATTGAAACGAGCTGAATCCAACAATAATCTTAGTGAAATTGCTTTTAATTAGCTTGTCTAGTTTTAAGATGACCTCTTGTATTCAAATATACACTTTTTATTTGCCTAAGAAAATCTGAATGCACATTTAAAATCTTGAACTATCCCCTGTATTTTCATTTAATTAGGAAGTTTCCAAAACCCAAAGTTATTTACTAGAATAATCTAGCTCAAATCTTGGTTTCCTATGAGCTCCAAAGTTACATACTGTATACTGCTTTAACATTCCAGTTCTCACTCACCGTTGTATCCTCTGGAACTCCCACATGGCCTAGAAATTGTAACAATGAGATAAGGTGTCACATATTTATCTTTAGAAGCTCCACTGAGTAGGAGATGCAGACTGGTGGTGTATCAAATGTTAGAGGAAGATTTTCTTATCAAAACAAGTAGTTTTACTTACCAAAATAAGTACATTTACTTTGAGAGAGGAAAGACTTTTGAAAACCTTTAATACTAGCCCATCAGCGTAGAACAAAAATATTTGTCTACCACCTGACTAGAAGACAGTTTAATATCTATACTAAAAATTAATGATAAAAGCCATGCTTGGGGTTGTGCAAGCTTTTGTCAAAATGAGAGAAAGGGAGAAAATCCATGTTACTTAAAGGACAGTGTGTTGAGTAGGTCAGGCATGAGGGATGAAGAGTGAAGAGTATATATAGACTGGGAGGCCTTATTCAAGCATCAACTTACTCAGTTTGCAGTCTCTGATTTATGTATTGACAGAAAAGTTTACAATATCATGACAAGCCACTCTGCATTTTAGCATGTTTATTTAGTCTTAAAGTATTAGGATTTATTTTGAAATGTCCTAATTATATATTTCATTGTGCCATAGCTTAACATTATATTAAGAGTTTTATATCCTAGTTCAAATGTCCAAGTCAATTCCTTCACATGCAAATCTAATTTTTGGCCTAAAGCTAAATGAACTCTAAATCATTGCCTTTTATTTCCCTTTGACTTTATTTCATTTATTTATTTGACTTTATTTTATTTCCCTTTGACAGAATACACATGACACAACTCACAGACCATATGAAGTTTAACAAGAAGGAAGGCCCAAATGATGATGCTTCAATTCCATTTAAAAGGGGCAAGAAAACAATCAGAGGAGGCAGAGGTAGGGCAGAACCTGGGAGTGAGACAGAAGGGAAACAGGAACTGATATGGGGGAGACAGGAGGTAATCCCAGAGGGTCAGGAGAATGAATGGAAATATGCAGCTTCAGGGAGAGCGGGATAAGGGGAACAACTAAAAAGTCTCAGAGACCTGAGATGTGAGAGGTTCCCATGACTTAGTGGGGATGACCTTAGAAAAAATCCCAAACAGTGGTGAGATGAAGCCTGAAGAGTCCACTTTCAGTGATAGACCTGATCCCCAGTTAAGGCATGGGGCCACCTACCAATCTTCAAAATTTTTGACCCAGAATTTATCCTGTCTATAGGAAATTCAGCAACAAAAAGAATCAGTGTCTAAAGGAAAGATCATCCAGTGACTGGACCAACTTGAGATCCATCCCTTGTGCAGGTACCAACCCCTGACACTATTTCTAATGTCTTGTGCTTGCAGATAGTAACCTAGCAAGGCTATCCTCTGAGCATCTCTACCAGCAGCTGACTGAGATACATGGAGATACTTACAGCTAACCATTGGACTGAGGTCAGGGACCCCTATGGAAGAGATAGGGGAAGAACTGTGGAATGAAGGAATGACAACCCCATAGGAAGAACAATAGTATCTATTAACCCAGACCATTCAGAGTTCTTGTAGTCTAAGCTACCAACCAAAGAGCATACATGGCCTGGTCTGTGTCCCCTGGCACATATGTAACAGAGGACTGCCTGGTCTGGACTCAGTGGGAGAGGATGTGCCTAATCCTGTAGAGTCTTTATGCTCAGGGAAGGTATGGTGGGTGTAAGGTGGGTAGATGGGGGAGCACCCTCTCAAGAGGCAAAGTGGAGGGAAGATGGGGTGAACAACTCTGGGAGGGGGGACCAAGAAGGGGGCAACATTCAGAATGTAAGTAACTAAAATAATTTAATAAAAATAAATGAAGATGTAATCTTTCACATTGTGTATCTCTGATCTTATCTCACAACATAGCTATTATTTGCAACTTTTTTTCTACAAAGCATATGATGGTATGGTTTATATAAAATGACATGCTAATAGAGTAAAATAGCATCCAACATCCAATGTTGTATTCTGTCATGCACTAACACTTCTGTCATTTCTATCATTAAATTAGTCGTATTCCCTGAATTCTTGAAAGTCATGTAAATTTACTGCTTGTCTTTTATAACCTGCCATGTTGTCCACCTCTTCTTAAGTTACTCATAAATGATTCTATGAAACTTGCCAAGTTATTGGTGAGCTAGATCAACAGTTAAAAATGTCTGGTGTCATCCAAGATTGATAACCCACATTTGATCCTGAAACCAACATGATAAAAAAAGACGAAAGATTAAAGTTGCCATTTAATTTCAACATGAGCTGAACTGGGCCATTCACATTCACATTCTCTGTCTCTCTGTCTCTATCTATCTATCTATCTATCTATCTATCTATCTATCTATCTATCTATCTATCTATCATCTATCTCAATAAAACTGCAATAAAATACAACTTGTAGACCTAAGTTTCTATGTATATATATATGGGCAGTGAATATAAGGTCCAGAGAAACTGCTAGATTTTGTCCCATAGATATAATAGGGAAAGTGGATCCATGAATTCTCAGTAATGTGTTTGCCTGTATATAAAACCTATATAATGACAATCCCAGTCCATGTTAATGTTATGTTGGTAATTTCACAAGACCCCACCAATAGATGAAGGACTGTAAAGTAGTTTAGCATTATTGAGAGATGGATAGTCAGATATTTCTAGAGGTGAGCTCCTGAAGACACAATGTCAGGTGGCTAGCCTAACATGTGTTCTTCTGCATAACACTAAATGACTCCATGTACAGACATATATTATATATAGGCATGTGTGTGTATTTGTGTGTGATAACTATAGAAGGGATCATGAATTCTAAAAGGAGTGCTGGAAGGACACAAGAGTAGTTGAAAGTGATAGAGAATGCAATAGGAATGATGCAATATACTTCTTATGTATGAAACTGTTATAATTCATTAATTAGGTAAATAAATATTAAGCTGGCTAAAAACAAGTTTTAAAAAATTTGTCAAAAAACATGAGTAGAAAATTAAAATTTTTACCTTGAATTATTTAGACAATTTCTCCAGACTATTTCTTGCCATAAAATATAGAAATTATCATTTCACATTATATTTAAGTAGCCAAATTGCTTATAATGTTAACTTTTTGTGATGATTCCATTTTTAAATTTTATATACTTTAAAATTTTGAATAGATTTATTAAACTCTCACTAGAGTTAACTTGTCACATATTTGTTTAGATAATGGTCCGTTTCAATGTGGTAGACATTGTTAACATCACTTGTTCATCCTGAATCTACAGTGTTCCCCATTTATATAAGTTGGAGAGGATTTTCTTGCCCTTGTAGTTGACTTTAACTATAGTGTTTACTTGAATTGACAAATTGTGGTCAGAAGTGATGATGTGTCACTACTAGGCAATTAGAAATACTGTTCTGCTTTTATATCTTCCCTTCTGCCTCCTCTACTGAAGAAAAAAATCAATAATGTCAGTATGTGTTTGTGGTTCATTACGAGGCCAAGAATCAACATATATCAAACACAGATACCTAAGTCAGTACATAGATACATTAATGTGAAAAATATTTTATTCATATTTAGAAATTGTTCTTTGTGCAAAATTATTACATACAGAAATTACATATATTTCAAGCAATATATTTAGTCTCTAATATTTAATGTCTAAAAAACTCAAGTAATTCCAATAATAAGACAATTTAAAGTCATGTTTTCAAACTCTCTCAATGTATTTGTACTGGAAAATATATTCTATGAACAAACAAGAAATAAAATGTTTTCATTTTGCTAAAAAAACCCCTATTATTCCTCATTTTTGTCTTCATATCTCTGGCACCTAGCATTGGATTAGTAACATGGTAAGGATTGAAATATGTAGTGAATGGTTAATAAATGCTATGGTTGCTAGACATTGGTAGAATTTCCCCTTGAAATGTATTTAGAAAAAAATATTCTGTTGCTGAAAGTTAGCGAATATATGTTTTAATGGATAAAACACAACTGTACCACTTGTGATATTTCCTCAGTAAATGAGAAAGACTATTTAAAGTTCTATTTTATCTTATTAACTTTGTAACATATAATGGGATATTTCCTAGAAAAGGTAAGTAAACACTACTTGTAATTAAACCAATTTTCTAACATATTCAATATTGTAATGTGATTCATTTGTTAATTATCTTAGTAACCACTTATTTCTGTCATTTTGACAGCCAGCGAACCAGAAGTTGCAAGTGACTGGCATTTGAAATTTCTGTAGCAGTTTGCAGTGTGATTACTTCTGCTAATGACCTACGTGGTGTTGAATGTAAATAATTCCTAGCTACAAGCATTAGATCATTGTGATTCTAGGCAGGTTTAGTCCTCGAACTTTGTTAACAATTCTGTATTCTTTTTGTGGAAGGACCGTTTCTTTATTCAAGTGTGTATGATTGTTTATGATGCTGGGGGTGAAGTTCAAATAAATGGTAGGCACTTTAGGAAGAAGAATTGAATGAAATGTTTTTAGCATCTTATGATGAAAAATAAAGTTTTAAATAGCAAATTGCTAGATTTTAATGGGTTTTCATGGTTTCAAAGTGCTTTGGTTTAGTTTATTACAGAATAAATATAAAGCACATGGAGCTATCATTCTATCATACTCTACTACCTGATGGCACCCTACTCAGAAATAGACATCCTTATCCTTCCCCTCTTTTCCCTTTAACTGAAATGAAATCTTTCTCATATAATACATCCTGACTATAGTTTCCTCTCTCACTATTCTTTCCAGTTCAGTGTTCTGCAAATATGCTATACTTAAAAAAACTCAATATGTATCTTTCATTCATTCATTTTATTCATCTTTCATTTTAAACACTGATGAAGTTCTTGATTTCTTCCAAGTTTGGAATACTATGAATGAAGTTGATATAAACATTTTTATAGAGGTTGGTTATAAGTGAATACTGATTGTATCTTAATTAATTTATAACTATCTATAATCATAGAATGCAAAATGCTGTTCCTGCTTTGAGTGAATACCAAAGATTATAATGAAAGATACTATAGGAAGTTAATATTATCCATGGTGACTGAAGTACTTTGCCTTTCTACTGGCAGTGAGTAAGGATTTCTGATGGTACCAAACTCACCAGCATTTGTTGGTGTTGGTGTTTTGGATTTCTGCCATTGTATTAGCCCTACTGCAACTTGTCGTGTTCAGTGATTCTCCAATGACATATCATTTATCCCCTACATTTCTTTACCATTTTATAGTTACATTGAGACATATGTGTTGGTCATTGGTCTGTATGTTAATTTGCCTGTTTATTTTCTTAAATTTTACATTGGAGCTGTGATTGCTGGGTATGAAACCAGCACTAAGCATCAGATAGACACTCTTATAACTTTGAGAAGTAGCCCTGACACATATTTTTCATATTTTATTATAGTATTAAGAAATTTTTTTGAAGGCAAAGATAAATTATCTCTGTTGTCTATGCCTTTTAAAAATATTTTCCCCAAATTTGTAGACTATCCTGCCAATCCTTTGGCTGTTGCTCATGTGTTCAAGGCATATGTATCACAAAGATTAAAAGATATATAACTTGAAAAATAACATTAATGGATGGATGCAAAAAAGATAGAGTAAGATATTATCAGCAATGTATATGGCATAAATGCAAAAAATTGTCATAAGGAAAACACATAATTTATGCCATGAACATACACTTTAAAAGAAAAGGAACAAAATTGATATCAAAAAAGCAAACTGTCCCTCTATAAATAATTCTGTGCTATTTACAAGAGTAACTGGAAACAGATTATAGACCTATAAGTAAAATGTATTTTACAATTCCCAGAGAAAGAACATTTGAGACAATCTTCAGTATGGCTTTTGTTCTGAATATAAGTATTGATTTTATTGTCTTTACGCTGAAATTCTGCCATCAATAGAAGAAAAGTAAATCTTGAAAGGTTATTTGGAGGAGGATTCTTAATGCTGGCATGGGTATATATCTTGCAGACTTTAGAGACCATGGATGTCAGACCAGACTAATCTATACCCAGCAAATCTTTTAATGACTATAGATAGGGAAAACAAGATATTCTACAAGAAAGCCAAATATTGCACAATATTTATCCACACATCTAGCCCTACAGAAGATAATAGAAGAACACATGGTTTTTTCAAGTTTACCAGAAGTGCTATAGTTGGATCACAGAGCTATTCTATTGTTGGAAGGCAATACTGATTTCTGTAGTGACTGGATCAGTGTACATCACTGCTAGCAGTATATAACATTTCCCCTGCATCCTTGTCAGCATTTGTTGTCTTCTGGATGGTAGTCATTCTGAGCAGAGTGAGATGGAATCTTGATGTACCTTTTACGATAAGCCTCAAATAGGTATTTATTACAGGTTGAAGTCTACAGAACGCTTTAAATCTGAGTGCATATTAGATAAACTTCTCCTTTGGGAAATATGGGGAAATACAATAAATATATAAATTACCTATGCCCAAATGCACCCTTAGGTAATCTTCCTGCAGTCTGAAATTCAGAAGTTGGAATGTATATATTAATGGCTTTAATTGCAAGGTTCTTGATCATCCCTGACCTTGTCGTCTTCAGACTCAGAGTAACACTTCTTTACTAATTTTGAAAATATTACTTGTATTTTCTGAGGTTTTTGTCCTATCTTTCTTAGTGATCTCTCAGTCTTGGGGTCAGATAAAAGTGTTCACTTCAAAGCTGTTCACTTTATAGTCATTTTTGTCTACATATTAAGCAAAAGCTTTTTCGTTTTATAATTATGTCATGTCCCTCTCACTTTTTCTCACTCCCATATACCCTGCCTTGCTACATTTCAAATTTATGGTCTCTATTATTTCATTAATTATTGTAAATAAACATATGTAAACATATACATGTATTACTACATGATTATATGAATACATATATTTAACTTATCCTTATTAATATATAAATATATTCATATAATATATTCATATATTTATTATATATAATGTGACATATATAACACATAATTATATATAATACATTTTACTTCTATTTGTTCAGAGGTTGAATATAGTAGAATTTAAATAATTTCAGAAAGTCAATAGATTTTGATAACATATTGATTTATCCAAAATGGTTTAATTTCTATACAAAGAATGACTAGGAAATGAAAAAAATATATAAGTGAAGTGTATACATGAAAATAATAAAACTAGATTTTAACTTTACCATGCCTCAGTTCCAAAACTCACAAAAGCATTAAATTACAATTTATAGATGAGCTTTCCCCTTCAAACCTTTTACAGGCTCGAGAAATGTAAAACAAAAAAAGATCTAGTGTGAAATGAAACTCCTTGACACTTCCAAGTTTGTGAATTCATCAGCTTCTATTATAAAATGAGGGTTACAATTGCCTTTTTTTTCTCCATTAAAATCTTCAGATGAGCTGGGCAGTGGTGGCACACGCCTTTAATCACATCACTTGGGAGGCAGAGGCAGGTGGATTTCTAGTTTGAGGCCAGCCTGGTCTACAGAGTGAGTTCCAGGATAGCCAGGGCTACACAGAGGAACCCTGTCTCGAAAAAACAAAACAAAAAACAAACAAAAAATCTTCAGATGATGTTTGATTGATGCCTAATTTCATACTTACTAATTGATGCTGTGTTGATTCCTCTACTGACATTATTAGCTTAACAACGGTTAAATGAAATTTCATGCAGGCAGGAACATCATAGAAGCCATACGCAGTTAAAATGACATTTTCTTAGTTCATTTGTCTCTGAGTGTTTTTTGAAAGTACATGTTCCTCAACTTTACTTGGTTCTTCAGAATTAGTATCTAATTCATTACCTAAGCTTTAAATTAATGTTATTCGAAGTAACTGAGATGGATGTTCTAATTTTTTCCATATAATATTTGTAACAAATATTTCAAGGAGTGCCTTAAGTAAATTATTGTTTTACTCTTGATACTGGATTTTCACTTTAACTTTATTTAAAAGCATATTTATGACACTCTTCATATATACTTAATACAAAATTCAATGCTGATTTTAATAAGTTTTTAATGACCTAGAATTCTTAATATTTCCAATACTAGCATGAATATATAGATTGAGGTATGAGTTCATGCTCTGAGAGACAGATAAAAAAATGCTTCTTTTTGCTTTGGAAACACCTCCAAATCCCAGCAGTAGACTCTAAGATGCTGCTGGTTGAGGAACAAAAGTTACATATTTTGTCAAGTCCCACACTAAGGATATTTTAGGCTACCTGAGATGCAAAATACTCCATGCAATTTTATTTGAATTATTCTGAAAGCTAAGGATACTGAGCATATTTTCAAATATTTGTTGCCCCCATCTCTCTCCACCCTCTCCAGCTTTGTTGGTGACAACTGCCTGGCTCATATGCCCATTTATTTTAGGTAAAATATTTTTCTTAATTCTCTGAGAATTTCCTACAATGCATTTGCAATGTATTTTAATTCCCTCTTTTTTCCCCTTGCTACCTTTTCAATATTCCCAATCCCATCCCACCTCACACCACCTGGATATGTCTCCATCTTTTCCTCCTCTTCCCTTCCTCCTATTCCTTTTCCTCCTGTCTGCATCTTCCTCTTTCTTTCTTCTTTTCCCATCAATTCCAGTTTGTGTTGCCCGGCTAGTATTGGAATTGTTGTTTGCTTTGGTGTGTGGTCACATGACTTTTAGAAAAATCTGGCTTTCCCTCTATCAGAAGCCATCTAATGCAAATGGATCCTTAGCTAGCAGTTGGAATATGTATTTATCTTCCTCCATGGTGAATGTTTTTCTGGCTAGAGCTTGTGTAGGCCTTGTCTATGTTGTCTCATTTCTTTGGAGTTCATATGTGCATCTGATCTGAAGTGTGTGTAAAACACTGTTTCCAACCACCTCTATGTCTTTTTTTTTCTGCCCCCTTTCCTCAGATTCCTGAGCCTTAGAGATATGAATAAGCAGTTTGGGGCTGAACAGTTTATAGCATTTTTGTTCTCTGCACATTGACCAGATAGGTGATCTCTGTGTTAATTATCCTCTATGCCAAGGAAAACTTCTCTGAGGAATGCTGAAGGATGCCCTGTTCTATGGTTAGAGAAATAAGTAATTTTGAGTAATTTTAATATTAGTTTCATCTAGCAGGTTGGGTTGTTTCCTGGGGCTTACGACATATCTAGCAACAGATTCTTTGCTACTTTGTGCTGAGTATGGTTCTCATCTTGAAGAGTGGACTTTTGATCCAATAAGAATATGTTTTGCTTTGTCCATAACATTTTTACTAGTGCTGTCTTGTCAAGCCAGTCATTGTGCGTTCATATCTGGGTGATACTGAGGCTCACTTTTACCTTCTGGCCGTGTGCTTACTACCTATTAGGTCCATGAGTTACAAGCTATTAGGAATGAAGCTTACAGATGAGTACCACCTCAATATTTATGTGCTTTTTGATAGTTATCAGTTGCATCAGATGACTAGGTACAAAAGATTTTCGACCATTCTTAAGTTTGTCACTGTTAGAATTTTATCCTTTGTTGTACAAAAGCATTCAAGTTTTACACAATTTCGCTTGTTTTTTAATTTCTTAATTATTTATTAATTTTTATTATTATTCTTTAATCTTTTTTTTTACAGTCCAGTGATTACCCCCTCCTAGCCCACTCTCCAGCAGTTCCTCATTCCATTTCCCTCCCCTGTACCCAAGAGGATGTCTGCACCCCTGATCCTCACGCCACCAGACTTCTACACTCCAGGACGCTTCAAGTATCTCCAGGGTTATGTGCTTCTTTTCTCACTGAGTCCAGACCTGGCAGTCCTCTGCTGTACATGTGTTGTTGAAGGCCTCATATCAGCTGGTATATGCTGCCTGGTTGGTGGCTCAGTGTCTGAGGCGTCTCGGATTAGTTGAGAGTGCTGATCTTCCTATGGGGTCACCCTCCTCCTCAGCTTCTTCCAGCTTTTTCCTAATTCAACTACTGGGGTTCCTGGCTTCTATCCATTGGCTTGGTGTAAGTATCTGCATCTGCCTCTTTCAGCTGCTTGTTGGGCCCGTTGAAGGGCTGCCATGACAGGCTTCTGTCCATAAGCATACCATAGCATCAATAATAGTGTCAGACCTTGGAGCCTCCCCTTTAGCTGGATCCCAATTTTGGGCTGTTAGTTGACCTTCTTTCTCTCAGTCTCTTCTCCATTTTTGTCCCTGCATTTATTTTAGACAGGAACAATTCTGGGTCAGAGATTTTGACCTTGGGATGTCAACCCTATCCCTCCACTTGATTCCCTGGCTTTCTAATGGTGGTGGACTCTACAACTTCTCTCTCCCCACTGTTGGGCATTTCAGGTAAAGGTTTGCTTGTTTTTCTGTTTTCTATTTTTAATTTTTTAGTGATTTGACGGTTTCAAAGATGCACTCACGTTTTTGAGTAAATCCAGCCTATAAACCCTCCTCACCAATGCCTTACTTTTTCATTCTCCCATGATTATTTCCTCCCAATTTTATCTGATTTATAAAACCTCACCTGGTCACTTAGTGCCACCACTGTGTGCTTGGGTCTAAGGCCATCTACTGGAGTTTATGTAGCTCTTAGAGTTGGCATTCCTGGAAAAAACTGACTGTCCCAGTCCTAAAAGCACCAACTGAAAATAGTTTCTCCTCTATAAGACCATCTGTCAATGCATGATGAGATTTTTGTCTAGCCTGACTCTTCCTTCCTTCCTTCCTTCCTTCCTTCCTTCCTTCCTTCCTTCCTTCCTTCCTTCCTTCCTTCTTCCTTCCTTCCTTCCTTCAATTTTTCCTTTCTTCCTTCCATCCATTCTGATTTCTTTCTTATCTTTCTTTCTTTCATTCATTCATTCATTCATTCTTTTTCTTCCTCCTCCTCCTCCTTCTTCTTTCCTCCTTCTTCTCCTCCTTCTCCTTCTCCTTCTCTTTCTCCTTCTCCTTCTCCTTCCTTCTCCTTCTCCTTTGCCTTCGCCTTCTCCTTCTCCTTCTCCTTCTCCTTCTTCTTCTTCTTCTTTTTATTTATTTTTGATACTTTATTTACATTTCCAATGTTTCCCCTTTTCTGGGTCTCCTCTTTGGAAACCCCTTATCCCCTCCCCTTCCCCACCTCTGTGAGGGAATTCCTCCTCCCACCTACCCGCCCACCCATTCCCATATTCCCACCTTGACATTCCCCTTTACTGGGGCCTCTAGCACTCTCAGGCCCAAAGTCCTCTCCTTTCTCCCTGATGGCCATCGAGGTGATTCCTCTGCCACATATGTAGTCCAAACCATGGGTCAATAGATGTGTATTCTTTGGTTAGTGTTCTGAACTCCAGGACGACCAGGGGGAGGGTCAGGCTCATTGACGCTCTTGCTCCCTCCATGGGGCTACCAATTCCCTCTGCTCTTCAGACCTTTCTCCAACCCCTCCATCTGGTACCTCACTCTCAGTCCAGTGGTTACTGTTAAGTGAAACTTGGACATTCTGAACTTTTGGGCTAATATCTGCTTATCAGTGAGTACATGCCATGTTCGTTCTTTTGTGACTGAGTTACCTCGCTCTGGATGATATTTTCAAGTTCCATCCACTTGCCTGCAAATTTCATTAAGTCCCATCCACTTGCCTGCAAATTTCATTAAGTCATTGTTTTTTATAGCTGAGTAGTTCTCCATTGTGTAAATGTACCACATTTTCTGTATCCATTCCTCTGATGAGGGACATCTGGGTTGTTTCCAGCTTCTGGCTATTATAAATATGGCTGCTATGAACATAGTGGAGCATGTATCTTTGTTACATGTTGGGGCATCTTCTGGGTATATACCCAGGAGAGGTATAGCTGGGTCCTCAGGTAGTGTTATGTCCATTTTTCTGAGGGCTTCTTCTTCTAATGTAATCTTAGACCTTATGAGTTGATGCAGGACACTTCCATGTTTGTCTTGGAAACACCAGTGTGCTACAGATGTCACAACCTCTGGATCTTACAATAATTTTCTGGCCTATCTTTCAAAATGATCCCATGGATGCAGGAGAAGAAGTTTGACACAGATGCCCCATTTAGGGCTAAACACTTTGCATTCTGTTTTTCTCTGTAGCTTGGCCAGGTGTAAGTCTCTCTGGCAATTCTCATCCACTTAATGGGAAGCTTTCCTGATGATGGTTAATGTATACATTAATCTTTGTGTATAAAGATAAGTACTTATATCAGAATAATAGTAGTGTGTTCTTCCTTAAAGCCTATAACTTATCCAGGTGTGGGTTCTTGGGCCTCTTAAATGGAACAGATATGTTCTGTCTTATAAACAGACATTAAATTCAATGAGGAAGAGGCTGGCTATTTTGACAACAGATGTGCAATTACTATGCCTGTGACATATATTTCAAAGACTTGCTACTACAGTTGTCAGGATTCATAGCATTGTGCTGTCCAATTACTATGTATAGTATCTCATAAAAATACAAAGACTAGCTAGATGGACCTTTCAGATCACTAGGAGCTTGAATTCTCTCCAATATTTGACTCAAGTAAATGGATTTTCAGAAATACAATCTTACCATCAAATTCTGAATGCTAAATAAGAGTAAATTCTATAGCCTATAAGAGAAAGTTACTTACCAACAATTCCCAAAGTGATGAGCCACACATGGCATTGGCTTTAAATTTGATAGCCTATGGTATCTGGGAGATGCATTGTTCCTATGTTCTAGGATTGCTCTTTTTAAACAATCTATGACTGTGTGTATCTCTGCCTTTGTCTCTATGTCTTTTCTCTCTCTTTTCTCTGTCAATCACTATATTTGCTTGGGTTTCCAGTAGAAAATCTCTAATTGCAATTCTAGAGAGCTCATATATTATTTATTATTTATTATTTATTCATTCATATGGTTTCTAAGAGAATACCATAGGCAGGCAAGTCTATTTTCTATAATATTATTAGAAAGAAGGTTTTAGGTCTATTTAAATATGTATGTATCTGTGTATGTGTGTTTATGTGTATATATGCATGTGCACATAATAAAAAAATGAACAAATATATTTTTCAAGAAAGACTACATATTAAATTATTAATACTTTAGAAGAAAGATGAGGAAACATTTGAACACAATACTACAAGATTAGCTGAAGATGGCATCCTTGTTAGGGTTACTATTGCTGTGGTAAAACACCATGACAAAAGCACACTGGTAATGAAAGGTTTTATTTGGGCTATCCTTCCACAACACTGAAGGAAGACAGGAGAGGAATTCAAATAGGGCATAAACTGGAAGCAGCAGAAGATGCAGGGCTATGGAAGAGTACTGCTAAGTAGTTCCCCCAATGGCTTGCTCAGCCTGATTTTTTCTAGAGCCCAGGACCACAATATGAGCAATGGCACAGCCTATATTGGCTAAATGCTTCCACATCAATCACTAATCAAAAAATTCCCTGTAAACTTGCTTACAGTTTGATCTTTAGAAAAATGTTTTCAATTGAGGCAACCTCCCCTCCAGTAACTCTAGCTTCTATCAAGTTGACAAAATAGCACATATTAGTGACTATGAAACTAAAGGTTTAAGACAGCACAATATTCAGATATTACAACTAGTGTAACACTGATATAGTAGGCACTGTTCTAGTCCATAACAGAAGTTATATTTAGACAGATATGTGGACTCAATATTGTTAAGGTTTAGTATGCTTAGCAAGTGTACTTTTATTATTGAGGTGAAAATACTGTGAATAAATCATGCCATCATATATTTCTTTTTGAAATCACTACTGTTAACAAAGAGGTGCAAATACTGTGAATAAATCATACCGTGGTATAATATTATTTAAAATTATTACTATAAACTAATAACTTAGAGGAAAGTCTAAAAAAATTACTCATTAATGTTTAATCAAGTTAAGGGGCAGATTTTCGACAAAGGAGCTAAAACCACCCAGTGGAAAAAAGACAGCATCTTCAACAAATGGTGCTGGTTCAACTAGCGGTCTACATGTAGAAGAATGCAAATTGATCCATTCTTATCTCCTTGTACAAAGCTCAATTCCAAG
>CM052705.1:69303266-69325541 GCA_028551405.1 Uromys caudimaculatus | reverse complement strand
CAGTTGAGAATTCTCTGTTTAGCTCTGTTCCCCATTTTGTGATGGGGTTATTTGGTTTTCTGGAGTCTAACTTCTTGAGTTCTTTGTATATATTGGATATTAGCCCTCTATTGGACATAGGATTGGTTAAGATCTTTTCCCAATCTATTGACAGTGTCCTTAGCCTTACAGAAGCTTTGCAATTTCCTGAGGTCCCATTTATCTATTCTTGATCTTAGATTATAAGCCAATGGTGCTCTGTTCAGAAACTTCTCCCCTGTACCCAGGTCTTCCTTTGTTAATTACCAGTTACTACAAGAAGATACTACTCTTATGAGGCTTGAGCAATGCTATGGTCCATAAATATAGCTATATATCATTATAGCCATTTTATTGCTATGTTCAATGACCAGAATAATGCTTTTAAATATTTTCATTAACTCTATGATAAATTCATGAAATATATTTTGATCATTCTCGAAGGACCAGAGACATTGAGGAGGGAGTGTAGGAGCTATGGTAAATACTTACATTTAGGGCTGATCAGTTTGAAGTCTCTATATCTGTTAGTGGACTAATTGTTTATCTTTGTATTAATTTCCATCTACTGAAAGATGAAGTTTCTCTAATGAGGACTGAGAGTTGCACTGATCTATGGACATAACAGTAAGTCATTAGAAATCAATTAATTTAATAAAACAATTACTTTTCCAGTTAGCAGCATAATAGTTACAAGTTTTCCTCAAGGTCCTATGACCTAATGAAATGCAAGTTCTTGTTAATAATACTAGGTATGAAGGTATGAGTTTCTGATCATGAAGCAAGCCTTAAAACTAACTAACAGTGAATTTTTACTCCTTAATATTCATACTTCTAGTACACCAGTACACCCAAACAAGTTGTTATTGTAGACCAGAAGGTTCATATCTGGGTGAGACTGAGGAAAAGGACAGATTAAGACACGACATTTATGTAGATGATAAAAAAATCAGAGGGTTTATGAACTTCCTGGGAAAAAGTCTAGATCTCTTATCCAGAGAGAACTTGGTTAAAAAAAAATAAAAAAAAAAAAAACTTACAACAGGCTAAAAACAAATCTTTCAATGATTTAGACATATAAACTGGTATTAAGGAAATTAAGTACATGTGGGTACTAAAAGGGAAACTATCCCAAGTTAACTCTGAGTGAGAGAAGTCTAAAGTATACTCATGCAGCTCAAATCTATCTAAATTAATTATATCAATTGTTCAAGTGATTCTGGGTTTTATGCTAGGCCTTCAGAGTGGTAATAATGATCATCTAATCTGGAATGTCGGGAAGGCTGAATAAAAATAAATAAACTCTGAAGCTCCTCATCCTATGTAGAATTATTTAAAAATGTTAATAGAAAGTCATAGAGAACCTCAAGTTTTATATATCATATAGAAATCAAAAATGTAAGAAATCACATGTCACCATTTCTTAGCACTAACTCTTTAGGAGGATATAGGCGGATAACATCAATACAAATGATTCACACTTATCCATAATAGGCACACTTGACCATCAGACTATTGTCATTTATTTTAAAATTAGTTTTATCACGCACGCACACACACACACACACACACACACACGTCAGATTGTTTGGAGTGTATGGTACATGTGTGGAACTCAGAGAACAACTTATAGAAATTGGTTTTTGTAGAAATTGACATAATATTAATACTAATACTAATAATAATTGGATATTTTATATTATATATACACTTTGTCTAATCTAAGTAAATGCTAACAAAAATTTTGATCACTAAAATTAAATTTTTTTCAGGGTCATTCACCTTACAGAAAAATAAGCTAAATATTCATACTAAATTTTTGTATTTCTATTTGTGACATGTCATGATGACTCATGGAGCAAAGCGTATTAAACCATTATTAACTTCAAATAACTATTCAATACTAATCGTAAAAATGTTTCAAAATCTAGAAGAGTTGACCAACCCTGCCAAATGACAAGAGAGTCAGAGTTAATGTATTGAATAACCATGTGTAAAACTCAAGAAACTGATTAGAACTGTAAACACAGAATAGTAAGTAACTATATAAAAAGCTTTGCATGTCATTTTGGATGCTATACCCTCACTCACATAATTAATTTTAAATTCTGGGTAAATAATCTGATAAAAAAGCAATATTTATTTAACACTTTGCTTTTTATCCATTTGCCTCTTAGTTCACTTTTAGTTTTGATTAAATTCAAACCTTAATAAATGCACATTACAGATGCCTTTATATGGTAATACTCTTTGGAAGTTTCTAAAGTATGCAAATGTCTCCAGTTGTAACAGGGAGTTTTTTCAACATCTAGGGTCTGCACCGCAGGACACTGGAGAGTGAGGAATATGTCCACGCTGCAGGTGTGTGGTACAGCCAGGTGTATGGATTGGTCCTGGTGCAGGGAGATTGCCTCTGTTCACTGTGCTGCTGGATCGAGTAGGAGGCATGTTGTGTGTTGGATTAAGATTCTACTGGGAGCTGATGATCTGCATTTGATGTAAAGTGGTGGAGAAGAGATGATAAGGCTTTAACACACCCGATAGCCAGAGTTTAGTTTATGGAAAGGCACGGAGATAGCACTAGAATATATCACAGAGAAAGTCAACTGAATTTAACAGGGATTTTTCATAGTGAAGGCTCAGGGGTGGTGCCATCTACAGAGCCTGGATTACAAACAGAGAGCCCTTTGCCAAGGAGTGGAGTATAGTATCGGGCATTTTTCAATGGACTCATTTTTGCGTAGAATAAATGAACATTATGAATTAGAGGTTGTTTTTTTTTTAATTTTCATTTTTTAAATATATTCAACCTTGTAACTGATAAATACTGGGGAAGTAAAAACAGTTGAATCCCATAAGAATTCATAGGAAACTCCAAGTGATTTGAAGATAGATCAGCAGGCCAAATTAGAGATCTAAAACTATCTTTTCTGGGAGACATGCAGGGTGACAGCAACAGAAACAATAGGAACATGTACAGAAATCCTAAACAATATACAAAATTATCTTGTACATGCAATTAATATGATATTTTCCTCTTCCAAACTGGGTAAATAAAAAAAAAAAAAAACAAGCTAATTTGTCTCATAAATTGCCACTGGAGTTTGTTCATAAGAAACAAATCATTAAAAAAAAAAAAAACAAATTAAAAACAAACAAAAAACAGTGCTTCAATGAGAAGCACAGATCAGTTTATTATTATTGACCCAGTATATCACTGCAATTTCATGTGACATTTTCAATGAAAGATTTATTCAGTGCAATTTCTTTTTTTTTTTTTTTTGTAGAGTCTTCCTGTTGATTAAATATTAGATTATGTGGCAACCAAGGGAAAATTTAGGTAAAGCATTTTAGATTTAAAATTTCCTGCCTTAATCCAATTATCACAGGAAAACTTTTATTAATAGTATGGGAAAATATGTAATTTTGTTTGTTTGTTTGTAGTTTTCAAGGATTACCTGTTAAAAATGCACGTTACTGGGCAAAACCGAGGTCAGGCACACAGAATTCTGGGAGACTAGGGCCGGATATTTTTGAAACTTGGTGTATTTTTTCACAGCACTTTTCAACAGCAATACTCATTTTTTAAAAACAAATGTGAGGCTTTACCTAGAATCCAAAGGAAACCTCACAGGACTGACAAAACTACATTTTAAAACTTGTAAAGAAAAACAAAGCTTTGAGCTCTCCTGATTATAAAATTAATGAGTGGTTCATCCCACTTGAAACTGATAAGAGTTCACTAAAACACTATTCAGACTCTGCTGGGTGCCTTGAAGAAGAAGAAAGAACTTTAATATTTATCATTGTTTGAGCTTAAATAAGTGTATACTATAGATCATTAATGGCATTCATATTTTACATATAAATTTGATTGTCTTGATTATTACACACACATTATATATATTATATATAATATATATGTATATTATATACATATATGGATTTATTTTGAGTTATAGGCATAGCCTTATCATGAAGAGATAATGTTTTGTCTTGTCTTTCTTTGATGGTCAAATTGACATTGCTTTACTTTAGTGACTTATTGTATTTTTATACAAAGCCATACTGTACAACACATACTGGCTTCAAACTTGTAATCTTTTTACTTTGGCTTTCCCACAGATAGGATTATAAGTATGCACCATAAATATCTCTTAATATAATTTTATGCACATTTATTTTTAGCTGAAACTAATTTTAGATATGTGGTAAAATAGCCAAAGTTAATCCATAATAGACCACCAATAGGCCAAGGTAATTGTGGGAATTGCCACCCCATTTATTTTGTTTGAGAACATTCCAAATCCACTCTTAAAGGTATGTTGAAATGAGCATTTGTATTCAAATGTAGTTATCCTACTTTGGTATAGAACTTTAGAAACGTGTCCTCCTTCCAAATTACAGGCAAGAAAATTAAATGATAAATGAAGTTACACTAAACAAACTCTCTTATGCTTTGTAAAGAAAATGATAAGCAAAGGGAAGATACTGTATGTAGAGTGACAGTGATCAAGGTTTAATGTTATTTATCCCTGTGAACTTTAAGTTATTTATTTTTCAATATTAATATTAATAAATCCTTATGCTAAATATGAGTATCAATGTTAAAGTTCTCCATTGTCTTCCAACCTTATTAAATATATGTAAATGAATAGCATTCATGATATAAATTTTAATGTGAACTATTCTCAATATTTGTCAATATATATAAAATGCATACCTTCTATTGTCAAAACTTACAGCTAATATGATCATCTTATCTCTTGAACTGTCTTATAATTTTAATTTATCAACACTTAATAAATTAAGTGTGAAGAAATAGTATATAGTCTTAGTTTTCTTATTCCTTTTTTATGCCAATCGTTTCCTTTTCTTTTAAAAAAAAAATTAAAGGCATGAAAGTAGAAGAAAAAGAGGAAAAGGAAGAAGAGGAGAAGGAGGAAGAGAAGGAAGAGAGAGGGGGAAGGAGACACCTTGCCCTATTGTGATGCATGCACTCTAATGTCCATTTGTCTAATACCTGTGTTTTAAAAAAATGATCCTTTGTATTTCAAAGTATTTTGCCCTAAAAGATACTAACAGATACACTTCATCAGAATAACTTCCAGTAGGATAATGGACTTTCAGAGAACACATTCATCCTTCAATTCATTTTCATTACTAATACTTAGACTATGAGGTATCTATTTTGTTTGATCCAATTTGTTGTCCTTTGCCTTTAAGAAATAGACTTGGTCCACCCAATTTGCCAGAAGAACTGTTATGATATTATCCACACTCCTTTCAATACCTGATCCCTCATATTTTCACATTTTGGTATTATGAAACACACAAAAAAGATACTTAAATGTAGCCATATGTGCTTTGTGTGAGTTAGTGATGGTTTCGTTTTTGTTGTTTGTTTTGTTCTTTTGTTTCATTTTGGTTTTGTTTGTTTGTTTGTTTGTGTTAAGACACGGTCACAATATACAGCCTTAGCGAGGCCTGGAACTCTGAAACTCACTCTGTATATTGAGTTGGCTTTGAAACAATCTGTCTCTCCCCCTGCCCCCGAATGATAGGATTGTATGCCACCTCTTCAATGATAACATATTTTTATGTGTTGGAATGCTAATATCATTGAGTAGATGATGACAAGGTAGCTGCTTTTACCCAATTATTCATCAATAACAAGTTTTAAGGGTTTGTGACAATTAATCTTATCATAAGCATGTTTTTTTTTTTAAATTGGGATCAGGGCAGGCAGGGGAATCAGGCATAGGGAGAGCATGGGAGAGAGAATAGAAATCAACTTTGGGGAGGACATCTCCAGGATATGCCAGAGACCCGGGCTCCAGGGTGGCTATGGGGTGACTCTAGCTGAAACTCCCAGCAGTGAGGGATTTGATCCAGAAGTAGCAACTTCTTGGAGCCAGGCAGGACTCACAACAGAGGGATAAGAATAGCAACCCACTCACAAGGCCTTCTACCTAAAATGCATCCTCCCTACAAAATGTGCAAGGACAAAGATAGAGCAGAGACAGAAGGAATGGACAACCAAAAACTAGTCTACATTGCTACCCATCCCAACAGGAAAAAAAAACCATCCCTGTTACTATTAATGATACTCTGTTATGCTTTTGGATGGGATCCTAGCATAACCGTTCCCTAAGACGATCCACTCAACAGTTGACCAAAACAGGTGCAGAGACCCAAAGCCAAACAATAGATGAAGCTTGGGGAGACATGTGGAAGAGACAGGTGAAGGACTGAGGGGTGCAAGAGGATAGGAAGTCCACAGGAAGACAAACAAGGGTCTTCTAACCTAAACCCTTGGAGCTCTCAGATACTGAACCACCAACCAAGAACTAGCATGGACTGGTACTAGGACCTTGCACATATTTAGCATATGTGCAGCTTAGTCTTCACATGCTTCATATGCAGTGGGCGTTCCATGAATTTGTTGGTGGTCAGTGGATTCTCTTCCCCTATCTGGGCAGCCTTGTCAGGCTTCAGTGTCAGAGAATGCACCTAGTCTTTCAATGACTGATGGGGGTGGGGGGGTTGGATACCCAGAGGTTGCTTGCCTACTTAGAGGAGAAGGGAAGGGGAAAATGATGGGAGATGCTGATTAATGGGGACTTGGAGGAGGGGAGGCTAATATTGGGAAGTGAATAAATAAATTAATTAAAACAAACTTTAACTTAGTGTGATCAAATCCTGAAGAAATGGCCATTTTCTCACTTCCCCTACAGCTCACTGTTCAAATCAGTAGCTCAGAACCTCTTGTACATTTGAAGCCTATCAACAGAGATCCATCTAGAAAGCATAGGAAGTCACATGTCTGATATGTTGTAGTAGCTTCTGTTTCGAACAATTCTTACATTAACTGCATGAGAATATGATGCCTGCCTCGTGAAAAGTATAGAGCTCAAAGGAGGTTCCTTTCTGAAAAACGTTCCATGTTTTTAAAACTTTTCAAATAAAGGAAATTTGGCAGTGGAATATCAGATTTGAGTAAGATGCTCTCTCTTTCTGAGATGATGAGGAAGTAATTTCTATCTTGGGGATAGGAGGAGAGAGCTGTTTTTTCTTTCCAAAACTCTAGGGAGAAGTGTTTCTAAGGGTCTAGGTTATTTTAGCGTATTGGTCTTCCTATGGAGTTACTATCATCTTCAGGGCCTTCAATCCTTCTCTCACTCTTCCTTAAGAGTACTGAACAGCAAGTGACCATGACAGCATCCAGGGTATACTGAGGCAGGCAGTGATGGATGGTATGAGTGGTTGCTGGGGCTAAAGTTGCTTACTATTTGTAAATTTTCCTCTTAGAAATCCACTGGCTTCTGGTAATTAGCTCCTGCTGTTAGCAGCAGGAGATTAAGAAAAAAAAAAGGCTTAGTTATTTGACTCTTAAGAAAGGAAAAGAAAAAGAGAAGCAAGCAAGAAAGCAAGCAAACAAGCAAGCAAGAAAGAGAGTCAGGTATGCATCAAAACCATTCAGCTCACTCTGCATGAAGCAGAGAAGAGTTCCAACCAACCTATATTCATGCATGCAGAAAATAACACACACTCTGGATGAAGCAGAGAAAGAAAAGTTCCAGCAAATCTTTATTTCAGTTCTCAGTATTTATACTTTCTCTCTAAAAACATACAACTCTCATGTAGAACTAGTACAACAAGATAATTGATTGCATGGTTTTCTAAACACTCTCACAGTCCATGAGGTCATAGTAAGTTTAAGGCAATAGTTCAAGTCATAAATTGATAAGACTTAAGGAACAAAAACAAAATTGTTTATGTATATTCCAATTAAGATATTAAGATTAGTATCTCACTAAACATTCATTATCTGTTTTTGTAGACCTATAAGTACATTGTTTTTTATTTTGAGGAAGAGTTTTGGGGGAGGGCAGACAAGGACAGCTTGGGAGCAAAGATTTTATTTAAAAAAAGAAGCATTGAAAATTTTACCTAGAGATTCTAGGTATTTTCACATATAGATTTCCTTACTCTTAAGCATGCTTATTTAAATCCTTGTCTGAACATGGCCACAGTGTAAAAGTAGAAATATTTAAGGAAATTTTAAGCTTAAAGTCAGACAGAAACATAAGTAAATTATAAAGATAATGGGCAGAAATGATTCTGGAATGCTCATCTTGTACCACAAAATGTTAACTAAAAATAAAGTAAATGACACCGTGAAAGTAGATTGCTCAGGAGCTGTTACTTGCTAATTATGATGTATGATCTAACAGATAGATGTATCATTGTCAGGATTCTCATATAAAGGACAGAGAACAAAATTCAGAAAACATCGAGGAAATGTCACCATGAGCACTGTGAATACTCTTCTTAGAGAAACATCTTTGCTGTGCTATTCAAATTTCAGAATAAGGAGGCTTTTGCCTCTGAGCAGACTGCCTCAAAAGAAGGCAACTGCTGTAAAGTAATAATTTTTATCTCACAAGTTAGCACAGTTTTCTCAAGAGACAAATCATTTGTCATGTGTATTATTGTTTTGAAATTTTGAATAAATAAGCTGGTCAATATTTTTTTCTGTCCTTGTACCTACAAGAAATTGTCCATTTCCAGTTTACAACTTTAGTTACCAGGTAATGGTCTCACACCTAACCTAGAAGGAATGTTTTTTTGTGATTTTAAGTTTGCTCCAAGCCTGCTTTCTTTTCATAGTGCAATTAGCCCTTGACACATGAAGGTTTACAGAGCTCCATTTGCAGTTTTTATTCTATAGGGGACTTGATATTTGTTGTATCTATTTAGAAAATTTCTAAAATCATTATGAGGAATTATGAAATCATCAATTCATCTACACAGCATTACTATATGAAAGTATATAATCATATTGATTCTCCAGGAATTCTGCCCAATAGGGTGAGCTAATGCTCAGGAATCATTAGGCTATGTAACAATGATTGGAAAGGCATAGCAGCAGCAAGAAGCAATGCTGGAATGAAGTCTCTTGGGACCTTGTCTCTCAGAGGTCACCCACTGTAGTCATGGAAAATGGTGGGCCATCTCTAGAAAACTCAGTTTCTTATCATAGATTTTCCTAGAGGATTTCTGACACTCAACCTCTGCCCAATGTTTGGCTATGAGTATCTGAATCTGTCTCAGTCAGCTGCTGGTTAGAGCCTTTCACAGGACAGTTATGCTAGATTTCTATCTGCAAGCATAACAAAGTATTCTTAATAATGTCATGGATATCCACTTATCAGTGAGTACGTGCCATTTTCGTTCTTTTGTGACTGAGTTACCTTGCTCTGGATGATATTTTCAAGTTTATCCATTTGCCTGCAAATTTCATGAAGTCATTGTTTTTAATAGCTGTGTAGTATTCCATTGTGTAAATGTAACACAATGTCTGTATCCATTACTCTGCTGAGGGACATCTGGGTTGTTTCCAGCTTCTGGCTATTATAAATATGGCTGCTATGAACATAGTGGAGCATGTATCATTATTACATGTTGGAGCATCTTCTGGGTATATGCCCAAGAGTGGTATAGCTGGGTCCTCAGGTAGTATTATGTCCATTTTTCTGAGGGTGTGCCAAACTGATTTCCAGAGTGGTTGTACCAGCTTGCCATCCCACCAGCAATGGAGGAGTGTTCTTCTTTCTCTACATCCTTGCCAGTACCTGCTGTCACCTGAGTTTTTGATCCTAGTCATTCTGACTGGTGTGAGGTGGAATCTCAGAGTTGTTTTGATTTGCATGTCCCTGATGACTAAGGATGATGAACATTTCTTTAGGTTCTTGTCAGCCCTACGAATTTCTTCAGTTGAGAATTCTCTGTTTAGTTCTGCTCCCCATTTTTTAATAGGGTTATTTGGTTTTCTGGAGTCTAACTTCTTGAGTTCTTTGTATATATTGGATATTAGCCCCTACCGGATGTAGGATTGGTTAAGATCTTTTCCCAATCTGTTGGTTGCCATTTTGTCCTATTGACAGTGTCCTTTGCCTTACAGAAGCTTTGCAATTTCATGAGGTCCCATTTGTCGATTCTTGATCTTAGAGCATAAGCCATTGGTGTTCTGTTCAGGAACTTTTCTCCTGTACCAAGGCATTTGAGACTTTTCCCCACTTTCTCTTCTATTAGATTCAGTATATCTGGTTTTATGTGGAGGTCCTTGATATACTTGGACTTGATCTTTGTACAGGCAGATAGGAGTGGATATTAGCCCAAAAGTTCGGAATACCCAAGTTTCACTTCACAGTAACCGTTGGACTGAGGTCCCAGATGGAGGAGTTGGAGAAGGGACTGAAGGAGCTAAGGGAGTTTGCAGCCCCATGGAGGGAGCAACAGTGTCAACTTGCCTGACCCCCCCGGTGCTCCTGGAGACTGGACTACCACCAAAGAATACACATGGAGGGACCCATGGTTCGGACCACATATGTGGCAGAGGAGGGCCTTGTTGGCCATCAGGGGGAGGAGAGGCCCTTGGGCCTGAAGGTGTTAGAGGCCCCAGTTTAGAGGAATGCCAAGGTGGGTAGACAGGTGTGGGTGGGCGGGTGGGTGAGTGGGAGAATATCCTCATAGAGGCAGGGGGGAGGGGGGAGGGGATAGGGGGTTTCCAAATTGGAGACCTGGAAAGGGGGAAACATTTGAAATGTAAATAAATATCAAAAATTAAAAATTAAAAAAAAATGTCAGGGATAAGTGATTGCCAATGGGATGGGTCTCAAGTTGGGTCAGTTATTAGTTGGCCCTTTCTCCTGTCACTGCTCCATCTTTGTTCCAATATTTCTTTTAGACAAGACAAATTTGTGGTTGAAAGCTCTGTGGGTAGTTTGATGTCCTTATCACTCAATTCTGGGTCCTCCTTGGCCTCAGGTGATGACCACTTCAGGTTCCATATCCCCACTGTTAAGTGTCTCAGCTAAGGTCATTTGCTTGACTCCTGGGGGCCTCCCAACCCTAGGTCTCTAGAACATCCTAGAGATCCATGCATCCACACCCACACCCAGGCAGCTACAGATTTCTGTTCATTTTCCTGGTACTCTGGCCAAATCTGTGAAGAAAGAAATTGCAGAAGTTATCAGAAGATGGAAAGATCTCCCATGTTCATGGATAGGTAGGATTAACATAGTGAAAATGGGCATCTTACCAAAAGTAATCTACAGATTCAATGAAATTCCTAGAAAACTTTCAACACAATTTTTACAGGCCTTGAAAGAGTAATTTTCAACTTCATATGGAAAAACAAAAACCCAGAATAGCTAAAATATTCCTGAACAGTAAAGAACTTCTGGAGGAATTACCATCACAGATGTCAAGCTGTACTAAAGAGCAATAGTGATATATAATGCAGGATATTGGTATAGAAACAAACAGGTTGATCAATGGAATAAAATAAAAAATCGAGAAATATACCCAAACACCTAGGGACAACTGATCTTTGTTAAAGACTCCAAGACCATACAATGGTTAAAAAGAAAGCATCTTCAATATATAAATCATCTCTAAAAAAATAACTGTGAAAAGTCACTCCTCTTTCAAATATTTCAAAATGTATTTGAAAGGATAATAGTAATTAAAAAAACATTTACATGTTTCCAATTACTTGTAGAACTGAATAAAAGAAACCTAAATAAAATATAAGTATTTCAAGTCAATAACAACATAAACAGAAGTTGAGATGTTTAAATGTCACTCACATGCACAAAGGTTCTCCTTATGAACTTATGTCTGCTTTCGTGATCATCATTGCCCTTATTCATCTTCCAAGTGTTGTGTTTATTTTATTTTTACTAACAATAAAACCTTATCTAAATAATTATATTAAAATGCATGTGTCTTCAATTTAATATTATGTTCTAATGATAGTTTTCACTATATAATGGTATAATATATATATCTTGGGAAATCTGTTCTTTTCTGAAGAGAAACTGATAGGGAGTCCATTTAGGTCAGAGAGGAGGTGGAAAGAACAGGAAGGATTGGAGGGAGGGAAACTGCAGTCAGGATGTATTGTGTGAGAGACAATTAAAAAGTGAGATATCAAAGTAAAAGAAAATTATCTCAATAATTCAATAATTTCTAAAGTATCCCTCAAATTCAATACTTCACCTATGAAAATCTTAAGGTTGCTTTTATAAAAAAGTATATAATTTAATTAAATTATACCAAATGTAATTCCCTCTACTTTCAAGTACTGTAGAATTCACCTATTTGTGTTTTTCTTTCTCAAATCTGCTGTATGAAATTAAATGCTCAACAAATACAGCACAATTGTCAGTTTCCATTATACTCTGAACATGTCCCTTTCCAGTCAGTAACTTTACAATTTGTGTTGGGTACAGTAAGCATACATCACCTTTCATTGATCTTATGCATATGAAATTGTCATTTAAAAAGCTCCTGTCCACAGTACATGACAGATTGTAAAGTTGTCTTGATGAAACACACTGAAACATAATTCAAATGAGCAAGACATAGATGCATCCCCGATGGAAGTGGTAAAAGAAATCTGACTTTAACTTTGAAGCAGTTATTGATTAATGAGTATTAATTTTAAGAAGTGTTAAATGTACTGTCTTCAAAACAGACAGCATCCCCTTACAATCTATTTGTATAAGTTTCTCAGGTCCATTACCAAAGCTTAATGGCTTACAGGAAATGTTTTATATCACTAATATGTTGTTGCAGAAATCAACTTCTGAAAATAATATTTTTTAAAAAATCTAATTTTAATGAGCATTGGACTCCAGTGTTACCCGAATTTCACCTGGAAGATAAACTAAAGTCTTATTCAGCCCCAATTAAAATCTTTCTAGCCTTCTAATTTAATATGTGTATTTAAGTGTTTTACTTAATACCATCCACATTGATTTTTATACTTTATATTTATTTTGAGAGAGGTTTTCTTGTTCTCTCATTTTAAATCCCTTCTCTTAAAATATTGAGGCTTATACTACCTCAGTGTATAAAGCACTCAAGCAATGGTATAGTACTTAAGCAAGTGTTTTGGTGAAATTTTATTTAGCTCCATTTTGTGTTGTATAAATCACAGTTCTTTCTCATATGTGAGAGGATATTTTTGTTTTTTACATTCCAGTTTCTGCCCCCCTATCTCCCACTCACAGAATCCCTCAACCAATCCTCCTCCCTTTCTTCTCTGAGTGAGTGGGTTTCCCAATCCCTGGTATCCCCTGACAATGGAGCATCACATCTCTGGAGATTTAGGTAAGTCCTCTCCCACTGAGGCCAAGCAGAGCAGCCCTGTTGGGAAAAAGATTTATAAGTGTCTTGATAGCCCATTGGCTTGTGATGCTGTCTTGAAGGATGTGAATGGTAGATGCCATGTTGAAATTTTGTTTGTTTGTGTGATTGTTTGTTTGGAACTTTTTTCACTGTGGGAAACAGTCAATTCTCTGTAATGTATCTATAATTGAATATTATCTTTATTATAACATGCATGAAATTTACCATGGATAGGAGGTGTCAAAATAAGAAGGCTACTTGGTACACAAAAAGAAATCAACAGGCATCCAAACAAAATTTCTAGTTTAAAACAAACACTGTGACAATTTCACTGTATGTTTTCTAGGCAAAGGAGCAACATTGTGTGGCTCATCTGAGATACCAGTTCCTCAAAACTACCTAGACCCCTCTCACTGAAGTTTCCAGAAGCCTAAGGGCCTGCACATCTGGAATGGAATTGTGCCATAAATATAAACGTCTAAAAATGATCTATTTTTTATTCATCAAATTCTTTTGCTTCTGCCCTCCAGACCCTTCCTCGCTGCTCTAATCTATGAACTTATGATATGTAATTCTGGATAGAACTCTGAGTGTTTAATCAAAAGAACACATTTTTGTAATGACTTTTGAAATATTCACAAATTCTTACCCCTCCTGAGCAAAGCATAGTCCTTTTCCTGCTACAGGCCACATAAAAGTTTAAATACACTGACACATTTTGATATACTGAAGAGTATTCCTTAATGTGGACTATACAATTTTGGTTCAATGACTGAAAATTTTAAACTGAGTGAAGTTAATTAAAAATATGAATAGGTGATATGGGCTTGGTGGTGCACACCTTTAATTCCAGAACTCAAGACAGCTGAATCTCTATGAGTTCAAGGCCAGCATGGTCTGCAGAGTAAGTTCCAGAATAGCTAGGGTTACACGGAATATGTCGCTATGTCAAAATAACATAGATAGATAGATAGATAGATAGATAGATAGATAGATAGATAGATAGATAGATAGATACTGGTGTAATTTATTATGAAAATGAACTTTGTTTAATTCTACAATTTGCTTATTTGTCATTTTCTATACACCACCACAAGATCTTAGGTTAGAATCATTTGTATGTGAAAGCTTTCCATTCTAAAAAGAAATAAAAGAGAAGGTATTACTTACAATATGCTACCATTTGCTGGTTACAAGATTTTCACACTGTTTTTTTTTTTTTTTTATCTCTTTTAACTTATGTACAAAGAATTTACTAATGCAAATCAATGGACTAAGCATGAAGGTATGACTAACAGTTATGAGTTAAAAGTAGGCTTGAGCATTCCAAAACCTCTTTGAGAAGGTGCCTTTAGGACAAAAATTGTTAATATCATGTTTTAAAACCTTATCCATATACCTAGAATCCTGTGCATTTTTCCTTTTCTTTGAGTTATGCAAAATCGCTTTCATTATTTCTGTTTTGAAAGAGAATATGCTTGGAAAAATTCATAAATATCAAGCTATATTTTATGGATCTTTGGAGAAGTTAGCCAGAGTTTCAGTGTCTTACAAATACTTGCTGTCTGTTTAGCTTCAACAATCATGTTAAACTCTAGAGATAAAAATCAAGCAATATTAGAAAGACAAAAATAAATGAATCAAAGTCACAAGCCCTGATATTAAAATCTGTTTATAGAGAATTAGGCTTTCCCAAATAGGATCCTTCAGAAAACTAAAACCAATCGCCATTCAGTTCACAGAAGCCTGGTAGAAGCAGATGTGGAGAATTTTCTATGGAAGAGGACAGGTATAAATTATATGTAGTTTACTCTTACTCTAGGCTTTCTTATGATTTCATTCTGCATTATCGACTATGGAAAGATTCTAGGCTTTGATTTAGTTGTACTTCTAGTTTGCCTTTCCAAAGCTTATATTACAGATAATATATTGAGTAGATCTTTTGTTATTTTCTCTAAAAGTTTGGGTACTTTTGAGCCTCAGAAATAATTCTCAAAACATATTTCTTATGATGACTAGACTAGAGCTTGTGACTTATTAGTTGATTCTTTCTGGGAAAGGGTTGGAGAGCTAGGTCTAACCAAATGATGGGAAGTCAAAAACGGAATGAGTCCATAAAAAGAGGCCAGGGCTGGGAAACTTCTTAATATTTTGAAATATTATACCAAGACCAATGGTAGCTTTAAGAAATATTTATTGCTTCCAGAAGAAGAAAATCTTGTGATATTTTTTTTCTGTAAGAAAAGCTTCCAGTTTTCCCTTTCTTCTATAATTCCCTTTATGGAAATACCTGTAGGAAACACTATTAGTGCTTCGGCAAGCAGGTTCCTACTTAGCAACTCTCTGCAGTAGTGCCATTATGTGTCAGCAGAAATGAACAGTCTGAACAAGGTTCATTTTTAGAATCCTGCTAATGTAAGAACTGCGAGTAAAAAGAAAAAGGACTATGATGCAGTAGGGAAGGCCCTGGCCGGGGGAACCTAAATCTCTTACAGTGCAAGTTCACCTTGCATATAAAGATGCATATTAACAAAACTAAACACAAGAGAAACAAAGAAGCACCAGATTATACTTGGTGAAAACATTGCTCTTAAAGAGAGTAGACAAAGTCACACATATGGAAATATCTATGAGGTTTTTTGTTTTTGTTTTTTTTTTGATACTTTATTTACATTTCAAATGTTTTCTCCTTTCCAGGTCTCCCCTTTGGAAACCCCCTATCCCATCCCCCTCCCCCTGCCTCTATGAGGGTATTCCCCCACCCACCCACCCACTCCAGTCTTCCCTCCCTGGCATTCCCCTAAACTGGGGCATTTAACACTCTCAGGCCCAAGAGCCTCTCCTCCCACTGGTGGCTAACAAGGCCTTCCTCTGCCACATATATGAGTTTTTATAAGTGTTCCCTAAGAAATCTTAGCTTATATAAAACCACTGTAACTCTTGAGTCTTAACAGACCAAGATCTAAAGCTGACTGCCATTCTTGAGCTTGTCTGTCTTTGCCTTTTAGTTTCTCTATATCTGTTCTAAACTGTTTAAGGAGAATTTGACTAAGAAATGTATTTTTCAAAAAAAATAACCAATAAATGACACTACTGAAGTAAATTCACATTGTGCAAATTAAAAACATATGCATGAAAGTTCTTAATTTTAAATCAATTTACCCTAAACAAGTATTTCTCTCACAAAAAAAGTAAGTGAAATAAAATCATAAATAAAATCAAAGGCTGGGATAATACTTAAGAAACAAAACTTCTGCTTTTTAAAGGAGTGGTTAACAGTGCCTATGGCTTTACAGGAGACCAAAGGTTGGTTCTTGGCACCTATAATGGGAGGCTCACGGCCTCCTTATGTCCAGCTATGGAGGATATGACACCCTCTTTTGTCAAAACCTACTGCCTACACATCTCAGTTAATCAGGAAGTTTGAAGTTTACCTATAAGTGTTTTGTGTGTGTGTGTGTGTTTGTGTGTGTGTGTGTGTGTGTGTGTGCGTACACACACACACGTGCATGCAAGCGCTCATGTACACATATGTATATAGACACATCATCTTTCCTATTGTTTGATGTTCTGTTGTATTCCTTTGGGACAGTGTGTCATCCTGACCATGGAGGTAGGCTAGTGGCTAGTGATTCTCAGAGCTCCTCTTTATCTCCCACCAGACAACACTGTTAATGCCGGTGAACATGATTATACCCAACATTTTACAAGAGCTCTGGAGATTTCAACTCCAGCCCTCATGCTTGCACCAAAAGTTCTCTGACTGACTTATCTATGTTCCCAGCTCCCAAAAGTTGTTTTTGATTATTTGTTTTTGTTTATCCTTATGAGCATTTTTGAGGTCAAAAGAGAAACTCAGAAGTTCATATTTTTCTTTTACCTCTTCAATATCTTTTTGCCATAGCCAATTTGTAAACTTTCTAACTTTCATATCTTTGAAATACATGAGTAAATAGGTCTTGAGTTTGCAGAAAACATGTAGATAAATGAACAGTGTGCTGTTTTCTGCTATTCAAAATCTTTAGAGAACAAAATGTCAAAACCAAGTGTAAAGCAGTAAAGTTCGCTGGACCACAGTCAGTGGGAAGCATGGGCTGGTGGGAGAACTAGAGACATGCTCATGGCAAGAGGTCAAAGGCCTGTTGTTCCCCTATTGCTACTTCAAAGATTTAGGAAATGCTTCTTCACTGATACAATGTCACCCCACCATGCATCAAACACAATATAGCATAATTAAAATGCACAGTTCAATTTATTCTTTTAGGTTTATTATCAGACACTTTTTGATAAGAAATGTTGGAACTTTTATACTTGAAAGAAATTCTATGTGAATTGATAAAAGGAAAAAATATTATTTCATTTACAGTTAACTAGTTACTCTGCAGTTTTGTGTGTCCTGATTAAAAATCTACTTGTATATTGAGTATATGTTGAAAATTCATAGAATTCTGCAGAAAAGTAATATTTGTATTAAATGTGGAGTATATTATTTTTCCTGCTTCTACTTCGATTTTATGGAGTGTTTTCATAAACAAATATCAACAAAGGAAATAGGAATCGACCTTTTGAAAATAAATGAATTGTCCTATTTTTAAATGAATTTATCTTAAGCAAATATTTCTAATGAACAACAAGTAATATTTAATGAATCAGAATTTGGCTATAGGCCAATTGATAATGAAAGTGTAGTTTTATGTTTTAATCACTACATATTAAAACTTACTTGCACTTAATAATGTGATTTTCTTGATACAGTGTTTTCTGGCATGTACAAGGCTCTGGGTTGAGTCTCATTACTATAAACAATGATTCAAAGTAAGGAAATCTGTAAACAGAAAATAAACTATCTGAAAAAAGTGATGAGGATTGGGAACTATTGGTAAATGTGTGGCTGTGAGCTCGAAGTCAGCCTTAGTGTTCCCTGTGCAATCAAGGGTATGTATTAACACTTAGAACTTTCAAATATGAATCTCCAGACCTGATAACTGTCTTAACCCCTAGACTGATTTAATCTTCCACTAATTGAAATCTCTAAGTTAATGGCTATCCTGTAGAGGATTGAGTGCAATTACAACACTCTTTATCATACCTGTCTTTTGTTTTTCCTCTAAAGTACATATCTCTGAAATCATCCATTACAAATCTGGTTACCAAAGATTATAATGAAAATCCCTAATAAGATTCTTTTCATCTGTATACTGCATATGTAAATGTGCCTGGGAAGATGGCATTTGACTTTTAACCACTTCATGATGAATCTCTTGTCTGGCTACCTTTTTCTTTCTTTCTTTCTTTTTTTTTTTTAAAGAAGTTGCTACCTTTTTTTACAGTTGATTTCAGGTTACTATTTCATCTCACATCCAAATGTCTAACTATGTTCCGTACCCATTTCCTCAATTCTTTGTATTTCTCCCACCTTTCTGTCCCACTTCATCTAGTACCCCCTTATTTTTCAACCTACTTTTTATTAATAATTTTTTTGCTTTCATTTCAAATGATATCCCAGTTACCCCTCCACCAACTTCCCATCCCATTCCCCTCACGCCCTCCCATTTGTCTCTATGAGGTTGCTCCTCCACCCATTCACCCACTCCTGCCTCACCCATCTAGCATCCTCCTTCACTGGAGCATGAAGCCTCCCTCCCCTCCCACTGATGTCAGATAAAGCCATCCTACATATGTATCTGGAGTCCTGGCTCCCTCCATATATACACTTTGGTTGCTGTTTGTCTTAGTCAGGGTTTCTATTCCTGCACAAACATCATGATCAAGATGCAAGTTGGGGAGGAGAAGGTTTATTGAGCTTACACTTCCATGCTGCCGTTTATCACCAAAGGAAGTCAGGACTGGAACTAAAGCAGGTCAGGAATCAGGAGCTAATGCAGAGGCCATGGAGGGGTATTCCTTACTGGCTTGCTTGCTTGCTTTCTTATAGAACCCAAAACTACTAGCCCACAGATGGTACCACTCACAAGGGGCCCTCCCCTTTTGATCACTAATTGAGAAAATGCCTTATCGCTGGATCTCATGGGAGGCATTTTCTCAACTGAAACTGCTTTCAATTTGATAACTTCAGCTTGTGTCAAGTTGACACACAAAACTAGCCAGTACAATTGACTCCTTGTCAACTTGACACACAAACACATCACCAATAAGCCTTGACCCTTACTTCCTTATTCATCCCCAAGATCTAAATAACTTTACAAGTCCCACAGTCTTTACAAATTCTTACATATTAACATTTCAGTCCCTTTTAAACATCCAATCTCTTAAAATTCAAAGTCTTTTAAAAATTCAAAGTCTCTTAACTGTGGACTCCACTAAAATACCTTCTTTCTTCAAGAGGGAAAAATATCAGGCTACAGTCACATCAAAAGCAAAATCAAACTCTAGCCATCCAGTGTCTGGGATCCACTCACGATCTTCTGGATTCCTCCAAGGGCTTGAGTCACTTCTCCAGCTCTGCCCTTTATTGCACACACCTTGTCTTCTAGGCTCCAGATGCCTGTACTCCACTGCTGCTGCTGTTCTTGGTGGTCATCTCATGGTACTGGCATCTCCAAAACACTGCTGTCTTCTGCTGCAACTAGGCTTTACCAACAGCCTCCCATAGGCTCTCCCCATGGTGCCAAGCCTCAACTCCCCTAAATGACCCCTTCAGTCCTGGGCCATCAACTGCAACTGAGACTGCACCTTCACTAATGGCATTCCATGGACTCTCACAGCACCAAGCCTCAACTCCTTTGCATAACCCCTTCAGTCCTGGGCCATCAATTGCAACTGAGGCTGCACCTTCACCAATGGCCTTCCACGGCCTCTCACAGTGCCCAGGCCTCAGCTGTTCTTCATCACTCCTTCATGCCTTAAAACCAGTACCACCTGGGTGACTCTTACACATTACCAAGTCCAGCCACAGCACAAGGTACAACCCTAGCTATCTCTGGAATGCAGCCTCTGTGTTCTCAGAAAACACTTCTCAGAAGATTTCACCCCAATGGTGCTGGTCTCTTCTTAATTATCGCTAATATCTTAGCTCCAGCTAACCAGCATCAATAGTCCCAGCAATGCAATGGTTTTGCTTTAGTAGTTCTGGTATCTTGTTAATCATAGCTGATTTCTTCAGCCCCAGCTAACCAAACCCACAGAATCTTAAATCAAACTAGCAATGGCCCTGATAAGAGTCTTTAATCTTCCCTCTGAAATTTCACAAGCCAGGCCTCCATCTTCTGCACTGCTCTCAACATTATCTTCCAAGCTCCTACACAACATCCCACAAAGCTCTTAACACCGAATGGATCTTCTAGCCCAAAGTTCCAAAGTCCTTCCACAGTCCTCCCCAAAACATGGTCAAGTTGTCACAGGAATACCCACTCACAGTACCAACTTCTGTATTAGTCAGGGTTCTCTAGAGTCACAGAACTTATAGGTAGTCTCTATATAGTAAGGGAATTTGTTAATGACTTACAGTCTGTAGTCAAACTCCCCAATATGGTCAGCAGTAGCTGTGAACAAAAACTCGAGGATCTAGTGGTCGCTTAGTCCCACAAGGCTCGCAGGCGAAGAAGATTGATTCTTCCTCCTTCCAATGTCCTTATGTAGATCTCCAACAGCAGGTGTGGCCCAGATTAGAGGTGTGTGTACCACCACACCTGAAACTTGTGTCTTCCAGACTTAAGATCTAGATCACAGGTGAGCCTTCTAATTCTGGATTATAATTCACTCCCCATATAGTCAAGTTGACAATCAGAAATAGCCACTACAGTGGTTTTGTCCTTAAGAGCTCTGGGTGTCAATCCCCTTCAGCTCCTTGAGTCCTTCACCAAGCTCTTCCATTGGGGTCACCAGGCTCAGTCCAATGGTTGGCTGTAAGTATCTACATCTGTATTGGTCAGGTGCTGGTAGAACCTCTCAGGTAACAGCCATATCAGGTTCTTGTCAGAAAGTGCTTCTTGGCATCAGCAATAGTGTGAGGTTCTGGTGTCTTTAGAGAGGGATGGATCCCTAGGTGAGGCAATCTTTTAAAACAGTCTCATTTTGAAATTCATGTTACATATATTCACATAAAATCTAAGGTTCAAAATGAAAGGAAAACATGATTAGTGTGAGTCTGATCTACTTAATATGATGCTCACCATTTGCATTTATTATTCCTCACATTATGTAATGCCATTCTTCTATATGGATGATTCATGAACACACAACACACACACACACACACACACACACACACACACACGCACACACTCACACTTCTTTATCCATTCATTTGTCTTTGAACACCCAGACTACTTCTACATCTTTGCTATCACAATAGATCAAGGAAGAGTACAGGTCCACACTGATTCATTAGTTGTTCAAGTATTTTCCATTCCCTCTAGTTTTTTAAAAAGGATTTCATTTTCTTGCCACATTACTAGCTGTTGCTCCATTATTTATTAGTCATTTTGACTGGTATGACAGATAAAATCAATTTAGTTTAACTTTTTATTTACCTGATGACTAATGGTAAGGAACAACTTTTCAAATGGTTGTTGGTCATTTGTGTTTCATTTTCTGAGAAAGTGAAAGGTATTTCATTATTCTCTTTGGTGATAGATTTTCTGGTATTTAGAATTTTTTTAGTATATTTACATATTAAAAATATAAACCCTTTGCCAGATGTATAAAAAAGATATACTCTTTCCTATTCTAAGTCTGCCCCTTAACTTTTTTTTCTTTTTTTTTTTTCTTTTTTTATTTTTGATACTTTATTTACATTTAAATGTTTCCCCTTTTCTGGGTCTCCTCTTTGGAAGACCCCTATCCCCTCCCCATCCCTACCACTATGGGGGAATTCCACCTCCCACCCACCCGCCCACCCATCCCCCTATTCCCACCTTGACATTCCTCTTTACTGGGGCCTCTAACACCCTCAGGCCCAAGGGCCTCTCCTCTCTCCCTGATGGCTATCGAGGTCGTCCTCTGCCTCATATGTGGTCCGAACCATGGGTTCATAGATGTATATTCTTTGGTTGGTGGTCCAATCTTCAGGATGACCGGGGGGGGGTGTCAGGC
>CM052705.1:69244221-69301721 GCA_028551405.1 Uromys caudimaculatus | reverse complement strand
AAGAAATGATTCAAGGACAAAGTTGTAAATGCAAATAGATTGTCACTTCAAATAAACTTCTTGGACATCTACTGGGAAATTGCAGATGTTAGATTTTAGAGAGCCATATCTCAAGGCTCCTTTGTTGCTGAAATATGCAAATTAACTCCACATGAAATGATCATCACTACAGAGACTACGGAGGGAATAATTAATTCTGCCGGTTGACATTGTATTACAGTCAATTTAATTTTTTTTATAGAAATGCTTACTTTATGGTAAAAACATTGTTGTATGAACCTGAAACCCCTCTGTATACTACAAATGTTCAATTGTTAAAACAATTAAAAATATACAAGCCCTAATATGTTAGTATTTGCATAATAACACAAAATATTAATTTTTTAATATGAAAACATTCACAGGAGTCAGATATGCAGAATTTCAATCTACCCAACCAACTGTTGGATAAATACAAAATTTTCTATAGGTAATTTAGTTGCCCTTTCTTTTTTTAAAATATTATTTAATCTTTTCTTTTAAACTTCGGATTCTTCCCCCTCTGATTTTTTTTTCAACTTCTGACTGTCACCCATCTCCTGCCTCCTCCCCACCCAGTCCCCACAAGGCTGTTCCCACACCACCACAGCCACCTCCACAAGGCTGTCCCCACACCACCACAGCCACCCGCCCCACTGGACCTCTCCACTCCCTGGGGTCTTTAGTCGCTCTTTTGAAAAATATTACTGCAACAGAGAGTCTGGCCAATTGTAGATCATGTCTCCCCATCTATGGGTTAAGAAAATGAGAATAATTAAATTTTAACACTATCTGACATTTATATTTACTTGGCATATATTTATGAGGAAACTAAATGAGAACTTAATTTGCTTTAGATTTATACAAAATATATTGTTCTCTTTGATTTAATTTTAAAATGTAACAATAGTAATTGATATAGACTATTTTATTTACAATTTTTTTTTTTTTGGTTTGTTCGAGACAGGGTTTCTCTGTGTAGCCCTGGCTGTCCTGGAACTCACTCTGTAGACCAGGCTGGCCTTGAACTCAAAATCCACCTGCCTCTGCCTCCCAAATGCTGGGATTAAAGGTGTGTGCCACCACTGCCCCAGCTTTTTTTGCAATAATTTTTACACAATCCATTTTGATCAAATATTTTCCTTGTCTCAACTAGTCTCAGATCCTCTGCATATCCCTACCCACCAATTTGGGTATTCTATCTCTCAAATATAAAACTAATAAAAATATCAAAAACAAAAACATGAAAATGAAAACAGATCAAATAAAAAATAATATACTAGACACAAAATACACCATAAAACATCTTGTTGTTGAACTAATTTTGATATGTGGCCGCCTTGAAGTGTGGTTGACATATATACTCAAGAGTACTCCATTATATAACAATGATTTTGCTTTCCCAGCAAATTTCTATCACAAATATTCTACTATTAGGGTAGAAGTTTGTGAATTCTTTCCATCTCAGGATGGGAATGCTGACTGCTTTGAACCTATGCAGGTCTTAGTTCCACCTAAAAGTTCTTTTTGGTAATAGTATGCATTAGAGCAATAGAATTAGGCTAGGATACTCTTGATCATAGTCTCCATCATCACTAGATTTTGGACAGTTCTGGCTACTGTTACTGTATACTTTAAGCAAATTCCGTGGAAATAATTGCCTTTATTTCTATGCCTACACAACATTTATAATTTCAAACATATTTATTAGGTAGTTTCACTGGCGCTGCTGTAGATCTAGTTTCTATGATATTATCAAACCATAAGGTTTTTTAACCTTTAGATCAATGGTTCTCAAACTTCCTAACGCTGCAACCCTTATACTGTTCCTCATGTTGTGGTTACTCCCAACCATAAAGTTATTTCCATTGCTGCTTCACAACTGAAGCTTTGCTGCTATTATGAATCATAATAAAATATCTGATTCTCCACCCCTGTGAAAGAGTCCTTGGACCCAAAATGGACTGTGATGCACAGGCTGAGAAACACTGCCTTAGATGGAATAAGTTCAAATATACTAACTTTTAAAAGACCAATTTGGGAAAATAGAAATTGTACAAAATAAATAATATATTCCTCCTGTTTTTGAGGCATCATGCTCAGTCATCCATCAATTGGTTCCTTTCTAATAATTAAAAAATATAATATACAAAGATTTAATACATTTTTTGAACCAAAAATTTCATTGATTTCATTTTTTCACTGATTTGAACAACTGCAGTTTTCTAGTCTTGTAATATAGTTATTAATATTATAGTAAAATTAATCAAAATACCCATATAATTTCCTGTAAGAGCAAGCATTCTGAAACTAATTAAAGTAATATATTAAAAAATATAGCACCAGAAGTCACCTGTGTTGTCATCTTTGTGGTCATTTTTGAATCCTATAGTTTCTGATGTAAGTTCCTCTTATCAATAACTTATAATTTTATTCAAGTTTTAACAAAACACAAAATGTTCCCTAAAAGATTTATCAGAAACCATGCAGGTCTACTAAAATGGAAAGACTTTTAGTTTTATGTTTTAGGAGAACAAGAAGTTTCCCTGACTGTAGGGTGATTATGTGGATGAGAGGTACAGCTACCAACTATGTGTGCCAACCAGAGGCTCAGACCAGAGTCATTTTCATCTGTTTTAGGTCTGAAAAGGACTTGGGTAATTTTATAGTCTCATTTGTCCAGAGGAATGTGATCAAGGGAATATCATCTGTGTTGGAAACTTGTACTTTCATATGTTCTAGTAACATACCAACAAGTTCTTCAAGGTACATGCTTAAAGTTGGTATCTATGCTCCTGTGAAGCTGATACTCTCGCTGAAAGTTAATATGCAGCAGATTCTTTCAGTTTAATTGTGCTAGGCGGCTTGATCCCCATCCTACAAAGTGAGGTTAGCAAATGAAACTGTTTCTGAAGAATTGGTGGTTTCTTTTTGATACTAGCCTGCACCAGCAGATTGTCTAGAATTGTTGCCTTTTTGAAGTTTTATAGATAATTTCTTGAACATGAAATGGGGAAATATTTTCTTTAAAGTAAAAATTGTCTTAAGACTGACCATCCCACTGTGTACAGATACAGTCATGCCTAGCATTTTGATAAAGTCATTTAAAATTAAAGAGGCATTCTCATATCTTCATAGGGACTGCCGGGATCCCTTCTGCAATGTACTCACCCGCAGACATTCTGTATGTCTTTATTTTTCCTTTTGAAGATTAAACATTGTTTTGTTAGTCCTCCAAACCGGCAAAGAGCATGGCTGCTTTGAGTAGCGCCTCATTCACTTCTGACTCCAAATCGTTGTATTTTTCCATTACAGCCTACTGGCAGCTGGGTTTTTGAGCCTCTGCATTTATGTCTCCTCTAGCTGGGGGCAGATTACGCTTCCCAGTTATTCTAGGCATACAGTGGTTACCTGAGAATACTAAAGAGAGCAGTGGTCAATGAAGCAGCCCTCAGTTTCCCCAACTTTAACTTGGTTAGCTCCAGGATGTTAACATTTGAAAAGTAAAAATGAGTTTTCTCCTATTGACTACCTCTGGGTAAGAAAAATACCCCTTTGGCCAAGTGCCATACCAAGCAGTAGATGGCCAACATGCAACGAACCCAATGGTATTTTTGGTTGTTGTTTTGGTTTATATTTTTGCTGTTCTTGTTTTTTGTTTTGCTGTTTTTGTTGTTCTTTTTGTTTTTCTCAAAATGCTTTATCTGGGAACTTTTACGCTTATATTATCTTCTGCTTATATATTATAGTTACTTATTTTGATTCTTTGAGGTTCCTCTGTGTGTAAATGTGCGTGTCTCAGCCTCTGAATGTGTTTCTTGTAATTTTGTTTTGACCCCTTTGTTTCTGTTTGTTTTATCCTATTCTTGTTTGCTTCTTTGAATTTATCTTTTTATTTTATTATTTTTAAATGATTCTTTTTATTCTAATTGGAGGAAGAAAAGAAAGATGTGGATGCCATAGCAGTGGAAGTGAGGATGATCCGGGCGACCTTGGAAGAAAGAAAACTATAATAATACAGTGTATGAAAAGAGTCTATTTTCAATCCTAAAAATTGAAAAGTAAGATTTCACGTGCTTTCTCTTACCCTCTTAATAAAGAAATGTGTCAATGTGGATGTCTCTAAAAAAAAATAAAATGTATACAAATTATTAGCGTGCCACTGTGGGAGGTGTGGAAAGGAAAGAATAACCTAGAGAGTACCACATTATAGACTGCTGATGATTTCAGTCCAATAACTTTTGGCTACATCCTCCATGCTACAAGTATGCCTAGATTAATTCCCAAAATCCTCAAGGAGATCTTCCCAGATTGGACAAAACCAGAAACTCTGATAAATCTTATTTCTTGTCTGCACATTTATTATCTAAGCCCAGAAGCACCGATGAACTTTTTATAATCCTATAAGAAGCAGTTAGTTTACAGTCCCATTTATTTGTCTTGATCTCTAATAATTTTTTTATGCTTATATTTTGTTTCAATGTTGTAGTCTTTGAACTAACACAACACTGATTAAAGACATCAATGACTCATCTTAGCTTTTTAAAATTTAAAACTACAGATGTGTTAATAACAAACAAATATTACTGACAAGGACTACAATATAAAGAAATACTTCAACTGAATATTTATTTAGCCTTAATCTTCAGTGAACTAGAGCTTTTGAATTCCAAAAACAGTCTTAGCAAAGTGAAATACACGTCCAGATATGACCAAACTATTATAGATTCACATACTGCAAAAGAACTGAATGAACATGAGCCATTGCCTTTAAACTAATTAACTTAAAATGACCTTTTTAAATTAATACTCTCTCTTAAAAAATTTTGACATATGCTATTCCTGACATTTTATTTTATTATATCCAAATACTAATTAATGAATTAAGTCAAGTTTATAAATATATCTTTTCAGTTAATAATTAATTCAATGATATATTCATGTGCTTAAAATTTTATGTGCACATTAGTTAAAATATACATTAAAATAACATAAAACTAAGTTTGCTAAAAGATAATTTTCTTTTATTTAAATGCATCTCTGTTAGTTTTTTAAATATAATCTAGTACCAAATCAAAACTAATATTAAGCCATTTCTTTAAAATTTACTTTATATAATCGTTAGCCAATTGAACTTTTAGGTTAATAGCTACAAAATGGAAGTATAATTATAACATGTAAATAATATTTAAATAAGGATTAAAATCTTACTGTAACAGTAAGCTATTTTTAAAAGTATCTAATTAAATTTTGTTTATACTTACAATGCTATGCTTTTATGTGATCATAGTAATAGATGAATACACTAATGATGTAGACATTTCTCGTATATAAATATTAATTCAAAAGCAAAAAGTTTCACATTTCTTAGTAAAATAATTTGTCTTTAAATTTGTCTCAGTCTCATGACATATAATAAGATTTAATATTAAAAACATAAGTATTAATATATTGATATAAATATGTTACATAATCTTTCAATATAAAATATTCACATAATATTTCATACTTTGCAAAGGAACTTTACATAGAGCATGGTATACAACAGTCTTAGAACTGCATATTAAACTTTATTCATTACAAGCCCAGGGTTTACATTCATAATCAGAATATGTTTTGTGTCTATTGTTTATAAAATATCAATTAAAGTGATTTCCAGCAGTAACTTATTCCTGTAATTCCTGTATTCTGAGGTATGATACAAAAGGATTGCAATGAATTTATGGCCAAAGTCTGCTACATAATGAGATGGAGGCAGCATGGGCTACATAGCAAGACTCTCTTTCTCAAAAACTAGACCAAAAATAAATGAATAAATTATTTGATGATGAAATATATATATATAAATATATATAAATATATACACATATACATATAGATAGATATAGATATCTATATAATATTTATATCATTTGTTGCATAATAATTCACAATCCATTAAATGTGACCAGGATACTCATTAAAGTCATTTTGATATGTAGGATATACCCTAAATGGAAGAGACTCATGAGGCACAAACCTATGCACAGTTTTCTTATTATTGTCTCACTTTCTTCTCTTCATATTCAGTCCCTGTTGCCGGAGCAGTACTGTCAAGTTCAAAAAAATTTGTACTAGAAAATATTTATGTGTTCTTTAAAAATATATAAAATCTCTTTTTATAAAAAAAAAAAGATTCTTCCCTCATAAAATACAATGTGACCACAGTTTCCCTTCCTTCTACTCCCAGTTCCCTACCATCTTTCCACTCCCCAGATCCACTCTCACTCCATTTCCTCTTTAGAAAAGAACAGGTCTCCAAGAGATGACAGCTAGACAGGACAAAACAAGCAACAATAAGGTAAGGCAAAAGCCCTCATATTGAGGATGGACAAGGCAAACCAATAGGAGAAAAAGGGTCCCAGGAGCAGAGCAAAGAGTCAGAGATACACCTGGTCCCACTGTTAGGAATCCTACCAGGTTCACATCTAACTTACAGATTTGATACATCTACAGAATAAAATAAGACTAGCTGTTTGTTAAAAGAAACAAACTAGGAAGAATTCCATTTGAGGCTATTATACGTGAGTATTGTAAATGACAGGAAATAACCACAAAATTTTTAAAAATTAATTATTCCAATCATATTGCAGTTGGAAAACTAGAAATTATTGTAAACAGAAAATATGTGCTTGCCATTGACTCAGGGAAGAAAGTGAGTATAAACAAACAAAAGTGTTTTGTGTATATGTATGGGTGTGTGTGTGTGTTTGTGTGTGATAGTATATAGTAACTAATATTTGCCTTACTTCTGCTTACAATATTTTTAAACCTCAAAATTTTTAATAACCATAATAGCTTTACTTTGGAAAATTATGTTTTAGTAAAGAAGAGAATTAATAGAAAACAAGAAGGGGAAAGGATTTCTTTAATATGAATATGGAAAAGAAAAGTCTTAAAATTTGCAAAAATGATAAAAAATTCAGCATTTCTAAATGCCTTACTTTTATTTTTTTAATTTTAGGTTAAAATAATAATAATAATAATAATAATAATGTAAAACATTTATTATGCTTAACAATATTATTCTTCTGAGGTTTAAATTACATTTTATTTCAGAATTTCTACACAATGTACCATAATAAGATTAATTGTATTGTTTTTACACTTTTGCAGAGATTTACTTTGTATGTAGTAGCTCTGTGACTAAAATTCACTGTACTAATATTGTTCAGGAAATATTATGAAATTATTTTGGTGATTTATTCATAGTCCAAGGAAAACATTTTATGTCTAGCATGTTATTCATAGTATAACAAATAGAGTTGAGCACTTCATATTCTTATGAAGAATTACCCCTTGAACAAAAGTAAAGTGGGTCACATGAACTGATATTGTTAAATAATAAAAGAACATAAGTACTTTGCACTTGGGGCAAAAGAATTGTGTTCTATACAAGCTGTATTAAGAATGAACAAAATAAGCCAGTTTTACTCGTGAGTATCACAGGCCTATGATCCTGGCTACTTGAAAAGCTGAGACACCATGATGGTAAATGTCTTTTCCTGCCTGGTCTACACAGAGGAGTAAATGCCATTTTGGGCAGCTAGATGGAATGGTTAGCAAAACTCTATTTCAAAATTGAAAGTAAAACCAAAAAAGAAAAGAACTGATCTGTAGCTCGGTACCAGGGCTTGGTGAGTATATTACTACCAAAATAAAACCAAGTAAATAACATAGCATAGTAGTTAATGATACGCTGAGCCCAACAGTACTGTGCATACATTTAGCAAGGTACAGAGAAGCTACATGCACGGCTGGAGTCAATTTTCATCTTGACACTAACATCTTATTATTCAGTCTGCTATGATATGTAAACATTTGTCCTTCTGAGATTTATTTTTAAAAATATCACAACCATAATTCATGTCTTAGCCATATAAAATGGTTATTCAAATTTCAAGATAGCAGTTTTTGAGTCAGTCTCACAGGTTCAGATACTTTTTCCTCAGTATTTAGCATCAAGCATGATCTTGGTATTTTCTCTTACTGAAAAACTGTAAAGTAGAAATTGCAAATAAGCATTCTCTACTAATATTTATATGTCAGTGCACTTGAATAAACAATAGGAAGTTAAGTGCTCTTGTAAGTAAGGAGGTTAGGAACTATTAAACAGGAAGAAATATTTACTAGAGAAATCTTCGCTGCTGCATAGTCTTGCCTTGTGTTGACACTCATCTGTTAAAGGGATGCAAATTAATACATAGAAAAAAAACCTCTGAGTGGTTGCAATCCATGTTAGGTACATTTTTACAGTTATTCTTAGGGATGAAATAGTCTTAAAATTTTATTAACTGCCAGGCTTTCAGAAACAACCATGCCTCATGAGTGTATTTATTGTATCTGTTAATTGAAAACAATTCCAAGCCATTTTCATTTACTGGGTTTTCATACTTATTTTTATAAACACACTTCAATTCTTTATTTGGTTTAATAAGGTAAAATATGTTTTCCTAAAAATAGATTTATACTAGTTGTCTAATTTGTAGTATATTCACTTGCTTAAGGTTTTATAGCTATTGATCCACTATCCTCTGAGATCTGTATAATAGAAAAAATATATATTCAGCATGGTATTTTGTTCCATTCTAAAGCAATTTCTATATTTGTTATATATTTTAAGATCCTTTGTTTGTAATTTAGATATTTCCCCAGAATATATCCCATCCTAAGTGTATATTTATAAGTCTAAAATTTATTCCAAGCATGGTTAGTGCTGTAGCATTTTTACAAATGCTTGATTCATCTTGCTCTTTTGCTTCTGCTTTATCATATCAAGGTTTTACAGCAATCTGTCTTTTTTCATGTGCTACGGATGTTCCTTAACTTTGTTCCTGGGCAACCTTTATTTATTTACCTCGATGCATTTTTATAATACAATACTTTAAGTTCAGTAGTACATAATATTTTTCTATTAGAAAGAACAGTCTTTCCCTTTGTCCTTGCCTTCAAAACGCATTTTTTTTCAGGTAATTTTGGTGAATACTCTTTTTCTTCCTAAATGATATAGTCATCTATCTCATAATTCATATTTTGTGTGCCAGAATGTTGTTCCTTTTTACATTTATTTTGTTATTTTAGACAATCTCACACTTCATTACTATGTATTATTTGCACTTCATCTTTCCTCATTTCTGAATCCTTCCATACACCCTCTTTCAAATGCAGGTCCTTTTATTCTTCAGTTATTAAAATCATAACCTTGACCTTGTGTTGATTAGTTTTGTCTATTTGGGAAACAAGACATTGAATGTAAATTATTATTTTTTTCAGAACACAAGGTTCTACATATAAAAGTTACATTAGTTTCAGTGATTTGCTGAACATTATGATTTGAATTCTGCTACATAATCTATGAAGACTCATAGATATCTCTACTGGATGCTTAAATTAGCATATCTATGAACTTATATTTGTAGACCTCATTTTCTCTTGAAGCCTTACATATAAGGTAGAAGCTGGCTGAGAAAAGCTCTGTCAGATTCTTTACAAACTCTTAATATTTTAGTCCTCATATCAAGAATTCATTACACCTTTAAAATTATGATTTATTTGGGACATGGTAATACGGGAGCTTACTAACACACAAAAGGAATTAACTTTTCTGTGTATCCAAGAAGCAAATTTTTGAACATTTCTCACAGGCTATTAAATACATTTGTATCAAGGAAAGGAAAATGTGCATAAAGTATCTAGAACATCACTCAAGATAAAAACATATGAAATATTTTTGGTACATTATTCAAAATAAATATTTATACAAAAATACTTTCAAATATTTTGTCTGTTTATCATTTATCGACACATTTTGTTTATATGCTGTACTAATGTTCTTTACATTTACTTTGACAACTTGGGGAAGCAACTTGGAAGAGAAAGGCTTTATTTTAGTTGATAATTAAAAGTTATGGTCAGTGATTTTTGGGAAGTCAAAATAGTAGGTGCTTGGGAGAAATAATCTCAGTCAGAAGAAAAGAGTGATATAGTACTCACCTAGCTATTTTGTGTCCATCCATTACTGGATTCAGCCAATGAAATGAAGCTTCCCCATTCTGGGAGAGTCTGCCGCATTAATTAATCAATTATTAAAACCACTATAGGTATGCACACTAGCCAACCTACTCTTGACAATCCGTTATTGAAATTTACTTCCCATAACCAGAAATGGGAAGTCACATGCCTTTAATGCCTTTAATCTCAGCCTTCAGGACGCAGAAAAGAAAGAAAGGAAAAAGAAAAAGAAAGGAACCTTACATCCAGGTGATCATAGATTGTCTAAAAGTGACAGTATCACACAGGGACTCAGTCTGGTACACCTGGAGCACAGCTTGTGAAAATGTTAGTTACTCAAGGCCCTCTGACCTCCATTATCTGGTTCTGGTCTTGTTCTTTGGTCCCCAGGAACCCTGCAGGACTTCAGAACATGCTGCTCACCTCACCCCTATGGAGACCTGTAGGGTTTGGTGGACAAGAACTACCAGCTTGGCACATTGCTTCACTAATCCCTTGCTAGTGGAGTCCACTTGAGTCACATCCAGCAAAGTCAGGTCATCTGACCTCCATTTCATGGTACAAGACTCCTTCTGCCTTCCCAAGAAGTCCTGCTGTTATGAGAATCATTCAGCCAACATCAAAGAAAACCAAATGCCTAAAGAACAACATATGAACAAAACCAAACAAGCTAGGGCAATATGGCACCACCAGAGCCCAGCTATCCAAGTACGGTAAGCAATGGATATCCTAATGAAACTGAAGCACTGGGAGATGATATTAAATCCAATTGTATAAATATAATAGAGGTCATTAAAGAGGAAATGAATAAATTCCTTAAAGAAATATAGGAAAACACATTCAGTCAGGTAGAGGCATTAAAAGAGGAAGCAAATAATTATATAGAAATAAAGGAAAATACAATCAAACAGGTGAAGGATATGAATAAAACTTTCTAAGACCTAAAACTGGAAATATAAACAATAAAGAAAACACAAACTGAGGTCATCCTGGAGATGGAAATGCTAGGAAAGAGAACAGGAAAGCAGACATAAACATTAGCAACAGAGTAAAAGAGATGTAAGAAATAATCTCAGGCATAGAAGATACAATAGTAGAAATCAATACATCTGTCAAAGAAAATGCAATATATAAAATGATCATGATACAATTCATCCTGGAAATTTAAGACACTATGGAAAGACAAAACCTAAAAATATATGAATAGAAGGAGAAGAGTTCCATCTCAATAGCCAGGAAAACATCCTCTACAAAATTGTAGAAGAAAATATTCCTAACCTAAAGAAAGAAATAGTTATAAATGTACGAGAAGGTTACAGAACACCAAATAGATTGGCAAGAAAAAAGGAAGACGAAAGTGTGGATGCTCCATTTCTTCTTAGAAGGGGGAACAAAATACTCACGGGAGGAAATATGGAGACAAAGTGTGGAGCAGAGACTGAAGAAAAGACCATCCAGAGACTGCCCCACCTGGGGATCCATCTCATATACAGTCACCAAACCCAGACACTATTACTGATGCCAAGAAGTGCTTGCTGAAAGGAGCCTGATATAGCTGTCTCCTGAGAGGTTCTGCCGGAGCCTGACAAATGCAGAGGCAGATGCTTACAGTCAACCATTGAACTGAGCACACGGTCCCCAATGGAGGAGTTAGAGAATGGACTGAAGAAGCTGAAGGGGTTTGCAACCCTATAGGAAGAACAACAATATCAACCAACCAGAAGGAGAGGCTCCACCCAGCAGGTGAAGCAGACAGATACAGACACCCACAACCAAAGAGTTCATAGAAATTGGGGTCTCTTAATGAAGAATAGGAGGAAAGATTGTGGGCTTGAATGGATAGGAACTCCACAGGATCAACAGATAGAAGATCAACAGAGTCAACTAACCTGGACACTTGGGGCTCTCAGAGTCTGAATCGCCAAACAAAAAACACAAACAGGCTGGACAAGTCTTGGCTTCCATGTGGGTACAGAAAAACTGGAGCAGAGGTTATCCCAAAAGCTGTTGCCTGTACTTGAGATATGTTCTACTATGTGGGCTACCTTGTCTTGCCTCAGTGGAAGAGGGTATACCTAGCTTAGCAGAGACTTGACGTACCAGGGTGGGTGGAATACCCAGAGGGATCCCCACCTGCACTAACTCAGAGTAAATGGGAGGATGGGAGAAGATTTGTGGGAGGGAAGATTGGGAGGAAACAGTGAGCAGGATGTAAAGTGAATAAGTAAAACAAAACCAAACCAAACAAAAAACAACAACAAACAAACAAACAAAAACCCCAAAACACCAAAAACAAAAACAACCACATACACACACACACACACAAAAACCCACAAAACAAAACAACCAAAAAAAGCCTACACCACAAATTGGAAAGTCTAAATGAAATAGATGATTTTCTAGACAGATACCAATTACCAAAGTTAAATAAAGATTAGGTAATCAATCTAAATATTCCTATAACCCCTAAGGTAATAGAAGCAGTCATTAATAGCATGAGGAGGAATGCAAATATTTATAACTCTGCACAAAACTCAAGTCCAAATTGATGAAAGATTTAAACTAAAACCAGATGCACTAATTCTAATAGAACAGAAAATGGGGAATAGCCTTGAACTCATTAGTGTGGGAGACAATTTCCTGAACAGAACACCAATGGCTCAGGCACTAAGAACAACAATTAATAAATGGAACGTCAGGTAAATGAAAAATTTCTGTAAGTCAAAGAATGCCATCATCAGGACAAAACAGCAGCCTAGAGATTAGGAAAAATCTTCACTACATCTGTCAGAAGTCTAATATGCAAAATCTATAAAGAAGTCATTACATTAGACACCAGCAACCCAAATAACCAAACTTAAAAATGGGATGTAGAGGTAAACAGAGAATTCTCAACAAAGGAATATTTAATGGCCAATTAAAGAACTGTTCAATGTACTTACTCATGAGGGAAATGCAAATCAAAATGACTCTGAGATTCTACCTTAAACCCTTAAGAATGACTAAGATCAAAAACTCAGGCAATGGCACATGCTGGCTAGGATGTAGAACAAGGAAAATATTGATGACGTGAGTGAAAATTTGTACACTTACTGTGGAAAATAATTTGGTCATTTCCCAAAAAAGTTTGGAAGAGTTCTACCTGAAGACCCAACTATACTACTCTTGGTCATATACCTAAAAGATGCTCTACTGTACCACAGCTATGTTCATAGCAGCTTCATTCACAGTAGCCAGAAACTGGAAGCACCCTAAATATTCATCAGTTGAAGACTGAAAAGAAAATGTGGTTCACTTGCACAATGAAATATTACTCAGCTATTAAATAGAAGGGATCATGTATTTTTCAGGCAAATGGATGGAACTCAAAAGTACCATCCTCTAAGGTAACCCAGACCCAAAAGGACATACAAGGTATATACTCACTTATAAGTGGATATTGGCCACAAAGTACAGAATAGCTATAATCCACAGACCCAAAGAACGCAAATAACAAGAGGGGGGCCAAGCAAGCATGGTTGAATCTTTCTCAGAAAGGGAAATAAAATAGATATCAGAGTTGAATAGAGAAACCGAACTGGATGGGAAAGGGATGGAGAAGGAACTGGGGTGGTGGGACCAGCTATAGGGAGAGCAGGGAAGATAGAATGGAAGTTGATGGTTGTAGGGGCAATATCTAGGACAAGCCAGAGACCTGCGAGGTCCTGGAGTGTCTATGGTGACTCAAGGCGAGACTCCCAGCAGTAGGGGATATAGCACCTAAAGTGACAACTTCTTGTAGCCAGATAAGTGTCCTTGTGGAGGGAAAAGGACAGAAATCCTCCCCAAAACCTTCAAACTAAAATCTTTCCTGCCTGCTATATGTACATGGACAAAGATAGAGCAAAGAAGGAGGGAATGAACAATGACTGGCCCAAATTCAGTCTATCTCATGGGCAAGAACCAATCCCCAAAACTATTAATGATACTCTATTATGCTTCCAGACAGGAAACTAGCATAGTTGTATCCGGAGAGGCTTCATCTAGCAGTGGAGAAAAGCAGATGCAGAGACGAACTACCAAGTATTAGATGGAGCTTGAGGAGTCTTATGGAAGTGCTGGCGAAAGTTTGAGGGACCTGAATAGGACAGGGACTCCATAGGTATACCAACTAAGTCATCTAACCTAGACCCTTTGGGGCTTCCAGAGACTGAACCACCAACCAAAGAGTGAAACTAGTGGTACTAGTTTCAGCAGATGTGCAGCTTGGTCTTCATAAAGGTCCCTCAAAAACTGGAGCAGTGACTGTCTCTGAATCTGCTACCTTCTGGCCTGCCTGTTCCTCTAACTGGGTTGCCTTGTCTGACCTCAGTGGTAGAGGATGTGCTTAGTATTTCAATAACTTGGTGTGCAGAGACTAGATGGGGGATGAATGGTAATGGGGTAAGGGGTTGGGGGTGATAATCAGAGGGGTGCTCCCCTTCTTAGAGGAGAAGGGGAGGGAGAAAAGGAGGGAGGATGAATGTGAAGGGGTACTGGGAGGATAGGGCTGCTGATATTGGGATGTAAAGTAAATAAACAAATAAATTTAAAACAAAACAACAAAACACACAAACAAAACACAGAACAAAATATTACACAGCCATATAAACAGTAAACATGCATATGTGCACACACATGCAAGGATTCTGATTAAAATTGTTGTGTGTATATGTGTTTGAGAAGTTTTGCTTTGATAATTAGCACATGTGAATGAATACTGTGAAGTCACAATTACATGCCATCTATAAGCAGAGGACATGGGAAAGCCACCACTGTTTCAGACAAAGCCAGAAATCCTGACACCTGGAGAAACTGGATGTAGCTACTGCCAGTCTGTAATCTAGGTGCTCTGCAACAAGAAAAGATGTATGTTTTCACCCAAAGATAAAAAGGAAGAATTATTTTCCTATGCATTTTTAGTTTATTGACAAAAATACAAACATTTCTGGAAATTCTCATCACAGACACATCAAAAAACCACATCGTAACATTTATCTGGGTATCATTTAAGCTGATTCAAGCATTTCTGTATCACAAGTCTTCTCTTTGCTGCCTCCCCTATACCAGGGAGATAATTACCATGGATATTACATCACTAATATTTTGTGAACAAAGTTACTGACTAATCAGAGGATAATATTATATCACTAAACTTAAAGATATTTTGAAGATAGTAAATATCAATATTTGAAACACTTGAAGCAACAGTCTATGCGTTTGGAATTAAAAGGTAAACCTTACTTAAAAATACCCTCACATTTTGTGTTGTGATCCTTGCCTTTAACAGTTGAGCAAGACCCAGCATTACTGCTCCTGTGCTCCACCATACCACAAGGACATGTGCTTCACTATGTTCATAGCAGTCTCATTAGTAATAGCTAGAAGCTGGAAGGAAGCAGATGTCCCTCAACCGAAGACTGTGGTTCATTTACACACAGCTATTAAAAACAAAGCCATTATGAATTGTGCAGGAAAATAGATAAAACTAGAAAATATCATCCTTGAGTGAGGTAACCAAGACCCAAAAGGACTTGGGTGGATGTAATCACTGATAAGTGGATAATAGCCAATAGGACAGAATACCCATGACACACCTGGCGGTTCCTAAGAAGTTAACCAAGAAAGAAGGTGCAAGTGAGTATGATTCAATTCCACTTAGAAAGGGGAACAATATAATAATTGGAGGCATATGGAGGGAGGAACCTGTATGGGAATGATGAGGGGGAGAAAAGAGGGGGGCAGGGACAGGTATGGGTGGAGACAGGAGAGAAGCCCAGAGGGCCAGGAGAATGGAAATATGCAGCTGCCAGGGGTGGGGGTAGGGGTCCCAGAGACTTGGGATGTAAGAGGCTTCCAGGAATCAGTGTGGGTAATCTTAGCTAACATACCTAACAGTGAGAAGATGAAACCTCAAAAGACCACCTTCAGTAGTTAGACAGACCCTCTCAGTAGAGAGATGGGGACAACAAGCCACCTTCAAAATTTCTGACCCACAATTGTTCCTGTCTAAAAGAAATTCAGGGACAAAAATGGAGTAGAGACCTAAGGAAAGGCTGATCAATGAACAGCCCAACTTGGGATTTGTCCCATGGGCGGGCACCAAACCCTGACAATATTACTGATGACATGTTGTGCTTGCAGACAGTGTCCTAGCATGGCTGTCCCCTGAGAGTCTCTATCAGCAGCTGACTGAGACAGATGCAGGTATATACAAGCAACCATTGGACTGAGGTCAGGGATCCCTGTAGAATAGTTAGGGGAAGGTTTCAAGAAGCTGAAGGGGATGGTAACTCCATAGGAAGACCAGTGTCAACTAACCCAGACCCCTGAGACCTCCGAGAGACTAAGCCACCAACCAAAGAACAAATCGAAGTAGAAAACTGCGTTGTCTGGCCTCAGTGATAGAAGATGTGACAAAAACTGTAGAGACTTGACGCCCCGGGAAAGGGGGATGCCCTCAGGGAGGAAACCCTCTCAAAGGTGAAGAAGAGATATAGGTAACGAACTCTGGGAGGGAACATAGGGAGGGGGACAACATTTTGGAGGTAAATAAATAAAAGAATTAATTTTTTAAAAAAGTATCCTCAAACTTCTTTTTCTCCGGAAAAAAAAAAAAATTGTCTTTGTTTCATACTCCAATGACCAATAGTGACATACAATCCTACAGTCTTTTGTCTAGTATAAAAGATAAATTTCATATGTAAGTTTCATTTACTTTTTTGGTCAATAATGAACAATTTTGTATCTAAAATGATTACCTGTCTCTTGATTTGTTCATCCCATATACTTACGTGTATGTTTGCTGTCCCCTGGACATAAAAGATGCATTAAAGATCCTTGTCATTTCCTGCAGCCCTTGCATGTGACATCTCTGTGGCATTTTCCAAGAACTGTCTTCTCCCTTATAAGCACTTTGAGGCAGAGACTACAACTCTCTAGCTCTTCTACATATACTGAGCAAGTTTGTGTTCATTTGTTTGGTGTTTTATAGAAGTTATTGGCAGCAGGTAATTGAGTACTTCTTTCTTCCTATATAATCCCAAGCACTGAGACTCTGGGCAGGAGAAGGAGGTTAAAGAAAAAAGCCTATCAGAATATAGACATGTGAAGTTTTATTTTTGAATGTACATTTGTATGCCTATGCAGCCTAGACAGCATGCCTCCATCCTTTTGATTATGAATAAAAAATCCTGAAGAGAGTTGTGTTTGGCTGTGAACAAAGACTCCTAGGAGGAGCTCTGTGACTGCAGGGACTGATTAGAAACTCAGTACCACAGAGAGACTGGAATCTTGTAGGTTCCGAAGCTAATTCTTTGGGGCTAGTATTTGCCTTATGAAATTCCCATATCTTACCCCACTCTGTATCTGAATTAATATGTCATGACAATAAATATAAAGGCATTAGTCCAGGAGTTTTCAACTTTCCTAACGCTGCAACTCTTTACTACAGTTCCTCATGCTGTGCTGATCCCAGATAGTAAATTATTTTTATTGCTACTTCATAACTGTAATTTTCTATTGTTGTGAGTCATAACATAAATATATGTGTTTTCGGATAGTTTTGACCACCAAAGGAGTTACAACTCCTAGGTTAAGAACTCATGTCTTAGACACTATCAACTTAGCAGAACATTAGCTTCCCCCAATCCATGAACTAAGAATGTCTTCTGGTAGCACATTGGACCTATAGAAAACCTTCACACATCTTGACACAGTCCTCTTTCTGGTGTACCCACCAATGTATTTTAAAGGTGCTTTGATTTATGATATTGTTTGTTCTGTAAAATTATTAAAAATCAAATGAAGATAAAATAAAAATCTGTATGAAACTGCTTTCATGTTGGAACATGGTGTTTGAGGTAACCTAAATCTGTGTTCCCAGACTGTGATCATTTGCAATAGCTCCAAAACAAATCATTTATTCTCTTTAAGCAGAAAGCAATGGTTCTTATGTTAACATGATGATACATCAATTTTGCCTGATACGCCCCATGCATCCATCAAGTTGCTATGTGCTAATGTAGATTTTTATGTCAAGAAGAAAGCTAATTTTGTTTATGAATTATATTTTTATGGTTTTCTTTATCCCTATCCTATGACTCCCACTCCAAATTTTTTATCAAATAAGTAAATACCAATTCTGAAAGTTATTCTCAAGCTGTTTATGCTTCTCAGTGGTTCTTACATACATGAGTTACACAAATCTTTCAAGGTCTTTCAAGATTTACTTTTTGATTATTATCTTCCCTGGAAACTATACTTTGATATTTTGATGTATATGCAATTAATTTGTACTCTGGAGTTAAAAGACATGAAGCTTTACTGGGAGGGAAAGCATCTAACCTGAAACAGCGACATATATGGTACTTGGTAAAGTATAAAACTACCTCCTAGGGAGGCATGGACTGGAAAGAAAGAAAATAATAGCAAGTGAGTCATCACTCATAGAGAGGAAGCAATTGTTAACAGATAGATAATACAACATTATTATTATTGTATGCATTATTAATGAATAACTGGTTTGGTGGATGTATCCCAAATGATTGCTCCACAATTTCACCAATGTTCTTGATAAAAGGCAGATGGTATTTTGATAGGAAGACAGATAATAACTTTATGCCTTAATTACTATTGTATACAAACTAGCAACTTTCTCTTTCAAATAATATAAAATGTTATAATTTAATTAAATTATTTTTCTGATCTTCTGGTAAGAAATTTGAAGAAAACGGTACCTACACAATATCCATTTGAAAACATATTTAATTTGGAATAGAAAATAAGGGAGCACATAATGTTACATAAATTTACTGGGTAAGATTTAAGTCACTAAGAACAGAACTAAATTATTTTTTGGTTCCAGAAATAGTTTAAAACACACCTTAGAGGTGGAGAAAATAAATTTCAATATCAAGTTCTGAAACTGTATTACAAAAGTTGGTTAAAAATGTTCAAATATAAAATGTAGCCCATTGGGAAGAAACAGAACACTGTTGATAATTCTTTATTTTAAAATAAAAATAAAGTGCTCTGAAAGGGGGATAATAAATCAAAAGTAACTCAAAAAGAAACCAAATCAGTATGCTTTAGAGACTGAAAAATATATAATCCAGGAAAAATAGATTATCAGAAAATAAACATGCTATACCAAAGAAAGTGTAAAAAGAATCAGGAAGGAAATTTCTGTGAATTACACACACACACACACACACACACACACACACACACACACACACACACACACACACATACACACACACAGAGAGAGAGAGAGAGAGAGAGAGAGAGAGAGAGAGAGAGAGAGAGAGATGCATCTGTGCACACAAAAACATTGCCACATATATGTCCAAATATTTTATGTGCATTGAGGCAAGTATCTCTTGAAAATGATCTTTTAAAATTTGCTGTTTAATATAGCTGAAAGAAATTTCTAGAGTATGTTCCAGAATCCACTTCACTGTCATTCTCAGATTTTGGAACATAGTTGATTACCTCTAAATATTATTATTTAGGATTGGGTTTATATTCACAAGGTGAAAAACAATTTCCACCTAGCTTTATTAGTTTACACAGTGAGGGAAGGGTTAGACTTGTTCAGGAGGAAAGGAAAATAAAAGAAGAGACATCAATACCTCATGAAAGAAAATACAGTTTATATTATTCTTACTTTAGGAGATCCTCTCAACTTGTAATGCTTAATAAATCAATCATCATTCATTTACTAAATGGAAATAAGCCCTAACAACAATCTATAAACATTTGTCCTTATACACACAGGAAAGTGCAGTCCTCTCCTCTCATCTAGAAAACGTCTCTTTGTAACAGAGACCACAACGGAAAACCACAACCAATCAAAATGCAGAACTGTGGAGTCCAGGCGCAATATGTCCATCGACAAAATATTTCTTGCATCTAAAGTTCAGGAGACACTGCAGAAGAGGAAGCAGAAGAATTGTAAGAGCCAGAGGGTCAATGACTTCTCTTTGAAGTTCTGTCTACTAGCCATGTCAGAAGCTATGATGATAAAGTGTCATTAACATGACTACACAAGCAGAATCTGAAAGGATGATATCAATGACCATGCTAAAGTAGATTGGAAAGAGCCCACAAGGCCTCGGTCTTTAATAAGTAGGAGTGAGACAACGGTTCTTCCCCAGAAGATTGCCCAATTGATTGCCCAATACCAAATGAAAGCCATGAAAACATATGTACAAATAATACCGTATGGAATATAGAAATTATACATGTGAAAATGTTAGCCAAAAATGGATGCCATGGATTTGAAGGAGAGCAGGGGTATAAGTGGAGTTTTGAAGGGAGGGAAAGAAAGGAAGGAGTATTGTAATTATACTAAATCTAACAATAATTGGGGAATAAGAGAAGAATGTAAAAATCTTTTAGATTAGAAATTAATGAAGGTTAAAGGCTTAATGCCTCATAGTGGAAAAGGCAAAAAATTTGTATACGTTTGTGGTAGGAGTTCTTTTGTGATAGCTAGGCCAAAATGGCAATGTAGAAGTCCGTAGAAATGGAACATAAAGCACACATTTGAGAGGAACCTTTTTTCTAGTAATTTGAATACAATAAATAATAGAAATCTGTTACCAACAAGTTTTTACAAATGGACAAACTTCTTTTCTTTTCAATATTAATGAAGAGATAACCACTGCAGTTCATCTATGAATATATTTCCTCCAATGAAAGTTTGAGATTTCGGCCAATTGGGTAATTATAAATATGACTTTTTCTTTTAACTACTTTAAATTTTAAAAAATGACTTTTACTCTTCTGATTTTTCTTGATTAATAGTATCAAATACTGCATTATTTAGTTTTCATATATTACGTTAGGCTGACTTCATAAAACTCTTAGTCATAAAATGTCTATTTCTGAAATAGATATAACAAATTAATACTGTCAGAATGTATATAGAGGGTTTTTAAAATATATATGTTTATATTTTACATAAAAGAGGCCCAATTTTATGATATGCTGAACAGCTTTTTCCTGTAAGGCTAAAAATTTATAATTGCTTCTGGAATTCTTTTGTTTATATTGGCTCTCTATAACAGCTTACAATTACATCATACAATGAGGCTTCTGGGTAATTTAATACAAAGAACAGTTATATTTATTAAATTATCAGCCCTGAATACATATGTACAAGTAGCATTATATGGACAAAACAGGTTATATATAAGAATATATATCTAAATGCAAACATACATATGCATTCAATAACAAGGAATAAAGAGGCCATGAATTTGAGAAAAAGTGAAGTGTAGTGTATGGAAAAGCTTGAAGTAGGAAATCGAAAAATATGTTGAATTTAAATTGTAATCTCAAAAACTAATATAAAATGTGATATTTTATGAAATTATGCATCTGTAAATTCATCAGTGACTTATTCAAATAATATGAAAAGTCTAGACCTTGACAGGACATGGAAACTCTCATTCCTAAATGCATTTATCTTGCAAATATATAATGAATTCTTAAGGTAAATATTCTTTTGTCTATGAGAATTAATCTTTATGACTTCTAGAAATGTAAAGTTTCATTGTACATCTGATTTTCCACACACAAATGCTCACACACATAATGTGCTACATAAGAAAATATAGCACTGACAGTAAATGATGAAGAACTTTGGGCTGTCAACTCAAACCACATCGATGCAGGATAAGTCAGAAGTAGTCAGATTGCTTATAGAGAGCATTAATTGGAGATGAAGACAAGCCAGAAATTTTGGGGTACTAGAAAAACAATTGTTAAAACCAATATAAATATTCCCAAATATTTCCTGATAAAGCCCTTCAAATGCTAGTTACAAATCTCATTTGCTTTTTAATCTTAGGTATTCAAGAAAATATTTATTTATTCCATTTTCTCAATAGTTTGTGAATATTTCTGCTTTGCTGCAATTACTTAAGTTCTTCTGGCAATAAGTTTTGGATTTATTCCTTTATTTATTCCTGTGAGAGATGATACCAAATATCAATGAGTAAAATAAGGATATAGAGTGCACACTGAAGTATTAAGAATTAATTCTTAAATCACAATGTTTATTTCTCTTAAAGTTTACTTTTAATATGAGATATTATCAATAGGAGATATAATATAATAGGATCAATAGGATATTAATATGTAATGGGGTATAATAGATCAATAGGAAATATAATAATAGGAACTATAATTCAAAATATTTGATATAAACCAGAAAACCGTGTCTGTGATATTCATGCTTGATAAAATTGAATGTGAAAGAATTATGTCTTCGTAATTTATAAATTTATGATGGAAAAATAAAGTTACTACAACAGCTACTTGCTTTGAAGGTAAAGTAGTTAGGGACTAATCAGTGGCTAAAATGAATATGAGGGCACTTTTCCATACAGTTTTTCCAATTATATTAAATTATATTAAATTATACCTTATTTTGAATATATTTGTCATTAAAATAAGCATTTTAATGCATATTGGTATTAAAAATTTCAACACTGTTCAAACTCTAAAGCACAAAATTTCCTCTGAAACAAGGAATTCTTCACTATGAACCTCTGTACAATTAAGAAAAAATGTCACAGACTTATAATACACAATGATATGACATAACAATTTTTATTCAAAATGAAGGAATGGTCTGATAATATGGAAACATCAATACAACACCAAAGCTGGAACAAATCTTGGAGGTGTATAGATGCCATCTGGGACTTGTGATATTATCATATAAACTTCAATGGCCTTTGTCAAAGCCTTATCCCCAGTTCTGCTGTCTTTAACACGAATACTCTCTCTCTACGTGCTTGGCTCTACTCATTGCCCATACATATATATGATGTGCATATATATATATATATATTATATATATATAGTTTATAAATAAAATTATATATTATATTTAATTGAATATACCATAAGCAGAGGACAATGATTCATCTAGTACCTGTAAATAGTGAAGCAAAATGTCCCATGATAGTTACAGCTTACACACCATTGTGTTTTCTGGAGACCACCTAACAATACAGAATATTGCCATTCCTCTTGTATTTCTCCACACATGTTGCTTACTTGACAGGGAGAAATCAACATAGTAGTGATCAGGAGGCTCCCTCTCTCCTGGCTACCTTTCATTATACCGAGAGATGCTGTGCTTGTTGCTGTGAAAGAAATTCAATAGTCTTACCCACCTGTGAACCTTGTAAACTACAAACCAAACTAGTTGTGCTGTATAGTTCTATATCAAGTTGACAAAGCTATAGTCATCTGAGATGAGGAAGCCTCAATCCAGAAAATGCTTCCATAAGATCAGATTGCAGGCAAGCCTATAGATTTTCTTCATTGGTAGTGTATGTATTATGTAATAGGACACAGCTCATTGTGGGTACTTCTGCCCTGCGTTGGTGGTTGTGGGTTCTATAAGAGAAAAGGCTGAGTAAGCCACGCAGAGCAAGCCAGTAAGTAACACTTTTTGATCCCTGCCTTCAGACTCATACACTATTTTAGTTCCTATCCTGACTTTCTTAGATGATGAACAGTGAGGTGGGAACATAAGCCAAAGAAACCTTGTGATTCTAACAGTATTTTGATTATGGTGTTTTTCCACAACAATAATAACCTTAACTAAGACACTAACATCTACAGCAATGAGTGTAACAATGGAGTGAACTGTTTGGCTGTAGCTAAGCACTTTTTATTAGATTTAAGACTCACTCTACAGGGGCTAGTGAGATGGTTCAGAGGTTAAGAGCACTGTGTCCTCTTCCAGAGGTCTTGAGTTCAGTTGCTAACAAACACATGGTGGCTCATGACCATCTGTAATATGATTTGATGCCCTCTTCTGGTGTGCAAGTGTACATGCAGACAGAGCACTCATTTAAAATAAATAAAGCTTTAAAATAAAATTCACTCTACAGGGAAAAAACACAGCAACAACAACAACAACAACAACAACAACAACAACAACTCATTGGTGCTGTAAATATGGCCAAAGACCCAAGGCTAGAGAGCTTATTGGTCCTCGGGATGAATCTCCTTCCATTATGTTGCTAAATAAATATAGCATCAAAGTTCTTCTAAACATATATCTCTCTAGCCATAGATAATTCAGCTCTCAATCCTCACTAGAGAATCTTGTTTATTCAGTGGACAGTGATTAATATTAAAATTCACACTAGGATAAAATTAGGGAGCTAGTGTCATTGCGTGCTCAGTTATGAATGAGAACTCTATATTACTTCCCCACATAGACAGCAGAGAACATCACAGAGGAACATGTAGATGATTGTGTGAAATCTTGGACAACCAAGGTGAGTTACTTATGAACTCATAGAAGGTGGGTTTGGGGTTGCAGGAACAAGATCAAGATAATCAATAATTCAGCACAAAGAGGGGAGAAGCATAATAGTCTTGGTCATACGAGGGGGACTCTTGGAAGTTGAAGGTTGTTAGAAAATCATAATTTTCTTTAAAGATGTGGCTCCTGGTAAGTTTGTCAAGCTTCACTAGCTTACTTCATACGTAGATGCAATACAAATTGGAATCAAAGGAAAAACAAAAAAAAAATGACATCAAGTTAGGACAGATTTGAGGATGATGGTGGATCTGGAGGAGTTAATGGGAAGAACAGAATGTGAATATGATCAAAATACATGTTTTAATGTATGAAATTCTCCATCCACGTGGAGACAAGGGGTCGGGAGGAAGTATGGGTCATGAAACAGTCAGAGGGTGGACGGTGGGTAATAAAATCTGGAGTATAAAAAATAAATAAATAAATAAAATTTAAAAAAAGATATGAAATTCTCAAAAAATTAATAAAATATTTTAAAAAGACATGATAAAAGATTGATTTTCATGATATTCTAAAATCACTTGAGTTTATAATAAAAATGAACCATTGTAACCATCAAATCTTTAAATTGATATTAATTCCAATTTTTAATAATGCACTTCCTATATAACAAAAATATTACCTATTTGAGGACTTTACAAAGCTGATATGTGAAAATGGACAGCTGAGAGTACATTATTACATACTTTAAATTTCATTTAATTTTCTTCATATATTGTAAAGCACAAATTTACAAGTACATCGTATAAGTGGAACTCTGTACTCTGCCCACATTTATATCTGACTTATTTTTAGCATAATATTTATGATAATTTTCCATGTGGTTATAGATTATTTCTTCTTATTTATCTAAGCAGGTATACAAATTGGTATTCATCCACTCATCTGATACAGGTTTTTAGATCAATTTAAATTCTGACTTTACCAGAAATACAGAATATGTCTATCATATGCCTTTTAGTTATTGTATTGGCTGATTTTGTGTGTAAGCTTGACATGAGTTAGAATAATCAGATAGGAAAGCGTCTCAGTAGAGAAAATGCATCCATGAAATCCAACTGTAAGGCATTGCCTCAATTAGTGATTAATTGGGGAGGACTTAGTCCATGGTGGTAGTGCTATAGCTGGGTTTGTGGGTCTGTGTAATATAAGACAGACTGCTGAGGAAGGCATGGCAAGCAACCCAGTAAACATCACCCCTTCTGCTACACATACACGGCATCTGCATCAGCTCCTGCCTCTAGATTTAAGATCTGCTTTAATTTCTGTTCTGACTACTTTCAATGACTAATTATGATCTGGAAGTATAAGCCACATAAACCCTTTCCTCCCCAACTTTCTTTTTGGTCATGATGTTTTGTTGCAGTAATAGAAACCCTAAGACAGTTACTATAATAATACCATTATTCTGAATACATATTTTAGACTAGAACTGTTGAGTCATCTCCATGACAGAGCAACAACAGAATGCCCAAGAGGACTACTGCTGAGGATTCAGTACTGAGAGTATGGTCGAAGGCAGAGGGCTCGAACCAATGACTCGCTGCAATGGATGTTTGCAGGCAAAGCTGCCTGGGCAAAAGGGTATATTCTGGTCCCCTTGGAAGACACACTATGGCTTCCACGGGGAGACATTTACTTTTGTTTTAAGTTATTTGTTTTATTTTTATTTTTTGTTTTACTTGGAATGGAGAGGTTGCAAGGACAGAGGGTAGATATGGGGGGACAGGCAAATAAGTGGGATTGGGGTGCATGATGTGAAATTCACAAAGAAACAATAAAAATAAAAATAAAAATAAAGAAATAAAGAAATAAACTAAGTCATTCAGTGTATGTTGATTCAAATGTGTTAATATTTGGTAGATAGTACCAAATATTATTTAAAACTTATTATAAAAGTTTACTCTAGGTTATTTAGTGGACAACATTTCCTAATTGTTCTACATCATTGGCAACTTTTGGGATGTCAGAGTTTTTAATATTAGCAATTCTTATGCTATGTGGAGTTAATTGCCATTAGCCTATGACTAATAAATTTGTGAATCTTTTCTTGTTTAATTTTAATACCTTTTGTAATGAAATGGTCCTTTCTCTAGGGTACATTCACATCAAATGACTAGATAATATGGAATATGCCAACACCCAGCTCCACTCAAAATGAAGCCAACTCAGTTCAATACAGGTTATATTGAAAGTACTTGCCTATTCTATTCCTATTTTTGATGAGTTCTTATTCTCTTATTCTCTCTCACTTCTATAAGCATTTCCCAATAAAGGACTCCCATAAAATCTTTATTGTAGAATCTCTTTCACAAAAGTCCTATGAGTCTTCTAACCCTGTTCAGATAGTTCAAATTGACTGAGCCACACATAAATAAGATATTATTATGAGTATGTTCCGTTGTGAATTCTAATCCTCCTAAATATCAATGATTTTTAGCAAATCTGTTAATAATCTAAATAGAATTAAAAGGAGAGGCATAGATTATTTCTTCTCTCTCTAATAGAGAAAACTAGGTTGTTTACATAGTCATATCCAAATGAATGAAAATTATAAAGGTATTCTCATCTGATATGTACAGTTACAAAAGAGTAATAATAAGACTTCAATACTGAAATATGATCAAGTAGTGTGTGTGTGTGTGTGTGTGTGTGTGCGCGCACGCACACATGCATGCATTTGTAACAAACAGCCTGTTCATTTTTCCTACCGACTATATCTTTTCCCAGTGAACTCATAAATACTGGTTAAGTGAAATGGATTCACACGCATCAAAACCAATATGACTATGCCCATGGCAAAGTGGTTTATCTATCTATGCTTCTGCATAAGACTACAGTTCATCTGAATGTCACACTGATAGAGAAAGCAAATTATTTTTTCTTTGCCTATTGCAAAGTAGAATATCGGTCTTCTGCCTCCAGACTCAAATTTAGATTGGATCTTATATTATTAAATTCCCATCTCAATCCTTTTGATTCGAGCTGATATTATACTTGACATTTTGCCAAATAACCAGATATATTGTAATATTTCAACTTCCATAAATTCATGTCTGCTAACTACTTATAACTTCTTTTTGTTAGTGTTTGTTTCTGTGTATGTGTGTGTGTGTTATATGTATGTGTGTGTGTGTGTACATGTATGCATTATGTGCATCTGATTGTGGATACTAGAAATTGATGGCTGTGTGTGCTTTCTTTATAGTTCTGTATCTTTTGTTTTTAATCAAAGCCTTTCCATGGATATGGAATTCCTTGATCCAGCTACACTGCTCAGTGAATACCAAGGATCCTCAAGACCCCATCTATCTATTGCAATGACTACAGATAAGTCCAAAACTCCTTTTATTTTCTTTCTTTTTTCCTTCCTTCCTTCCTTCCTTCCTTCCTTTCTTGTTTCCTTTTTTTTTTTTTTTTTTTTTTTTTAGAATGAGTATGAAAACTCAGACCCTCAAGTTTATGGGGCAAGTACATTTTTGTATGAACCATCAACTTAGCCTCAATTCCATATAATCTTCTTTAGTTAGATACATAATGGATGATTGAAAGATAGATAGATAGATAGATAGATAGATAGATAGATAGATAGATGTATCTATTATTTGTTTCTCTGAGAAATCCTGAAAACTGTAAGTAGTGTTGGTATGGATTGAATGGTTTCTGACAAGATTGAAAATTAGAAAGGAAGAAATGGTAGCAAAATTGTGAGTTGGAAAATAAACGTTCTCAGTAAATAAAAATGATATGTAAAATGGCAATAAAACATAGGGAAGAAAATCAAAAGATTTAGAAACTGGGTCATACATGTATGTATTTTATACAGACAGTAATATATTACTAAATATCGCTGCTTAACTTTGCAAACTGGTGTATGGAAATCCACAGCGAAATATAATCGTGAAAGAAATATTTGTCTCCCGAAGTCGGCATTAGAAGTCAGAAGTTCATTTCCAACTACACTGTGTATATAATATATACAGATCGGAAGGCCTATCGCATGCCTTGGCACTCGTTCATTAGTCGTGATAATAGAGTGTGGAATAGTTCAATGCATGGCATCAATCACCATAAATCCCTAGGGAGAAATTCTTGTAATAAGTTTCAGAAAGAAATGGCAACCAAGGGACCTGACATGAACACAATTATAGAGATTTTTAAGTAACATGAAATAAATTCGAAAACATACTAATCAGAAATATGAAAAGGCTGTAGATTTTTCAAAACAAAAATGAATTAAGAACTGATGATCAGTCAACTGAGATGAGTGACACCTTTTACGTTATCATTTTTTCAATGCTGTCTGAGACTAGAATCACATTTTAAAGACCTTGCATTTATTTGTATAAGTAAATTATTAATGGCCATTGATTCAAGTAACTCTACCTGAAAATGTGGGAAAATGAAGGTGTACTGGCTGCTCATCTCAGCTTATAATGCTGTACATTGACTCTCAACCTGTTGGGACTTAGGATCATCTTGTAGAATATCTCTGAGCAAGACTGTGAGGGATTTTCAAGGTTCTATGAAGAAAAGCAGGAAATTGAACTTAGAATGGATCTGTTGTTGGAATAAATGTGACCATGTGGTTCCTAGGCCTTAGGAAGTGATTGGTGGAAGAAATGTAGAACGGTTTAGAACCTAGGCCTAGAAAAAATTCTTTGAATTGTAAGGAGAAATTAATGAGATTTTGGAAGACAAGGATACTAAAGAAATGCAGACACCGGGTTCATGTGATATCTTCGAGGAACAATGAAAACTAGGCTAGAGGCTATTTCATAAAGGAATATTGCTGAATTTGGCACATTTCTTGAAAATAATAATGAGTTGAATGTAAGGGAATGGGCTGATATCTATGGTGGAGAAATCACATCACCGCACAGCGCTCAAGCTGGGGCATAGCGATGGCACACTCACTGCTCTTACTCAGATTCACAATCAAAAGAGAACAAAATCCATGAGGATTCAAAAGTTGTATTATTAAGCTTAAAACTACTCTCAAAAGGAATGTAGAAGACAAAACTTCTGTAATTATAAAGATAAACCCTACTCTTCTAATTGAGACAAGAGGAAAGTTACCTTGAAGGCAAGACTCCATTCATCAAAGAGTAGGCAAAGAGCACAGGAATAATGAATGAGTTTGGAGAGCTATTTGTTGTTTATTTTGCGTTTTTGAAATTGTGGGTGTTGGGAGGTTTCTGTAACCAAAAATTTTCTCTTTTTTTTCTGGTTAAAACTAAAGCAGATACTTGGATTACCATGGCTGTTAATAAATTTCCCTGTGTATAATATGGGTGTTTTAAAATTTATTTTTAAAAAATTAACTTTTGAAATTCAAATGTATATGAATAGAAAAACTTGAACCAGTGTATGGCAGGAGTTCTCTCTCTTAAAGTTGATGGGGCAGATTCAGCAACAGGTCCATACAGCTGTGGTTAAAGCAACAGGGTATATTTTAATTACAAGCAGAACTTGAAAGCATCATTCTTATGATACTGATTTGCTGGCATTAAATATAAAATTTGAGGGGGTCAAGGAATATTGTTAAATGGTTATAGAGAGCTGCTTTCTTGCTAGACAGTTTGTATCTGGGTCAGATTTCCAGCAATGAGGACAACAGTAACTTTAATAATATTGCAGGGTTTGTAGCCCCAAGTTAGCAACTCTTCCACATTCCTTCTGTAAGCCAGTTCTACAGATCCAAGAAGTATTGTCTGTTTGAGAAACAATGACATCACATCTAAATACAAATTTTCTTAGTGACAAGACTTTTTCCTATGACATGTGACTTAAGAAAGGAAAAGGGGATATTTATAGTTGACATTTTGAGGATTGGGATTGTCTGTACAAGAAAGTATGATGGTAAAAATAGATGTAGTGACACATTATATCCAAAGTCAGGAGGCAGATAGCAGAGGATGCTGGGACTCGTCTCCATTTTTTCCTTTTATTTTCTCAAGATCCTAGCCAGTGGAGGATATATATCCCTGTCACATGAAATAAGAATGATTTTAGGTGGAACCAAAGAGCTTATGGTTGTGACTATATAAGACTATGCATAAAATACACTGTGATATCCCAGGGAAATGCAGATACTAATACTACCCCTCAATAACCATGTATCCTACTCCATCATAACTCAACTTAAAGGAGAGGACTTTGGGCCTGAGGGTGCTAGTGGCCCCAGTAAAAGGGAATGTCAAGGTTGGAATATGGGAATGGGTGGGCGGGTAGGTGAGAGGAGGAATTCCCTCACAGAGGCGGGGAGGGGGAGCGGACACGGGGTTTCCAAAGAAAAGGGGAATCATCGGAAATGTAAATAAAGTATCAAAAAAAAAAATCATGACTCAACAAAAAGAAGATACTAACATGTATAGCTTATGAAACAAAAATTAGTAGTGAAGATTATTTTTCTGGAGCTTCCTTGTCAGATGTAATGAATTGAAAGATAAGTGTTTCAGTACATGCTATATAACCATATATTCAGACATTTCATTGTTTTCAACCCCGACAGAAAGCAAAACTGTAAGCATTTCACATATGCCTAAGAGTATATCAGTTACAGTTATATAAGTGGAAGATATCACATAGTAACTAGCACATAAAAGTTTAGTATTGTGTTATCTTAATATTATTTTTTCAACATACTTCACAAACTTAGTGTCTTAAACAATAGAAATTTATTCTTTGTAAGTATGCAGGTATCAGACATCTGAAATCAGTTTTACTCTGATGTTGTCAAGGAAGTGACAGTCTGTTTCTGAGAGTTTCAGGGAGGGGCTGGTATCTTGTAGATTTTAGATTCTGGTGTCTGCCAGTCTTCTTTCATTTGTGGCCATATCACAGTAATTTGTTTCTATGTTTATGTCTTTTCCTCTTCCAAATCTAGCACTTCTCCACCCTTCTGCCTATTAAATAAAGCAATTTATTTGGTAGGGACATAAAATAACAAAAAACAAAAATATATTTTGGGATGCCAATTTGCTGGAAGTCTTACATTTCCCAAGTAAAATGAGTGGAACAGTTGTGTGGTCAAAGGGCTTTATGGTGGCATTGATGCTTAGCTACCTAAGTAGGGCCTAAGAGAAGGTGGCTGTGCTGTCTGTTTTATACTCCATGAAGACATAGTAATGTTAACACAGGCAGCACAGTGGTTGAGATCTCAGGAGAAGCAAAGCCGGGGCTCAAGCAAATGCGGAAAGGTTTGACAGAACACATCTTGTCCTTTAAATGTAAAGCTGCTGCCTACCATGATTACTTTGAAGTTTTCATCCTCATGTCCAATTTATCCATTGCAGTTCCCTCTATTTGCAAATGACACATAGTGCTTTTGCAATAATAACAAGTCTATCTCTTTCTGTCTGTGTCTGTGTCTATCTGTCTCTCTGTCTCTGTCTCTCTCTTTTTTACATGCTCTCTCTCTCTCTTTTTTCTCACAAACACACAGGCAAGCTTGCTCACATCCATCTTGTCGATCAATATCAACTTAATATAATAATCAATTTATTTAGGGAAGTCCCTATAAAATATTTGTAATCAGGAAATAACATTCATATTCATCTATTTATGTAGATATATCTAATAACTATGTGAATGACTATAGCACAGAAGTAAGAACGCAAAAAGTACCCAATGAGCATGTTTGACCATATTTATAATACTGCCTTGGGGGAGCAATTTGACTGAAAATGTTGAGAAACACAAAAAGAAGTGACTCATCAATCATCATACTCATTTCCTTATAAAACAGATGACTATGAGAGATTTTTTTGACTTTATTCAAATGTGGGTCCTGATTTGTAGATACTGATTACCAGTATTTCACAATATTTCTAAGATGAATATGGGTTTAGATTACTGTTGACATGATTTTAAATATTATTGTATTTCCCATTAGTTTGTTTTTCATATTTCCTTCTATTCAACTCTATGAGAAGAACCCACACTATCTCTGTATTTAGACTCTATTTGCAAAGCCGTACTTTAAACAAATTTACACATAGTGGCCTATTTTGAAAGTTTAGTTTTTGCCTGCAAATACACTTAAAGGGTGACACAATAGGTTTTGCATTTTCAATATAATTCCCTTTATCCAAACTGAGGCTAGACAAATGAAAAGTTTTTATTTTACATAGTTGATACATAGATTGATTTTTTCAAAGTTTTATTTTTGTTGTTGTTTCTTCTTCCTGTCTTTTACTCAATTTGACTGGTTCTCCATACCATTTTTATTCCAATGTATTAATTAGCTTTTATAATAATAGCAAGAAAGTCTTAAAAAAAATACAGTATCTTAACTAAGTAAAAATAAATATCTTCCCAAGGAACAACATGTTAATTCAAGCAGGAAGTTATTTCTGGACATAAAATGATCTTGAAGTTTTGTACTAAGATGTAAATCATCATATTTGAGCTAGTGACTCGATGCCTTCCTGCCTACATGCAATAACTTCATGTGTTAGGAGCACTGGATACACACAAGCGCAAAACAGGACTTCATGACTTGATTTCTGTCCTGTGAACCACATAGACTTGCTCAGATGCATAGGTGCAGTACTTATAAGCATACACATACACACATGGATTGTCTGATAAATACATGTAGATAATATAAAAGAAAGCATATGTGATTTTAGTTAGGGCTTCCCAGATTTAGAAATATTTATGTGAAAACATTTCAAGCTCCAGATTTTCTGTCTACTTTTTATTATTTGTCTTTTCTCTGTTCACCTTTTTTCTGTGCTCACCATATTGATTTCATAGTATAATACTTAAGTGTTTTTCCTATCTTTCATATAAATTTTTATTCTCTCTCCTCTCCCTCCCTCTCCCTCTCGTTCTCTCTCTCTCCCTCTCCCTCCCTCTCTCTGCTTCTCCCTCCCTCCCTCTCCCTCCCTCCCTCCATCACCCCCTCTCTGTCTCTCTCATACACACAAACACACTCACTATTCTTCACGCCTCATAACTGAAGACTTAAGTAGATAGTATTCATCTTACAGATTGTATTCTAGTTAGAAAATTGTTGGAGAAGAAAATATGAGGTGAGGTTTCTACAGAAGAGTCATGAGTTATTTTCATGTCTTTATTTTTATTTATTGGGTTTGCTTCTGCACTCTTTCAATCGTCTACTTGTGCACTAGAGCTTGAAACACCCCATTCTGTGTGACATGAGAATTTAATTCTACAGTGCTTTCTGTACATGGTTGAATACTTTTTATTGCTCTGTACAAGTACAATTTCTTTTGAGGTATTTGAAAGACTAACACTAAAAACTCCAGCTTTCAAAACAATATCTGTTATTTCATAATCACTGTTGTGTTTACTTGTTAGCTTGTTTGTTTTAGATTTCTCAGCAAAAATGTACAATTAAGTGGTGTTATCATTTTATTTTCTTTGAAGTCTTATCTGAAATTGCAAACTAAATTACAGAGGATATAAAATTAATCAATTATTATATAGATATTTTAAAAGCTGTAAAATTTTATATTTTGTTTCTTTAGACTAATCCTTCTAAATACATTTCCATATGAATGAATACATAAAAATTGCACAGTGGAAAGTTTTTCAGGTACTGTGTGGTCATAGTACAAAATCTGTGTCATGACCAGAGGACATACCATTTTGGAAAACTCCTCTACATCTTCTGGCTGATAACATTCTGTCCTTGCCCCTTCTATGGTGTTCCCTGAGCCTTGAAGGGGGATATTTATGCCACATTCAGGGTTAAGCACTCACCACTAACTAACATCCATTGAATAAAGAGGTTCCTCTGAAAAGACTAGAAGCAGCATCCATTTTTGTGCAAAATACGTATTTAGAAGGTAATTTGAAGACAGTCTCTTTAGAAAAACAATGCTTGCAAGTTCTCACTCAGTAAGTAGGAGTTCTCAGAGACAGGCCTTTGACTTTGATGTGTTTCCAGATCATATCCAGCTTGATTTTCTCATGTGCTCTGACTGAAGTGGGTAGTATTTTCAGCAGTCAATTCCTACCATCTAGCTTTGGTAAACAACAATACCATGTGTTATTATGTAGTTCTTAACAACTCATGGAGAGAAATCTCATATTTGGTTCTAGAGTTTATATTTAATATCACATAGCTTCTAAGATGAACATTATCACCCATGCTTATGGCCCCCATTTGACTTTCAAAATTCTATTTTAGTAGATTGCTTAAAACAATAGTTTTCTGTAGTCTTGTTTAGTACTTCCTTAATATTGGTTACACATTCTTCACATCCTTTCTCTCTCTATCCGCCCAATCCTCCCAATGCCCACTTGTCTGAACACAGTCTAAGAATATAGCTATGTGAGGAGAATTCTGAGTGCATGGGAGAAAACTCCAAGTAAACAAGACACGAGTCTTGTGACCTCAGTTCCTTCAAAATACAGAATTGTTCTTGGAATACATTTTCATGGTCCCCCTAGGTGTAACAGATAGAAGTGAGTTTACTTCAAATTATACATTATGACTAGTTATTGTTATTTATTTATACATCTTCATAGAAAAACATGTGTTTGACATATGTGGTTTGTCTGCAATTTGATGTTTGCCCTTGTGGTTGGACACCTTACTCTTGTGCTGCTTCTGAACTCTCAGAATGTAAATTGTCTGATGCTATGAGTAAACTTGGCTATTGCATAAGACTTTAGTCCACCTCATTTATTGATTCTGTTTCCCCAGGTTCTAACACCTCTAGACTGGTGAACACCTACTCTATTCCATTCCCAATATCTGCTCCATCTAGTTTCAAGTCATACATATGAGTATATCCTCCTAACTTAAAGCCACTATTACTTTTCCCCTGCAATGGTCTTTCCTAGCTTCCAGGCTCTGCACACAACCCATGTGCATATATGGAGCTCAAGTAAATGTTATCTTTTAGAAATAGGGTACCGAGTGAGTAATTACCAAAGAACAAAAGAGAATGGGAGAAGAAAATGCTTGTCAGGAGTATACACAATGCCTAGTTCATCTTGATGAAAAGATTTTAGTGATCTGATGTACTAAAAGTAAACCAAGTTAATTGCAACAAATTATACAGCAAACAGTCACTACATAGATTTTAACATTCTTACTGTAAAATTGTTATTCCTATGATAATGTTAATTAGCTTTATTTATCTTTCTTAATTTATATACAGAGCAAAAGATTATATTTCGCTTCATAATTATAGTTAAATATTTTAGCCACAAATGTTTGATTTAAATATAAGAAAGACAAAAATAATAAAATTCACAGTTTTTACATGTAGCAGTCTAATTGGGTTCGTGCTAACTGAATTTAATAGTTTATAACGAAAGACACTAATTTTAACACAGTTTTCAATTCTTCACTTATTTTGTGCCATTGTTTGTAACGAATTGTATTAGTGGATACTATTTTTCATCTGTGTTTCAAGACTATTGTTTAATATATTTTTGAAGTTATATAGGAGAGATATAAATAAAAGAAAACATGAACATACTGTTTGTTTTACATCTATGCATTTAGCTTTACTGGAGTTATGTATTCCCTGATGTAGAAAAAAATTCTTGAAGATTTCCCTAGATATCAGCCTGTAGATTCCCTTTAGCATTAGTGGCTAGTATCTTAATATTTTTCATAGTTTTTCTTTTGCCTAGATTAGGGGATCTCAACTTTCCTAACACTGCAACCCTTAAATATAATTTTTAATGTTGTGGTGGCCCCAATCATAAAATTATTTTTATTTCTACTTCATAACTGTAATTTTGGTGCTGTTATAAATCATAATGTAAATATTTGTGTTTATGATGGGCTGAGACAACCCTTTTGAAAATGTCAAACCCCAAGGGTATTGTAACCTACAGGTTTATATCCACTGGCCTAGAAAAATACTTTATTTTTTATGAATAAAGATATGAGTTTCTTCATTAAAATATTTATCTTTCTTTTATTTGAACATGTCATTCAACTGCTTATGACCTCCTTGACTTTGTGAAGAAAATATATTTGCTTTGATAAGAAGTTGTATTTAATATGTTTTTTCTCTCATCCTCATATTCAAAGTTATTTTTCCTCGACTTTTAAAGATATAATAATGAATATAGATGTTGGCCATTTGTTGTATTTGGAATTTATTCTTGGTTGTGTTCCTTGTTGTTTATAAGCAAATTTTAGAGGTTATCATTGACTACATATTTACATATATGTTCTATTCAGTTTCTCCTTTTATTCTAAATTTCTACTATTCTGAGTGATTTTATTCAAATCACCACATTCTTTTCAAGCTTGATGTGCATTATTTTATGGAATTTCTTATTCAAACTAGTTAAACTTTCAGTTCTAAAATTAGTTTTAGTGTATTTGTATTATTTTGGTCTCTAATGGCAAAGTAATTTGAAGAAGTATAGTTTTCATACTTTAAAAAAAATTATTTCATTAAAAATTTTCAAACAATATATTTGATCAATATATATTTCCTCTCTTCAAAATCCTCCCTGATCTTTCCCTTTCACTCTATGTTCTCCTTGTCTTTCAGAAATTAAACAAATCAACAAAACCCACAGGCAAATAAATAAATAAATAAATAAATAAATAAATAAATAAATAAATAAATAAAAATGAACAAATAAAAGGACAGTAAGACAAAATATGCCAAAAGAAGCAAAACTAAACAAAATCTCACAAAATAACATTGAGTTCTCTTTGTGTTTGTGAAACACTCCTGGGCAAGAGGCATGCCCTGGAGTATAGTTGATATACCCATTAAGATGCCACTGATCAAAACTGATTTTCCATTTGCCAGTAGGTATTAATTATAGGCAGATACTTGGTGAGGGGTAGTAGGTACCCCATGTCCACTTTCCCTTCTCAGTTCAGGGACCCTGTCTGTCTTGAACCTGTGCAGCTTTTGCTCATGCTTCCCCAGTCTCTGCGAGTTCTGACGTGCATCAGCTCTGTTATGTCTGGAGACCTATTGTTTCCTTGTAGCCATGGACTCCCTTTGGCTCTGGGCCTTTCCAACATGTCTTCCACAATGATCCCTGAACTCTGCCTGGAGGAGTCGAATGAAAATAGCTCATTTAGGACTGAGTGCTCCTCTATAATTCTCACACTCTCATCACACTGTCCTATTGTAGGTCTTCCTGTTAATTCCCAACTACTGTAAGAAGGAGCTTCTCTGATGTGGGTTAGGTATGAAAGTGATTTGAGTGTCATCCTAGTGTGATGACTGGAGATAGGATCTCTTCTACAAAGTGATTCTCTGTTATGGCAACTGTTGTCAAGAAATAGAAATAGGCTAGAAGTGAGGGCTTAGAGAAATAGTTTTCAACCTTCCTACTATATTTATTAACTTAATAATCTTGCTTTTAATACAGTTCCTCTAGTTGTGGTAACTGTACACCATAAAATTGTTTCTGTTGATTTTTCATAACTGTAATTTTGTTACTTTTATAAAGCTAAATATAAATATTTGTGTTCTCCTATGGTCTTAGGAGACCTCTTTGAAAGGGTTGTTCAACCACTAAAAGGATTCCAACTCACAGGTTCAGAACCTCTGGATTGGGGGCTCCACGGAACAGACCTTGGGTACTCTAGATCAGCATCATGCGGTTGAATGCCTATGGAGACAAGGCGTAATGAGAGGAGGGGTTCTTGCAGGTCTGCTGCAGCAGTACCGTGAGGAACTCTAGAGAGGGACTGTTTCTTTTTTTTTTTTTTTTTTATTTTTTTGGTTTTTCCACCCAGGGTTTCTCTGTGTAGCCCTGGCTGTCCTGGAACTCACTCTGTAAACCAGGCTGGCCTCGAACTCAGAAATCCACCTGCCTCTGCCTCTCAAGTGCTGGGATTAAAGGCGTGTGCCACCACTGGCGGGCAAGAGACTGTTTCTTTTAAATTCAATTCTTCTTATCTTTCTAAAAGTACATACAACACAGCAAATATCCTTAGACTTTTTTAGGATGTCTCATATTTAGATATTCTAGAGATAATCTCATCATTTTACTCATGAATATAAACATACATCTTTTCAAATTTTTGATAATTCTGTGCTGAAAATTTTTCATAAAGACTGTGGAAATGACTGAATGGGTAAAGTGCTTGGACCTAAATTTCGATCCACAACAGCTTTGAAAAAGTCAGGCCCACAGGCCCACAGGCCCACATCTATACTTTTAAGAGCTTATTGTCCAGCCAGGCTAGTCAAATCATACCCTGTCTCAGAAAATTGTGGTAGAGGGTGAGGGAGATACCTGATGCCACCTCCAGCCTCCATAAGTATGCTCATTTACACAGATGATAGATATAAGTGGACAAAGAAAAATTGGTAAAGCAAATACATGTGTGTAATGGCTATTCCTGGTTGTTAACTTGACTATATCTGGAATGAATGATAATCCAGAATTGGAGGGCTCACCTGTGATCCAGATATTGAGAATGGAAGACACAGGTTCTGACCTGGATCTTGGCATGGAGATCTCGAGGCATAGTGGCTATGAAAAGCTTAGGCAAAGTAGTATACATCTTTAATTCCAGGAGAGTAAGGCAAGGAGATCACTGTGTTCAAGGTCAGCCTGGGGCAAAACAAGTCCCAGATCCAGGCTTGGTTGTAGACATCTTTAATCTGGGCTACACCTTCTGCTGAAGACCTATGTAAGGACATTGGAAGAAGAAAGAAATGGTCTTCTTCACCAATTGCATTTACTCACCAGCACATCTGTTGCAATCTTCTATAGAAGACCAGCTGAAACAACTAGCCTTGTGGGACTGAGCAACTACTAGATTCTTGGACTTCCAATTCACACAGCTGACTGTTGGGGAGTTTGACTATAGAATGTAAGTTATCATAATAAATTCTCTCAATATAGAAAGACATTCCATAACTTCTGTGCTCTAGAGAACCTTGAATAATTCAGAAGTTGGTGCCAGGAGTTGGGTATTCCTGTGACAGTCTGACCATGTTTTGGGGAGGACTGTGGAAGGACCTTGGAATTTGGGACTAGAAGAGCCAAAGGGATGTTAAGAACTCTGTGGAATGTTCTGTGGGAGCTTGGAAGATAATGTTAGGAACAGTGCAGAAGATGGAGGCCTGGCTTGTGAAATTTCAGAGGGAAGATTAAAGACTCTTATCAGGGCAAAAAATTGATTTCTTTGATTGTGAAGATGCTATGGTTTTGGTTAGCTGGGGCTGAAGAATCAGCTATGATTATCAAGATACCAGAAGTACCAAAAGGAAACCTTTGTGATACTGGAACAGTTGATGCTGGTTACCTGGAGCTAAGAAATTAGCAGTGATTAAGAAGAAACTAACAACACTGAGGTGAAACCTTCTGGGCAGTATTTTCTGAGAGCACAAAGAAGCTGTGTTCCAGAGGTAGCCAAGGTTATACCTCATCTTGCAACTGGACTTGGTAATGTGTAAGAGTCACCCAGGTGGTACTGGATTTGAAGGCATGAAGGGGTCATGAAGAGCATTTGAGACATGGCTCCGTGAGAGTCCATGAAAGGCTATTGCTGAAGGTTCAGCCCCTGTTACAGTTGATGACCCAGGACTGAAGGGGTTGCAAAGGATTTGAGACTTGGCACCATGAAGAAAGACTATGAGTGGCTGTTAGTGAAGACTAGTTGCAGCAGAAGACACCAGTGCATTGGAGATGCCAGTACCATGGAATGATCACCCAGAAAAGAGGTGTCAGTAGAGTGGATAAACCTGAGCTTTGAGGGCTACAGAGGGCAGAGATGGAGAAGTGACAACAGCCCTTTCAAGGATCCCAGAAGATCATGAGTGGATCCCAGATATTAGACAATTTTGATTTTGCTTGAGATTGTTACTGTGCCCTGATATGTTTACCTCTTGAAGGAAGAAAGTATTTTAGTGGAGCTCACAGTTAAGAGACTTTGTATTGTAAAGAGACTTTGAATTTTAAAAGAAATAGGATATTTTAAAGGGATAGAAATTTTAATATGTAAAGAATTTGTAAAGACTGTGAGACTTTTAAAGTTATTTAGAACTTTGGGATGAATAAGAAAGGGTTGAGGCTTAGTAGTGATGTGTTTGTGTGTCAAGTTGAGAAGAGGTCAATTGTACTGACTGGCTTTGAGTGTCAACTTGACACAGCTGGAGTTATCACAGAGAAAGGAGCCTCCTTAAGGAAATACCTCCATGAGATCCAGTTGTAAGGCATTTTCTCAGTTAGTGATCAAGAGTTGGAGGGCCCATTGTGTGGTACCATCCCTTGGCTGTTAGTCTTGGGGTTTGTTTGTTTGCTTGTTTGTTTGTTTGTTTTTGTTTGGATTTTAAAATATATTTTCTTTATTTACATTTCAAATTTCATCTCCTTTCCCAGTCCCCCCAAATCTCCCCCATCCCATTTCCCCTCCCCCTGCTTCTATGAGTGTGTGCCCTCACCCAGTCACTCCTACCTCCCTGCCCTTGAATTTCCCTACACTGGGGCATCAACCCTTCACAGGGCCAAGGGCCTCTCCTCCCATTGAAGCCAGACATATAACATCCTCAGTTACATATGCATCTGGAACCATGCCTCCCTCCATATGCACTCCTTGGTTGGTGGTTTAGTCCCTGGGAGCTCTGGGGGGTCTGGTTGGTTGATATTGTTGTTCTTCCTATGGCATTACAAACCCCTTCAGCTCCTTCAGTTCTTTCTCTAACTCCTCCATTGGGGACCCGCACTCAGTACAATGGTTGGCTGCAAGCATGCACTTCTGTATCTGCCAGGCTCTGACAGAGCCTCTCAGGAGACTGCTATATCAGGCTCCTTTCAGCATGTACTTCTTGGCATACACAATAGGGTGTGGGTTTGGTGGCTGTATATGGGATGGATCCCCAGGTGGGGCAGTCTCTGGATGGCCTTTCCTTCAGTTTTTTCTCTACACTTTGTCTCCATATTCACTCTGTGAGTATTTTGTTGACCTTTCTAAGAAGGACCAAACCACCCACACTTTGGTCTTCCTTCTTCTTGAGCTTCATGTGGTCTGTGAATTTTATCTTGGTTATTCTGAGCTTTTGGGCTAATATCCACTTCTGTAAGAGGCAAGCTTAGTAAGCCAGGGGAAGCAAGCGAGTAAGTAACATCCCTCCATGGCCTCTACATCAGTTCCTGCTTCCTGACTGGCTTGAGTTCCAGTCCGGCTTGAGTTCCAGTCCTGACTTCCTGTGGTGATGAACAGCAAATTGGAAATATAAGCTGAATAAATCCTTTCCTCCCAATCTTGCTTCATGGTCATGATGTTTTGTAGATGAATACAAACCCTAACTAAGACAATGTGGTAACATTAGAAAACAAATCACTCCTCATTCCTAAGGTTTTGTCCATATTTGTAGTTTTTATTATTGTTATTGCTACTTTGCTTTTTATTGCATTCACAGTTTGCTAAGTGATATTCTGTGACCCAGTATAATTCTTTTTCATTAATGATCTCAAAAATTCCTACTTGAATTTTTGTTTTGGGGTAAAGCAACTTTGTTCTCTTTACAATAGCATTTCTCCGACTATTTCTTTAGGAACACAGGTTTGGGGACATGTATTTGACAGCTTGAAGATTTCCAACTCTGCCTTTGTTACCCCCCTTCTTATCCAGAACATGGTTTCCAGCCAGAATCAGAGCAGAGACTCTGCCTCAGTTACCTGGTTTGCTCCTCTGCATTTCCAGGAAAGGATCAATTTCAGCACCACCACTGGGTAGCTTTCATTACAAGTCTTTCTTTGTTTTGTTTTTTGTTTTCTCTCCTCAATCTTTGGTTTGTTGCAACTGATGTTAACACTACACAGAATTACAATGTTGAATAACATCCTCTAATGATCAAATGGGAACAACCAAAGATTTGGTTACCTTCTAGACTTTCATAGACTTTTCCTTGAAGCAGATTGTTTCCAATATTTAGAGTACTGTTTAACTATAATAATGAAGCAGGTAATTGTAGGCAAAAATATACCCAAAGAATTGCTTTGGGAATTTTTGCCTTTGATGACCTGAGAGAGTTAATGTTCTGATGGTGCTAATGAATCTCATTGTGTATTCCTAGAAATATTTATGAGTAAAAATTAGAACAAAGTTAAATTTAGTGATTTCATTTTTGTTAAATAAAGCTTTTGATTCCAGAAAATATAAAATGAAAATCAAATTGTGTTAGAAATTACACAGGTCTAATTGAAATATAGAAAAAATATTATTTTTACACAACTGTGTCTGAGATACATGTATTAATTATAGAAGTTTTATCATTTTTACTATCATTAAGCATATTTTTCAAATCATCCTGGATCCTTTTAAATGCTGTGATTGAGTTATTGATTTTACATCTTTGTTAAGATTGTCACATATTTTTCTAATTTTGCATCGTTCTGCTTTTAAATGCTTACGTAAAATTTGAGCAAGTTGTGGGAGCTCAGCTTCTCCCCTCCAAGCAAGGTAGCTTGGCAAAGTAGTTATGTCCACCTGACCTTTAGAATGTAATACTCCGGCACCTGCCAAAGGCCATTGCAATGTTTCCTGAAACAGCTGTGCTTTTGCAGGCTGCACTTTGGAGCTGACATTTATGAAACTGCTGGTGCACTCTGGTGACATCCTTGCATCTGAGCTGTCACAGGAGTCTATCTTTATCACAGTAATGGATACAGAAGTGTGAGAATATCACAGGTATTTGAAGGCAAAAAGACACGTGATCACTTAGTTAATTGAATATTATAAGAATAAAAGTAATTTCACAGTTATTTTTTGTGAATGTACAAACTCATATGCTTTTTACTTATTAATGTAACAATTTAGTTGTCAGTAGGAAAAATTGCGCAGGAAAATGTCACCAACAAATAGAAAATACTTCAAAATACAAAACTTAATGCCATTTTCACCTTCCTTAGAAAACTTCACTGAATATTTAAGAAAACAATAAATGTTCATAAAATAATGGTTTTGCCAATATGAACACATGCATGTAGAAAAACTTTACTATATACCTTTCTCTTAATAAGAAGTTACACAAAGATTTATTATAATGGAGGCATTATATAAATATCTATGTATACACAATTTTACTTTATTTTTTATTATTTTATGTTTAAAATAAAAACTAATGAGAAATCAGAATAAAACCTAAATATTGGCTGATTATCTAGTGTTTGTAGATTGGAAGCTTGATATTAATATTCCAGTGAATTGCAAAGGCTATGGAGATTAATCATAATTGCCAACAGTTCCCAGAAAAACACTGGTTTTATTTTTGTCATTCTCTGTACATGATGATGACTTTCATAAAGACATTTTCTTTCAGTCCTAACACATGAAAACTTCTCTCTTTCCTGTTTTCCTTTTTCTCATTACTTTTCTTCTTAAAGTCTCTCTCCCTAAAGGAAGTATAAAATCCTTATGATGAGTGAAGAACAAAAATAGTCAAAACATATAAAAATTAAAGAGAAAGTTTAAGGTTGCTACCAAGTAAAGAGCATACACGGGGGCTGTTCTGAGCCCCCAACACATATGTAACAGAGGGCTGCCTTGTCTAGCCTCAGTGGGAGAGGAAGTACCTAATCCTGTAGAAATGTGAAGGTTAGCAGAAAGGGAATTCGTGGGGAAAGAAAACTTTACAGAGGTGGAGAGAAGGGATGATGGGAAGAAGAACTCTGCGATGGCAAACCAGGACTGAAGAAAAATCTGGAATGTAAATGAATAAGATAATTAATTAATTTAATAAGAGGAATAGTCTCTATAGCTAGTAGTAAATGGTCAGCACAAAATTAACTTGATAGTATTTTTCTAGACTTGTGGGTATATTTTTTCTTACTCTTCTTTTTTCTCATAAATTATGTTTTCTAATTTTCTTTTGTATGGGTTTTGCATATAAATGTGATTATGAAAATAACGTTATGGTATAGAAAGATGTATAATTGCTTAAGATGATTGTTATACAGATAGAAGGATACAGCAGAAGACAAGCATCCCTTGAATGATTGTAGAGTTCCAAAGGATCCATTAATCTTTGTAGCATAGTATGTTCATAGGCATGTACACACACACACGCACACGCACACGCACATGCACATGCACACGCACATGCACACACACACAAACCCCAGAGCCACTCATTGAATAGGGTAATGAAAGGAGTAGCGACTTTTCAGAAGAGAGAAAGTCTATCAGCAAAATATTTTAAAAATGTTTGGTAGCCTTCATTATAAAAGAAATACCAATTAAAACTATTGTGTAAAACCACCTCATTCCTATCAAAATGGCTACCATCCAGGATTTTAACAACAAATGTAAATGATGTAGGGAAAGAGGCACTACCATTTACTGCTGGTGTGAGTTCAAGGTAGTACAACCATTAAAGAAATTGTATGGAAAGAACAAGGCGAGTACGTTGTTTGTTACATTCTTCCCTCAAAGCTAGATTAAACAAATCTGCTGAATACATAGCAGGTCATCAGTCTTAAGTCTTAAGAGAACTCAAATTTTGTATTAGGTGGATGTGAGGTCCATCGAAAGTTCCAGTTTCATAGAATATGAAAGTTATATTAATAATATTGCAGTGCCACATTTTTCAAAAGGTTTCCAAGGGATCTACCATATAACCTAGCTATAGGAGTCCTAGGAATATACTGAAGATTCCATATATTACAATAGAAGTGTTTGCACATCCTTCAGTTTGCTGTTGTACCCATGACAACAAGGAAATAGAATCATCTCAGCTGTCCATTAAGAGATGAATGGGTAATGAAAGTAGGTACAGATAACACATATTACTCAGCTGTGATGAAAGTGGAATCCTGAAATGTAGAAATAATGGATGGATCTACTAAGTCTGATATTTATGGAAATGACTCAAACACATAAATACAAAAGCCCAATACTTTCATTCATATGCATATCCTAGTCTGCTAAGTAAATGTTTATATGTAAAGAATTACAGGTGTGGAAGATGCCTAAAAATCTTGAAAGGAGACCAAGAAAGGGCACTATTAGGCAATAAAGAAATGTGGACTTTGGGCAAAAGGACATATGGGGCAAGAAAGAGAAAAAGGGTCTAGAGGTGGGAGCACATAGATGCACTTTGTCCAAATGTGCCATAATATTTAACACTCTTTGTCTTGCCTCAGAGGGAGAGGAAGAGCCTAGCCTCGCAGTGACTTTAAGTGCCAGGTTAGGGGGCAAACCCAGGAGCCCCCAATCTGCCCAGAGCAGAAGAGAGGGGGGAAGGTGAGGATGGTAGGAAGGGGTGGCTAGAAGGAGGTAGTGAGCTGGATGTAAAGTGAATAATTAAAAAATCAATTAAATTTCAAAATATTTAAACAAGAAATATTAATTATTTAAAATTCAATGACAGTAGAAATGAACAAGTTTCAAGTTTCTTAAAATTATATGATTGTACAGCCTTTGGGGAGACGAATTTTACAGAAAAGAATCAGCAAATGTGTCTGTGTATGTGTGTGTGTGTGTATAAAGCATAAATACAATGATAAATCACCAAAAAGAAGTATGCTATGCTGAATTGATTAAACATAGTGTGATTAAATGAATGTTTGTAAAAGTATTATATTTTCCTTAATAATTGGACAAAAGTAAGTCACAGAATTATTACACTGTATTTTACATACATGTATTCCCTCTAAAGTAGAAAATCCTACTTAGTGTAGAAAATGGATGTTTGGGCATTTTAACTTTGTGTCATATGTGTTTCTTGTTATTAAATAATTATTTTTTCAGAATTTGATTCGTATATTTATAGAAATATTAAAGTTAGTACTGAGAATCTATTCATATATTTTCCTCATTTTATTAAGATTTATTTTTATTTATGTGTGTATGTGTATGCTTTGTGAGTAGATGTTACACATGTGCTGAGCACAGAAAAGGGCATGAGATCCCACTTACACGAAGTTATAAGCAATTGTGAGCATTACTCATGAGTGTTGCAAACGGAACTTGAGTCCTCTACAAAAACACTCCTTGCTGCTGAGCTATCTCTTCAGCCCCAGTTGCTCAAATTTAGTATTCTCCATTGATGTTTTTAATAACTGTGTTTTTAATCATTGCTTACTAGCTAATGTTAGTATATTGTTATAGTTCATAATTTATAATTTGTTAGATTTTTTTATTTTTGCTTTTCATTTTATTACAGATTCTATCTAGGATTTGACTATATTTAGCATTAGTGTAACTTTCATATTTTTCATTTGTATTAATTTTTTTACTTTATATTGTAATAACCTGAAAAGTTTTGAATAGAGTAGCCACATATTTGTAGAATATGTCTGAATTAAGTATTGTTGGGAAGAAAGGACCACGTAAGATTAGTTTCAACTCTAAAGAATTCTTCTTTCAATCTTCCATTCATCTAGTATATTTGGTCCATATAAATATTTGGTAATTGAGTCTTTGAAATATACTGGCAATAGATCAGCAAGTAAAATGCACATGAATATACCAATTTATTAATGGCATATGGGCATCATAAAAATAGAAATGATAACTCTAAAATCAAAGAGATTCAGACGTTTTTCTTTCACTGCAAAGATAGAAGTATAAAATATAGGCTATTTAAGAAGAAGAGTATTTAAGGGTTGAGCCAAACAAGAAACTTTGTTCTGACACTGATTTCATAGTTTAAAGTGACAGTATTTTAAGTCATAATTGGGGATATCATTTTAAAGCCTGGATAGAGTCCACACTATCAATATAATCATGTTTTTGTTTTATTTTTTAACATAATGTCCGGTTTTCCCACTGTAGAGTTATTTGTCCATTTTCCCCTCATTTTACGTATGCTATGATAGGTGGCTAGTTATATATTAGCAGGCCTGCAGTAAATCGGAGGCTGAATACCTCCTCATACTCAGCACTCTGAGAGCTAAAGGACAGACACAGCTGTCCTTTAATTAATGATCAGAAGGTTAAGACCTGGGTCATTTTTCTAGCTGTTGCAGGAAAAGTGGACTCCAAGGCTGACACAATCTTCCATGTTGCCACAAAGTTAATAAATAACTATTTGAACAAACAACAAGTTTCAAACTTCAAAAAAATTATTGTATATCAGAAGGCAACCTAGCAAAACAAAACAAAACAAACTACAAACCAAAATATACCAGTCTGTGATATACATCCCAGAGCTATGTAGACATCATGTAGAATTAGCCTAAGCAAGCAAAAAGATCACTTTTTTTTGAATCAAAGACACTAACAGAAAATGGTTCTGCTATCATTGTATATTAATTTCTCATACAATTCTGATTATCAGCCAGTAGAGCAGTACGACATTATTGCTCAGTTTTGTCCATTGTTAATGTGTTTTGTCAGTTTATCAAGGTGACAAGCCATTCTGCTTTTAATTTTGTATATTTCAATTTACTTTACTATTTTCTTAATACAAGTATGAGATACTTGTCATATTACACACATACTCACACACTAAAATATTTTACCATTTTTTGTTTATTTTTTAATATATATGTTGCTGAATATTTCAATATAACAGCTCAAAGAAATTAAATACATATGTCAGACATAGTGGTATGGAAGTAATAGAAAATACTAGGTAAATAACTCAGGACACTGACACAGTCACAAATAATTTGGAAAATAATCTAGAAATCTAGAAATAGTAGTCAGATAGACAAACAGAAATATAAGGAACTAAAAGGTTCTTCACATCAAAGGAAATAATCAGTGCGTATTGTGTAGCAATATCCTCTGAGTTGAAACATTCTATTCATGGGGGGATCTTTCCTTTAGTCTTAGGAAGTAAATTCCCTAAACGCCACAGGAAGTTTCTGAAATGTACCAGATTCACAAGGCCTGTAAATCTCCCAAGAAGTAAAAGCAGGGAGAACTACAAAAGACAGAGACTTACTGGTCATTGCTATTCCTTAAAGTCATACAGGAATTTTAGGGTTGCTGCTTTTATGAATCACCACCCGTACTAGAAGCCATTTTAAGAGATGCAGTTTGGAGTTGTGCCTCAGCCTATAAGTATTCTTTCACTTCAACCTGCAAGTAACTGCAATTAACTCACTGGTATACCAAGTTCAACTTTAGTGGAATTATTACTTTCCTCTGTCTTTGGATTCCTATTGTGGTTAGGATATATGTGCATGTTTCTCAAGTGATATGGGAGTCTTAGGAGATGGCTCATCACCTAGGGATTCTGTTGAGTTCCTTCTATGTGTCAGACAAAGGCTGGTATGTTCTGGGTAGAGATCCACTCAGAAAGGAAAGCAAAGTGAAAGTGGAAAAGCAGAGGGCTGCTGAAAGAGCCAGGTATAAGACAGGGTGACATAGCAGTAGTACCAGTCTTAGTGTGAAAGTAGAGATCCTAAGAGTCCTAGATACAAAGTAACAGTTCCGATGCTGAAAGCAGGAGTGAAACAGCCACAGTTATAGATTGACATGGACCTGAAACAAATGCCAGCCAAAGAAAGAAAACAGAATAGTCACAAACTATTAGAACAGATAAACAACTCCAACCAAGGGGGTGGGAAGCCATTGTAGAAGTGGATGCCCTCTTTGCAGTTCTAGGTCAGACTATTTATAAGCTCCTTGGAAGCTTCCCTACTCCAGAAACTCTCAGGGTATTCAACCATGAATGGGATTTTCTGCCATAACCCCACCTGTAGGTTAGTAGTTTGTAACAGTTACACCCTCTTGGGGTTTGGTGGATAACCTCATGGGCAAAAAGCAGCCCATGTTAAAGAGACTTATTTGTCTTGCCCAAATCTATCCTGGTTTCAATCTAACCTCTTCAATAAGAAGACTCTCATTCAACATTATAGTAAACAGAAAAGACTTTAAATGGCAGAAAGTATTTTAAATCTATACATTTGATTCAAGCTTGCTTTTTTTTAGATTTATATTATACTCCAAATAATAATAATAAACAAAGATATAAAACAAATATTTCATTTAAAAATATGGAAACAAACTAGTTATATAGATCGATGCTTAAATGCATATAATACCTGCAAAGGATTCTGGGTTGATGTTCATGAGGTACCTCTGAAATGCAACAATCATCATATTAAATATAAAATGAAAGTCATAAGTATGGCCAGAAAATATATTAATAGGAAATTCAACATTACTAATCATGGCAGAGTGTAAACCAAAATCACAATGAGATATTACATTATTTTAAATGATATGGATACTGACAAAGCATAAAAAACAGCACATTAAACAAGACAACACTACAAAGCTTGATGAATAAAGAACAAAGGAAATTTTTGCAAATCATTGTTTGAAATATCAATTAATACAACTATTATGGGGAAAACGTGGAAATTTACTTAAAATTAAAAGTAAAACTGACATAGAATCTACCAGTCCTACTGTCTGCACTAGTAGCTTTCAATCAGTGTGCATATCATTTGACATAAACAAACTTAAGAAAGAATGGTTTATTTTGGCTCAAAGCTGTAGAAGGATCGGACTTTGTGGCTAGTTGGGCCTCTGATCTCGGACAGACAACTGTGGCAGTGGACTAGTTTGATTGGGGGAGGGGGTCCACTTTTTAAAGATAAAAGCCAAAAGCAAGGAAGGGATGACAGAGTTGGTACACACTTATAAACCCCTTTCACCCTGTATCTAAAATTGTCAGATATTTCAGAAATAACATTAATATATTTGACACATGAGCCTATGCAGTGTTATTTGACATTTAATCCTAAGAACTTACCAAATAGTAAATATTTATAGGACATAAAAATGACAAATCAGAGAGAATTCTTCAGTGCTATTTTCACTTCAGCTCTATTCACTAAGGAGCAGAAGCACAAACAATCCAAGTGTTTACTAAGTGATGAAATAATAAATGATTCTCTACAAGATAATAAAACACAACTAAATCAAAGGACAAAATTCTGTTAGTTGCAACAGCATGCATCGAAGCAGACATCATTTGTTATATTAAGCTAAGTAAAGGAGGCACAGGAAGGCAAATTCAGTATAGTTTTTCTCACATGTGGAATTGAAAATCATTGATGTCGTAGGCACTGAAAGTGAAATGGTGATTTTCAGAGGCCAGGGAGAGAAAGGGATAGAGATTTATTGGTGGAATGGTGAGTATCAGCAGTTTAGGAGGAATAATTTCTGTTGTATGGTTCCATGTGGTGATCACTTTAGACAACAGTAACATACCATTTGTTGAATAACATACCATTTGTCTGGAAATTTTGCAAGCATAAAGAACTGATAAATATTTGAGGATATATTTGCTTAATCATATTTTATATTATATGATGTGTATTGCATTTACAAAGCATAATCATTTGTCCAGTAGTCTTAATTCACTTAAAAATTTTTAGCATTTTTTAAAAAGAAAAGAAAATCCAAGACCTTCATATTCCTATGAATAATTGCCCTTATTTTACCTATTATTAAATATTCTATTTTTGGCCAGAAATATTTTTAAAAATCTCTTGGCAGACTTTCTGTTCCTCTGGCTCTTACAATCTTTCCACTACAACTTCCAAGATATCAGCTGTGCCTTAGGTGTGGAAGAGAATTGTATCAGTTATGGCTGAGTACCAAAGAAACACTTCTTTTCTACATCTGATCCATTGTGCTTTTCTGCAATGGTCTTCATCTTTTGCAAAGAAACAGGTCTAAATAAGTCCTAAACAGGGACAACAACAATAGATGTGCTAACATGGAAGGTGAAATCTCACCTTCTCCAACACAATAAGAACATTAGAAAACAGGAGTGATAAATATTCTTCAACAGGAAGGAGCCCTAAATTGGTTATGTAATACCAGCATGTCATTCCAGCATATATATATGCAATATTGTTTAGACTGAGAAGGTTTTGTGTGTGTGTGTGTGTGTGTGTGTGCGCGCGCGTATGATTAAAACATTTTAAAAGGCCATATATTTGAGAGAGAATAAAGGGGTAGATGGCAGGGATTGGAGGAAGAAACGCCCAGGGAAAACATAAAATAAAATTTTAATTTCAAAGAATTATTTGAAATTATTTGGCAATTTTTAAAAAATTATAAAATTCATTTAAAAATACATTGCAAGTATGTACTAGCATCACCCAATAAGATCAGCTACACCCAATGTCTGTAGAACTTAATAAACTTCTATAGAGTTAGAATTGGCATTTGAAATGAAAGCTATTCTAGTAATTTCTCTTTTCAAATCTTTGTAACTAACCAAGTCTCCCTTTCAAAGTCAACTCAAGAAGAGTTTGTAACCCCATAGGAAGAGCAACAATATCAACCAACCCGACCTCCCAGAGCTCTCAGGGACTAAACCACCAACCAAGGAGTACACATGGAGGTTATCCATGGCTCCAGATGCATATGTGGCAGAGGATGGCCTTGTTGTGCATCAGTGAGAGAAGAGGCCCTTGTCCCCGTAAAGACTCAATGCCCCAGTGTAGGGGAATGCCAGGGCAGGGAGGCAGGAGTGGGTGGGGGAACTCCCTCAGAGAAGCATGAAGAGGGGGGATGGGATAGGGGATTTCTGGGAGGTGGGAAACTATGAAAGGAAATAACATTTGAAATGTAAATTAAGAAAATATCCAATAAAAAAAGAAAGACAAAAATAAATGAAAGCTATGAAGCTTCCCATTACATTTCACACTTTTAGTGTCAGATATATTTTATGACCTTATCTACCAACAAAACAAAACAAAACAAAACAAAACAAAACAAAAACTAACAAAGCAAATAAAATTTTGTCACCTTCATAACTGAGGTCCACTGACCTATTTAGAAAATTATGAGGAACTTTTCTATGCAATCTGGTCTCATTTGATGAGACCAACATCAACTACAATTCAATAATGCTGGCATTTGCAACTACATTGATAAATGACCTTAAACAAAGCACCCTTTGTCTTAGTTAAAGTTTTTATTACTGTGATATTAGATGATGAGCAAAAGGGACCTGGGGAAGAAAGGCTTATTTCTCTTATACTGCCAGATAACAGTCCATCACCAATGGAAGTTAGTATAGGAGCTCAAAACAGAGTAAGAACTTGAAGGGAGAAACTCATGGTTAGACCGTTGAGGATGGAAGCTTGTTCCTGATGGCTAGCTTAGCTGTCTTAGAACACCCAGTGCCAGCCAAATACTAGCACTGCCAACAGTGACCTTTGCCCTCATGTAGCAACCATCAAGCAAGAAAAAGAACCATAGGCTAGCCTGTAGAACAATGTGGTAGAGGCATATTTACATTTAAGGATTCCCCTTGAAGAATGACTCTAACTTATTTCAAATTGACATAAAGCTAACTGACACAGCATCTGACCTTTCTAATAACACTATATCCTAGAAAATGAAAGTATCATTACATAATATTGATTGTAGCAAAGGTAATTGTAAATTCTTCAACAACACTGATAGGGCAAAAGGTTGTGCACTGCCATTTGGAAGAACCAAATACAGGCCCAGAGGTGTACCTAAATTAATCTCCATTTTATATTCCACTTCTATAACTCCTTTTGGAGCTTGATAACCAAGTGCTATTTCCATGTAAGACTTTCTTTACCTTTTACATTGCATTGAATTTTAATTGATTAATATACAAAAATAATTTCATATATTTAATTATAATGTTTGACAATATCTTTTTATTTTGACAACTAAAAACAGTCCATGCTTTGAAAAATATTATTTACAAAAGAATTGTGAATATATTTCTATATAGGGAATGTCAGATATAAAGCTATTCTCATCAATATTCATATATCTGTCATTTTTATACTCAAATCTTATATGTTTAAGAATACTCATGAATGATACAAGTAATAAACTTCATGCTTTTTTAAATGTCAATAACAATATTAGAGTAAGCTTGTATAACAAAACTATGCACAGAGCATCAGGAATAATTGAAATCTTGTGCTTTCTACTCAATTATTGTGATGAAAATTTTATAAATATTTTATTTAAATTTATATTTTTAAAACTATAAAGTTGATGTATTGGCATCAAAGTCATTTGTGCTTTAGCATTAGAATCAGTAACAAGTACTGTGCATATATATATATATATATATATATATATATATATATATATATATATATATATAATATTTATCCATATATATAATTTAGGTTTTCTTTTTTTCACATACATTACATCCCCTCCCTCCACCCCTCCAAGTCCCTCTCCCCATCTCCCTTCTCCCTGAAAGAGCCAGAATTCCTGGTCTTATTTTTTTCTAAAATAACTACTTCACAAGCAAATTGAAAGTATATTGAAAATGTCCCAAATCATTCCTGCATACTGAATCCTGATTTTAAAAATAAAAAGTTCAAGAAATTTTGATTGACGTATAATCTCCAAAGCAATGCCAATCTTCATTGTTCTCTCCCATGCAACTGATGAGATAACTGTTTCCATGAGCATCACTCACACAATAAAAATATTAAATGAAATTATCAGTGAATCAGACATCAGTTATTAAAGATACTAACTCTGTCTTAGATGGAATGAAGAACAGTTTGAACAAATTCATATGACAAGTGACATGGGAAATTGCATTGCCCTGTTTCTTGATGCCAAGTCAGCCTGGTGCCTTCACCACTCCTAACACTTCTGAGTGTATTTCAATAAGTGAAACAAGCAAGCTGAAACAGGCCATATTTGCTTAACAGAATCTAACTGACTAAGTTTTAAGTTCAAAAATCATGGCATTTTTTTTCTCCTAGTTTGGCTTGTAATTTTGGGTTCATGATATCAAACCCTCTTGCATGAACTCTCAGTTAAAGTTTTGTTAGACTGGTCATTATTTTCTTTCCTGTCTTTTATTCACAGACTTAAATTCTTCCATCCTTATGTGCTCTTCCAATGACTGCAACCATGGTTCAATAGCATGACATGTAAGAAGAGCTTACCCTGGTGTATGTCATGTGCACATAAGTAATACTTAGGTTGGGAATTGTGGAATTCTTGCCATTCTTGTTTTGTGACCATGCTAACAAATCACACCCTAACCAACAACAGGATTGGGAGGCTAAAGGAACATCGAGACAGTGTACACTGAGTAATTAACATTCCAAAAACCAGCCAGAAAGAAAAGTCACAACCCAAGTAAACGTTAAAAGGAAAAGAAATCACTTCAGAGTGTGCTGTTTCCTCAATTCCCAACTAAGGAACTCAAGTCAGTACCAGTGTTTCTCATTTAAGTATTAAGTATCTGATAGAAACACAGATATACTTAATATTGTCATTCAACAGAAAGAAGAGTGACCTCATTAATAGGACAGAAAAACAGAAGTCCAAGTGGTGGGAAGGTAATCTAAAGACTAAGGGTAATTTAATGGGAATTAATATACTACTACTTCATCTCTGGCTGATGATGGTGTGTGGGTGACTGACTAAAGTTATATATAATACCACAAAAGTAATACACTTCCACAGTGTGCACATGTGTTTGTCTGTGTGCGTATGTATCTTTAACATTTTATTTTCAGCATGATCTTAAATTATGGTTGATATTAATATAATTTTCTTATGTATCCCTTTCATTTCCTCACTCTAAACCTTTCCATTTGGCTGTTGTGTCTCTTCTTAAAGTCCATGGCCTTTGTTATTAAAAATTTCAATGCATTAAACATATATATATATATATGTATACACATATACATACACACATATATGTACATCACATACGTATACATATATAGATACACACACATATACATACATACATACATGTATTTCTAAATAGAAAACGAATCTCTTCAGTCTGTATATGTTTATGTACTTATATTTCATGGATGAACACCTCTCCATGTTTTTTGTAACTTAAAAAGGAAATTTTAGGATTCTAGTCAGTTGGCTCTGCACGTTAACCTCCTGATTTTCATACAGCTGAGCAGACAATGAATGCCTGCATTATAATGCCATCATTATTTCTCTCACACAAAATTTCCAATTTTGTTTTTTTCTGGAAGTCTGTCATCTTTCTATCCTTTTGTCAATAACTGGCATAATGTAGCACAGCAAAGTGAATCCATGAATTTTTAGTGGAAAGCGATTCTCAGATCTTTGATTTATTATTGGTATTATTAAATATTTTTAAATATAATGATTTTCGTTATTACTGATATGATAGTCATATCACAATCAGTGATAGTTGATAAGACTATAGTCAACTGTGCTATCTCAAAGCTTGGGACAAGTGGTTGAAGTTCCTATTTGACACTCAAAGCAGATCTGGCCACCAGGTTCTCCAAGCAGCTCTCAGTCCCTACCTGATATACGGTATGGCTGGAATGTTGTTGTCAGAAGACCACTTGCACTGCACCTCCTCTTTTCGTTTTGTAGCTCCTATGGTTTGAGCCCAAGTCATCAATCTGATAGCAAACATTTTTATCTACTGTGCCCTTTACTCAGCCTGTCAGCAGTAGAAGTCCCTAAAACCCAGAAAAAAGGACACAACAGCAAAATCCTGACTGGATAAATTGGCATTAGAAACAGATGCCCAGGAGTAGGTAAACCAGTGAGCACGCATGGTTCAAGACTATATATAAAGAAAGAGATAAGGACTGGGCAGTTAACTGGTAAAGCTCTTGTTGCATAAACACTTAATTCAGATCCCTAGTGCCCACATATAAAGACAGATGTACTGGTGTTTATATCAATACCTGTAGTACTGGAAGAGAAGAGACAGATCTCTGAAGCTTGATGGAGATGCAACTTAACCAAATGGTGAATTCTGTGTTCAGGGACGGACTCTGCCTTAAAGGAGACAGAAAAAAGGTGGAGAACCTTTCTGGAAAGATACCTGACACTGACATCTTGATCTCCACATGCAGACCTATGCACACATATATGCAGCTATTATAGCAACACACACACAAACACACACACATACACACACACACACACACACACACACACACATACACACACACAAAGTATTTTCCTTAATTTTGTGATGAAATATTAAGGTCTTTAAAAATATTGGATTTATTTCCCATGTCTCATAGATTCCTTTTTTTTTTAATTTTAATTTTTATTTTTTGATACTTTATTTACATTTCCAATGTTTTCCCCTTTCTAGGTCTCCTCTTCGGAAACCCACTATCCCCTCCCGCTCCCCCTCCTCTATGAGGGTATTCCACATCCCATCCACCCGCCCACCCACTCCTCTATTCCCACCTTGACATTCCCCTTTACTGGGGCCTCTAACACCCTCAGGCCCAAGGGCTTCTCCTCCCCCTGATGGCCAACAAGGCCCTTCTCTGCCACATATGTGGTCTGAACCATGAGTCCCTCGATGTGTATTCTTTGGTTGGAAGTCCAGCCTCCAGGAGGACCGGGGTGAGGTGTCAGGACAGTTGATACTATTGCTCCCTTCATGGGGCTGCCAACTCCGTCAGCTCCCTCAGTCCCTTCTCCAACTCCTCCATCTGGGACCTCTCAGTCCAGCGGTTACTGTAAAGTGAAACTTGAGTATTCCAAACTTTTAAGCTAATATCCACTTATCAGTGAGTACATATCAAGTTTGTTCTTTTGTAACTGAGTTACCTTGCTCAGGATGATATTTTCAAGTTGCATCCATTTGCCTGAAAATTTCATGATGTCATTGTTTTTAATAGCTGAGTAGTACTCCATTGTGTAGATGTACCACATTTTCTGTATCCATTCCTCTGATGAGAGACATCTGGGTTGTTTCCAGCTTCTGGCTATTATAAATATGGCTACTATGAACATAGTGGAGCATGTGTTTTTATTACATGTTGGAGCATCTTCTGGGTATATGCCCAGAGATATATGCCAGGAGAGGTATAGCTGGGTCCTCAGGTAGTATTATGTCCATTTTTCTGAGGGTCCGCCAAACTGATTTCCAGAGTGGTTGTACCAGCTTGCAATCCCACCAACGATGGAGGAGTGTTCCTCTTTCTCCACATCCTCGCCAGCATCTGCTGTCACCTGAGTTTTTGATCTTACCCATTCTGACTGGTGTGAGGTGGAATCTCAGTGTAAGGAGCGGTTAGAGTATTCGCCATTATCAGATGGCGCTGTCACTTTAAGGAAGCTTGTGGTTAGCGCGGGGTGGCTCGCCCGAAGCGCCTGCGCATTAAGGGTGTACGTGACTAATCACTGCCCACTCCCGGGGCGCGC
>CM052705.1:69205718-69243721 GCA_028551405.1 Uromys caudimaculatus | reverse complement strand
AAGCGCCTGCGCATTAAGGGTGTACGTGACTAATCACCGCCCACTCCCGGGGCGCGCCAATCAGTGGAGGACACGCTGCCTCAGGGCTATATAAGCAGCGCCATTCTGGGGCCCCGGGTTCTTCCTCCATCAACGGCTGAATAAAGCTGAACTGCAGACGGAGCCTACTGCGTGTCGCGTGTCTTCTTGCTGGCGAGAGGCGAGAGGCGCGCCCGACATCTCAGACTTGTTTTGATTTGCATTTCCCTGATGACTAAGGATGTTGAACATTTCTTTAGGTGCTTCTCAGCCCTGCAAATTTCCTCAGTTGAAAATTCTCTGTTTAGCTCTGTTCCCCATTTTTTGATAGGGTTATTTGGTTTTCTGGAGTCTAACTTCTTGAGTTCTTTGTATATATTGAATATTAGCCCTCTATTGGACATAGGATTTTTCATAGATTTCTAATGTCTGGGTCATGTAAAATTTTCCTGAGGAGATGCAAGCAATTGTTAATTTCATATAAATCTTGGAGAAGATAGAGCTTCCTGAGTCCCCTTCCCTAGTAACTCTCAGCACTGTGTATGTTTGTGGAGGTATGTGGTCTATTGAGCTCCTCCTCAGTATGTAACAGAAAGTCAACGAGTCCAATCTAATCCAGATGTGCTTTAGATAACATAACTACTGATGTTTCTAGAGGGCAGCTCTTTTGTTTTTGTTTTTATAGATTTCAATCTCAGCGTTTCTTATGTTTTTAAGATTTATTTATTTATTTATTTTGTGTATAAGAATGCTTTATCTACATGTATACCTGCATGCTAGAAGAGGGCGTCAGGCCCCATTATAAGTGGTTGTGGACCACCATTTGGTTGTTGGAAACAATTCATTATCAGCATTTCTGACTATTAATGTTATGTCAAAATTTTTATTCGCATCCTTCAAGAGTAAGGAGAAGACTGCCCAGATATTTTTAAAAAGTGTTTATATATATATATATATATATATATATATATATATATATATATATATATATAATTTTAATTCACACAAGTTAAAAGGTAGTTTGTGTAATACTTTATAGGAAAAATACTCTTATTTCTCTCAGTGAATATTTGAATGAGGGTGTTTTGTTCATATATTCACTTGTACTAGGCTCCACTGTTATAGGGATACCAACAGAGATGACCACTTAAACAGCTTATCATCACCTTAAAATCTTTATTTCAGCTTTCTGGGACCACACTCAGGTAACTGAGTTTTAAGTGTAGCACAAAATATCCAGAGCACAAGGTTTTCGAACACAGACACAAAATCCTAGCTTGGTTCCTAAAGTAGAGTTGGGTCATTATCTGTGGTATTCTCCATTAAGGAGATGAAATTCTAGTTAAATTTGAAATAACCTCAGCAAGAATACAAGATGAGGAAACCTTTGCATTGCCTTCCCCTGTCACAGCACAAATCTTCATATTTATAGAATTTATAATTATAGATTATAATTATAGATTTTATAGAGTGGTCTCAAAGTGTTGTAAAGAAGTTTCCTTGATAAGGTGAGAAGATTATACTCATCCATGACTATGAGGATGAATGTTTATAGATTGCTGTTAGGGATTATGCTATTTAGAAAATTATCAGTTGTAGATTCTCCTCCAGCAACCATACTTTTACTAGCACTGAATAGTTAATTTTCCAGTAACAGGAATGGCCACAAGGTAAAAACATACATATCTGCTATAACATTTTATGGAATCAACAGGTTATAATTGGATATATATATATATATATTTACATATACATATATATGTATAATATATATGTATATGTAAATATATGTGTGTATGTGTGTATAGATATAGATACAATAATATTTTATACAATTAAAGGATCATGAATAGGTTACATAAATTATCTTGGAAGAAAGAAAGGAAAGTAAGAAAAATTGTAATTAAAATACAATCTCAAAAGGAAAATACAAAAATTTGGAATAAAAACTAAATGGTAAATCCCCCTTACCCCCTGTAAACAAGACTGACTTGTCTGCAGCTAACTGTGCTGTTCCCTACATCCTATTAAAAATGAACTTAATTTTGCTTATTTTCATTTCCCTATTTTTTCCACTTTTATGGAATATTGTCTCAGATTAAATTTCTATCTTGAATTTATTCTTTGTCAGTTTTCATACAGCTAAAATAAACTCAATATCTCATCATTTATTTACAAATTTCATGTAATTTTGATGATTTTCTCTATGAAAAGAACAACTATGCATTTTCACCAGTTCCTAAGGAATAAAAAAAATATAACAAGGTTGTGTAAATAATGATTTGTACTTTTGAGTAAGAATACATTTTTTGTTGTCTAATGAATAAAATACTCATGAATTGTTATTAATTTTTCTTTTAACAAAAACATTATCTAAGTACAAAGTACAGCAGGTAGTATTTGCATTTAATATCACCACTGAGAGGAGAAGCATAAAAACAGTTTCAAAAGCAGAGAAAAAATTCAAATATGCTTAACTTTAATAATATCATAAAGAAATAGGCAAATTTTATCACAGTGGACCCTGTAGAGCATTTTATTCCTTTTCTGAATTGATGTAGTATGAGCATTACATATATAGTGGAATGAGCAGATATCCCGCCATTCTGTTAAAACTTAGGGCCGTGTATAATGCAATGTTGATATATATTTTATGCAAACTCGTATTATAAAATATTTTCTTTATTAGACATTAGGCATCCTGATGATTTGTATTATCTTCTGAAGAAGCTTGGCTTGTGTTCCATCTGGGAAATTTACTGGAATATAATTTGTCAGAATGGAAAGCCTGCTTTAACTCCACTTAACCTCAATTCTTTATCCCTTCTGTTCTCCAAATTTAAATTCATTTCAGCTTAAAATATTGTGTGTAATGAATCACCTACATGTGAGGAAAAAACTGGAAAAATTCAGTCAAAAATGTAAGATTGACACTGTTGGCAGTTTACCTATAATTATCTGAACTTCTTAAATAGTTTCCATGTTATTGGATGCTGACGTATTTGATGTCAATGCTTACATGTATCAATTAATTTTACTTTAGACAACTTATATGCAAAGTAGCTTAGATCCTGATGATAATGGCCTAAGAAGGCAATGTATTTTACTTTTACCTTGATCATTATTTCATCTTTTGAGTTCAGATGTTATTCTTTATTAAGCCACCATGGACTTTAACATAACAATGAAGGTTTAAGTAGACACCATTTGCTTTAACTAATATCCTCACAGTGATCACAATTATAATCTTTATTGGGAAAACTGTTATCAGATCAAGTAATGAAAGTTTAATGTGGTCGTTTCCTTCTTTCTCCGTTGCAGATATACATACTTTACATTTTTGTAAATCAAAGTTAAAAGTTTATGCTTAACTGTTTAAGAAAGTGTGAGCAATTGGTTATTTAAGAGCTGGAAGGTGCCATGTGATTGCAAAGCTATCAATAAGAAAAAGATGTTGAAGACATTCCAGGAGTTGAGTTTCTGGGACTGAGTCTTTTTCCACGTTGGAAATGCAGACATTCATTATATTAAAAGAAGATGACCTGTCCTTGGTAGCCTTCCTTTGTTTTGGTGTCTAATAAGTGTGTGATGTAGTTAGTGCTACTACAGGCAACTACAAATCCAAATGGTATTGTTGTGTATGAGTTATCCAGATCATGTTCAAGCCATGTCTGATGTCCACCCACTCACTCACACAGTCCTTCATTTCTCATACCTTCCTTTACATCTTTGAACATGGGAATAAAGTACCACAAATAAAAATTCTTGTGTAAATGAGTTGGAAGCAAAGAAGGGGTAAAAAGAAAGTTTCTCATCTATGATACTCTTTATGTAAATCCATAGTTGGCAAAAGAAGATGCAGGAATGAATCCCAGCAGCTACATGATGGCTTACAATAAGTTCAGTCCAAGGTATATGATGCCATCTTTTGATCTCCTTAGACAACCAGCTTTCAGATGGTTCACAGACATAAGTGTAGGAAAATAGTCATACACTGACTAATTAATGAACAAGTTCTCATTCAGAATCCCAAAACAAATTATTCAAACTCAGAATTTAAAACAACAACAACCAAAAAGACATGAGACATGTCAGAGAACTTGTGTTTGGTCCAAAACATCATTGTGGTAGCTCACAATCATTTATCTGTAACTCTACCAAAACATCATTGTGGTAGCTCACAATCATTTATCTGTAACTCTAGTTTCAGGAGATCTGATACCCTAACTTAGTCTTCAGAGTACCATGCAAACATGTGATAAATATAATATGAAATATATATCATATAATAAAAGCCAACACATATTCATGCATTCATTTCTCTTTGCTTTTGACTATGTATGTGACAGGAGTGGCTATTGAAGTTATTGCCTAGATTTAACAGCAATTTATGGATTCTGGCCAGGAATTGTCAGCTAAAACGTACCAGAAAAATATTCAGTGTATCATAGATACACATAATACAAAAATAAATACATTTTTAAAATCTATGACAATTTCCAATACATAACAAGTTACAACAGGGACTGGAAACTTGGATGACTGTGCTAAAAAAGTAAATTACTTACTGACTGGATTCAACAGGAAGCTCCTATAAATTAGGTCCCGATTGAAGGGTTTTTCTCCTTCTTTAAAAGGATTAAAAAGCAGCTTTTATAAAAATTCAATTAGCACTTCTACTTCATAATGCTGATGCATGTGCCGTTTATGAAACCTTAGTGAATATTCTCATCTGAAGGTGGATCAAATTCTCTCTAATATGAAGATCTCAATTAAGATTTATTAAAATTTCTTATGATGAGGCAAATTAAGAAATTGTTGATATAAGCAAATGACATATATTAATTTACTTTGCACAGCACATGGCTGCTTCTAGCAGTAGGGGTTGGTTATTTAAGGAGCTAAATTGCTCTGCAGGGTGTAGATGAAGCCAGGCAATGAATGGCTCCAATCAAGCTACCCACATTCTTGTGGGATGTTTGTGACTATGGTATTATCATTACTATTACCCAAAATATGCTCCTAATTATAATCTCTGTTTTTGAATCCAGGAGAATTTCAATGACATGCAACTTGTAATGGCTTACAGCAGTGCTGAAACTGTAATTTAACCATAGCAATGAAGCTATTCCTATTAAGATTACAAAAAATAGTTAACTCTATTAGATACCAATGCACACACAGAAGTACAGACACATCCACAAGCCTTGTCAGTCATATTTCTTACTGTATCTGAAAGATTTCAGTGCCACACTACTTGTATGAAAACTAAGATTGAACATAAGTTTGAAATGAAGGAACTAGGCACAATAGACTTCCCATTTTGAATCCCTACTCATTATTGAGACTATGTTTTATAGAGAATAGTGTCTGCCATGTCATTTATTCCAGGGAGAGAATTTTAGATGTCTCAGAGGGTCTGAGACCAAGACAGCATTGTAAGTAATTCATGAACGACTGGAATGTATGGTATTCTTCTGTAGGAGTTGTCCTGTGAAACCCAAGTCAAGCCTACTATCTGTCAACTGATGTTAGTGGAAAGCCATCAGCAACATACATAAAAATTATGCAGCAAGGTAAAGCAAGAGAATCATTATATTGATTGTTATAATTAACAACTACAGTCAACTACACACACTGTAGATTCCTCTTGGAAGTGTCCCCTCTCCTGCCTTTTTTCCAGTGTCTCAATAACTATCCCTTGCTGGCCTGAAGCTCATTATGTAGATCAAGGTATCCTCAAACTCACCAAATCCACCTATATCTACCTCCTTAATAATGGGATCAGATTACACATGCCTAGGCTATGAAAATTGATTCCAATGAACAGTTGTCTACATTGGGGTCGCCAGTGGCCATGTCTGTGAGGAATGGTCTTAATTGACTTAATTGATGTGCATGCTATCAGTCCGCAGTCGGCAGCACCATTCCCTAGACAGAAAACCTGAACAGTATGAGTAAAAAAATCAAATGGAGCAAACAGACAAGCAGGGAAGCATATATGGATTAATTCATTTATTTCTGCTTTGAGTGTGAATGCAATGTGGGTAGCTCTTTAACATTATTGCTTAGATTCTACCTCACATTCTAATAAGCTGTGATTTTAAGGTGTTATATTAAAGGGAAAGAAATAAAACCAGAAAATTGATCTAACAGTGGAGGATACCAGGTTCCTTGGCTATTAGTTCTGAGGTACATATCTAGTGAAGATGCAATACCAATTTTATACTATACTTGGTACTGGGAAGTCCCCAATATGTGATTATCTTTGAAAAATACAACAGAATTCCAGTTCTCCATTGCAAGTATTTCTAGTGTCCGTATTGTGGTAGAATCTCAAGTCTATGGAATGATCTTGCCCTTTACATTTTCCTCCAGTAAGGTAGCAACCAAAGGACATAAAGATAATCAATAATTAATAAACAAAATAAAATAAACCAGAATATACAAAAACTTTACTATTAATGTGTGTAGGTAATACAGAGTAGAGACAAGGACTCATAGGCATAAATTCAACTCTTTGGGGGTTTGAGTAAAACAGTATTGATTTAGCCTCAGTTACTTTTCATTCTTAATTCTTCTGTTGGAGGTATATTAGCACACACAGACTGCAACATATTTTCAAACATACTTAAGATAGTAATTCAAGTGAATGCTCATCGTGTAACTGTATTTATACTTTCTCAGACCAGAGAGTGCTCAATTACTTTGTAAACATAGCAGTGATCACCAATTTCAGTCTTGGAAAATATCCTTTATTAGATCACCATTTTAAGTATTTTCTAAAAATATCTATTAGTTTAACCTTGAGACTATTTGGCTATTGGTAAGTGATGCTATGTGTTTAGCACCACAAACAACTAAAATTTGATTCATTTGGTGCTTATGAAAATTAATTGCTTTTAACAGTTAATGCATGTGTATATTTGTAAATATAATATAGATGTGATATTCATGAGATTCTGCCAAGAGCTACTTTTCCTTCTGTTCATAACTGCACTCAGTGAGAATCCATACATCCAATTTAAATTGATGGCAAAATGTGGGATTCACTTTCTTTGTTAACTATTTAATGTGTGGAAGTCTTACATAAAAAGGGAAAGGGTCAGATTTAATGTTTTCTCATTTCATTTTCAGTGACTATTTTAAGATCTGGTGAGAGTCTACCTTCCCTTCCTTTCTCTCTGTCTCGCCTTACTGTCTCTCTTGGTTCTCTTAATGTTTTTTAATTATTTGAAAATCTCATACATGTATACAATTTATGCTAAACATACCCTTCTACCATTAATTTTTTCTAAGCCCCTCCCCAATGGCTTCTTCCCATATATCTTCCAACTTCATTTCCATGGTATAATTTTTTCTGTTTCATCTGTTAATAACTCCTGTGTCCAATTAGTGCTGCTCATATGTTTATTGATATCCAAGTAGATCATGACCTACTGCCAGGTGTCATATCATCCTTCCTTCAGTATCCATTGTTTGCCATTCTTTCCATTAACATGGCCCACAAGATTTGTGTAAGGTCAAACCAACAGAAATGTCATCATAGTGGAAGCATCACTCAAATTGTCCTCTCTTTCATTCCTTCCTTCATTCCCTCCTTTCTTCCTATTTTTCCATTCTTTCATTTCAATTAATTGTTGCAAGGGCTCTTCAGTATGAAAAGAACAGCAATAACCACAAACAAGAAGAACAAAAATCCTACATCATAATGATGAGCTAAAGTTGTAGTGCCTTCATTATATTTTCTTTCACTTTATATTTATTTTTAAATAATATTTTGTATTTCTACTTGTTCTCATGTGGTTTTATTTTGATGATAATATCAATAATCTAGCTACTGAAAATACCTACAATAAACTTTCATAACAATTAATCACACAGCAATCTAAATAGATGTAGTAAATACTAACTTAACTCAATTTTACAAAGAAAAATAATGAAGAAAAAGATTAAACAACTTTGCTTGAGTTAGTGCATTTACAAGACATTAAGAAGAGACATAGAGACTGTCCTTCTCTTGGCCACTGTGTGTTGCTTTTCACATAGAGCTTGCCACTGTTCTTAGCCTGTGTTGCTATAGAAGAACAAGGTTATTTTTTAGTGTGTTCTGTGCTTATAATTCCTTGTAATAACTTCTGAGGTGCCCTGTACATTTAATTGATAGTTTCTGGTATTTGATTAACTTACATTGAAACATTTATTTATTTATTTATTTATTTATTTATTTATTTATTTATTTATTCATTCATGGCAGCCTTCTGATTATGATTGTGGATTTTGGACTACTTATCTTCCTGAGCTATTATTTCTCAGTCATCTGTCTAGTCTTGGAGGTTTGTCTCTAGATTATATTAAGTACATGCATGTAAGCAAGTATTGTGCTATAGTTTCCCAGGCTGTCCACAGGCTTGTGTTTACTCTCCACAGACTGGAATAAGGATGACTCTGTGTATCCACAGTTGTTAGTTCACTCATCTTCAGGGGCACCACTATCCTTCAGTTTATAGTCTCAGAAACTGAGATTGTTGTTGGCAATACCTCCCGTCACTGCTGTGGTTCTAACAAACAGCTTGATGCCAAAGTCAATCCCTTTTCAGGCCAGCTTGCATTCAGTAACTGATCTAGTGAGGAATGCTGTGGTTTGTCCAGGAAAGCCATTGTAGGAACAGGACTCCCTGCATATCTGCTTTCGGTTCTTTGTGAACTATCACAACCGACATCACAATTCATCTTTCTTCTAAAGGAGGGAAGGAAATATATGCTGTACACTTGTTATCTTTAATGTGCACTTAATATAGTCACATGGCTGATGTGCTCTGCAGGAATTTGACTAATGATTCTGACGAAGAGCTATAGGATTATGTAAAAATAAAACATGTTAAAAATTTACCTCCAATATAGGTAAAATAAAACACTGAATTCTGCTGCTGAATTTCTTGCTTGCTTTAGCTGAAACTCTACCCTCTTTACCTCCTATCTTGGGAGTGCTAACACTTGTGAAAGCCATTTCTTAAAATAGACATTACAGACACTGCTCAAACCTTATCAGCCCCACTTCTGTAGCCTACCCACAATGGAATACTCTCTCAGTGGCCAGGATACACAGACAAAATCTGCAGGTGGCCACAGAAGGGAAGAATTCAACAAAAAACTAGAGGTTGAAGCTGCACTTTGCAGTACATTAGCTTGGTTGAAGCCTTCATTATAAAATAAGTCTGAGATCTTGGTTTTCCACTCTCCGAGCATCTCTTGGCTTCCCCCTAGTCTGATTTTCCATAGCATTTTCATTGACTACTGTTGTATGATGCCATCATAGTTAAGGTTTCTATACATGTGAGAAAACACCATTACCAAAAGCAGCTTGGTGAGGAAAGGGTTTATTTCACACACACTTCTGAAACAGTTTATCATTAAAATCAGTTAGGACAAGAGTTCCTACAGGTGGATATCTGAGGACAGGAGCTGACAGAATGACAGGCTATGGAGGGGTGCTGTTTACTGGCTTTCCCAACTTACTTTCAGCAATGACTATCAGCTTAGGAATATCTCCACCCAGAGTGGTCTGTGCCCTCCCTCATCAATCACTAAAAATAAAATGCTTTACAGGTTTGTCTACTTAAAGCCTGATATAATGAAATTATTTTTCTCAATTAGATATAAAACTAGGCATCATAGATACCCTTAGTGATTAGCACAACATCATGATAGATTCTGATACAGAGACTGCTTCTGGAAGTTGGGCAGACTAAGCATAAATCTGATTATCTTATTATCACATATACCTTCTGGCACTTTGAATCACTATTTTAACATAGATTTATATTTGTATTTATAGACAACCAGGTCAAATCTGCATTTAGTAATGATCAAAACTTTCAACTTCACTCTTTTTTACCTCTGTCCTAATTTTAGCCACACATGAAGCCAGAATGTGGTATTCACATCATCTCCTTGGGTTATTTATTTTAGTATTCCCCAATGTCATTTTTTTTACCATCTGCTTGTAAACGTGTAATTTCTCTAAACCTGTTCTTACTGAGTTATAAATGCAACCTTGCTTCTAAGCCAACTGCATGTTGTCTAAGTTATAAAATGTAGTCTAGTTTCTGTCATTTTAATTGGTAAATAGGCCATTTAAACTCCAACATATCTTTCTCAGGTCTCTGATCACATCAGTTGTTAAGCTAACTGTAGCTTAACAGCTAAAATAACAACAGGCAACTAGATCCTTACCTTAAGGTAATCCACCACTGTGTTAGTTCCTTAGTCAATTCATTAGTTAGTTAAAACTACTAGGCCTCCGTTACCTCACTCTGGATAATATTTTGCTCCATCCATTTGTCTGCAAAATTCATTTTGAATAATGTCCTCATTTTTAATAGCTGAGTAGTATTCCATTATGTAAATTAACCACACTTTCTGTATCGATTCTTTGGTTGAGGGTCAACTGGGTTCTTTCCTGCTTCTGGCTATTACAAATAAGGTTGCTATGAACATAGTGGAACATGTGTCCTTGTGGTTTGGTGTTGGGTTAAAGTGGGGTGAGTCCTGCTTCTGCCCCCGGGACTGGGCCTCTAGGAGATGCGAGACAGGAAGTTTGACTATACTCACCCCAAAGCACAGCTAGCCCAGTGTCAGGCTGTGAGAAGGCGCAGGACAATGCCCAGGAGTCGGGGAGTGCAGCTTGCAGACCTGAGGACTTCACAGAGCTGGCTCTGTCTGGTTCTCAGGCTCTTGGGCATCCCAGGTTTGATCTTGGAATTCCTTAACTTCCCCAATTACTAGACATTTTTAACCTTCCTCCCTAGTCTATATTTGTCTCAGCAGGTTTTTACCTGACTGAGAAGACTCTATCCAGGTATTACCTGTGGAGCTGCTATACTTTGGACTTGATGAAATGTGATATTAACCAGTCCAGCCCATGTGATTGCTCCCTGATATTCAACTGGATCAACTAAATGCCACATTGTCCAGCCTTTCACTAGCATTTCAGCTTTCCTGGGATCCTATGACAATATTCTTATGTCAGCTGGAAGCAGTTACAGAAGAAAAGTGTGAAGTCCATGATTCTACCTTACAGGCTGATATGCTAAGTCAAAAAGAAAAGCCCCTGGGCTACAGTATAAAGGACCCCACTTCATGATCTTTGTTCCCCTGGTCTCAAAGAAAAAAAATTACTCAATAATTTGACTCAATCTGTAGCCATTTTGTTCTATGCCTTCCAGCCGTTTCTTTTGTTGCTGTAACATGTCTGTAGGTCATTAGCCCAGAAAAATAACTTGACTTAGAGCAAGGTCAAGGTGATCCCATATCCTGTAAGGTTCTGTATGAAATTTGTCAATCTTAAGAAAGTTCACAAAGTAGGTCCTATTCAATATGAACTGTTAGGTCTAAAATAGCTTGAATCAGAGCCAACCACTGGGCATCACTTTCTGCAACTGTATAGGAGCTCTGTGTGTGTGTGTGTGTGTGTGTGTGTGTGTGTGTGTGTGTGTGTGTGTGTGTTTCTTCATAAGCCAGCCAGGAAAAATATTTGGCATTGTAGCCTCAGCCCCAAATTCTGAGCTACAGCCCTGATCAATCAGTCTTAGGGTGGGCATTTGATAAACCATCCCTAACTGACTGAGACTGGTGTTTGTGTGGTTTGTGGGGTGATTCCTGAATCCCAAGAGATGTCATATGAATATCTCACCTAGGGCTAAGCAGTCCATAATCTTCTGTTCTCTACAAGTTGATCTATAGGGGAAGGGTGCCTGTGTTTATCCTAAGACATCATTCTTTTTTGCCTACAGTTGTTATGTCATCTTGTTTCTAATGAAAATTGTGGTTATCACTATTATTTCAGTCTCATTCCCATAATTATCATTCACATATTGTTGGTATAATTTTCTCATTTAACTTCAGACATTTTAGAACATTGACAGTATAATTCACAGAAAAGGAGTTATTACTTAGAATAATATAAAAATTCACTCTACTGGCTGGTTTTATGTCAACTTGACACAAGTTGGAGTTATCACAGAGAAAGGATTTTCAGTTGAGAAAATGCCTCCATGAGATCCAGCTGTAAGGCATTTTCTCAATTAGTGATCAAGAGGGGAGGGCCCCTTGTGGGTGGTACCATTGTGGACTGGTAATCTTGGGCTCTATAAGAAAGCTAGTTGAGCAAGCCTGGAGAAGCATCCATGGCCTCTGCATCAGCTCCTACTTCTTAACCTGCTTGATTTCCAGTCCTGACTTCTTTTAGTGATGAACAGCAGCATGGAAATACAAACTCAATACACCCTTTCCTCCCCAACTTGCTTCTTGGTCATGATGCTTATGCAGGAATAGAAACCCTGACTAAGACATTCACAAACTGAAATCATAAGCATAAAATATCCAGAACATTTGGTGGTCAATACTGTAATACCAATAAGTGGAAAAGAATCATTCAAAGACATAATGATTGATACATTTTGAGAAATAAAAAATGATGGGTCCTAAGATTTTGATGAAACATGTTTTTCAGCTGAAATACATTATCCATCTACCTATGTATATACATACACTCACATGTACACACATTTTTACACTCTAATAAATAAAAGCGTATGATAGTTATCAAGAAATGTACAAAATAAGTTGGAAACTTTCTTCAAATCTAAGATTTAGAATGATGGTATAACTTACACACATCACAGATACAAGAAATATAATGAATTATAGTATAATGAAATCATTAAATTTCCATTATGCAACCTAGATTCAGAGATTATTATAATTTTCTTGTTTTACTATGCATACTAAATTTTAGATTTACTAAAATATATATGAAACAGGAAAGTTATAATTTAGCTGTCCAGACTCTTGTTTATTATTTTTAGGAATACTGAAAAAGAAATAACATTAGGGGTTTGGTAGATGGTGCATCTCTTCCAGAGGACACTTTCTGGAATGCCCTTAAGTCCCTGGAATTTCTGTGTCATCTTCTGGCATCTCTTGGCACTACGCACAAATGATGCACAGACATACATTTTAGTCAAACACAGATATAGACAAAATAAAAGCAACAGGGGGAAAAAGTACATACTAAATTACTTAGCAAGAAGACATACAGAAAATCAGAAATACAATCAAAAGTAGAAAATAAAGAACATGAAATAACTTCATAGATGTGAAATTGATATAAGAATTAAGTTTGACAATATGCAGTTTCTATAAATATGACTATTGTACAAAACACTTGTTGCCTAGGAGTATTTCTGTTGCATTTGTTGCATGTTAAAAATAAGTTGGGCATGAAATTATCAGGTAATATTTTAAAATACGAGTTCAGAAATCTAGTTTGTTTCCATTCCCAATCATGATACTACAAATTTCAAAAGTTTCTGATGAGGTTTGAATCAGTTCGAGTTTATTCAGCTATGCTTTTAGGCAATATGAAAGCAATACACTGCTACTGGCTTCTGATATTTAACTCAGACATATTAAACAAAGGGGAAATATTCAGAGGCATACTAGAATGATGTTCACTTGAAACTGTCATTTCTGTGTGATAATTTTTGAGGAATATTGATGTTTTTACAGTTCAAAAAATACCTTATGCTTCTCCATTTTATCATAAAAATTTAAGATTTTTTATAAATATATTGACTAATAGTAGAAGCATATTTTTCATAATACGCTAAGGTTAGTTTTATGAACTCTAGTAACTATTGATTTTTAGCCTCATCAATATTTTTACTTCTGAATAAGATATACATATATATATATGTATGTATATATATATATTTGTGTATATATATGTATTTAAGAATACCCTAATTAAAATATACATGATAGAGATTTATTTACTTAAATATTACAAACTATGCTGTACCTGGTGTTGCAGGAATATAAATCATTCCATGAAGTAGAGAGGCCAAAGCAACAGGATTGTTACTACAAGGTCAGCCTGGTCTACAGAATTAATAGAAGGCTGGTTTATACATATTAATAAAATGCAGTCTTAATAAAGAGAGTACTCTTCCTATGGCTGGGCAGTTAAAAGCACTAGCTGCTCTTGCAAATTCCTCTACTTAATTACTAATACTAGCACTCATATAAGGTCAACAACTATTTGTTGTCTGTAGTTCCAGTCCCAGGTGACTTGCCAACCTCTCCTGCCCTATGTGGGAACTGTACAGTAACACAATCACATACATAAAACAAAAAAAAACAATTTAAGATTAATGTACAAATGGCTAGGAATGTAATTCCGTGAAGTGTTGAAGCACTTGTCTAATGTGTGGGAGGATGTAGATTTGTGGAGAAAATTATTACTTGTGATTTTCAGCAGAAAATTTTTTATTTCACCATCAAAGGTTTAATGATCCAGCTTATATTATTAATTTATTTTAGAAGAGTCACCCTATTGTAGTTTATATCTTCTTATTCTTATGCATATATGCACAGTAGTGTATGCATATAGTGTGCATATGTATTTGTGGTTATTTGGATGTATTCATAGATGTAGAAGACAGAGGTTTAAAAAAAATCAGGTATCTTTCCTAGATCATTTTCCACATCAACATTTTATGAGGCCAATTCTCTCATTGAACCTGAAGCTCATTGATTGTAATGAATGAGGTGATTTACTAATGAGCTTTTTTATCTTTCTGTCTCCATCTAATTGGAAGATAGGGTTACAGGCACTTGATGCCATGTGTGGCATTTTATCTGGATTATAGGGACCCAAACACAGGCTCCAGTGCTTATGCTGTGAGGAAGACACTTTAAAGGCTGATCTATCTATCTCCCTGTTCTTCATATTTGGTCTATTTAAAAAGACTTTAGGAATTTCATATTTTGGTGAAATTATTAAATTATATTTTTCTCTGTTTACAAGGAAATATGAAAGCAACTCTTAGTGTTTGATTATAAACTACATTTTGAATTTTCAATTGGGTAAGAAATAATATAGAAAACCAGAGAATACTCTTTGTATTCATTTCCATATTTTCTAAATTTGCTAAAATTTTTACTATTCATTCCCCTTTCTTCCTTTTTTAAAATTTTATACTGATGCATTGCACAATAATTCCATGAATTTTATAGAGGTCAATAATAGCTACAGATTTTCTAGTTTCTTCCCAGCAATGCTGACTGGGTTGTGGGTGTCTGTTAAGGCTAAGTCAAGAGCATTTCTAAAATCTTAACATGAGATTGGATAACAGAAAGATGAAAAAGAGGATATGCCTATTAAAACCTGAGAGATTTTGATAACTTTCATAAACATATATCAAATTATTTAGTTAAGTCAAACAATATCAGACATGTACTATTTTAAAAACTATTAGTAAACAAAACAGAAAGGGTAACGAACAGGGAATGAGAAAAGATTGCCAGAGAACATTAATCAAGAGAAAGCTAATTTGTCCATGACACCATCAAAATAACCAGGTTTAAAGAAACCCCATATAAGGCAAAATCTATCAATTTGAGAAGGTAGTGGGAAGATAAAATGAAAACAATAAAACCTTCTGTCTTTTAGCCATGCATGCTTTTGTGCTTAGACCTCAGATATTCTACTTCTTGAAGATGTTAAATCTTCTTTTCTTTAATATTTGATTCTGAATTCATAGCCCCCAGGACTTTAATGTGAACTACAGCCCTGCCTCCTGCCATTTTCTTTCAGATTTTTAATCAGTCATTGTTTTTTTATCCATTGGTAACTAGGTTTTTTTTCTGTTCCTTCGAAAATCAGGTGCTGTCACTTATAAATCCTGTGTGACAATTCCTCTAACCACAGACTCTCAGCTTTAGTTCTTTTACTCAAAAGAGGTGCTAGCTCTGCATTGCCTCTTGACAATTTACCTGGTATGTCTTCCACTTTTGTGGTGCCCTAATTCATTACCTCAGGTCCAAAAGCCTGTATTCTTTTCTGTGTATTTTGCCAAGTGTTTCAGTTATTTCAAGGAATGGATTAAATTTTGTTCCCATCATTCTATATTGTCTGGCAATGAAAATTCTGAAAGACAAAAGTAGCTTTCTTTGTTTAATGCTTCCTGTGTTGATTTACTAGATGGTATTTTTTTTATTTCCTTTAAGATATTATTTTATTTACTGTACTGTCAAGCAAAATGCATCAGCAGGTAAAGGTGCTTGTTGGAAAGTCTTGCAGCCTGAGTTCTTGCTTTGTGAACCAGGAAGTAGAAGGAAGAACTGACCTTTACACACGTGGCACAGCCCCTAAACAAATATGTAAAATGCAGAAATAAATAAAAATATTAAAATAAAGTTGGCACAGTACTCAATAATTTCACTTACAATTATTTTACATTTAACATTACAATAGCCAAAGTAATGCAACAGCCCAATTGCTACTGATGGTTGTTATCAATACAATGTGTTATACATTATAATATAGAGAAAATTAGATGTGTACTCATTATATAATGTGTACTTGTATGTATAATAATTACGAAGTATATATGTTCAATATATCATATTATGTCAATAATAAACATGTATGTTATCGATATGAATATAGAGTAATGCTGAAATGGCATGAATAGGAATTACTGATTACTGAGTTCACAATGCTAGTTCTGGATGACTAGGGTACTCTGGAGATAGTGATGATGTTTGCAGAAAAACTTCATGTCACTAACATGTGTACTTAAAAATAGTTAAGCTGCAAATTTTATCCGAATTTTGTACATAAAAAATGATACTTTTTTTAGTATTCTAAACAATCTGATTGTTAAGGTCATTGTAATTAGTTACTATTCCCTGAGAACTTCAGGATTAATATTACATACTATTATCTTCAAGGTATAAATTTCAAAACTGTCTCAAATATAACTATTTAATAGGAGATTCCACGTTTTGCCTAATGTGTGCTTTCAAATAAAGCTTATATTATTGAATATCTAAATGTCTTGACTTTCCTATGAAAAGGGGGACGGAATTTTGGCTTTAACAAGGTTCATCTGACTTGTCCCTATTTTCATCATAACCTGTGGCAAGTGGACAAAATTGTAAAAAGAAAAAAAATTCCTATGGTTTCCATGAAAATTATGCTAGATAATTCACATTTTACCATCTTATACCTCATTCAATAAGAAAAATGACAGTGATGATGGAATATTCAGGGCAAGAAGCACTGCTACTTTTGTCTTCATATTTGTGAATTTGTGTGTTTCTGTAGCTGTGATTTACAAACTGCCCAATATTGAACAGATGTAATATATCCTTGCTGAGGCATGCTACAGGCAAACACTTCATTTTAGAATTTTAGATTTATTTTTCAAGTGTTTTATCCTAGTTTATCTGGGAAAGAAGATGCTGAGCTCAGCTAAATTCAAGGTATGTATGAAAAAGAATCAACCTTCAATTGTTGAAGATAATTAAAAAAAAAAGTTTAAATAACAATGTTACTAGGTGTTAGGAATCCTGCTCTGCTGTGTTTTACAGATAAAATAAGCCTACAGAACTAACTAAGCATTGGATCATATTAGGCCTATAAGACTACTGAAGAGTTGTTGATAATCTGTATCAACAAATTATTTCAGGGGTATGTGGAAAATTCTAAACTTCAGAAATTTTGTTATAATTTTCAGGAAAAATAGAGCAATATAGAAAATCGGCACCCATATTCAAGTGCAAATTTCCTCACAGGGACATGTTTCCTGTAAACTCAGTAAAAAAGGAGAAGAAATAAGAGATGACAAATACCACAGTAGATGGATAAAGCCACAAACACTCACATGAAATTTATATTCACCATATAACTAATTGAATATATATGAAATTTTATTGTTTGTTAAATATTATTTCATTATTCATTATTTTCATTATATAATGAATATATTTAATATTTATTAATATTATTATGATTAAAATAAAATTATTGAATTCATGTATAAAATATATTATAATTAATAATTATATAATAATATATAATATGTAATATGTATCATTACCTTAATTATTCAAAACTTTGAATGATATATTATATATTTTTTTATTAGTGTAGGGGGCAATGTTAGCACCTTAGTAAGATTTTAAAAGGTATAATTCTGATCAATTAACACTGAAAGAATTTTGTTTTTAATCAATGTGTGGGGTATGTGTGTGCAGGTTGGGCGGGAGTATGAGTTTGCATGCCTGCCACTCCTGCATATGGAGGTCAGAGAACAATGTTGCGTACCAGTCCTAGTTTATTTTCTGTTGCTTGAATTAGGGGTCCAGCAAATGCAAGGCTCACTAACTTAATGGGACTCTTCTGTCTCTGTTTCTCATTTTTGCCAGAGGTAATGCTGATACTGCAGATGTGCAGTACTATGTTTACTTTTATATTTATTTTCATAATACAAATTGAATCTTCATGCTTATGCCATAAGTGTTGTACCCACTGAGGTATCTCCCTGACCCTGATCTAGTCTTTTTTGTTAACTTACCAGATTGGTACCTGTAAAGGTAACTTTTATTTGTCAGTTGTAATTTTCATCACAGAAACTCATTGCTGAATAAATTCACTGTTTCTAGCTCTTTCTGAATTATGACTGGCTTGTTGAACTCAGCTGTTCTGACCCAAACTCCTTTCCAAGCAGATTCAATCCAGCTTCTCTCAGCTTCTCACTGTATTGTTTGCTTGGCCTCAAACTAACTCTGGGAATATTTGCTAATATTCTTGCTCCTTCTCATTCTCTGGCTTGTTCTGCAATATGATTCTGTAAAACTATTCCAGTAAAACTGCTTTTCCCCCCTCTCTCTTTGTCTCTTTCTGTCCCTCCCCCTCCCCCGCACTGTGCCCACAAGTCCAGTCCTGTTCTTATAATTAGCCTATCCTTCCTGCCCTGTTCTTGTGAGAGTTGAGCATATCTCATTTCTAACTCATTCTGTCAAGTCTTTCTCTGATTTATGCTAAGTCCTGCATGGTCACACAAGGGATGGTGTGACAAGTTCCTACCCCTGGAGCAGAGCTAGCAGGGTATGTGCCCCCTGAGCATCTTGACAGTTGCTAGGCATAAGACTTATTTATATAATAATGTACATAATTTAGTTTATGTTCCTCCTTTGAAAAATATTCTCCTTGTCAAGGTTAATGACTGAATGATAATTATGAAGAGCTTCATTGCTGCGAGGCAAGGCACATGGTGAATGCCGTGACCTGCAGGACAGTCCTTAAGGCTGCGGGAAAGAACTCTGAAAATATGAGTTCATGAATATATAATTTGTCTCCTATGCAATATATAAGAATGGACCTAAAAAACAGAGGCAGCTGTACTATAAGCCCTCTGGTCACAAAAGTATTGAGGAAGAAGATAAAGAGATTTAGGGAGTGATAATCATGGGGCAAGGTTCTACCCAACTAAGTTTCTTGTCTGTGATTACAAGGGCATGCAGATTCCTGAGTTCAAGGTCATCCTGTGACAGAGTATTGTAGGCCCAGGTGTAGGAGCAGAGGGTGGAAATTGTGATCACAGAGCCAGATCCCACCTAGCTAGCTTATTGTCTGTGCACACAAAGCAGGCAGATCTCTGAATTCATTTGCCATGTTGCTTGTTTGTTTGTCTTTGTTTTGTTTTTTTAAATGTGCTTGCTGTCTTCTAAGAATCAAGGATCTAAGGTAATAATATGCTGATTTGTGGGATAATCAAAAGGCACCCTGTAGTAAATAACTGAATTGATATGTAAATAAAAGACTGGACTTTGGTCTGTAAGAAAGAGCTGCCCAGAGACAATTGCTTGGAGAGGGAACACATCTTTTTTAGAATTTTTCTGGCAAGAGAGAGCTGCCTCTAGCAGAGAGAACTGTCAGGAGAAATCTGGAGAGCTGTCTAGAGTTGAACATAATACTGTCAACTTGCACTCCACCTCAATGACTTCAAATTGTTTCTTTCACAGATCCCAAACATCCCTTCCTCAAGACCCCCTTTCCACGCCCAAGCTGGTCCTTGGCAGATTTGTCACTTTGTTTACATGTAAATTAGATATCACTTTCAAACAAAATTTCTTCTTTCTACAAACTAATTTTCACTTCATTGATAGGGTTAAAGGTGTATCTGTATTCCAGCCAAATCATACTGTAATCCAGAGCATGTCTGCATTCTGGCTGAATCATGTAGACCTAAAAGATTTTTGGATATGATCCCTTGCCAGGGCACCCATATTGTTGGATTAAAATTTTTCTACAGAGACCAGAACAAGTGTAAAAAAAAAATTACACATGCACACAGTCATTTTAGAATGTGGTTTAGATTAATATATCATCTTTCTTGTGGTGCTTTTATGAAAAAATGAATATAAAAGGTTCAATTGGTGTTTGTCTTATGAGATGTGATTTACTCTTTCTAACTTAAAAATTTCTCACTGCAGGCCACCCTTCACAGAATAAACTATGCATAGTTGAAAATATAGTTTTACTGTTCAACATTGCAATAGGTCTTTTACATAAAATATGTACCATTTTAAATGATAGCAAACAATATATCTTTGAAGAGAAATAAACAAGGTATAGAAGTAGAACAAAGTAGAACAAGGAACTTGAAATAAATAAAATATCTGTTTAGAAGTTGAAAACTTGTTTGTATATTTCAAAAACCAGACCAGAAATAAATGTTTTTTTTTCCTTTCCCAGTCTTCCCAAGTTCGCTCAAAAGCAGACCTCAACATTGCATTATGTTGATTTTGTTTTTGAAATGCATTTGTGGAAAGGTACTGTGTGATATATCATTCCATTCAAAATGCAATTTTAGATAACTGAGAAATATAAAAGCAATATAGGTTATCGGAGTGAAGAAATTTCCAAGTTTTATTTTAAAAACTGTATTAAACAGCCTTTAGAAAGTGAGTGTTATGCAACCTATAGAGATTACTGAAAAGTATGCAAGTCAGCCATACTGCAGTAGCAAATTACCAAGTAATAAATTTGCTTCATACATTTATTTTTATTATCCAAGCTTAATTTTGTCCTATCATCATCCTTTAGGTTCAGTTTAATAAGAAGATGAAGTTATAATTTAGTTTATTCGGGAAGGGAAAAATATTTATTTTTCTTTTGCAAAGTATTGTAAAGTTATTTTTTAAAGAGTACCAGAATAACTTAACTCTGTACTAAAGACTAACCTCAAATTAAAATTGATAACCATCAAGCATTTAACTAGGTATGTTGTTATTTAGCTGTAGATAATTATTTTCTTTGAAATTTTATTTCATGCTACTATTTCGAATTACTATACAGTAAGTTATGTCCCTATAAAAGAGAGAAAGGAAACCTGGCTTTTAAATTATTTTTATTATGTAGAAAATGTAATTACATTCTGAACTACCTTGGCTTTGTTACCATTGCAGTTGGGTATGGAGTATATCTACCTGCTTTTGTGTTTGAAGTTTCACTCTCCAGTGTTTGGTGCTGATTATAAGGTTGTAGAATCTTTCAAACATAAGCCTCACTGACAAGATGGCCCATTGAGGGAGAGATTTTGAGATTTTATAGATAACTTTACTTCCTGGGTTCTCTTCTGTTCCTGCTCAGCAAGGAAGTGACTCTGCTCTTCTGTACCCCTGTTACCATAGTAAACCCAGCTACTGTGCCTTTCCCTGCATGACAGACTGTGCACTTCCAAACCATAAGTCACAGCATGCCCTTCTCCCTTAACTTTTCTCAGGTGTTTGGTTACAGCATAAAAACATAACCAATGTACTCATACATCAAGATAAAGTACTTGGTTCTATGTTTCCTTATACTTGGCTTTGTTTCATTTATTATTTTCCTGTCCTTATGTTATATCCAGGCTTTATATTTATTATCATCATCAGTTTAGATGTGTTTAAATTTTTCATCTTTATTGTTCTCAACGTTTTTCATCTTCAACCACATGATATAATCAGGAAATTATTTTAAAAATAAAAACATGGTAAGATTTCTATTGGATAAAATGCCAATTTGGAAGTAATTTGGTATAATACATCATGTGATTTCCAAACCATATCAGATATGAAATCCTTTACTGCCTTTGCTATTCTTCTATTGTTTAAATGACTGTTAGTTTTCAGAGTAGGGGGGGTCTACAAGTCTTTTAAAAGGCATTTTTTTGGGCTATACTATTTTAAATTTATCTGCATATAAATTTTCTTAGTTTGGGCTCTATTGTTGTGAAGAGACACTATGACCAAGGGAACTCTCCTAAAAACAAACATTTAATTGGGAATGGATTACAGTTTCAGAGGTTTAGTCCGTTATCATCATGATAAGAAGTATGACAGCATGTACGCAGAGATAGTGCTAGAGACGGAACCAGGAGTTCTACATCTTGTTCCAAAGGCAGCCAGAAGGAGACTATCTTCCTCAGGCAGCCAGGAGGAGGCTCTGATTCCATCCTGGGAGACTTTAGGCATAGGAGACCTCAAAGCCCATTACCTCACTTTCTTTAAGAAGGCCACACCAATGGAGGAGTTAGGGCAAAGACTGGAGGAGCTGAAGGGGTTTGCAACCACACAGGAAGAGTAACAATATCAACCAACTAGACTGCCCAGAGCTCCCAGGGACTAAACCACCAACCAAAGAGGACCCATGGCTCCAGCTGCATTTGTAGCAGAGGACGGCCTTATCTGGCACCAATGGGAGGGGAGGGCCTTGGTAAAGATTCGATGCCCTAGTGTAGGGGAATGCTAGGGCAGTGTGGTGGGAGTGTGTGGGTATATGGGGGAGCACCCTTATAGAAGAGGAGGGAGGGGATGGGGGGTTGTGAAGAGGACATCAGGAAAGAGGATAAAAGTTGAAATGTAAATAAATAAAATACCTAAGGAGGAGGAGGAGGAGGAGGAGGAGGAGGAGGAGGAGGAGGAGGAGGAGGAGGAGGAGGAAGAGGAGGAGGAGGAGGAAGAGGAGGAGGAGGGGAAGAGGAGGAGGAGGAAGAGGAAGAGGAGGAGGAGGAAGAGGAAGAGAATGAGGAGGAGGAAGGGAAGAGGAGGGTAAGAAGAAGACGAAGGCAAAGAAGAAGAAGAAGACAAAATGTTCAAACATTTGAGTCTGAGCCTGCTAGATTTCTTAAAGCCACCACATAAACCATGCATCATAAATGTGTAACTCTCTAAATTTTAAGGCACTGAGATTCTTCTGCAAGGTATATAATTAGGTCAGACTCTAGTAGTGAGAATGCAAGAAAAAATGGCCAAAATAGAGAGAAGCTGATCCATAAAAGATGGCCACAGATTCTATATTCAAATAACAAATGTTATGTTAAAGTTACTCTTTAATGTTTTCATTGCAATTGAATTATATCACTTCCCACCCCCTCCCTTACTCTCCCCTCTATCCTCTTTTAAAACACTCCCATGTCCACTCTCAAGTTGGTAGATATTTATTTAAAATTATAGTTGTTATATATGTGTTTTTGCATATATAATTAGTGGTATAAATCCCAGTTCCAAGAGGTAGTGACAGACATAAGGAACTGAAAGTGTTGGAAAAGGATTTTGTGTTTCCTCAGGACAGGTAGACTATAAGAACATGGGGTGAGAACAGCGCATGCCTCTCTACTCTGTTGCACTCTGCTGCTGTAAATCAGAACACCAGGGCATCCAGTCCTTTGCGCTTCATAGGCTGACATTAATGACCATAAGAAATACAACTGCATTTCTTATTACATAGGGGTTTTAGCAGTTGATACTAAATATTATGAGATTCCTAAGTGTGTGTGTGAGTGTGTGTGTGTGTGTGTGTGTGTGTGTGTGTGTGTAAGAAATGTCCACCTCAAATTTTATTTTTCAGAAACACTATAACTTGCTTTTGAGTCAGAGTCACTTTTTGGCTTAAAGTTCGCCAAGTAGGCCAGGCTGTCTGAACAGTAAGTTCCAATGATGCAGTTGTCTTACAGAACTACTGAGTTGTGGGTGTACAACTTAGGTCTTTATGGTTGACTAACAAGCACTTTAGTTCCTCTTCCTGATATGTTTCATTTAAATTGACATCATTTTTTCCAAATTGCATTTGCTCCATGTTTGCATTTTTCAATAATTTTAGTGTAATCATACTGTTACATGGAATTCATTGATTATATATGACTGCCAACAACTTACTTTATTATATAAGACCATATTTGCAAGTTTATTCTTCAGGAGGAAATTTGGATATCAAAATACTATTTGATGAACCATAATTGTATGACTAGTGCAAATGGATTATAAGTATGGATGAATAATCATCACCATTAAAAAACTCTGTAAAGCAAGCATTAAAAAATGTTAGTAGGAGCTGCATGCCATGTTATTCTCAAAACACAATGAGTTAGTAAACACTTGAGACAGCTATGTAGAAGATGGCAGCACAGATTTTAGTGTAATTTTTTTTAGATCAATTCAAGGAAGTCTTCTTAGTTTAAATGATCATTCCCGAAAATTTGAGTCATTGACAAATGAAGCAGAATTATCCAGTTTAAGAACTTTAATTACCTGATCTATTATTAAATGTGTTAAAATATGTATTTTAAATAAAATGACAATAACTGTGATGCATAAAATGATTAAAACCAAGCTCCTCTTCTCCATTTGAAAATTTCCTCTTTCTCCAGCTGTCTTTTCCCTCCTCTTTTTGGGTTTGTGCACAAAGGTGTATATACTGTAGATGATATGGACTAACTAATGAACAGTAAGATCCTGAAGTTGTTGTAAAGCTTAAATTTATCCTGGAGATCAATCTAAAAAAAAAAAGCATAAAAGAAAAATACTTCTCCTGACATTATGTATACATACAGTATTTAATTAAGAGTACATGGTTTTATAGAACAAACAAAAGTATAACTACTCAGATATAATTTAAGTGTAATATTTTTCTATACTGTATATAATACTTATGAAGATTCACACAGTTGAATAATAATTTGTCTGTCTGATCTGGTAGTCTCCCCTTATATGAAGTTTCACTTCTGTTGGTTTTAATTATTCATGCTTGTCCTACTTTGTTTTCTGTTACGATAAACACAATAACCCAAAACAACCTGGGAAAAAAGGACATTATTTGTTTTTGTTTTTGTCTTACAGGGTACAGTCCATAGTTGTAGAAAATTCATATAAGGGGTTCAAGTATGGCAGAAATTTGAAGCAGAAACCATAGAGGGATTTAAGCAGTTTAATGACTTGTTACCAGGCTAGCTTTCTTATAAAACCCAGGCATACATGCCTAAAGATGGCGACCCCTCCAAACAAACACACACGCCTAGCACCAGGACCATCCTACATCCGTTAGTAGTCAAAAACATGCCCCATAGGTATAAATGACACCAATAGACATGCTAATATTGAAAGTGGGGAAAGCCTCAACTCTACACAAAAAATATGCAAGCACCTAAGGAAAGTTGAGAGTAGGAGAAATAGTCTTCTCCAGTGAAGAGCATACCAAATGGTTAGTCAATGCTAAAAACATACATGTACAAGTAAAATTTTATGAAATGATCAGGTTGTGTGTGTGTCTGTGTGTCTGTGTGTGTGTGTGTGTGTGTGTGTGTGTGTGTGAAAAAGAGGACATGAATTTGAAAGTGAGTAGGGGCAGTGAGGTGTTGTGGTATTACATGGGAAGAAGAAAATGGAAAAGTGAAATAATATAATCATACTATAATCTCAAAAATAAATATATATGTAATTATACAAATATATATATATATATATATATATATATATATATATGAACATAAAAATGCACCCCAGTCATTGTCACATGACAATCTGATCAAGACACTCCTCCATTAGAGACCTCCTCAAATAACTCCCTCACCAAACCATAACTGAGTCATGGGTTACAGCTGAAACTCTCTAGGAGAAAAATACACCTCTTTTTGAAAATATTACATGAAATGTCAAAAATTAATGCTTGTTTAAATTTTTCCTCAGTGTTAAATAACATCATGAAAACCCAGATTTTCGAGTCCATCTCCCAAAGTATTGACTTTGTTCCATGTGTATTCTGCACAATGTCTGTCTGTATTCACGTAACAATAACCACACCAATTTTTACTAGTTATTTGGTCATTGGCTATGACAAGGAGAAAGTTAAGTATAGATTAATAAGAATTTTTGAAAGATCACATAGATACAATGTTTTATTACAATGCATTGTTATAATTCTTCTTTTCCATTACCAATTATTACTGTTAATTTCTTAGTGTTTGATGAATTCAACATTTTTATGGATACATGATAGTAAATTTCAGGACTTGTATCAGTTTACTATTTTCATGTTGTCCGGAGTGCTATGGTGCCGCAGAACACATTGTCTAAAGCTAAATGGGGCTACAGCAGTAGATGCAGTTCATTTATCTGGAATTGGAGTGAGCTTATCAGAACACTACTCCCTTATATTCTGTAGCCATCTTTACTTTTAGATTAATTTGTATCTGGGGTTTATTCCTGGAGTTGCGTTTATCTCCATTTGTTTTCCATGTGGTTTATTTTATCTCTTTCCCTTGAGACATTTCTTTAATGGAGATTTGAGAAGTTGTTTAAAAAAAAAACAAAAAAACTGCAGAGGTTATTGGATTTAATAGTCAATCAGCTGGTGGAGCTTGATCACTGTGACCTTCTCACCCCAATATTCTTCTCTCAGAAGTAGACACTCTGTGGTGCTTATCTCCTCTCTAGAGATGCTCAGCGATTTATCTGATTCACTTTTTTTCTCACCTATACTGTATTGCTCTGATCTAAGTTCAATGTTGTGTGAAATGATTTTTCCTTCAGAAATACTGGGCTGTTCCAGAGCTTGTCCTTTTTTATTCACTAAATAAATCAGGTCGCTTCAATTCTCTCCTTTTTACATTGGGATCTTCTGTTACTCTGTCTTTATATGATGACATATCACTTGCACAGTGTTTAAAAATGTCATTGATGATTTAACTGAACGTGACAGGAAATAATGGCACATTTCCACCTTTATATATATGACTAACCATTTAATGACAAAAGAATTAACCATTCAATTATTGCTACCTATGGATAATTTTCCGGAGTATTAGGCTCAGTAAACTGATATTCAATTAAATTTATGGGAAAAATATACTTTTTAATCTCAAAATGACTCAGTTGTTTTTAATAATTTACATGACATAAAACATTAATTCTTTGTGGAATAAAGGAAAGAAGAGTGTATTTTCTTTGAACGTTTAATATTCTATGAAATAATCTTGAGAAAAATAACACTTGTCAAACACATATCTGGAAATTTTATTTTAATATCACTTCTGTAAGTCACCTTTTAAGTCTTTCTTATCTGTTTTGCTTCATTTAGCAAAACTTTTGAGAAAAATATGTTTACAGAAAAAATTTAAAATAAGCACTTATTCATGATAGTAAGTGAAAAATATGTGACAATATCTCACTCCTGTTCATGAAGAGAACCTCTACATATGTTTGAAAAGGGAAAAATTTGAACCTAATACAGTAAACCACCAAAACCTGTGAGTTCCAGGCACTTATATGATAGGTTTGAGTAAGGAAAGTTATATTTCTTCTGCCACTTTGGTAAAGGGAGGATATATACGCACAAATCATTCACTCGCTTTCCTAGAGATTATGCTTCATGGAGACAAGAAAAATGGTACACAAAATCTAGACGGAAACAAGTCTTTATTCATAGATGGAATAATAGTATATGCAGAAAATACTAAAAATGTGAAATAAAATCACCATTAATGCAAGTCAACTTAACAAGATAAACTGACATATGAAATGGCATGTGACATATACACAAGAAAGGTATAATAATGAAATGTGCTAGAAAATTCTGTAAAACTCTCTGTATAGAGATATATCTAAGGCAATTTTGATTTAAAGGTAAACGTTTTTCCACAAAGGTATGGGGTAGATAATTATTTATAACTATGTTATAATCCTTCCTCAGACTGGAGTGTAAAAATACAGTGAAAATAGCAACTGCACAATAATGCAATCAAAGTGATAAAAGTACTCCTTCATATATACCATCACAAAATTAAGAAAGGCAAACCATAAAAATTATCTACAACAATTATGCACATGATGTATTTATTTTAATTTGTAAAGAACAGTTACAACGAATTCAGAAGTTACATCCATAATGTCTCACCAATAGTGTTGCCTAAAAATGAACTGAACAATGATGGCACCAGTAGACATGTTAATTTGGAAGAGAAAATCGCAAGCCTTAACTCTAAATAAAGAACCCTCAAGGAACTAGAGGCAACTAAGCAATGTTGAAAGTAGAACAAATTCTTCACTAGTCAAGAGCACACCAATATTCAGTACCAATTGGTCACCCCTGAAAACGTGTATACAAGTAATATTACACAGTCACAGGCAGAGCCTGTTACATTTATGTGTTCGGGAATCTATTTATCATGTGTCAAATTTTCATCTGAGTTTGTCATGTTCATCTATGTACCAACTTGGCCTTGACTTTCATTGTTTTTAATATATATTAAGTTATATTCTTATATAATATATTAGTGTTTATTAATCTCTGTATATTAAATATATAATATTAAATATATTTAATATATATTCAATGAAAAACCGAGAAATGAATTTGAAAGATGACAAGGAGGGTTGTATGTGAGGTAATTTTGGATAGAGGAAAGAAAAGAAGGAAATGATGTAATATTCTAAAATTTCAAATTCACAAAATCAATGAGTAGAATTCTTATAAACCTTTTTATGTAGTTTTATTCCTATTATTAATGAACAAGTCCACACTACTTATTAGAGCTATAACATAAAAATTGGTGACAAATGATTATGGCAAAGATATAGAGACTTTCTCAGCTCATGAATTTTGGGGATTTTTGGCTCTAATTTCTCAGCCTAACTTTACACTACTTACATGTTTGCAGAGCTGAGTCATTCATCCGTGATTTAAACAGGAATCATCTATCTGCCAAGTTCAACTTGAAGTTCATTTTTTTTTTAGTATCACTCATGGGTATTATCTAGGTCAGCACAGAGCAGTAATTTTGCACTTCCATTGGTTTTCATTTCTATACATGCTTCATTATATTTCCATCTGAAGCACCGGCTCAGGCAAGCACATCTTTGATTTTTTCTTTCTGTCTTTTATTAATATTAATCATTCCATTAGTTTAATCTCAAATGATATCCCACTTCCCAGTTACCTGCTCCACCAACACCCCATTCCATGATATCCCACTTCCTGGTTATCCCTCCGACAGCCCCCCATCCCACATCTGTCCTCCGCTCTCTCTTTTGCCTATATGGGAGTGCTCCCCCCTCACTCTCTTCCCCCTACCCCCGATAGCTCCAGCATCCTCCTATTCTGGGGCATCAAACCTCCCCAGGACCAAGGGCCTCTCCTTTCGTTGCTGTCTGGCATGGCCATCCTTTGTTACATATGTTATTTGGAGTCAAAGATCCTTTTAGGTACACTACTTGGTTGGTGGTCTAATCTCTGGGAGAACTGGGTGGTCAGGCCAGCCTTTGTTGTTTTTCCAATAGTGTTGCAATCCCCCTCCACTCCTCCAGTCCTTCTCCCAGCTCCCCCACCAGGTTCCCTGAGTTCTGCCTGATGGTTGGCTCCAAGCATTTGCTTCTTCCTTGGTCAGTTGCTGGCCTGACCCCCCTCACCCCCCAGGAAATGCCACACTCAGTTGGTTCCTCTCTGCAAGTGCCTCTTGACCCAGCAACAGTGTTGGGGTTAGTGTCTGCAAGCATGATGTATTCCCCAGGTGGGGCCATTCCCGGTTGGCCCTTCCTTCAGTCTCTGTTCCATTTTTTGTCCCTGTTCTTCCTCTGGAGAGGAACATTTCTGGGTTAAAATGAAATTTTGAGATGGGTGGGTGGACCCATCCCTCGACTAGGGGCCATACCTATTTGCAGGAGGTGGTCTTCACAGGTTCTATCTCCCCCTTATCTGTGCATTACAGCTAAAGTCAATCCCATTTGGCCCTGTGAGCCTCACGTTTCTCTGGTGTCTGTGACCCTCCAATGGCTAATCCCCAGTCCCTCATCTCCCCCTGCTACCTATTTTTATTCAATTTCCTGACCCTCAGTATCTCTCTCACATCTCCAGATTCTGATACTGCCACCCTTATTTCCTCCTCCCCCTTTCTTCCTCCCTTGTTCCCCTCTTCTTCCATCTCTCCACAATCATCCTGTTCCCCCTCCATTCAAGGCTGATGTATCCACCCCCTGGTCTTCTTTCCTTCTACGCTCCATATGATCTGTAGGTTGTATCATATGCACTGTGGGCTTTTGAGTTGGTATCCAATTATTAGTGAGTACATACAGTGTATGTTCTCTTGTGTCTAGGTTACCTCACTGAGGATGTTATTTTCTAGTTCCATCCATTTGCCTGTGAATTTCATGAAGTCATTGTTTTTAATTGTTGCGTACTCCACTATGTATATGTACTATATTTTCTGTATCCATTCTTCTAGACATCTGGGTTGTTTTCAGCTTCTGATTATTATAAATAAGGTAGCTATGAACATAGTGGAACATTTGTCCTTGTTATACGTTGGAGCATCTTTTGGGTATATGCTCAGGAGAGGTATAGCTGGGTCCTCAGGTAACTATGTCCTATTTTCTAAGGAACCACCAGATTGATTTGCAAAGTGGTTGTTCTAGCTTGCAATCCCACCAACAATGGAGGAGTGTTTGTCCTTCACCACATCCTTGCCAGCATCTGCTGTCACCTGAGTTTTTGATCTTAGCCATTCTGACTAGTATGAGGTAGAATCTCAGGTTTGTTTTGATTTGCATTTCCCTGATGACTAAGGATGTTGAACATTTCTTTAGGTATTTCTCAGCCATTCAAGTTTCCTCAGTTGAGAATTCTCTATTCGGCTCTGTACTCCACTTTTTAATAGAGTTATTAGGTTCTCTGAAGTCTGCCTTCTGTGGTCTTTGTATATTTTGGACATTAGCCCTCTATCGGATATAGGATTGGTAAAGATTTTTTCCCAGTCTGTTGGTTGTTGTTTTGTCCTATTGACAGTGTCCTTTGCCTTACAGAAGTTTTTCAATTTTATGAGGTCCCATTTGCTCTTAAATCATAAGCCATTGGTGTTCTGTTCTTGAAGTTTTCCCCAGTGCCAATTATTTGAGGCTCTTCCCCACTTTCTCTTCTATTACATTCAGTATATCTGGTTTTATGTGAAGGTCTTTGATCCACTTGGATTTGATCTTTTTGCAAGGAGATAGGTTTGGTTAATCCCCTTATATCCTAGCTATTTATCTGTAGTTGAAAGGGTTTTTCTTTTACAAATGAAGTATTTACCACACAATAGCAAATCTAAATGTTATAATCTAGTTCTTCCCTATAAAAGTCATTCTTACCACAGACTAAACTGTAGAAAATAGTTGTGGCTCTGGGAAAGGATGTCACAGAAAAGGATGTCACCCAAAATCTGAAGATTACTGTATTTCTTAGACTTACAGGATCTTGAAATCAAAATTGTGACAACTTTGTTTCCTTTCATATATTTGTATGTAGGAGTATTACTGAAGATCTAAATTATCACTACTATTTAGTAATGTTTATAAGATGTGGAGTATATAAATATTAGGGATATGAGGTATTAATCATTGCCCATACAGTAGAATGAAGTAGATTTATAGAATAAACAATTTGAAATTCAAGAGGTTTCAATAAGAGAAAAATAACTGATTTTTAAATTATAATTTCTTATCTGGTTCAGTTAGCCTTTGTGAATTTTAGTTTAATTGGAATGAAATACCTCTATTTAACATTTGAAAGAAAAATTTAGAAGACTACATTGAGCAGTCTTTCCAACAGGCACTGGTTGTTAACATTTTGAAAAAGGTGTGTAACTGTTCCAAGTGGGAAGATAACAAAAGATCAACAGTATGAAAGGACTCTCTCTGCACTCAGCACTCTACTTAGGACAGAACAAAAAAATCAATAATAAGAAAAATCACAGTCTGTTATTTGAGGAAGAGCCATGCTGCCTGTGAAAAAGGACTTGAGATGGTCTGTGACATTGCTAAAATCTTAAAGGAAACATGGAAATCAACAATGTAAGATGAGTTTTGAGCAAAGGCTTCAAATCAGTTATGGAGTATTAGCCTGTAGATGCATTCCAAGATTTGTACAGAGGGAAATGGTGAAAGTCAGAGCTGGGAGAATATTTATTGTTTTCAGTGTCGAAAGGGAAGAAAACTGAAAAGTTGTGATGAATATAATTCAATGGGAGAGTGTCTCATGAATTACAGTATGAACTTTTTTTTATTACTGTATTGGTTGTCAAACAGGAACTCATAGTTATTGTGCAAAACTTTCATTGGTAGTCCCTTGGAGTAAGAAAGAGTTAGTACATTTAGTGGCATGACTATAAATTGGCTTTAAGTAACCGTAATACATCAGAGATTTATTTTACTCAAAAAGGATTAACTTTATTCTAGCATAGGAATATCAAAGAAAAATGCAAGAAAACTAGTAAAAAATATTTTCCAAAATATAAGCAACACACATTAGGCTAGATAATGGCAATTAAGTATTTAAGTGTTGGTGAAATTGGCTGGAGAGATGAGTAGGCATTTAAGAGCATTGTCTTTTTTCTGAACACCCGGGTACCAGTCTCAGAAACCCTGTTTTGGCTCACAACTATCTGTGGTTCCAGTTCAAGAAAATCAGATACATTCTTTTGATCTTTCCAGGACCAGCTATGCACATGGTCACATGGTATTCATTCATACATACCAGCAAAACATTCATATTAAATAAAATAAAAAACAAAACGACTCTTTTTAAAATGAAGTAGTGTGATTCTGCTAACTGTGGAACAGAGACTGAAGGAAAGGACATACAGAGACTGACTCACCTGGGGATCCATTCCATTTACAGACACCAAACCCAGACACTATGGCAGCTGCCAAGAAGTGCTTGCTGACAGGAGTCTGATGTAGCTGTCTCCAGAGAGGCTCTGCCAGAGCCTGACTAATATAGGTGAGGATACACACAACCAACCATGGCAACCTTTGGACTGATCACAGGGTCCCCAATGGAGGAGTTAGAGAAAGGACTGAAAAAGCTGAAGGGGTTTGCAACCCCATAGGAAGAACAACAATATCAACCAACCAGACTCCCCAGAGTTCCCAGGGACTAAACCACCAACCAAAGAGTACACATGGAGCGATCCATGGCTCCAGCCACATATGTAGCAGAGAATGGCCTTTTCCGGCATCAATGGAAGGAGAGGCCCTTGGTCCTGTGAAGGCACGATGCTCCAGTGTAGGGGAATGCCAGGGTGGGGAGGCCGGGAGTGGGTGGGTAGATGGGGGAGCACCCTCACAGACACAGAAGAGGGAGATGGGATAAGGAGTTTCCAAATGGGAAACCAGAAAAGGGTAAACATTTGAAATGTAAATAAATAAAATATCTAATAAAATATAGAAACCAATAGAACTTATTAATAAAGCAGCATGTTCAACCAAAGAAAAATAATGGAAACTGAGTTTTTCAAGCCTATGCAAATAGTAGTCTGGCTTTGTAGTAATAAAAAAGACTATCTTTCAGTGAAGGTACACCTACAGCCTCTTTTGACCAAGGTAAAATGTATATGTCTTTTAAGTGTCCTGGTAGAGATGCATTTCAGTTGTAGGGTTGCTCTCGGCTTTTACTGTACATTTGTTGATTTCCTAAAGCAATGCAATATTTAGTCCATGAGAATCGATGTACTCACCAAGTAATTACAGATGTATATAGTCAAGGTGTGCTTGTTACAGGAGATGCCTTGAAGAAAAAATCCATCTTGTATCTTACATGAACAGTGTTCTTTGCTGTGTGTGGGGAATATTAAATAATTGTAACTAGCACTTGATTCACTGAATGCTATTGTGTCTAGACAGTCTTTACAAAGTAACTCACAAAATTGCTAAGGGCTGATACAATCAAATTAATATTTTATTGATGTATTATGTAATTGAGAAAATTTTAAAATAATCTTGTATTTATATAAAAATTCAACAGATAATATTCCATATGCAGTTCCAAAGCTCTCAGCACCAAGAGTAAGACAACATAGTTTTCTAAGTTAATGAGTCAATATTTGAGCACAATTATTAAATATAATCTGTTTGTCACAATTTTACCCTTTTTATTTTTCCAGGTGTTATGTTCCCTAGGTTTCTATAGGCTGTGATTATTTTCCAAAATTACCTATCTTTTGGCTGCCTCTGAAGTATACTGTCAAGCTATTTTTGTCCAGTGTCTATATAAGGAAAATTGATTTTTTTCATGAGTAGGCTGAGTTTTAGAATTTATAAAGGAGATCACAGAGATAAAGTGCTCTTTTAGTACATCACTATATGGGTATACATTTCAACAAGATTTATCATTGGAGCTGTACAGGCTGATGCTGATGCTGATTATCTGACAGAAGTAATATTGTCAGGTTTCCCCACAGTATCATTGCTCTTTATTACCCTGATTTTCATCAGAAGGAAACCCATAAACACACACCATATTTAAGGAGTCAGAGATATTTGAGAATTCTTTACAACATGTTTGTCTTTTTCCATCTATCTATTAATCCTTCATTATTAGTAAATAAGAAAAGATTGTGTAGTTTTTACATATAGTTTATAATCCGGCAATACTTTTTTTTTTTTATTTAGATTATACAGCTTTGGTTTTCAGCTAATCTGTGTTGCTTAAGTTGATGTATGCCTATTTTGTCTCTCTGTGTGTTTTATATATGTAAATGCTTATGTGCATATATGTGTGTGTATGTGTGCACATATAATTGTGTACATATGAATAAATTTGTGCATTCAAAAATTATTTGGTTTCTAGCACCTCTTGATTCTTCCAGTTCTGAATTTTTTTCTCAGTTTTTACAATCTTCCACTTATTCCTCCAAGGAGATCTGGTTATGTTTAATGAAGAATGATATTACAAAGCAAGATCTGGGTAACAAATTTGCTCATGAACACTGAGAGTATTTTTTTCCAGGCTTTTAACTGGAGACACAAGAAAAAACATGCACACATACTGAAATGTATAGATACGTATATAAATCAATATTTGTATCAGCAAATATTTGTGTCAGCAGTAAATGAAGCAACTGTTATTACTGATGTCTCAAAATCTAATCTATTACCACATGAATCATTCCAGTCTCTGGCCCTTGCTTATAGGTATTTCTCCTCTGGTGGTGAGAAATATAGCTGTCATGCAGCTGTTTACTTAACTGTGCAATTTAAGAATACATGCATAACAGTGTCAGAATAAGTAGATCTATATCCATTTGGGACCATTTTATCAACAAAAGTGCTTATGTGTGTTTCATTTTGCTTTGGTATTACAGCCTCCATTCATATCCAGGAATTATTTTTTCTTTCTCTTTTTAACCTCATTTCCCTTGTCCTCATAAATGAGATTTTTATTCACAACACATTTAAAGCACAATTACATTCTCTAGTCAAAATTGACCTGCCTTTCTGGTGTGAACAAATCTTGATGATTTCTCTTTAGAAATGCATACATTAAGATTGTCTCCTAGAGTTCTGTAGCTCTAGTAGTTTTTAAAATGAATACTATCATGCTTTTACCAGTGCAATGCCAAACAAAATATTATTTCAAATAACTTATATTTATGCATTCATTTTCCTTCAAACTTCCAGCAATTAATGTTTTCAGTGTCCTCATAGTTTGACTTTGGGAGAATGTAATTGGAATGCTAAAGTACTGAGCCTATTTATTTGTGTGGGTGTCACTTAGAAATATGCTTTTAACATTTCTTCATCATTTGATAGTATAGTTTTATTGTTATGACTAAATAATATACTGTCATGTTAATGTACAGGCACATTATCAGTGCTTCTCTTACGCTGTTCACTTTCTTTTTAAGTATATATGTGAATACACCTAATGCAATGTGGTATATTTTTAAAATCCAGTTGAGTAATTTATCTCCAGTGTTATTACTGTTTCCTGTGCTAGACCTATGAATGTAAAAACATGTTTATTTTTCCTTATGGCTTTAACAAATTAAAGCAATATATTGAATATTAGTAACTGTAATAACAGTCAGAATTAACCACCTTTTCTCATTTTGATTTTAAATGAGTTATTTTACGTCTCTCCCTTAATCAGAAAGTTGGTAACAGAGATCGGTATATGGCCTTTGTTATTATGCTGAAATATAATCTTTCTCTTAATAATTTCTTCAGGGATTTTTCTCATGAAAGAATGTTGAACATTTTATGTTGATTGAGATAATCATTTAATTTTGATCTTTGATTCTATTTATGTTCCATTTTATGTTAATTTGTTTTCATATTAAATCTATCTTGCATCAGTGGAATGACAGAAAATTTATCAAAGTTTTTCTTTTTTTTTTTTTTGGTTTTTCGAGACAGGGTTTCTCTGTGTAGCTCTGGCTGTCCTGGAACTCCCTCTGTAGACCAGGCTGGCCTCGAACTCAGAAATCCACTGCCTCTGCCTGCCAAGTGCTGGGATTAAAGGCGTGTGCCACCACTGCCCGACATATCAAAGCTTTTATTCAAGAGTCATGAATAAGTATTCATAAAACAAACTGATCATAAAGTTACTTTGTTCTTACTAGTTTTGACATCAGATTATTATTATTATTATTAATTATACTGTAAAATTAACTTGAAAACCTTTTATTTGTATTATTTAAATTAATTTTTGAGATTATAATTTGTTCATAACATTTTTCCTTTCTTTTCTTCCCTGGAAATTCTCCCACAAACCCTTCTCTGCTCTGCTTCACAATCATGATATTTTAAAAAGCTGTTATTATATACATATACGGTATGCTACATAATGCAACCTCTATGTATATTTCTAGGGCTGATCATTTGGCGCTGGGCAATCACTGGTGTGCTATTCCCTGGGAAGGTTAACTATTGCCATTCCTAGCTTTCTTCAGTTTCTTATAGGTTTTTTGGGAGAATAGGAATGAAGTCTATTGACTTCATCTATTCAGTCTGGCGTGTTTTACTCCTTGTTCAGCTCACATTTGAGTAATCACACTGGTGAAATGTTTGTGGTTGCAGCTTCTGATATTACTAGGAAATAGACTCTCATGGAAAAGCCCCTCATCGTCTGGCCTTTACAATCTTACCAGTCACTCTCCTTCAGTGTTACTTGAGCCTTAGGTGTGGAGTGTTTTGTAAATATATTATTTGGGACTTAGATCCAAAACTCTAAGTATCAGTTGGTTTTCGTTTTCTGTAATGCTTTCCATGTGTTGCATTGAGAAGGTTTCTTTTCTTTCTCTTTTTTTTTTTTTTTTTTTTTTTGATACTTTATTTACATTTACAATGTTTCCCCCTTTCTAGGTCTCCTCTTTGGAGACCACCTATCCCTTCCCCCTCCCCCATCTCTATGAGGGAATTCCACCTCCCACCCACCCGTCCACCTACTCCCATATTCCCACCTTGACATTCCCCTTTACTGGGGCCTCTCCTCCCCCTGATGGCCAACAAGGCCCTCCTCTGTCACATATGTGGTCCGAAACATGGGTCCCTCCATGTGTATTCTTTGGTTGGTGGTCCAGCCTCCAGGAAGACCTGGGGTGGGGGATCAGGTCAGTTGACACTGTTGCTCCCTCCATAGGGCTGCAGACTCCCTCAGCTCCTTCAGTCCCTTCTCTCACTCCTCCATCTGGGACCTCAGTCTTAGTCCAGCAGTTACCATAAAGTGAAACTTGGGTATTCCAAAAGTTTTGGCTAATATCCACTTATCAGTGAGTACATACCATGTTCGTTCTTTTGTGACTGAGTTACCTCGTTCAGGATGATATTTTCAAGTTCCATCCATTTGCTTACAAATTTCATTAAATCATTGTTTTTAATAGCTGAGTAGTACTCCATTGTGTAAATGTACCACATTTTCTGTATCCATTCCTCTGATGAGGGACATCTGGGTTGTTTCCAGCTTCTGGCTATTATAAATATGGCTGCTATAAACATAGTGGAGCATGTGTCTTTATTACATGTTGGAGCATCTTCTGGGTATATGCCCAGGAGTGGTATAGCTG
>CM052705.1:69151941-69205218 GCA_028551405.1 Uromys caudimaculatus | reverse complement strand
CTCAGTTGAGAATTCTCTGTTTAGCTCTGTTCCCCATTTTTTGATGGGGTTATTTGGTTTTCTGGAGTCTAACTTCTTTTTTTTTTTTTTGATACTTTATTTACATTTCCGATGATTCCCCTTTTCTTTGGAAACCCCGTGTCCCCTCCCCCTAACTTCTTGAGTTTCATTAGATGCTGAAAAACCATTTGACAAAATTCAGCATCCCTTCATGATAAAAGTCTTGGAAAGATCAGGAATTCAAGGCCCATATCTAAACATAGTAAAAGCAATATACAGCAAACCAGTAGCCAACATCAAACTAAATGGAGAGAAACTTGAAGCAATCCCACTAAAATCAGGGACTAGGCAAGGCTGCCCTCTCTCTCTCTATCTATTCAATATAGTAATTGAAGTCCTAGCTAGAGCAATTAGACAACAAAAGGATGTCAAAGAGATACAAATTGGAAATGAAGAAATCAAAATATCTCTCTTTGCAGATGATATGATCATATACTTAAGTGACCTGAAAACCTCCACCAGAGAACTGATGCAGCTGATAAACAACTTCAGCAAAGTGGCCGGATATAAAATTAACTCAAACAAATCAGTAGCCTTCCTATACTCGAAGGATAAACAGGCTGAGAAAGAAATTAGGGAAATGACACCCTTCACAATTGTCACAAACAATATAAAGCATCTTGGAGAAGGTTTCTGATGAGGGTGAAGCCTACACTTCTATTTGGTTATAAGGAAAAGTGCCTATAAATTGTTGTTAGGGATTTTACTGGATTAGTGATAGATTCTCATTCATTTACCATGGAATTACTAGCACTGAGTAGTTAGCTCTGTTTCCAATACTAGCATGGTGTCTCTCTTGTTGAGTTGGTCTTTAAATACAATTAGAGAGCTGTTGGTTACCATCCCATATGGGTACCCTAATGGTTATTTGCCACGTTACTCATTGATATGGTTCATAGGCATCATGCCTATTGTCTTGTATCCTTATAAAGTTTGAATGTAAGATCCTATTGCTGTATATATCATGTACTCAAGAAGCAGGTGAGGCAACCTCTACTTGCTGGAACTGACTTAAAATCCCTTTCTGACTAGATTTCATGGAACCAGAACTTGCTATGCTAGCTCCCTTTGTATTTTATAGAATAGTTTGAAAATTATTGAGATTAGCGATTTCATTATTGGAAATAAATTTATCAGATTTATCATATTTACACTGAATATGTCATCCCTGAACTATTCACTTTGGGTAGATTCATCAATATTATTTTTTTCTTTTGGCTCATTACAGATTTTTTTGATTTCTTATATTTTGCTGATATATTTTTATTAAGTAATATTTATGTTTAAATTTAACCAACAATTTTATATTTTTCAAATTATTTGAGTATAACTTTAGGTTAATTAAATGAGATGTATTTATTTATTTTCCAAGTGCAGGCATTCATAGCTCTGTTTCAATCCAAAACCATCTTTGTTTTGCCTTTTATGTCCTGGCAAGTGGTATTTTCATTTGATTCTAGGAAATTAATTTTTCACCAATTTTTTTTAGTAAGGAAATAGTTTTTTCATTTCATGATGTTCAGTTTCCATGTTTGAACAGTATGCTTTTGCATTGTGAGCTGAGAAGAAACACAAAGTTCCTTCCTTATTTGAGAGCAAAGTTACTGAACATAGTGTATATTCTGCAAATGTTAGTGTGATTATTGTCTGCAAGTGTCAGCTCATCCCATTTCATGAGGTTTGAAATGTGCAGTTTTATGCTATGGTTTTTAAGGTTATTTTATAATGGCCAGTTTATTAATGAGAATAGGATACTGAAATCATTTCATCAGAATGATTCTGTTCTATTATGTCCAGTGATACTTGACTTGTAAAATTATATTAAGCAGTATTTAGTGACTATTTGTAATCATGTCATATTTTTTATAGATATTATGGATTAATCTTCTTTAATCTGACTAGTTTTTACTTTAAGGCTATTTTCTTTACATAAAAGTAAATCTTCTATAGTTTTTTTTCAAATTCCCTTTGCTTAAAATGTTATGTTTTCATTATTTTATATTTAGTCATCATTTCTAGTTTTAAGTGAAATGAGTTTCTTGTTTATAACAAACAGTTGAGCTGTATTTGTTGTTTTAATACAACCTAAAAATCTTTGTTTTTAATAAGAGAGTTAAGGAAGTTTACATTTAATGTTGTTTGAAAATGTAACTGCTAAGTCCTATATTATTGGTTTGTTTCTTGGTTGACTTTACAATTGTTACCTCTTAAAATTTATTATGAAATGTTCTAGTTTGTTAAAATGAAACTTACTGGGTTTGTGTGTGTGTGTGTGTGTGTGTGTGTGTGTGTGTGTGTGCGTGTGTGTTTATTTTTTTTTGTTTGTTTGTTTGTTTTTCCTAATTCTCACTTACACTGAAATTTATTCTTCTTCAAGTTCTTTTGATCCTGCCTCTATTATCCTCATTTGTGACAGATGTTCTTTAAATGCTTTCTGAAATATTATCTTTGTGATTATGAATTGCTTTTATAATATGCTTGTTTGGAGATCAATAGATCTCCATCAATTTGAAAAAAATAATTCTAATACAATTGGTAATCTTATATTGTAGTTATTTATTCTCAGGGATAAAAAGACATATTTTCCTGGCTTTTAGTACTTTTCTTGAGAAAAATCATTTGACTATTATACTTCCTCTATTTGAAAGTGTACAGTTTTCTCTAGTTTTATGTTAATTTCTACTATACTTTTGTTGAATCAGCCTTCTATATTTTGTTTCTTTGTTTTGTTTTTCTTTCATTTTTCTCCATTAATTGAAAATAGGTTTTTTTCTCATGGAACATATCCTGTTCCTATACTCTGCTCTTAGCATTTCCTCTCCAATTCCATCACCTCCTAATCGACCCTCTTTTTGTCTCTCATTAGAAAGTTACAGTTTTCTAAGAAATTCCAACCAACTCTGACAAAATAAAATACAATAGGATGAAGAAAACACTATCATATCAAAGTTGGACACAGCAACACACCTGGAGAAAAAGAATCCCCAGAGCAGTCCCAATGATCAGAGACCTGCTCGCTCTCACACAAGTCTCATTTAAAAAACAAACAAAGCTAGAAGCTATAATATGTACACTGATGGCCTGGTGCAGACCCATGCAGGCCCTGTGCTTGCTTCTTCATCCTCTATGAACACACATGCTTCTTGCTCAGTTAATTCAGAGGCCTTCGTTCTCCTGGTGTCCTCTGTCCCCTATGACTCTTACAATATATCTTCTGCTTCTTCCACTGGATTCCCTGAGATCTGAGGCGAGGAAATTGATGTATATCTCTAATTTAGATTCTTTCTCCACATAATATCTGACTGTGGGTCTCTTCATCTGTTCTCATCACCTGCCAGAGGAAGTCTCTCTGATGATAAAGCACCACTCTGTGAGTATAACAGAACAACATTTGGGATCACTTTATTGATTGTTTGTTTAGAACAGTAGTATTTGTTTTTACCCTAGATCTGTGGCCTGTCTAGTTTCTGGTTGTCGATTGATTACCCAAGCAGTGCCAGGTATAAGTTCTTTCTCATAGACAGGGCTTAATCGAATCACACATTTGCAGGCTACTATCAGTAGTTCTATGCTACTATTGCATTAGCATATATTGTGGCAGGTTGGGTTTCCATGGTTCTCTTTCAGTAGCCTGCAGTGTAACTTCCTGCATTAAAGGGATTAAAATATAGGGATGAGGGCCACGTGGAGGCAGCAGCTACATTTCTCCGTGCTCAATGAATTGTGAGGGTGCTTGGCAATAGGGGCCATCTTGTCAGATGATAGAGAGCAGGATTTTGTCTTAGCAACACTCTGGGTATCTGGAAATTTCAATGGAACCCTGTGGCCAAGAACTCACTTGAATGCACCCTACCCCCATCATGACTCTTTTAGCTATGCTGGAGTTTTGTCTTTACTATGTTTAGATATGTCCCTTGTATTCCTAACCACTCCAGGACTTTTTATAAAGGGTGGTGGGTTTTATCAAAGACAGTTTTGAATTTAATGAGATGATCATGTGTTTTGGTTACTTTTAGTTTGTTTATATTGTGGATTATATTTAGTGATTTTCATATATTGAATCATCAATGCAAAGAAGCCTACTTGATCATGTTGGATGAGCTTTATGATGTGTTCCTCAATTCAGTTTACAAGTTTTTATTGATTGTTTTCATATCTATGATTCTAAGACAAACTGGTTTATAATTGTCTTCCTTTGTTAATTCTTTAATGTGATTTGGATATAAGAGTAACTCCCTCTTCCCCTCCCCCCCCAGCACATCAAGTCTCTGTGAATCTATGTACATCTTTTCCCTCTGTGGCAAGACAAGGCAGTCCAGCTAGAAGAACAGCCTACAGACAGAAAAATATTTTGGGATAAACCTGCTCTAGTTGTTCAGGACCCACATGCAGACCAAGCTGCACTTCTGCCACATAAGTGCAGGGAGGCCTAGATCCAGGCCATATATTCTCTTTGTTTCATGATTCAGTCTCTGAGAGCCCCACTCTGTTGGTTTTCCTGTGGAGTTCCTATCACATTTGAGCCTGCAATTCTTCTCCATATTCTTCCATACGAGTTCCCAAGCTGCTTCCACTGGTTAGATGAGGATGTCTTCATCTGTCTGAGTTAGCTGCTGGGTCCAGGCTCTCAGAAATCAGTTATGCTACACTCCTGTCTGCAAGCATAACACAGTATCATTAATGGTGTCAGCGATTGGTGCTTGCCCATTGGATGGGTGTTTCAGTTGACAATTATTCCTGTTCAAATCAACCCAGTGGGGGGAAGCTCATTTCTTGCTACCTGCCCCAATGTAATGAGGAACATGGAACCACTTCTGTCCATTGTCACCAGTTGTTCCAATACAGGACTAGTTTTTCATCCAATTGAGTTGTAGGCTGAAAGTAATGTACGGAAGGGACAAAACAATCCAGGTAGGCTGTTGCCAAGACAATAGATTTTTCTAAGTAAACTTACAGCAAGCCCCAATTGCTGAATACTACACCAACATACTTCTTTGAACATGAAGACATTGAGCTTTTGCCTACATATAACCTTACCCCCCATGTTCTAGTGTCTACAACATAGACATGTACTGTGTAGGCTAACAGAAGAGAAAAGTGAACACTAACACAAACACAAAACCTTTGATCTAAAATATGCTAGGGCAAGTTTGGCATAAACCTTGTAAGAGTTTGATGCCAAATAATGTCTAATTTGACTTAACTTCTACTTCATAAGTAGGAACCCATACTTGATACCACTTGAATAACCAAGAATTAGAGTCTAGATGGTCCAGAAATCTAAGGTAAAACCTGTCTAAAGCAAATAAATGGTACTAGAAAATATCATCCTGAGTGAGGTAACCCAGTCACAAAAGAAAATACGTGATATACACTCACTGATAAGTGGATATTAGCCCAAAAGTTCAGAATATCCAAAATACAATTCACAGACCACATGAAGCACAAGAAGAAAGAAGACTAAAGTGCAGATGCTTTGGTTCTTCTTGGAAGGGGAAACAAAATACTCACGGGAAGAGATACAGAGACAAAGTGTGGAGTAGAGACTAAAGGAAAGGCATCCAGAGACTGCCCCACCTGGGGATCCATTCCATATACAGTCACAAAACCCAGACATTGTTATGGATGCCAGGAAGTGCTTGCTGATAGGAGCCTGATATAGCTGTGTCCTGACAAGTACGCACAGAGATGGATGCTCACAGTCAACCATAGGACTGAGCATGGAGTCCCCAATGGAGGAGTTAGAGAAAGGAGCTGAAGGGGTTAGCAACCCTGTAGGAAGAACAATATCAACAAACCAGACCCTCCAGATCTCCCAGGGACTAAACCATTAACCAAAGAGTACACATGGTGGTACCCATGGCTCCAGCTGCATATGTAGCAGAGGATAGCCTTGTTGAGCATCAGTGGAAGGAGAGGCCCTTGGTCCTGTGAAGGCTTAATGCCCCAGTGTAGGGGAATACCAGGGTGGCAAAGTGAGAGTGAGTGTGTGTGTAGGAACACCATCGAAGAAGCAGGGGGAGAGGGGATGGGATAGAAAGTTTCTTGTGGGGGGCTGGGAAAGAAGATAACATTTGAAATGTAAATAAAGAATATGTCCAATAAAAAAAGAAAAAAGTAACAATAAAATGACTCCTAATCATGTTCTTCTATGCACATAGATTGGTAGCTTATTCAGCCCTCATCAGAAAGACATCTCCCTGAAGGAGATGGGAACAAATACAGAGAACCACAGTAAGTTATTCCTAAGAGATCTTTCTAAATGATGTTTCTATTAAATCCAGTCCATCTGAGCTCAGGAGTTCCCACAGATGGGGAAGCAAAAGGAACAGGAGAACCAGAGTAACAGGGGACACTAGAAGAACAAAGTCCTCTTAAATGACTAAGCAAAGCCCATTGAAGCTCACAGAAACTGATGCAATAATCAATGGGCCTACATGAGTCTGTACTAGATATTCTATAGCTTTAGTGTTCAGTACTTTTATGAGACTCCTGAATTTATAAACAAGTGTGGCTCTGATTCTTGTGCCTTCTCTTGGGAATCATTTATTTTTTTGTTGGCTTGCTTTCTCCAACTTTAGTATGTTTAGTTTTGCTTTATCTTTTAAAAAATGTTTTTCTTGTTTCGTTGTTAATTTCATATCATGCATAATTATTCATCCCCCTGTCCCATTATATATGCCCTCTGGTCTTGCAGCTTCTTCCCTCAAAAAAAAAAAAAAAAAAAAAAAAAGATAGAATATATAAAAAAAGGAAACAAAACAAAACTTGTCATGGAAGCAATAGTGTGTCACAGTGTATCACACAGTATACCTTTTCCCCTCACATCTTGATTTATAAATAATTATTTGCAAAGAATCATTGATCTGCTTAGAGGCCTCTGGCTTCTGCTACTCTATCTGTACTTGATCCTCACCTGGACTCTCTTGGATATCCTGTTATTGCCCTTTGTCATGAAGATTTAGTTTGGATCTGCAGAACTTTTTACAAACACCAGCAGGTAATAAATGGGGTAAGTGTTGGGATGGGTGAATTCAAAACTCTGGATCTGACCTTGGAGATATCTAAGTTGGTCAGTCTGCCAGCTCTCTTGGGCCCACATCATCATGTGAACTCTCTAATAGTACTCCAACTAGCTCACCTAATGCTGCAGCCTGCAAGGGCAGGGTCAGCTCTCCTGCCTTCATGCCCTCAAGGCCAGCTCATCTACCTGCCACAAGTGGTAAGGAGTTGGAGGTGGGGTCGGGGAGGGCCTTGCTCTGCAGAATGATTTCCCTTGATGTCTTAACCTTTGATGTTGAGAATATTCTAACTGTATTCCAAGATGCATGCTTTGCTCTTCCCTTATTTAAACCTCAGAGGTATTTTGTTTCCATATTCACACAAGATTCTGGAGTAGATCAAGTCTCTTGAGATTCTCAGTTTTCAGTGTAATCCTTTACTCTAGCAATTTATCAGAATATTCACATGAATGCACTTACTTATTATGGCCCCAGGAATTTCCTCTCCACAGAAGTTAGGATGAAAGTTATCATTGCATGTATCTATCTTTTTGGAGTCTATGTGCTTGAAAGTCTTGTAATTTCAGTTCAGCAGAAGACAAAATGAAAAACATTCTTATGTTGGATCATCTGTTTCTTCTAATGATGAAATTCATAACTTCCAAGACTTTTACATGTTGGAATTAAATACTTTTAGTGAATTTTTTTATATTTTATTTACATTTCAAAAGTTTCCCCCTTTCCATTTCTCCCCTTTGAAACTCCCCTATTCCTTTTCCCTCCCCTGCCTCTATGAGGGTATTCTCCACCTACCTACCCACCCACTCTTGTCTTCCCCCCTTGGCATTCCCCTATACTGGGGCATCTACCACCCTCAGGCCGAAGGACCTTTCCTCCCCCTGATGGCTAACAAGACACTCCTCTGCCACATATGTGGCCAGCACCATGGGTTCCTCCATGTGTATTCTTTGGTTGGTGGTCCAGTCTCCGGGAGCATCAGGGAGTCAGCCAGTTGACACTGTTGCACCCTCCATGGGGCTGCAAACTCCCTCAGCTCCTTCAGTCCCTTCTCCAACTCCTCCATCTGGAACTTCATGCTCATCCCAATGGTTGCTGAGAAGTGAATCTTGGGTATTCCAAACTTGTGGGCTAATAACCACTTATCAGTGATTACATACATTGTTCATTCTTTTGTGACTCAGGATGATATTTTCAAGTTCCATCCATTTGCCTGCGAATTTCATAAAGTCATTGGGGTTTTTTTTGTTGTTGTTTTGTTGTTGTTGTTGTTGTTTTAGTTTAGTTTTGTTTTGGTTTGGTTTATTTATTTATTTATTTTTTTGAGACAGGGTTTCTCTGTGTAGCCCTGGCTGTCCTGAAATTCACTCTGTACACCAGGCTGGCCTTTAGCTCAGAAATCCCCCTGCCCCTGCCTCTCAACTGCTGGGATTAAAGGCATGCGCGACCACCGCCCAGCGAAGTCATTGTTTTTAATAGCTGAGTAGTATTTCATTGTGTAAATGCACCACATTTTCTGTATCCATTCCTCTGTTGAGGGACATCTGGGTGTTTCCAGCTTCTGGCTATTGTTAATACGGCTGCTATGAACATAGTGGAGCATGTGTCTTTATTACATTTTGTAGCAACATCTGGGTATATGCCCAGGAGTGGAATAGCTAGGTCCTCAGGTAGTATTATGTTCATTTTTCTGAGAGTCTGCCAAAATGATTCCCAGAGAGGTTGTACCAGCTTGCAATCCCACCAGCAATGGAGGAGTGTTCCTCTTTCTCCACATCCTCGCCAGCATCTGCTGTCACCTGAGTTTTGACCTTAGCCATTCTGACTGGTGTGAGGTAGAATCTCAGGGTTGTTTTGGTTTGCATTTCCCTGATAACTAAGGATGTTTAAAATTTCTTTAGGTACTTCTAGGGCCTACTAGTTTCCTCAGTTGAGAATTCTCTGTTTAGCTTTGCTCCCCATTTTTTCATAAGATTATTTGGATCTCTGGAGTCTAATTTCTTGAGTTCTTTGTATATATTGGATATTAGCCCTCTATCGGACTTAGGATTGGTAAAGATCCTTTCCCAATCTGTTGGCTGCTGTTTTGTCCTATTGACAGTGTCCTTTGCCTTACAGAAGCTTTGTAATTTTATGAGGTCCCATTTGTCGATTCTTGATCTTATGGCATAAACCATTGGTGTTCTGTTCAGGAAATATTCCCCTGTGCCCATGTGTTCAAGATTTTCCCCATTTTCTCTTGTATCAGATACAGTGTATCTGGTTTTATGTGGAGGTCCTTGATCCACTTGGACTTGAGCTTTGTACAGGGAGATAGGAATGGATGAATTCGCATTCTTCTACATGTAGACTGCCAGTTGAACCAGCACCATTTGTTGAAAATGCTGTCTTTTTTCCACTGGATGTTTTTAGCTCCTTTGTCAAAACAAGTGACCATAGGTGTGTGGGTTCATTTCTGGGTCTTCAATTTTATTGCATTGATCTACCTGCCTGTCGCTGTTCCAATACCATGCAATTTTCGTCACTACTGCTCTGTAGTACAGCTTGAGGTTGGGATGCTGATTCCCCTGGAAGTCCTTATATTGTTGAGAATAGTTTTTGCTATCCTGTGTTTTTTGTATTCCATATGAATTTGAGAATTGCTCTTTCTAAGTCTATGAAGAATTGAATTGGAATTTTGATGGGGATTGCACTGAATCCATCAATGTAATCCACTACATAAACAAACTCAAAGAAAAAAACCACATGGTCATCTCATTAGATGCTGAAAAAGCATTTGACAAAACTCAACATCCCTTTATGATAAAAGTCTTGAAAAGATCAGGAATTCAAGGACCATACCTAAACATAATAAAAGCAATGTACAGCAAACCAGTGGCCAACATCAAACTCAATGGAGAGAAACTTGAAGCAATCCTACTAAAATCAGGGTATAGACAAGGCTGCCCTCTTGCTCCCTATCTATTCAATATAGTAATTGAAGTTCTAGCTAGAGAAATTAGACAACAAAAGGAGGTCAAAGGAATACAAATTGGAAAGGAAGAAATCAAAATATCACTATTTGCAGATGATATGATCGTATACTTAAGTGACCCGAAAAACTTCACCAGAGATCTGCTACAGTTGTTAAACAACTTCAGCAAAGTGACCGGATACAAAATTAACTCAAGCAAATCTGTAGCCTTCCTATACTCAAAGAATAAATAGGCTGAGAAAGAAGTTAGGGAAATGACACCCTTCACAATTGTCACAAACAATATAAAGTATCTTGGTGTGACTCTAACCAAACAAGTGAAAGATCTGTATGTCAAGAACTTCCAAGTATCTGAAGAAAGAAATCAAAGAAGACCTCAGAAGATGGAAAGATCTCCTATGCTCATGGGTTGGCAGGATTAATATACATAAAATGGCCATCCTGCCAAAAACAATCTTTAGTGAATTTTTGCACTCATATTTTATGACCAAGAAACGATATTATATTAACTAAGTTGTAGAAATAAACATATATCTGGGCATGGTGATGCATGCCTTTAATTTTAGTACTTGTGAGACACAGGATCTTGGTGTTCTAGTGTTACATTTAGAGACTCCCTCTCAACATCTAATAAACAGAAACAAAGATATATTTGTTTTTTTACCAGGCACATCATCCAATAGACAGTGGAGTAGAGAATCTCATTATAAAGTTATACTTGGTGCCTGAAACAAAGTTTTTAGTTTGTCACTATTTCTTGCACATTTTAAACAATTCCATGTGAAATTAAGCTGGAGTAGAGAATCTCATTAAAAAATTATACTTGGTGCCTAAAACAAAGTTTTTCTTTTATCACTATTTCCTGCACATTTCTAAACAATTCCATGTGAAATTAAGATGTATTTCCAAATAAAAGGAAATTTGCACTACAAATGTATATTTTATAGAGAATACTTTCAGGAGCTGAAATGATTGTTCAGAGATAATGAAAACTTTCTGGTCTTGTAGAAGACCCAATATAATTGTCAGCACACCCATGTCAGAAGGTCATAGCCCTAGCAATCTGTTATACTCTTCTACCTTGGCAGGAGCACAAACACACACACTAACACACACACACACACACACACACAGAGACACACATGCATGTTCAAACACACACACAGAGACACACAAACACTATTCATAAATAAAAGCAAGTCTTAAAGAAAACATTCAGTTATGATAGGTGGTAGATAATTGCTTAGGAAAACAGGAGTTCATGTAAGTATCAATTATATAAACACCCATGGAAAATTTGTTAATACTGATACTTTTGAAATACAGACAAATTTTTCAAGTCATCATTAATAATTTTTAATATATTCAGGACTCACTAGAATGTTTCTTAGCAATGTAAATTTAATGGTGATACAGAAATTATTTCTCTATACAATGTGTGCCCACACTAGTTTATCAACTAACAGGTAGCCTAGGACTAAGCAAGTGAAGTAGTTTGACTTGTAACATACAAATAAATAATAAAAGAGAGTACACAGAAGTAAACTGTGTTATTTAATTACTTTTCGAATTAGATCATTCATGATCACCTCTCCAGTTCTCTGGAAAAGTCATTCAAAGGGTGTCTAGGCCATGTAATTGTTTAATGCTGCATTCAATAATTTCCGGTTGCAAACAAGTATATTTCAATTTTTTCTCCAAGTATTTTTCAAATTTCACAGTTCTCTTATATGACCCCTGAGCCGCAGGATGCCAATCTTTTCTTGGAACCCCTCCCACTCTAAGATATGCTTTCTCATGATTTTCTTAACAAATAGATATTTTCTCACTCCTGTTCTCAGCTCTGTTTTGGGGACTGTGTTAATTATTGATTTTCTGTCTCTCAATCTCCCCATGTTTCTCTCATAAAGAGCCATTTAAAGATTGTCCCTTCTTAAAGAAAACATAATATATGTTGCCCATGCTACTTTTGAGGCACTTCTAAGGGCACTAAATTCTGCACACCAGACACATGGTTGATTTGGTTATTAAAATGTCTTTCTTGAAATAGGTCCTTTCTGCCATTCTGTTCAATGATACATCTATAATAGCCAAATCAAGTATAAAAGAAACTGAAAAAATGTAGCAACAAAACTCTGAAAGGCACTAAAGAATGAGGTAAGATAGTGATAAAGTAATACTGATAGTGATATAGTAACAAAGATGACATGACTGAGAACATAACACACTTCTTCAATGCACTTTTATCATGACATTTTCAACAGGGAAATAGTTGATCTGTTCTTTATCAAAAGGCATGACTTATTTATCATTACAAATCCACTTACAGATACAAGATTTATACTTAACACTTTACATTTTAATAAATACATAAAATAGTCTATGAACATACTCCAGGACTCAAATGTCATTATTGTAGAAAACCAGCCTTTTAAGTTCTTTTTGTCTTCATAGCTTATTACTTGACTAGATTCCTTCCACCATTTTACATAATATTTTATTATATCAACAGCATTTTCAATATGCAGAGCCCCGCTAGATGTCCTGAAAGCTGCAAGGAAAACCATTATTTAGTAAGTATATTTTTGTGAGAATAATTGTTTTATTTTATATTGTTTTAATCCTAGTAACTTTTAAAATGAGTTTATTTGATTGTTTCAGAGTGTTTAGATGCAATTTTTTACATATGAAAGACTTCAAACTAATCTTTCCCTTAAAATTTAACACTTAAAAATAACTTATATAAACAATTGTCTTAGTTGGTTTTCTGTTTATGTGATAAACACCATGACCAACTTAGGGGAAGTATTTAATTTCATCTTATAGCCATTATGAAGGAAAATTATGGCAGAAACTATCGTCAGTAACCTGGAGGCAAGAGCTAAAATAGAATTATAGAGGAATGCTGCTAACTGGCATGCTCTCTGTGGCACACTCAGCTTCTTTATTAAACAACCAAAAGCCAAATGCCAAAGGGTGACACCATGCACAATAGAGTGGGTGCTACCACGTGAATTATTTATCAAGAACAGGTCCTACAGATATTTGTACATGATAATTAGATGAATGCATCTTCTCAGTTGCTGTTGTCTCTTCCCAGATGAGTTTACCTTGTGTTTCATTGTCAAAAAAACTGAGAACAACCAATTTATATATTGCCAGGTCAGCCATTTTAAGCATATTAACCATTGTACTTTCCCTCAGAAGTAATAATTGTAATTCTTATAAAAATGGTTATTGATACAAGAATGTTGTAGGACATAATACGGGAATGACATCTACTACCATTTTGCCAAAGATTTTATCAATTTTACATTTTTTTTCTGGTTGAGTCTTCTATGTACCGAATTGAATCATCTGCAAATAAGCATACTTTCATTTCTTATGTTTCTATTGTGTTTCTTCATCTACTATTTTTGTTTGCTTTCATTACGTGCATGTTGATAGTGAGACCTGTCATGGATAACAGAAGACAGTCTCTTGATTCTAGCTCACTCATAATCAGTTCATGACCCTACTCCAAACTGTAATGTGTAGACATAAGCCTTATGAAATATCTCATATCAAGAGATTATAAATTCTCAACAATTTTGTGTATTGTTCAGATATATTATGTGATATACAATATATTTGTGCCTGTACAACTTATGTCCTACATTGTGATACATGCTCTGAAATTAGAAACAGTGATTGGAATGGAATATAAAATCATGACCATAGCTGTATTTAAGGGATGCTATATATATTTCTAATATGTAAAATAAGAACAAAAATATACATAGTCATAATTTTATGAACATTATCTCATCTCACATAACAGAAATAATAATTTTAATGTGGCTCCCTAAACAGAAGAGAACACAATTAGAGTATGAAAATTACAAATTATTTTTAGATGCACACACTGATGCTGCTAGACTTGATATAATGCAGACTTTGAGTTTTCAGTCATCACCTGTTAATTGTTGTGATTTTAATTTTTTTAAAAATTTACTCTTTAATTTTTTTAATTTATTTTTTTACATCCAATATCTGAGAGATCTCAGGAGTCCAGGTTAATTGAGGCTGCTGGTCCTCCTATAGGGTTGCCCTCCTCCTCATCTTCTTCCAGCTTTTCCCTAATTCAACCGGAGGCGTCACCAGCTTCTTTCCAGTGGTTGGGTGTAAATGTCTGCATCTGACTCATCCAGCTGCTTATTAGGCATTTCGGAGGGCAGTCATGAGAGGTCCCTGTTTGTAAGCACACCAGAGTATCACTTTAATTTTTTTAAACCTTATTTTTAAGGTGGTTCTTAAACATTTTAACCTTCCTTCTAGCCTACCACACACCAGAGGTCGTGGAAAAGAAAGGATACAGGGAAATGGAAATGGTTCTTTGGAGCAATTACCCGGCACAAGTTAGCAGGAAGGACCAGGAAGAACACCAGTATGTTCTCAGAAAAGCAAAGATCAGTGAAGATGCCAGACCCACGGGCTTTGCACAACTAGCTCTATAAGCAAGCCAAGCTGAGCCTCCGTCACTGTCCTTCAAGTCCTTTTTACAGCCTCTTAACATGACATGTCCTCCACAGGTCTTACCTCAGCAGGTGTCTTGCCTTGGCTCACGTGTTTTGCCTCAGCATGTGTGTCTGTCTCAGCTGACATTACTCTGCTAATCAGCTTGAATCTGAGGAAGAGGCAAGAAACTTCAGCACACCACCAGAAAAATTTTGTGCATTTCTCTCTATAGAGTCCCGAATGATGGAGGTCAACTAAGCAATGTAAGGTATACCAATGTGTGTGTGTCCTTAGTGAAGAACTCCTCATCACGTGTCCTTTTACATGCTTGCTTTAGCAGAACATCCTTTCTCATGTGTCTGCTTCAGTGAAAGGTTCCTTCAAAAGTCTGCCTTAGTCTTTCACCTGTATCCATTTTCGTAAAACACTTCATGAGTTTGCCCCAGCAAGACACCCTCTAACAGAAATGAATTTCTAAAGAAACCTTAAGTTTCCACTTCAAATTGCATATAAATACTCAGTGTCATTGTCAACTATGTTCAACGTCAATTTAAATGTCATGTTAAGTAATATAAATAATTTAGTAGTCAATAAGGGATTAACATACTTCAGATTACTTTTAATTTTATAAATGTGTAAATCTCATCTCAATAAAACAGTTTAAGTTCATATTGAGATGTTATATATATATATATTAAAGTATCAAATATTATGCATTTAAAATAAAGGTATTATGTTTTCATATATAAGGATTAGACATTTTCTTAGCTTCAAGCAGAATTAAGCAGAACCAATGTTGTTTAGTACTGTATAAAAATGAGAAAAAATAAATTCTCCCTAAATTTAATGCTCCTATATAAATGTCCTTCTATCCAAGTCCTGATGGTGTTATTTATCAGCATCTGGTAGTCACATTAAATTATGAGTTTTGAAAATATCAGAATAGACAATATATTTCAGACTTAGATCCATTCTTGTGAATTTTGAATTTTTTACTTTCGTTACCCTAGTATCTACTCTACTAGCAAGGAGTTCTAAAGCCTTCCATTAAAAAGGGGAAAAGGAAAGAAAATATGTCATCCTCTTTTCAGTACATCTGTAATATTAAGGCCCTTAAAGATACAGGAGTGCTCCTACACAAGGGAATCAATAGTAGCATCCCTCTCAGCACACAGGACTTGAGCCTATGCAATGGTCTACAGATTATCCATCACATTATGGTACCCTTTCAGAATGATGTATGTTGAACAGAATGAGATACCATCCTGCAGAAAATGACCACTCTGGAAGTAGTACAATTTCTTTTTCCTTGTATTTTTAAAAAAATAATTGAAGTCACTTTTTTTTTATTTGACCAATTCTTTTAGTGTGAGGATTAAAATATTATTCTTTTGTTCACCTGCATAAAAGCAGTTGTCATTGCACATTTATAGCAAGTACCCAAAAGAAAATGGAATATTTTAGTGCCACAGAGAAACTCACACTCTGGAGACAGCTACCAATGATTGCTTACATGAAGACCTCTTTAAAAAACAGAAACTCCTAGAAGTGGTACTATATAGATTTGTTTCATTATTATATTAATATTATAACTTAAATTTGCTATATACTACTTTCCATATTAATTCTAAGTTGACTTAAATTTAAATTTAAGTGTATCCCTAAATAGTATGTGTATCCCAGTACATAAAACAATTCAAATTCATCTATGGATCATTATGATATATATATATATATTATGATATATATATATATATATATATATATATATATATATATAATTTGGAAAATGTTTATTATGTGAAATTACTTTAAAATATGTAGGCCAACATACAAGCCTATGATAACAGCTACAAAGATCATAGAAGGTATTACAAGGAAAGGAAACTGCATGTACTTGTTTCAGATCAGCATGCTCTGAGCATCTGGATACTTAACATTACAATTTACTGTCCTCTGTTCCTATGTTAAAACTACTTCTAAATGTTGGTACCTAATTAACTGAGTTTATATTATATACTCCTAGACTTTTAGAAATAGTACACACTTAATTATTAATCTCTAAATCTATAATTTGCTTTTTAAAATTATGTGTTACACATGATCAAATTTTGTATGAAGAAATAATTCAAAAGCTTTTCTTTTTACACCTCTTTTGTGAAAACATGCTGCCATCAGTGTGATCTTTCACTTTAAAGGAAAAAAAAATGTTTCAAATGCAAGAAATGGGCAACTATATAAAATAAAATAAATTTGTCAAATTAGAACCAAGTCAATAATTTTGAAAATATTAAGAGGAAAACAGGTGAGATTAAATTTTAGAATAATATAATTATAAAACAAATAATATTTAAAATATTTTTTCTGGGATGTAGTTATTAAGATATTATAAAATCATATCAGATTAAATATATAGCCATAGTAATTTTTCATTTTCTGAAAATGTGAATTATATATGCTTCTTCAGTTTTCAAGTTGCTTCAGCTGAGAAGAAAAAAAAATAAGGAAACTGAATTTATGTTGAAATTATATAAAAAGCAAATATAGACTAGGGCAAGGCAGAATGAATCATTTGTTTTATACCTCACGAAAACATCAAGGAATATAAAAGTTTATATGTAGTTTTTAGCTCATTATCTTTCCAAGTTTCTCAGGATACTGCTGACAGATGCCATAGAAGGAACAGAACATCCAGAGAGCTACTGTGGTTGTTTTAATGCTTATTTTGGTAAATCGTGCTCCAAGGGCATGCTAGTTTTTACATTCAGATTTTCAAAGCTTTTTGGCATTGTTTCTAAATGGAAACCAATCGTAGCAGGAAATATTTTCCAGTTTTTATTTTCTTTTGAGTTTCATTACTGTCTTTTTTTTTCTCTTGTGAATACAAAGATACTTCTTTATATAACATATAGAAATAAGTCAAAATGAAAATGCAAAGACATATAAGGTTGTGAATTGTAGATGTCTTTTAGTGATCTACTCTGTTACAAAGAAAAGGTTCCTTGATGCAGGATGAGGATCTGGCTTTAAGGGTAGATATTTAGAACGCTGTTAAGGATTGTGCTGATTTAGTAAAGTGGCCATTGTAGGTTTGCAACAGTTGATAGATCATTACAGAAAATCTCAGCCAACAAAAATGCTGAATGCCTGAGGCCGGCTATGGTGATGGCCAGGTCCTGCAGAGGAGAGCTATGCAGTCATCATGGGAGGAGTGAGTTAGGCTCGGGGATCAAGAGGAATCTTGCAGCCTACCTAACTGGAAATCTGGGTGCTTGTTTATTTATACAGAACTCAGTAGACAAGGAAAGATTCATGTTGCTCCAAAACATAGAGTGTATCATTTTGTCCCTGGAAGCACGCTTTAACTTCTTTTTGCTCTTAAGTTTAGTTAGCATTGATAAACTGTGGCAGGACAGAGTTATCTTTTACAATCCTTTCTTTCTTCAGCCCATAAACCAACTTTTAAGACTCTAGAGGCAAATTTTGCCAAAACATTGCCTTCTCAGGATGGTAGCTCTTGTGACTTCAAGGGAACTGGACGGAAGGAAAATCTCCAAGCTAGCCTGGGCAGATTATCATGTCCTGAAATATTACCAACTTTTAATGGTCAGTGTTGTCATTAGGCTCCCCAAAAGTCTTCAGACCAAAGCTCCTGCAGTTATTATTCAATTCCTGTGATAATACAATATTTATATCTTTGTATAATTTATTTTTATGTTTAGCATTGGTATTCTTTTGTTCCTTGGCCATACAACTCCGCAGTGGCCCTGAAAAAGCTCACACTTCTAAGAAAGGAAACTCTTGATACCCCATTCTTTCATCATTTTTTACACCGTTCTTTGTCCATCAGTATAAGTCCCTGTGTAGGGCACAGATAACTCCAGCCCGTCTAACTTTCTTCAAGGGACATACCATACACAGTCCCAATCTTATAGACCATGCAATCACTGCCGTGTATAGTAAGAAGATCCTAGGTTTTTAATCATATCTGCTGCCAACTTCTCTAGCCCATTCAATCTTGTTTACCATAATTAAGTTAACTTTGTTCTGATTATCTTGTTCCTGATTAAGTACAGGAGCAGATGTTCCAAGAGTTTCTTGGAGTCAGAGACTCATAAATAGATCTCTGGCATCTTCATTTGAGTCACAGCCTCCAGGGTATAAGGAAGAACTTCAAGTAGGACCAGATAAGGCTATCTCCCTAAAAGCACAAGAGGCAGTATGTTCAGGACTTTTCTGGAGAAACTTAAAACAATACTGCTGGGAGAAGGCATATATGATTCATAAGAAAATTTCCATCAATCCAATATCCCCAAGTTGTACAAATATTAAAAGTCCCTCAAGCATGCAATATGTGAAGATCTAGACTAAAAGTGTAAGACCGCATGACAGCGATTACATCACTGGGCTCAGCTTTGCTAGATCTTTGTCAAGCATCTTTGTGGCTTTACAACTTTTGTTGCTCTAGTTAGATATGACTGTAGCAGCTGAGTTGTGGAGTTCAATCACAATGAATATATCTACAACAGAGTTCCTAAAGAAGTAGACTCAGAAAGGTTGTAAGAACCATAGTTACAGAGTTACAGAGTTACACTGTGAAATTGTGTCTCCTATGAATGTCAGGTGTTACAAGCATGAAAACCAGGAAGTCTCACGAATATGACTGCCTAATTGGAGCTGAAGAAGAAATGATAATACACATGCAATAGTAACTAAGGGGTGGGCAGGAGGCCACAATCCTAAATAAAGAACTACAGACAACTAAGGAGATACTAAAGAGTGAGAAACAGTCCTCTCTAGAGAAGAGTACACCAACTGGTTACCCAATACAAAATAAACAGTCCTGAAAACATGAATATGCATAACATTGCACAGTCTAAGCAGGTTGTACTTTTGTATTTAAAAATATCTATCTATATCTATTTATCTATAAATAGATAGTAATATATGTGTATACTATACATATATTATATATATACTTATATACATATGTAATACATTTACATATATAAACATAATACTATATATATAATATAGCATTTCCATGTATATTTATAAAAATATATGTGCATGCTAATAAAGAGTAATAAAGACTGGTATGCAGGAGGGTTTGGAGGGAGGAAAAATGAAGAAGGAGATGATAAAAATATTTCAATAAACCAATTAAATAAAGTATTATATGTATATAAAAGTTTCTTACTGCTCAGCCAAAATGCTTCCCCACAAGGTAGATGTTTGGGTTAAGTTACCAGGCCTTCTGTATCTACAGAAGAAAAAGCACAGGCCAGAAGTTTATAAATATTCAATACCTTCTAAACACTGTGCATATTATTTTACTTTTCCAAAAGTTATGAATAATGTTTATGTTATATACATAATTAACTATAAAAGTCAAATATTCTTGTTTAGAAATCATTGTTTATCTTTTCTTAACTTCTGTGAAATAGAGTAAAAGGTTTACAGCAGTGGTTCTTACCTGGGGGTCTTGACTCCTATGGGAGCCGAATGACCCTTTCACACGGTTATCCGAGACCATCAGAAAACACAGACCTCTAGTACACTGATAACAATAGCAAAGTTACAGTTATGAATTATCAATGAAAATAATTTTATGATTGGGGGTCACCACAACAAGAGAAACTATATTAAAAGTTCACAGCATTAGGAAGGTTGAGAACCACTGGTTTATAGGCTATTGATTATGATTGGTACCATTTTAAAAGGAGCAGCGTCAAGGAGAATATCTGCTTCTAAATGAGGAGAACAAATGAAATGCCTTAGTGTTCCCATTTCTGTTGCATGAGCAGCAGTCATGATACATTACCAAATACCAAAGTAATTCTTCTCATTCCAATCCTACACATAATCCTTAGGATAACTTGCACATTTTCAGTAAATGTTGAAAGACCTGTATCCTAATATAGTTTTATTCTGATTTAAATAAGAGGATATGCACTTGATATAAAGAAGCTTCCTGATTTTTTTTATTGAATTCTTTTATTTTACAGAAAAAAATCAATCTTAATTTCTGAACAAGACAACCCATTAATGACTTGTTAGTAGAAGGACTTTCAAGTGTGCAATAAAGTTATTTCAGTATGTATCTGAGCAGGGAGTAGAGTAAGAAGCATTTTCAGAATACAACCAAGGAGAGGAAGCAGGCTCATGTGTAAAAGCTGTGCCCATCACTAAGTGGACCCTGACATTCCAGTGTGTGTATATAACCAATGGGCATCTGCTCAATGCAAGCAGCACAGCTGACACCTTGAACATCTACTGTTTCCTTAGAGGATAATTTGTAATGTCTGTTGTCAGTCTTGTTGTCACACTATACAACTGAGCATTGGAATTTATTTCTTCTAATTGCTAATCTCTTCCTCATATAAATTGACTTTTCTTCCATTTTTCAAATAAGTGAACTTATAAGGTATTTGTCTTTTCATACTTTATTTATTTCACTTAGCATGATGCTCAAAGGTGGTGCAGATATTATTCATTTTCTTTATATATGAGCTATATTCCACTATGAGTATACACAATATACTACATTTTTCATCTATTGATGAACATTTAGATGATTTCTGCTGGCTATTAGAAATAGTAGTGCAAGAAATGTGGAAGTATTGATCCTGCTTACAAGCAGGCAAATCTTTTGAGTATATACTATAAGGTTATAGGACCCTGTGGCAAATAATTCTGTTTCTACTGTTATGACAGCTACACTGACTTAAACAATGTAGTAGAATATTCTTTCTTTCTCTTTATCCTCACATTTTTATTTTCTTAAATCAACATTCCAAATACTTTTTGTGGTTTTAATTTGTCAGTACCTGGTTTGCATTTAATATAACTAATGCCAATCAGGTCTTTGTAGTTTCTAATTTTAATTGTTTCTTTTCTGTTTAGGTCTTCTGAGTTCTTGATTTTTTCTGGGATAGTTCACACATATATTTCATTGTTTAGGTTCATCTGTTACCAGTATCTTTTGTCATGCAGAAATTTTGCACTATTACACAATCCCATTTGTAAGCTTTCACTCTTATTTTCTGTGCTTCTGGGTGTATGTGAAAAAAAGAAAAAAAAAACCTATCTTTTAGACCAGTAATTTTAAAGTACTTCTTTTACGTTTTCTTCCAGTAGTTTAATAGATTTGGGTGTTACAAAGACTTTGGAAGGCATACAGGGAAGCATACTATAGAATTCAGATAAGCTCCCTACTGGAGTTTTATAATTTTAGGTAAATAGAGTATTCTCTAAGAGTAAAAGACAACACTGTTACTGGACATTTAATAAAATCTGTTATTGAATTAGTCTTCTGATAGCATGTGTACACAGGTTCATAAAGTGATATATATTAATGATAATTTCCTGTATAGTTTTCAAATTGGCAGTGAGCTATATTCCTTAAGGATAGTTTAAACTTCTAATTCCACTGTGTTCTGCAGTGTTAGTCTAATAAATCAGCCCATCTGATTAGTCATGGATGTCATCACAGTATTGTGTTTATAAACTGTTTTAATAAGTACTTGTGGTTTGTACATTAGTTACCAAGAACAAATTACTCCGTTTACCTGCCAATTTTCTTGTCAGTGAAGTTTCATTAATTAATTTTCCTAGCCAACATTTTAAATGTTGAACTTTAACTAAGAAAATAATTATGTCACTGGGTAGCATCTTTCATTGTGAGTCTGTGTTTCGGGGACATACACAACTCTAAAATATGGTTATAAAATCATATACAAACATTAGAAAAATGTTTAAGAATAGAGTAAGACTAGCCTAGCCTGTTAATGAAGAGCGTTGTAATTGTAATTAAAAAGAAGTGGAAGTCACTTTAAATTAAAATGCAGGGGCACTGAGGATTGACTTTGAAAGCTATCACCAGCTCCATTAGTTCTGTTTATAAGTCACAAGACAAAGAGTGACACTGTCTTAACTTATTAACCACAGCCACTTTGTGACCCATGACAATTGACAGTGGCTGCCTTTCTCTGTTAAATTAATAGATTCCTCTGAAGTAACGAAAGCTTCTTGGGAGGTAGAGGCAAGTGGATTTCTGAGTTCTAGGCCAGCCTGGTCTACAGAGTGAGTTCTAGGACAGTCGGAGCTATACAGAGAAACCCTGTGTCGAAAACCAAAAAAAAAAAAAAAAAAAAAAAAAAGTTCCTAAATAGAGAAGAGAGAAGTAATAAAATTTATGTTAAAAGACTGATTTTGAATTATAGGAAATTATCAATAAATATAGGTTACAATGTTTAAACTGAAATTAATAAATGATGTGAATATTTATGATATATGTATATATTATTTATTAAATTATTTTGGTCCTCCAATGTTTTAGTCACGGTTACTGTGGTTGTTCTTTGTTGATCATGGCTGTAATATATAAAGATTATTTTTGTGTGATTAAGAATTCTATAACAAAAAAAGGTTTAAAACTATTCTGATAGCTAGAATATAAATAAATTAAGCATCATACTATTAAGATATTTTATTATGTTTTAATGGTTTTTTTTTTGTATGTGTATGTCTATGTGTGTGCAATATGTGTGCAAGTTTTCCAAAGCCAGAAGAGGGCATTGGAACCCCTGAAGCTGGAATTACTGATGGTTGGGAACTGGCCTGTATGGTGAGAAACAAAATATGAGTCTTCCTGAAGACTAGCAAGTAGTCCTAACTGCTGTGCCATCTCGCCAGGTTTGACAGTGCATATTTACAATTGCGATGGCATGGTTATTCCTGGATGAGTAATTGTTAAACTTCCAACATCTACTTTCAAGGCTCCCATCCAGCTTCTTTAAAAACAAAGAAACAAAACAAAAAACCCAGCACTTTCTGTGTATGAAATTTTGATTCCAGAAAATAGTCAGGGAGACTTAAAATTATACATTTATGAAAATGTAATTGCAATGCATTACTGAAACTATGTTTCTACTGAAAAAAAAAAAAAGGTAACAATGTATTTCATTGATTTGGAAATAATCTGCTATTTGTCTCACAAAACTTTCAGAAAGCCTTACTTTTTGGTAGTAGTATTAACTGTGCTCTAAACTTATAATTTAAATTGTATGTTTCATGTAGCATCCTTAGGACCTTTTTAAGCCCATCTTTCAGTTTCAATTTCCAAGTTATTTATGTCTACTACTTTTAAACTATGTTAATACATGCTTCTGTTCATGTTTAAAAGATCATGCTATTCAACGCTTGTCATTTTAAACTTAGCTTTTATGTTATTTTGTCTTTGTCTCATCATGTCTAAACTCTGCAGTATTTTAGGAAAACTGTACCTGTCTATATTAACAGTTTTGCTTCACAAAATGCATGAAGTTTAGTTTTCTCAGTCAGTGAAACTGTGATTATTTTCCTAACTCTTGGCTGATTTTCCTCTTCACATTGCAGTTCAAACCCTGAAATCGTATATAGTTACATGTGCAGTAGGAGAGGCATAGGACAGACCTTAATTGATTAGCGCTTAATGAGGAATTCCAAGCAGATGGACTCATGCAATACAGAAATACTGCTGTCTGCCTAAATTTTCACATGAGGAAGAATTCTACTCAGAAAAATGATATTTTATTAAATTTTCACTCTACCTTTATAATCTATATATAGTTAGTTAAGAGAACTAAATGTGTATAAGATCCTATATTCATTTTATATCTTTTCAATCTCTCACCACAATAAAAATATGCAGCCACACACTCTTGGGTCCTAATGTCCATGTTTGTTTGGTTAGTTGTTTGCACCCACTGAAGTGACATTGTGATGATTGGCGTGCAGAGTGACTTTTCTGTATTGTTCTATTTTAGGTAGTATATCAAAACATAAAAGCTATACTCATTAGTGATATGTGTGCTTGGTATCAATACATAGGTACATTGACTACGATTTACATTCAGCATATTATCTCATCAGACACATAAATTTTATTTTGTGAATTTTTTTCAAAATCTCTTCTAGATTTATGAAATGTAAAATATCCTGTCATTTATTGTCATGTAGTCTTCATCTTTGTTTCATCTTAGTCTTAATATTTTTCTTGGTTCTACAGGTTTTAAATTTTCACTTTGCTGATCAAAAACTAAAGTTAATATGTGAACCATTTACTGCTGAGGCAAAATATTCTTAAGGTTTCTCATTCAAATAGGTCATGTTTTCTTCTGGTAGCAATTTAAATTTTCATTGCTGTGAATCTGTTCTGTCAACTTCTAGTAATTTGGAAAGATAGTGATATCTTGGTCATTTAATAATTTGATCAAGCTCAAGGTAATCTAATCTCTGCAGGTGTATTTTCAGGCATATATGAGTTTTATTTTAACAGAGGGAAAAACAGAATTTTCATACACTAAACTGTAACAATCGATAGTGGTATTGGCGATCATATGAAAAATACTTGGAGAACAGTAATATATTTAAGGGAAATAGATAACTTTAGAGAAAAGAGAAAGAATTCCCTGAAGTTCTTTGTCTTGGAGTTGGACACCATTACAATTTCCCTCTTCCATCTTTACATGGTTATTGATGCTGCCAGTGTTCTGGTCTTATTCAGGCAGCCTATTCCAGAAGGGACTGTTTTACAGTAGACTTTCTGGTCAGAAATGGCCTTTCTGAGGATTGAGGCCCTTCACCTTGTCGAGGCAAAGTTGTTAGCCTTGAAAGTTATCTTTACACATAAATCGCAAAAATGAACTCAGCAACCAGCAGGTTTTGTGTAGTGTTTGTGGTGTGTGTGTCTATCTGTCTGTCTGTCTGTCTGTCTTGTGTATGTGTCTATGTCTTTATGATTATATACATATATAAGTATATATATATATTCTAATAGGACTAAAAGATAAAACATTGATAGTCCATGTAAATTTGAACTGTAAATAACATGCATATATAAATTTCCCATTTGTTTTTTGTTTATGGATATTTGCCTGCATGTTATGTTTGTGCATCTCCTACTCCAGAAGAGGGCAGAAGATCTCCTGGGAATGGGATAACAGATGGTTGTGTTCACATGAGTCACTATGTTGAGACTGGGAATTGAACCCCCATCCTCTGTAAGAGCAACCTTACTCAAACTTCAACAATGAACACTTATTACTAACATGTTTCATTAATATTTGAAGTATGATAAGCTGTCTCCAGAGAGGCTCAGGCAGAGCTTGACAAATATAGAGACAGATGCTCGCAGCCAAGTGTTGGACAGAGTGTGGGGTCCTGGATGGAGAAGTTGGAGAAGGGACTGAAGGAGCTGAGAGGGTTTGCAGCACCATGGAGGGAGCAACAGTGCCAACTGGCCAGAAACCTGGTGCTCCCGGAGACTGGACCACCAACCAAAGAATACACATGGCGGGACCCATGGTGCTGGCCGCATTGATGTTGCAAAGGAATGCCTTGTTGGCCATCAGTGGGAGGAGAGACCCTTGGGCCTGAGGGTGTTAGATGGCTCAGTGTAGGGGAATAGTAGGGTGGGAAGATGGGAGTGGGTGGGTGGGTGGGGGAGCACCCTCATAGAGGCAGGGAGAGGGTGAATGGAATAGGGGGTTTGAAAAAAGGGAAAACATTTGAAATGTATATAAAGTAAATATGCAAAAATAAGAATAAAAAATAAAATAAAGACTAGAAAAATTATTTGAAACATACTTTTGAGGATATGTATTTATTACTATCAAAACAAACTATATCTAAAATTTTATACTTTTATTTATTAAATCTTTTAATAATAAATCAGATATATGAGAAAAAAATTCTTGTTCAAAATAGGGAAAAATATATAATTTAAAACTGACAAATTTATTTTTTATATCTATGCAATATATGTTATTAAGTTATGTGAATTATTTACACCTGTTTAATACTGGACATCAACTATAATATTTTGCACATCAAAATATAAAAGCTATTCAAATGCTAGAATGTTAAATAAATTTAATCATTAAGTATTCCTCACAGAAAAAAAGCTCATGTATTTTTGTTCAGGTAAAATATTCATGAGTATTATAATAATTTAAAATATAAATGCTCAAGAAATGTAGCACTTTAAAATGTTTACATTATTATATACTAACTTGAAAATATTTAAATACATCAACCACTTAAAATGAGCATACACAAAAATTGACAAAAATTCATGGAGAAGGAAGCAGTTTACAAGGATGAAACCACACATAGCCCATAAATTCATGCAAAAAGTACTCAGCCTTTTAAATAATTGTGGAACTGCAATGGAGTTCAACATTTTATATCCAGTTGTTGAAGGAAACTTAAAAACTCAACAGTGCTAAATGCTAGCAAACGTAGTCCAAACAATTTTGGGAGAATATTATAGGAATACCACTAATATGGTAAAAAAAATATGTATTCTATTGAATCCAATATCTCATCTACTTTCACATAGGTATGAAGAGAAGTGGTAAGGTGTTTAATATAGCAATGTATTATGATATTAATAAAATCACCAGCACCATTTAAGCAGTAAAATGGAAAATATAAATGATGGTGTTACAAAATATTCAGCATTATTATAATTCAAAATAGCATAAATCATGAGTCATAATAGATGAAATACAAAAACAGTTTTATAAACATAAATTGCAAAGAATATTTGCCAAGAGTGTCTTTTAAACGTGTTTCCTTTGTATCTGTACGGAATTGTTAGCGATGATGCAGCACATTTGCAGTTGTAGGAAATATATTCAGCGAAATGGCTACCTTCTTTAGGGATAAAGGAAGAGTAAAGAACTATTTAAGTGTTTCTGTGTAAATTATCTATTGTGTTTAAAAACACTATTCAACAATTGCTGTCACCTGATGATGTGAGAAGGTAGGTAAATGCAAATGGTAATGTTCTAGAAATTGATAACTGCTCATCTTTTACCTTCTGTGTGACCTCAGATAAATGATTTAACCTCTCCATTTCTTATATAGGGCAGCAATAGCATCATTAAAAATAAACGAGTTTTTATGCCTATAAAATCCTCAAATTTCTAATAATATTTGTCTCTGTAATAATCATTAAGTGCTTTGGGTTAGGAGCAATCACAAGCAGGGAGGAAGGGAGGAACTGGGAAGGGAAAGTGGAGGGGGGGAAAGAGGGGACGATGATGTGGTACTGGGTGGAGGAAAATAATTGAAGTCCTGTGGGCCAGCAGAAAGAATGGAAACAGGCAACCGCGGGAGGTAGGAGGTTGGGGGGACCCTCCAGAATGCACCAGAGACCTGAGAGATAAGATTCTCAGGAATCAAAGGGAGGAACCTTAGATGAAATCCCCTGAAGTAGGGAGAGGCAACATATAGAGCCCACCTCCAGCAGAAAGTCAGGGCATCAAGTGAGGGATGGGGTTGCCATCCCACAGTCAAAACTCTTACCCATAATTGTTCCTATCTGAAAGAGCTGCAGCGATGGAAGTGGAGAGGAGCCTGAGGAAAAGATGGTCCAGCGAAAGGCCCAAAGTAGGATCCAGCTCAAGCGGAGACTCCAAGGCCTGACACTATTACTGAGGCTATGGAGTGTTCACCAAAAAAGGGACCTATCATGACTGCCCTCCGAAAGACCCAACAAGCAGCTGAAAGAGTCAGATACAGATATTTGTACCCAATCAATGGACAGAAGCTGCTGAACCCTGTGGTTGAATTAGGGAAAAGCTGGAAGAATTGAGGAGGAGGGAAACCCTGTAGGAGGACCAGAAGTCTCAATTAACCTGGACCCCCGAGATCTCTCTAAAACTGGACCACCAACCAGGCAGCATAAACCAGCTGATATGAGACCCCAACACATATATAGCAGAGTACTGCCAGGTCTGGGTTTAGTCCGAGAAGATGCACCTATCCCTCAAGAGACTGGAGGTCCAGGGAATTTAGAGCTCTGGTGGGGTGGGTAGTGGGTGGTGGGGACATCCTTATGGAGACAGGGGGTCGGAGACGAGGTATGGGATGTGAAACAGTCAGAGAGTGGACTGGGAAGAGAATAAAATCTGGAGTGTAAATAAATAAATAAATAAAAGGTTAAAAAGATTCATTAAGTCCCCTTTGAGTAATGGATAAAAATTTTATAAAGATGTGTAGTGTATATGTTGCTGTTATTTAATTTTATCAAAATAATTTAGATGTTATTATACTGGATTTTTAATTGATTTGAATTGCTTTTGAAAAATAATTGTGTGTATGTGTGTGTTTACATGAATGTTTTTCTGTGTGTATTCATGATGCATGTGTGTCTACACAAATGTGTTTGTGTGTGTGTGTGTCTCTGTGTGTGTGTCTGTGTGTGTGTCTGTGTGTATGAGCTATACCACTTGTGTAGAGGTCAGGGGTAAACTTGGTTGTTTTCCTTAAACTACCTACCTCCTTGATTGACACTTACTCTTGTTTGCTACTTCATATTCCAGACTAGCTGGCCAATAACTTTTACACATTCCTCTATATTCTTTCCTATCTCACAGAAAGAGAGGTAAAATTACAGATTCATACATCTGCACCTACCTTTATTTAGGTTCTGGGATCCAAGCTCTGGTCTTCATAGTCTAACCACTACATCATCTGTCCAGCCCCTACTTTGATTTTTTTTATTATAAATTCCTGTGATCCAGATTGTTTTACACTCACTAAGTATCTCAGAATAGCTCTACATTTGCCACTCTTCCATTTCTGCTTTCCATGTGTAGATTTACTGCAAATCCAAGTGTGCTGTAGGTGTTTCCTTTAAATTGAAGGGTAGTATTTCTTCATGATAACAGGAGGCAAATTCAAGAGTCTTGAAAAAGTAGAGAAACTGACCAAGCTCAGAAAACAATGAAGCACGGACTCTAGAAGCTTATGAAAGTTATATACTCCATAAGTCCCCTATCCATAGCTATAAAATCAATTGATGAAACATTGAAATAATAGATAATTGTAGGAAATATTAGAGAATATAAGCCCTGTGTGGCCTGTTACATGGGAAGAGAGATATTCAAGCTTGGATTATCAGTGACACAATTTCCAGTGTCTCACTTGTAAATACCCTTTAATTTCACCAAACTAAATTTGTTAGAAACATTTATTTAGCCTCTCACTGATGACCTATATGATATAAGTAGTTGCTCATACTACTACAAAATTAGTACCTAAAAGTGACAGACTCAAATATGAGTTGGGGAAGATCTGTTTTGTGAATTCTGAGCCAAGTGTTAAAATACACAAGTGAGACTATTTCATGTACTAGTGGAGAATCAGAATTACAGATGTAATTCTGATGTAGCTATCTTTCCCAATTGGTATGTCTGATTAATACAGTGTCAAGTCGCATATGATGAATCTGAAACCAACCCTGAACTTTCTGAGTAAAATATCTTTAGAGGAAAGACGAGGATGGCCATCTTCTTCAACAAGTTATGGGTGGCATGCATCCTTGTTGACCGAGATCCACTAGGCTGCTACGGTTGTATAGCAAATGGTTGATTGTAGAAAGGAAGGCTTGGTATTTGAAAGTGGCAGGTATGAGAGACTAACTTTAAGCTGCAGCATTTGGGAGGCCGTAGCTTTGTGAACATGAGCCTCAAATGTCTTCCTAGAGAGAAAATGCCCAAATGCAGGAGGAATTACAAAAGGAAAAATATGTACACACACTAACCTCTGTATTTCTCTGGTTCAGAAGGAAAAGTAGAAAAAAATAGGATGAGATAGAAATGATGGTTTGCCAGTACTTATAAGACACAAGGAGAAACATACTTGTTAGATATATGCTTAAGAGTCCTTCCTAGGGCCAAATCTTTATAATTGTTGGGAGAATCAGGTAGTGAGATAAAAAGAGTGAGGTATAAGTGCTAACCTGAAGATCACATCCTCAATACTAGGAAAGGAAAAATTCATAATTCAGTGTGCAAATGAGAGCATTATGACACATTACAGGAAAGTGTGACAATTAGAGAATGCTCTACATCTATACTATTCAAATTTTGGAAGACATTTAAACATTATTGAATGAAACTATCCAAATAAAATATGTTTGTTGAGGGTCAGTTCTAATACTTTGAATTAATCCTGCCCCCTAAATTCAGGAATCTGTGTGTCCACACATTAAAGGTCCTTGTCCCAATTGGTTGGATCAATCAATAAAGAGCCAACAGCCAAGGCTGTACAAATAGACTGAGGAGGAAGCTTGAGATTTTCATGGGCTAGGACTTGGAGAGAGGAAGGGCAGTGAATTCTCATGACTCAGGGAGAAGGATAGGATGTAAAGGCTTCAGGAGAGAAAGCCAACCACCCATGTAAGTATTTGGGTAAGTGGCCACTAGCCACTACCCTGATTGGGCCTAAGGTAGTAGGGGAAGGGGTAGGAGTCTCAAGAGTACCAAGGAGGAGCATTAGCTAGCAGAGGTAGGTTTAAGAATGCCCAACAGCCGGGCAGTGGTGGCACAGGCCTTTAATCCCAACACTTTGGAGGCAGAGGCAGGTGGATTTCAGAGTTCGAGGCCACCCTGGTCTACAGAGTGAGTTCATGAGTTCCAGGACAGCGACGGCTACACAGAAAAACCCTGTCTCGAAAAAAAAAAAAAAAAAAAAAAGCCCAACCTTTGAGCTAGTCATAAATTAACTGATGTGTATGTATGTATCATTCATTCACTACTCCAAAGAGATTCTGGGTGGGTAGCTGGAAGCTTGATGTGCTGGTAGCCAAAGCAGTGTAGCTTAGTTAAACTCACCACTACATATGTTGCATGTGGCAGATTGGATTAATTTGAGTATTCTTCAAAAGTGGATATTAACCCCAAAGCTCAGAATACCCAAGATACAATTCACAGACTACATGAAGCTCAAGATGGAAGACCAAAGTGTGTATACTTCAGTTCTCCTTAGAAGGAGGAATGAAATATTCATGGGAGGAAATATGGAGACAAAGTGTGGAGCAGAAACTGAAGGAAAGAACATCTAGACACTGCCCTACCTGGGGATCCATCCCATATACAGTCACCAAACTCAGACACTCATGTAGATGTCAAGAAGTGCTTGGTGACAGGAGCCTGATATAGCTGTCTCCTGAGAGGCTCTGCCAGAGCCTGACATATACAGAGGAGGGTGCTTCCAGCCAACTGTTGGACTAAGCATGGGTTCCTCAATGGAGGATAAAGGACTAAACTGCTGACAGGGTTTGCAACTGCATAGGAAGAACAACAATATCAACCAACCAGACCACTCTAGAGCTCCCAGTACCTAATCCACCAACAAGAGTACACATGGAGGGACCCATGGCTCCAGCCGCATATGTAGCAGAGGATGGCCTCATCGGTCATCAATGGGTGGAGAGGCCCTTGGTCCTGTGAAGGCTCTATGCCCCAGTGTAGAGGAATGCCAGTGCGGGGAAACAGGAGTGGGTGAGTGGGTAGGGGAGCACCCTCATAGAAGCAAGGGGAGGGGGGATGGGTTACGGGGCTCCAGAGGGAAAACTGGGAAAGAAAGAAAGAAAGAAAGAAAGAAAGAAAGAAAGAAAGAAAGAAAGAAAGAAAGAAAGAAAGAAAGAAAATAATCTTACTACTTATCCTTCTGGAGACAGGTTATATAAATTGAGGTAATAGACAAACGATCAGTACCTAACAAATGTGTTCATAAAAACCACTATGGTTTGGTGTCTGCATATGGGATCAATTCCTAGGTTGGCAATCTACAGACACCAAACCCAGACACTATTGCTGATGCTAAGAAGGCCTTGCTGACAGGAGCCTGGTATAGCTGTCACCCAAGGGGCTCTGCCAGAGCCAACCATCAGACTGAGCACAGGGACCCCAATGGAGGAATTAGGGGAAGGAGTAAAGAACCTGAGGAGTTTGCAATCCCATAGGAAGAACAATATCAACCAACCAGACTCCTCCAAAGCTCCCACAGAGTAAACCACCAACCAAACAATAGAGGGACCTATGGCTCCAGCTACATATGTAGTAGAAGATTGCCTTATCTGGCATCAATAGGAGGGGATCCCCTTGGCCTGTGTAGACTCGATAATCCAGATTAGATTATTGCTAGGGCAGTAAGGAGGAAGTGGGTGAGTGAGTGAGGGAGCACCCTTCTAGAATCAGGAAAAGGGGGATGATATCAGAGGGTTCTGGAAGGAAACAGGGAAGGGAGATAACATTTGAACTGTAAATAAATGAAATAACCAATCAAAAAATAAAATATAATAAATAATAAAAAAGAGCCATTATGGGTATGTAGTTATTGCTTACCGAAATTCTCACCACAATCAGGGGCTGAAAGGTAAGAGAAGATGTGATGGCTTTACTGAAGGGATCAGGCACGAGTGAAGTGATGTTTGATATGCAGTTCACTGGGCTCAGTGAGATTGTGTTTACAAAAGTTGAGAAAGGAGTAAATTTGACCAAACCCTCAGCATGGGTATAGTACTTTTTTGGTTTTGTGGCAACAGGTGGTATAGTGTGAAATCACAAGGCAAGGGAGCCCTTGATAGGTCTAAATGACTTAGACTGGAATAGAAATAACTCTCTTAAGGGGCTAATGTAACCTAGAGGAAATAACTAAAAGGACACAGCAGACAAATGGGTCCATCCATGTCATCAAAGGCATATGTGGCAAGCTGTATGTCCAGCTATAGTTCCTAGAGAAAAGCAAAAGATAAAAAGACAAACACTGTGCTAACATGCTCTAGAAGGATGCAATGCTAAGCTGAAATTCACACAGCTTCATGATAAATCAATACAGCTTAAACAGATTAAGGTTTTCTTAAGAATGGTCAGTCATTTTACCCAGAATATGTGATACATGTTTTTCCATGGCAGTATACTAAGGTTTCGTATCATTTACACAATATGGATCCCTTTCAGGAGCCAGGGGTTGATGAAGAGGCAACTCAAAGAGTGTTGTCCACTGTCCGAACCAGGAATCTTACTCTGGAATGGCAAAGAGAAGCTAGAACTTGTTCATCCTCTTTCTTAGATGAAACAATGTTTATTGGTAAAGCCAGCCTTGCCAGCTGTAGGAAGATACACAATGGCCCCTTGTTAGCAGTAGGACCATCAGAGGAAGAGCACCATATCCCTTGGAAAGTAAGTGTGGATTACGAAGGGTCACAATTTCTCATAAATACCTCTTTATCTGACATTATACTCTTATGAAAAAAATAATTCAAGTGATGAGATGCATTCATGGTGTATTAGACCTTGTTAGCATTTCTTTTCTAGTGCTCCTGTGCTGTTAAAGATCAATTGGCTTTTGTTTGGAGTGGAAAGAGGTTGAATTTCAGATATCTTACCCAGTTTTGTAAAATACTCTTTTCATAATACTTACCCATGAATGTCCTATTTCATATAAATTAAAACGTATATTTGAATATAAATTCTGCATATGAGAGAAGCATAATTTATTTCTAGTTCAATCCATTCTCCTCTGAATGATATTGAACAACCCTTCTATAATTAATAGTAAATACAATAATGACATGTTATAAATGGCAGTTTCTCCAAATTAGACTAATTCAGGCCAAAGCTAATATGAATTATGGAAAATAGTTCTCTTTGATAGAAACAATGATAAGTTTTATTGAATGAGAGATAATTTTATTGCTTTAGGAACAGTGTAACCTGGAACTATCATAATCACTAAAGGTCCTATTAATGAGTTTTTAAGAAAAAAAACTTAGATTTTTTTCTGAAGAGATATTTATTTGATATTGTTTATTATATAGTATTTATTATCTAAGTCCTATTTCAGATGTATTCAATATCCATTTCTTTGGAGTGACCTATGTATTCATTAATTTTCTTCTTGCTTTGATCAAATGCTTAACTAGAAGCATGTTAAATGAAGAAAAATCTATTTTAACCCACAAACACATGGTAGAGTCAGTCAAGGTGGAGATGGCATTGTGTCAGGAGTGACTTGAACTTTTGATAACAAAAACTTGTTTACATACTAGCAGACCAGGCAGCAGAAAGAAGGTCATGCCTTTGGCCAGCTTGTTCTCACTTCTACCCCCTTATTCAGTGCAGGAGTTTTCTCCTAAAGGGTGGAGTCTTCTAATTACATCCAGGGAAATGCTTCCTCAATTAATTTGTTCTCTGACAAATTCCTCACAGACAGACAAGGTGCATATTATTAATCTCTCTCTGTCTCTGTCTCTCTCTTCTTTCTTTGTTTTTTGTCTTATTTTCTTTCTTTTTTCCTTTGTTTTTTTCTTTCTTCTTTTCTTTCTCTGTCTCTTTCTTTGCTAAAGGAAATGTGAAATTGACAGAAGCCATCTTGGAAAGACTGTGGTAAACAACTGAGTTTCCTGGGGATGGCATACCATTTTGCTTAGCTATGATGGGTGGACTTTGCAGAGAGACAGTCCCAGAGACTTAATCCAAGGATTGCTTCTCACAGCTGATATTCCTTTCATTATTAAATAGTATATGGATTCCTGGCCATCAGCTCACTCTATTGAGCAAACTTCCTGCAGATCAACATGAAGAAGAATTTTTATTAATTATTGCTGTTTACATGAATTAATGACTTTATAGAATTCCTATTATGATTCAAATAAAATAATTTTAAGAAGAAAGTTTAGGGAGATAGTTTTAGTTGTTTTGCCAGAAAGACATAATAAAATTAGAAATAAAAATAGAAAGTGCCCTCCCCTTATAGAATAGTAAGTAAAGGCTGCATAATAAGGAATATAGTTATACAAAGATGAGAAATAGGCTTGGGACAAAGGAAAATATTCATTCTAGATCAGGTACAAGGATAAATCCACAGGTGTGCACTATGATAAAGCAAGGTGTTGTGAAACTGTTGCTTTGAACATATAAGAAGCTTATGGAATGAAATACTGTTTGAACTTACTAGATATATGTGTATGTATGTAAGTATGCATGAACACTTGTGTAATTGGTGAGACAGATTGTAATTCCCTTTTTGTATAATATTTTATCTATGAGATAATTTGATAAAGAACTTTTGTCTAAGAAAGAAATGTGTTAATTGGTTAATTATTTGACCAAAATTTTAAAACAAATGTATAATAGACCACATTGTATAAACAAATTAAAATATTTTTTACTAAATTCTTAATGTAGTCAAATTGACCATGCAATTTAACAACTATAGTTTAGACATTTTTAACTTAAGCAAACCATAATATTGAGTCCTTCCACAAATTGTTATCTTTCTTTTATATGTCTTTTCTCATTATATAATCTTCATATTACTTCTTATAACAGGCTTTCCAGTGTTTTGATACCACTGTTCTTTATCATTCCAAGGACAAGAAAATTAAGGCTAAGTATCAAATGATTATCAAATAGATGAAATAATATGTCCATGATTTATTATTTAATTTCAAATTATATGTTTTGTTTTGATATATCCCAGTTGCAGATTCTTTTAACTTTACTGAAAAGCACAAACAGATGGAGCTAAAATATATGACATTTGATTCAAAGGTGTATGATTTGCTCATTTTCTCCTAAATCGTACATGAGGCTTGTTTCTGGCAATGATGACATATGCCTGTAATCTCAGCACCTTGTAGGCTGCAGTAGGAAGAATATGACTCCAGAGACATCTGGGCTACACTGTGGGTTTTTGCCAAAAGGAAAAAGACAATTAGTGCCACTTTAAATTTTTGATATTGTTTTCACTAAAAATCATATGCCCAAAATATCTTCACATTTTGTCAAATATTTTCAGAAATAAATATCTCATTTTTTAAAAAAATAAAACTATAGTTCATATAGTTACTTCAATTTGGGAAGAAATATAGAAATACATTTAAACTATCCAAAGTCAAAGAGGTATTACATATTTAGGATTTGAACTAAAATATTTTAAATCCAGGTCATTTAGATTTTTATTCCTGAGTGTTTCCTAGAAACAGAAAATAAATAGAACATATTTGGAACTTGTCAGATGCAATCATGTAACAAGACTAGATTAAATTTTATATTTTTACAAATACACTAGACGTTTTAGTTTTTGCTTATGAGCATTATAAGTACATCCTTATCTATCTCTATATATATGAAGAAGAAAATTAAAGGAATCAATGGGTCTGGAAGAGACTATTTTTGTTTTAAGACAGACAGCTAACTGTGAAATCTAATGTAAATTATACAAAATGTTTGTAGACACAATACTTGACTTTAAAAATTTGCATTTCCCAAAGTAATACTGGTTAAAAATACAGTTTATGAAATTAGTGCAGCATTTTTCCCATACATAGGTAACATTGGAGGAAGTGTAACTTCTCAGTAGAAAAGTTAGGCATAGTTTTTCTTTTCTTAACACATTTTCTTCCAATGTAAATAATCTTCTGCTGTTCTTTCTACTCATTTCCAACACTTGGTGCCTTGTACATTTTTACTAATGATTGTTCATACTTTGCATCTTGTGGGAACCAAAACTGGATTCAAAGAGAGGAAGTCACTTTCCCAATTTTATCAAGGATAATATTTTTGAGGAGAAAAAAACAATAGAAAACAAAAGGAAGACCTTCAAATATGTTCCTGTAAAAGTCAAATATTTACCAAGTTGATCCCTTCTTTGTCAAAATGAAGATGGCATTGCATTCTCAGTAAGATGTAAATTATTCTATGACCACACTAAGGATTGTTTTCTAATAACTACTACTTTGTATGTAACAATGTATGTCAACCCTGAAATAGAAATCCAACAATCATGCTATCAAAATTCACCTGATGTTTAGTACTTTTTAAATACATTTTCTATCATTATTTTAATCACGAGGCCAATATAGTTCATAGTTTCGTTCGTGCTAGAATTAAAATTTATAGAGCTTTAACATCAAACATTTTATTTTCGGATAAAATGGTAATGATAAGGTGACATTTAGAATTAATATGTACTTATATCACATGAAAATTACATTGATATCTGAAAAAGAAAAATGTTTGGAGGAATAATATTGTCTTGACTTATGAATATGTACAGATTACTTAAATGATTTTATGGTGTCAAATCACACATTTGGATTTTACACAGTTATTATTTTTTGGAAAAATGTCTTAAGATATGTTCTACTCAGACTGTTTTGAAACATTTTCTGGAGAACAATTATTTGGATAAAGGTTTTGTCTTATTTTCAATGACTATTCAAACATGTGGAAATTTGAGCAATCCCAAGTATAATCTAACAGTTTTGAGAACATATCAACAGTACCTTGATATTTCTTTCTATATATTATTAGTTGTGTTTCACCAAATATTAATTTATCCAACAGACAAGCATAAAAAAGTATTAGTACTTCACTGGGTCCAAGAGAAAATCAGGATAAAAAGATAGCTCTTCAAAAGACTCTAGCATAATTAGAGATTAATCTTTGAGGAGTTGATATTATTATATATAAGCACTAAATACTGTGAGGCTATACACTAATTATCCTTATATATGTGTATAATTTCTGGTTTCCATATATAAAGATTATGTAGTCTGTCTGAGTTTTCAGATAGGGTTCATAATAGAGAGAGAGAGAGGGAGAGACAAGAGAGAGAGGGAGAGACAGAGAGAGACAGAGACACAGACACAGACACAGAGGCAAAAATATCAGAAAACCCACCTTTAATTTTCTTAAAGCAGACTGAAAATGAAATTGTTATAATCTCTCTAGGTAGTTTCAACAACAGTATTTGAAACATTTGCAGATATAAAATTTTCCAAATAATGGGACATTTTGTTAACTTCAGGTCACTTTCTCTGGTTGCTATGAAGACAGTATAACCAGGGATTGAGAGCACGGTGCTTCCTGAATTTTGCTAGGCTTCTCAGCCATATTCATTTTGAAAAAAAAGAATCTTGTTGAAATGAATACAGTTGTATTCCATAATGGGAAAAAGAGGTGCTTTAAAAATCTTTCCCCTGCTTGGTCAGTTCACTTTTACCCCTCAATATAGGAAATTATTCACAAATGCGCTGTGACTAACGTGCACCTTGAGGTCCCACAAATCAACTGCCTTACACCTAGGCTTTGGAAGCTTATTTTCTGTCTAGTGGTAAAAGGTGATCACAAATCAAGCTACACACACTTACTATTGAGCTATCCAAGGATAACACTGGATGGTTCTGCCAAGCAGTGGATTAAGTGTACATGTGGTATTGATTTGAGATGAAGAAAATATGAAATTAGTACATGAATTCATAAGTAGATAGATCATAAAATAACGTGTGGTGAACATTACAGTGAGTCTGGATTGATAGCCCTGCTTTGATCCATTCATGTTGTGTTTATCATCATCTCCCCAGGCATTTTGCTCTGTGTTTTGTATTTAAACTTATATGCATGCAAGTATTTCTATGGATATCATGTAATATATTGCATGCGTTTTCCACAGTAAATCTATGCAGTAGAAATTTTAGGCTTCTTTCAAAAGTCAGTAATGTTCAGTGATGGTTTTGTTGGGGTACACAGGTAAAAACATGTAGCCAACATGTGAAAGGAAGCATGATAAAGGAAGATAAATGTGACCCCACAGGGAGGGGGAGCTTGTGCATTAGTTTGCTTTAATCCACCTTGCTATTCTTTGCTAACTACATGCATGTATTGGTTCACCTTACATTGCCATTGCTAAGCTCTGCTTGTGGTGACACCAGAAAGAAACTTGCCAAAGAACTTCTCATGAGATTCCTGTGGCTTCTTACCACTTTTTTTGTCCTTGAGCTGACTGGCGAACATAGTGCAATTGCTGGTTCCTGTGTGGTGTCTGCTTACAGAGAGAACCAGACTGCAGCTGCTGATTCCTATTTGGTGTTTGCTACTAGACTGAACTGCTGATATCCTAACAACAAAGATTGGACTTGCCCCCAAAGAACAGGTCCATTTCCCTCATATCCTAATAACATTTTTCTTCCATTACCTCTGGTGGGTGGTAGGCTAGAAGAGAGGTTGAACTCTTATTAAAGTAGGTGAAAAATTTCTGCCTATATCTATCTATCTATCTATCTATCTATCTATCTATCTATCTATCTATCATCTATCTATCACCTCTATATATGTATTTATCATTTGATTCCATAATGTCTATTACAATTATTGCAGGAGCAAAAGAAAAAATATGCAAATCTCAAGTAAATACATATTTAAAAGTGTATTTTTTCATGGGAAATATTCATGATTTTGACTAGATTGGTTTTTCTTTTCCAGTTTAATGAAGCTTGTGTTCCTTATCTGTGAAAATTATACAACACTTACTTGTTTTTCAGTTTGACAAACTTTTAAGTAGATATCTGCTTGGGTTCAGTTGTAATTTTATGGGATGGATAAAACTGAAATTCAATTTGTCTTTGTCAGGGTTTGTATTTCTGAGCAAAACATCATGACCAAGTAGCAAGTTAGGTAAGAAAGGATTTGTTCAGCTAACAATACCATATTGCTGTTCATCACCAAAGGAAGTCAGGACAGGAACTTACACAGGGCAGGAACCTGAAGGCAGAAACTGATGCAGAGGCCATGGAGGAATGCTGCTTACTGGCTTGCTTCCCCTGGCTTGCTCAGCTTGCTTTCTTATAGAACCCGGAACTATTAGCCCAGGGATGGTACCACCCATAATCATCTGGACCCTACATCTGGAATTCATGGAGGCATTTCCTCAAGAGAAACTCCTTTCTCTGTGATAATTCCAGCTTGTGTCAAGTTGACACACAAAACCAGCCAGTACACAGTTTAAGAGGTGGACCATTCCAGTAAATCTGTTGTAATTTCTTCATTATTCTTATTTCCATTTAATGACTCCTCAGTCTCACAGGATCTGGAAGAGTAGAAAAATAAACGTTTGAAAATCTTCTGCAACAAAGTTGCACTAATCACTTTTCATCTAGAAGTGGATGAGTTACATGGAAGATAGCAGATAAGATTATCCTCTGACAGCAGACTGCGCAGGTGGTTTGGCAAGTGACAGAAGGAAGATTTCAACCCTCTGCTGAGTATACTTTTTTTGTGTATAAAACTAGGATCATTGGAAGCAACTCTCAGAAATTATCTCACTTATTTTTTGTTTGTTTGTTTTTTGTTTTTTCGAAACAGGGTTTCTCTGTGTAAACCTGGCTGTTCTGGAATCACTCTATAGACCAGGCTGGCTTAGAACTCAGAAATCCACCTGCCTATGCCTCCCAAGTGCTGGGATTAAAGGCGTGCGCCAGCACTGCCCAGCAATTATCTCACTTTTTGATTTCCTAAATCACAGAAAGTAAATTTTTGATCATCTTATCTGACTTAGCAATTTGCAGTCATATAAATTAGTACAGTTAATATTTTTGTACTTCAACTTCTTGAAAAAAAATTTGCAATGCAAAAATGTAGTGAATGAAAGCTTGGGTTCAAAACGAAGAAAGTCTTGAGGCAATGCAGAAAACTCTTTGAGGAAAGCTGTCATCCCTACTGTAAAATTCTCTTCCAAGCTAATGCTCATTTCCAATAAACACTGTTAACTGAAATCTAAAGGACTGTAGCAATTTTATATTTCATAATATTATCTCTTACATAGTTGACTGGTCCTCCACTCTGCTCAACATTTAACATTACAGGTTGGACAAGATGAGCTCACATTTCAGCCCCTTGCTTTTCCTGTTGATTTATTCCTTCAATATAAAGTATCCCCTCAAAGTGTTGCTGTCCTTTCTTTCCTATAACAATGGTTTACATTTTTTCACCAAAAAGTACCAAATACTCTTGTTTAAGAAAGAAATCTTTCACAGCTTGCTGTTTAGCTGAGTGTGGTTCTGATTCCCTAGTGATTACCAGATTTCCATACCTTGCACGGTTTTATATGCAAATTCCTACCTGTGTTTTTTAATTTAACTTGTTTTTTTTTTAAATTATTTAATACTTGTACTTCAGATTTTATTTCCCCCACCCCAACCACCCTCCAACTGTTCCAAACCCCATATCTCCTCCCCAACCCCTGTCTCCCTGAGGATGTTCCCACCCCCTCATACCATCTGACCTTTAAACTCCCTGGGGCCTCCAATCTCTTGAGGGTTAGATTCATCATCTCTGATTGAACATAGACCTGGTAGTCCTCTGCTGCATGTGTGTTAGGGGCCTCATATCAGCTGTATGCTGCTAGTTTGGTGGTCCAGTGTCTGAGAGATCTCAGGGGTTCAGGTTAATTGAGACTTCTGGTCCTCCTACAGGGTTTCCCTCCTCCTCAGCTTATTTCTGCTTTTCCCTAATTCAACCATAGGAGTCAGTAGCTTCTTTCCATTGGTTGGGTGCAAAAATATCTGCATCTGACTCTTTCAGTTTCTTGTTGGGTCTTCCCAAGTGTGGTCGTGCTAGGTCACTTTTTTGTGAGCACTCCATAGCCTCAGTAATAGTGTCAGGCCTTGGGGCCTCCCCTTCAACTGGATCCCACTTTGGGTCTGTTGCCAGACCTTCTTTGCCTCAGGCTCCTCTCCATTACCATCCCTGTAGTTCTTTCAGACCGGAACAATTAAGGGTCAGAGTTTTGACTGTGGGATGACAACCCCCTCTCATTTGATGCTCTTTCTTCCTGCTGGAGGTGGGATCTATAAGCTCCCTCTTCCTACTGTCTGGTATTTCATCTAAGGTCCCTCTCTTTGAGTCCTGAGAGCCTCTCACCTCCCAGGTCTCTGGTGCATTCAGGAGGATCCTCCCAACCTCCTACCTCCTGAGGTTGCCTGTTTCCATTCTTTCTGCTGGCCCTTAGAGCTTCAGTCTTTTTCCCTTGAAACAATGGTGAATGTCAAAGTTCATTTCACTAGCATAATTAAAGTATAACTGGATAAACATATATAATTCCTTTCACTTAATGCACTGTCTTCTTGTTCATGAAGAACTATTTTATTCTAAAGAAGATGTTGATTTTATGTTTTGCAAACTCAGAATCTCTGATAATATTTTTAATGTGATGATGCCTGTGTTGTTAAAATGGCTACTTCTAGGGTTAAATATCACATGCTTTGGCCTGCGTTAGTAGATCTCATCAGTCAATCATATTTATTCATAAATCAACCATATTACATAAACCATGAGGCTATGAAGTGTATTTGAAATGAAGGCAAGTGTTGTAGAAGACAGTAGTCCGTGAACTTTAGCTTGCAGCAGATTCATCTGAAGAGATTTATAGAACAGTTTGCTGATCCTGCCACAGAAGCCATTGCTGCAGAGGTCTAGCATGTGTATACAACTGCACACTCCTAAATCTTACTGTTAACCGCTGGTAGAGGCCACAGTTGGAGGATTTCTGGAATAGAGAAAGATTCAGGTACATGGTCTTGCACCTTTCATTTTACGTTTATGTAAGTTGAATCTTTGAAAAATGTAGGTGAAGGAAAAGGTCTCTATAGCTTTTGGTTCTGTTCTATAATTTGCACTCACAAATGGCCTGTCAGTTGGTTATATGATCAGCTCTTTAAATATTGATGAGCCTTTCCCCCCTTGCTTCTGTTCTCAGCTGAGACAGCTTGAAACTCTAAGCAAATCATTGTGTCAGTCAGTGTGAGCTGCGCATGGCACTCTTTTATTTCTCTCTGCCTTCCGCTAATAATTTCCTGTAAAACTTGCTGCTTCTCTCTGTGGGGAATAGCAGCAGCTCAGGTCATCCATCAAAATGGCACTCTTTGTCAGCAGCTTCTCAGATGATAGAAGGTGATTCTCATATGGCATAACCATCAGAAAACCACAAAGAGGAAGTCACAGTTGTCAACTTAGGTCATAAAGCAAAGAAAATCTCCATGAGCCTTCTAGTATCTGCCAAGGCTCATATTAAAGAAACAGGGGATGGAATTTCAACACAGCTACCTAGCTACAAACGGACGGTATATGTGTCTTTCCATATTAAAATACATGCCTCAGAGTAGTTTGAATGATATTCACTATTGCAGAAATCATGCTGTCATCTTTTCTGAAGTTCTTGCTGTAGCATTTCTCTACAGATGGTTTTTATGCAGATCCAGTTGGGAGTCATAGCCCTAATCCAACTTTGATGGGTTTTGTTGTGTTAAAGGTAATCAAATTTTGGTCAGGATTTACAGCTTCCTATGAAATAACAATGATTTTGAAGCATCAAATATTTGTTTTCTTAAATTATGTAAACGAAGACAGTTTCATATAATTGCAATTTAATGATTTAAAGAGAAGAAAATTTCTTTCCTGAAATTCTTGGCTTTAGTTACTCTTTGTTGTATTAAAAAATATCATCATTACAGACAAGTTATAAAGAAAAGTAAATACTGAGTATTTTTATTTTTGAACTATATGCTTAATATATTTGGCAACTATGTAGAACGTGTTTATAAATGAATGGATATGTTGCATGAAAATAACATTTAAAAATGAAAAGATCTACTGCAAAAATACAGTTCAGAAAAATATGGCTGAATTATCAATACTGAGAAAATCACACTTTGAATTCAAAGAATTCATGTTGTAAACACAGAGTTACTGTGGGATTCTCTACCTTCACTGTAATGTTTAAGTGTAGACGTTACCTCTTGCTCTCTTAAACATTCCCTTATAAAATATTATTCTAGTAATAAAGGGTACCTGTAAGATCATCTGAACATATATGCAAACTTTTCAATCTTATTTTAGTGGCAGTGAATATCACACTTTAAATTTTCCATAATGCTTTCCTGGCCTTTTCATAAAACACCTTTATTATGTCAATGATATAATTTATATATTCCTTTGAGAAGATTTGCTAGCTGTTATTTGTGTAGTTTTTCCTTGTTTGCTACAATGCTTATTAACTTATGTATATTCTTTGCATGTATCACTGCCTGTTCTTTTATGCCTGTGCATGTGTGTATGGAAGCCTGAGGTTGTTACTAAGTGTCTTTCTCATTTGATCCACCTTATCTCTTTCTGTGAATCAGAGTTTCTTCCTGGGGTTGGAGTTCTCCATGTACCTGGACTGAGTGTCTGAAAAACCACAAGAATGCTCATCTATTTGGGATTACAGAAGTATTGCACTTTGTCTGGCTTTTATATGGGATCTGGGAATGTCAGAAGCCATAGTGGGACAAGCTAATAACTAGCAGATGATCTTCCTGAGATGGCCTGCTTCAGATTATTATATAATCTGTGACAGATTCACCCTTATTGGGCAAGGTCATAGTGGAATTCATTTTAGGAAAGATTACTGCTATTAATATGCTTTTCCTGTTTTTATTAAACATATATAACAATAACTAAGTAATAGATGAAACTTGCCATAAAATATTTTGGAGCAAAAATTTTACTTCTATGTAATTTGGAATAACAAGAGGGAGTGATAAGATGGTCATCTATTTCTAAATTGCAATGGATGCATAAGCATGATAATTGATTTTGTTCAGAAAGGAAACAAGAGGGCATAGTCTGGGTGTAGAAGAAGGAATTGTAACAAAGATGAAAACTATTCAGCTGAAAGACAGGCAGTAAAAAAAAAAATTCAAGAATGAAAATACCAATAACAGCAAACAGAGAAGATAATCAGCTGAGACTGCAACAAGATTTAGCCTGCTGGGAAGAATAAGCAAAAATCAGTATAAACAAAGCCTAGTACAGTCTACCCCTCAGATAATCAGTAAAGTAAATACTTGTTGCTGTTTCTTATAATAACACACTCCCAGTGTTCCCAGTACAATCTTACACGGGCTTCTCATTCTGGGCAAAGAATAGAACTGAAGCAAAGACAATCTAGTTTAAGTAGAAGCAACATCTAAGAAAAGTTGGAGCTCTGATTTTGGTTTTATACATTGAGAGCATGAAGAAGATAACATAGGTATTCATTGAGTAAGAAGGGCGTCATGCATCACATCAATCAAATAGTTTCCTTTTATGTCTTTTTCTCTCTCTATCTGTTTTTTTTGGTTAGGATAGTAATAAGCATGATTTATTTTGTTTCATTTACTCTTTAGAGACAAGCTACCATTCATTGTCAGGGGTAGGTTAAGTGGCTATATCAAAGATTGTACAAATAAGAGTTGAGAAAAATCATATAAGCCAGGAATAGATGGAGCTGTGTATGTGAATATTAGTTGGTATTGGTTCAATATCAATAAAGCATTAAATCTAAACAGGAAAGAATCCTCATCTTAGGAGTGGAATGAAAGCAGTATGGCAATCAAGATTAACTCTGGGAGCTTCTAGAAGGAACAACATAAAGGATCATTGAATGGCAAGAGGCAAGGAAAAAAATTTAATCTAAATCTGATTTGCCCACAAAAATGTTATTGTGTTTACAAAAGGAAACAGAGAATGAAGGAAAAGAACTGGGCATGGAAGAAGCCATAGTTTAGGATTTCAAACTAGCACAGGGGCGGCCTACTCAGTAGTGTCTCTGCCTTCTTTAAGGACTAGAACTAGAGTCTCATTGAGATAAAATTTTGTCAGTTTTTGTTGTTTTTGTTTGTTTGTGTTTGGTTTTGGTTTTGGTTTTGATCTTGGATTTGGTTCTGATTTTTGTTGTCGTTCAACTTAGCTCAAACTCCAGTCTAAGCTGGCTTATTCAATCTGGCTTTTCTCAGATACTCACTGAATTGCTCTGCTTGTACTCAAACTAAATCGGGCATTCTTATTCTAGTCTTCTGGCTCTTTCTTATTCTCTGTCTTCAATTGCCTATGCTGAACTACACTAATCTGCATGAACTCATAAAGGAATGCAACTCCACTCTAGTGCACTCACTGTGCTGATTTTGGTGATGTAACTGACTTCCTATGCTTCTTTCTTGTGCTGTTCTAGTGAGAGCTGGGAACATCTTCTCTCTTGAATCATTCTTTCAAATCTTTCTCTGATTGATCACTTTGTCTTCTGCTCAATTAGACGTCGTTTTCAAACTTGGCTGTTCCCTTCTGCAAACTAGTTTTATCTTAAAGGCATGTACTAAGAATGTGTCTTATTCCAATGGAATTACAGAGACCTAGGGGTTTGGATGTGATCCCTTGCCAAAGCAGCCATGTTACTGGGTTAAAATTCCTCTAAAATTTACTGTGGACTTCTGAATTTCTTATGTTATAAAATTGGTATATACTGGTTTTCCACTTCAATTACATGAATCTGAAGATAAAATTTTATCACTTATTTGAAAAACATCTACATCTCTCCACATATGTGTTGGAAGAAGATTCAGAATTCATATTTCATCTGTCTTCTTCTTTTTTAAAGATGTTTATTTTCTCACCATCTCCATTCCAACACAGAATAACACATTCTATTTTCTGGACAGAGAGAAACTTGTGATAGGAAAAAGAAGAAGCAGGAGGAGAACAATGGGGAGGAGAAAGATGAAAAGTGGGAAGGAGAATGAGAAGGAGGGAGGAGGAGAAGGAGGAAAAGGAGGAGGAGAACGCCTTTGAACAAAGAAATAAAAACACATTCTCAATTTAATCTTCCCGCTCTTCTCATATGTTCACACATGAAGAATGCATTGCTAGGTGAGATATTAATGTAAAGACAGATGATACAAACCATACCAGCTTTCTGGAAAAACAGGATGATTCTGGAAGTAGATATTTGACATGCCTGACAGGTCAGTTGGCTGCATTGCCTGGTGGGGTGAGGGGATGGGAACATCCTCTTAGAGACAGTGGAGGAGAAATGGGATGAGGAGCTGTCAGAAGGCAGGTCAGGAGGTGGATAATGACTGGAATATAAAACAAGATTAAAGATATTTTTTTTAAATGCTAGCAAGTCACATAGAAGTGAATTGTATTTAAAATGTATAGTCTGAAAATAATGTGTACTGTGTTTCCAACTATCCTGTAACAATCGTAAAAGACATGAGTTTCTCAAAGACTTTAGTAAAAGGAGTTGTGCCAGTCTTTTTGAATTAAAGGACAAGAATGTTTTAGCAAGTGGAGATAGTCTAGGTTGCATTAGGATGAGAAATAGAAGATAGAAACGTATTTTAAAATTCATATATCTATATCTATCTATTTATCTATCTATATCTATATATTGTATGTTGTATATTATATATTATATAATGTGAATATATATATATATATATTTCAGTCTGAATTTTAAATATGTAAATTTATTTCATTGAAGATGGTGGGAAAAAATTCTGATGACATAAATAACTCTAGAGAGGAGTGAAATTACTCTGTTCATAGGCAAGATACAAAAAATCTTCATAAGCTTTGTATCATGACTGATAATGTTTTATATGTTATGAAGCTTATATTAAACAATTCTGAAATTAGTTGGAATAATCAAATAAAACATGAAGAAAATAATTGGTGGATTGCAAGAGCCTTTGAGAATAATAGTGAAAATTTGAAGAACAGAGTAAAAAGTAAAGTCATATTTATCTGCACTGATGTAGATGTTTACATGTAGAAATCCTTAAAGAAATGATATGTGCATTCTCTACTAATGGGATACAAATGTGAATACTGTCCACTAATCCACAATTAAACTATGTTTTACATTTATTTACCACACTACAGATGTGTTATATTTTTATCTTTCACTCTCATAAGAAAACCAAGACTCCATAGACAAAGAGGTAAGCAGAAGACTGGTGCAAACAAAACAAAGTAAACATACAATAGAAAAAAATACAATATTAGAAAATGTTCCAAAGAGAAGCAACAAAACTCAGACCATGTTGTGGTAATGTGACATAAGGTCTAGCCGGCTGAGCAGCAGCTGAAACAAGTTTAGGGAAGAGGGGAAAAAAAAGACTGAGCTAGAGGGAAGGGCTCCATAATGAAGAGACAAAGGAAGGGACAAAGGAGAAAGAGGAGGGAAAGTGAAAATAAAACATTATTGATGAACATTGATATAATATTATGACAGTATGAATATCATATCTATGGATCAAAAATATGATTTATAGAATTTCAGTTAAACTCTCATTTCTTAAGCATAGGATATATGGGGCTAAATTGATGGAAGTCATTAAGCTCTTTGCAGAGAACCAGTGTTCAATTCATTTCATACAGTTTACAACCATCTATAATTCCATCTACACCAGATCCAACACCATCATCTGGACTCTTACAGTACTAGACACACACACACACACACACACACACACACACACACACACACACACACACACAAAGACAAAGAGAGAGAGAGAGAAAGAGAGAGAGAGCGCACACACACACACACACACACACATGCACACAGAGAAAAATAATAAATTACTTGAGCAATAATGGAGATTGCATAGTGATCTTATTAATGAGATATAACATTGTAACAAATGTCTAGGTCTCAATTGAATGTCCTTCAAGTCATTCTTCAAAGTATGTCTACTACCCTTTGAAAGTACCAAGGTACTCAAAAACAATGAAGGTCTATGAAGCTGTCATGGGAAAGAAGGCCTTAAGTTGATAGAATAACTTTACTTGAAGAGATACTATAGCCTAGAGCAAATATTAGATAAAAATTAAAACTATACCAAGCACAAAATTTAATAATAATAAATACTACCATCAGTAATTCACCAAATGCTAACATCAGTATAAATATAGTAAATAAATATATTAATATTTATTTTTTAATTTGATGATGATCAGTAATATCTATACTTGAAGTTAGAGGATTTTTTAACTTCATAAAACTTCTGGGTATTAGGAATTGATTATTCTATCTTTTAAAATACTGAGAAAGTGATCTGTTGTACAAAAACTTAAGAAGAAAAAATTATAAATCTATTGGTTAAAAAAATCTCAAATAATCATCCTAAATCCTGAAGAAAGAGATAAAGGGCATAGCCTTGAGTTTTGGTGGTACACTATAAGAAACTAGAACACATATATTTACAAATGTTGCATCTACAATCAGGAATTATGTTGACCAAACCAATCTTCAGGAACAAATAACTTCAAAATCTGAATCTGATGAGATCAGATTATAACGTTATTTTCTCATTTGGGAAATAAAGTTATCTTAGTAGAAAGCTACATCTCTTTTCTTTTTTCCACATAAAAATTTACAAAATTATCTCATGGAATCATTGGTTGCTGAAATGATTATAAGTTTTCAGTACTGTAATTTTCCTAGGTCAGACAACTTATTGACTTTATAGACTATTTGAATCATTTTTTAAATGCAGTAGTTATATTTATTACTGGAATAACATTTTATGTTTTGTTGTGTGTGAATATTGTATAATTTAAAAAAAAATTCCGAAAGCACAATCTCACTCAGTAGCCAAATTTGTCTGTGAAGCTACTTTATAGCTTAGGCTAGCCTCAAGTTCATAGTAATTGTAGTAACTCAGTGTCATATGTTCCAGGATCACAGGAAAAAGCCAATAAAGATTTCTGATATTCAAATTAGGTCAAATGTGTCTATTTGCTCAAACATTTCTTATTAATTTATAGTAAAATATTTTCAAATTCACCCACTTATGTTTTAGATATTCTCTTTACATTGTTGTCATAGTTTATTGCTGTTGAAATAGCACAAAAGAAACATCTTATTCCACTTTCTAGAGAGATGGTACAGAGGCTAAAAACGTTTGCTGCATGAGGACATGATTTTAGTTCACATTTCTCTTATCTAGAGAATCACAATGCCTGTGACTAGAGCTGCAAGAGAGTCAACTTCTTCTTTTCTTTGTATTCACTTGTACAATCATGTTCAAACTTCATGCACACAGACACAGACACAGACACACACACACACACATACACACAAATAAAATTCAAAAATTTCTTTGCTGGCCACTCCTACAAGCCTCAGTCTATCTTGCAGGCAGGACATCCTGTGTGTAGGTTTTGTGGCTGGGATGGTGTCCTAGTCCCACCATTGGGAGTCTAGCCTGATTACACAGAATGGCTGGTTCAGTCTTCATTAGGAGTCCTCATTAGGTTCACTCTCATAGGTTCCAGGAATTTTCCACTTCACTAGGATTCCACATCACCCCTTAAATGCCCACCTTATTCCAGTCATCTCTCCTCTTATTCTCTTTCTCCATCCCTCACTCTCCTACCTAATCTCTTCTGTTTCCAACACCACCCACCCCCAGTTCACTCACAAATCTATTTTCCCTTCCTAGGAAGATCTATATGTTCTCTTTATCTGAATTCTCTGGGTTCTTTGGATTGTTTTGTGTTTTATCTTTTTCTTAACAAGTAATATAAACTTACAAGTGAGTACATATGTTTCAATTCCTAGGTCTAAGTTTCTCACAGAAGATGATTTTTCCCAGTTCCATGCATTTGCCTGCAAATTTTATGCCATTTTTTCTTAACATCTGAAATTGTTACCGTGCAGCAGTATTGTGCAAATACACCATATTTTATCTGTTCTTTGGCTGAGAGATATCTATTATGAATAAAGCCACTATTGGCATTGCTAAGTAAGTGTCCTTATGATAGCCTATCTTTTGGGTATATGCCTACCACTAGTATAGTTAGATATTGAGGTAGATGGATTCTCAATTTTCTAAAGTACTGGCATACTGATTTTCATGGTGCCTGTGCAAATTTGCACTCCCACCAGCAGTCAAGGAGTGTTCCTCTTGCTTCACATCCTCTCCAGAGTGAGCTATCATTTGAGTTATTGATGTTGGCCATTCTGAGAGGTATAAGATGGAATTTGGAAGTAGTTTTGATTTGCATTTCCCTAAAGATGATGAACATTTCTTTATGTATTTCTCATCCAGTTTATATTCCTTTAATGAGAACTCTTTGTTTAAATATGTACCAAATTTTAATTGGATTTTCTTGTATTTTTTGTATATTTGGGATATTAGACCTCTCTCTGATAACTTGAGACCCAAGTCACAAGAGAGTGTCTATGCTTGGTACTGCCTAGATTACCAGAATTCATAAGCTGTATAGCTTAGAGACCTAGTATAGAATCAAACACAATTTTAAAAAGCAATGAAATTATTTCTAATGCTATAAATGATATTTTGCTATATTCATAGGTTGGTACCTAACACAATAGTTAGCAGAGAGGTTTATTTCAGCAGCTGATGGAAGCAGATGCAGAAAATCACATCCAAACTTTAGGTGGAATTGAGGAATTCTGCTGAAGAAAGGAAGTAAGGACTGTAGGCGTCAGAGGTTGTCAAGGACAGCAAGAGAACACAGCCTACATAATCAATTAAGGAGAGCTCTTAGGGGCTCAAAGAGATTTAAGTCACAACCATGGAACCTGAGTGGTTCTGCCTAGGACCTCTGCATACATGCTGTGGTTGTTTAGCTTGGGAATTTTATTGGACTCCTAACAGAGGTTGTAGGTTGTTTCTGACACTTTTGCCTGTGGGACCCATTCCTTCCTTCTGGGTTGCTTTGTTCAGCTTTTAGGAAGGTTTATGCCTACTCTAGTTGCATCTTTTATGAAGAGAAATGGAGGAGCAGTGGGGGGAGAATGGATGGAGTGGAAGCCGCAGGAGGGATGTATTATATGAGAGAAGAATAAAGAAAAAGAAAAAAGGAACTTCTCAGTGCTAATCTAAGTGTGTCTCAGTAGTTATTAGCTAAATTTCTCCTATTTTCTCTGTTATCTGATCATTAACATTTATTTCTCAATATCTATGACAACATTTTGTTTGGAGAATCTTTGTATGGATATCACTATGTGATACTTTTCTTTCTACACCTAATTTTTTCATTTAACAGCATGCTTTTCAATTCCATCTTTGCTATTATAAACCTTAGGGTATAACCTTTCACATAAACTAGTGGTATTACAATATGTACTATACTATAATTATCCAGGTTGCTTCCCTCCCTTAGATATTTTGAGTAGTGCTGGTAATAAATTAAGATTTCTGTGTTTCTTCAACATAAGGAGCACAGTACGGGGACTTAAACACAAGATTAAAATTGAGAAATCATTTGGAAGTCCAATAGAAAAAATTTAACGGTATTTACAGTTTCTGTAACGCCTTTAATTATATGCACAGTAAGAGGGCTCTTGAATTCCCTTCGATCCACACTGGACTTTTAGTCATTTCCAGACCTTACTATTTTGGATATTTTAGATAGTAGCCAGTCTAATTGGTATGTGGGGATATATCATAGTATATAACAAGTATATTCTATATGTGCATTTACCCAGGTTAAATGCACAAATTGAATAAAACATTTGAAATATAAATCAGTTTCTAAGTCATGTGGATAAAGCAGTTCTCCTCTTTCCTTTTCCTCTCCTCCCTCTCATACCCACCACCTTTCTCTCTCTCTCTCTCTCTCTCTCTCTCTCTCTCTCTCTCTCTCCCTCTCTCTTTCTCTCTCTCTCCTTCCCCAAATCTTTCACACTAACATAATATTATGTAAAATGTATAAAACTGGAAAACTGGTATAAACTATTTTTATTATGTCCGTAATAGATTACAAATTAAAATGGATAATAAATTGTTACTCTAGCAAGCACCTATGAGCTGGGTATAAGGGCATCTTGGAGTCAAAAGAAGGCAGAGAAAGATGGTATGCAAATAATTGTTCCTTCTAGAGTTCAAACTTACATCAGGAAGACTTAATAAGGTAGATTTCAAAGTATTAGAAACTTTCGGCTTTTCTTGTTTGACAACATGAACAGGACTAAAGAACACTAAAACCAATGTAAAGAGAACCTGTTCTGGTATATCATGTGGTGAAACAGGAATGCTGATAGATTTATTAATATTTTCTAGAGAATGGTTTCTTTTTTTTTTCCTCCTTTTTTATTTTTGATACTTTATATACATTTCCAATGTTTCCCCTTTTCTGAGTCTCCTCTTTGGATACCCCCCATCCCCTCCCCAACCCGCCTCTAGGAGGGAATTCCACCTCCCACCCCCCTCCCGACCACCCATCCCCATATTCCCGCCTTGACATTCCCCTTTACTGAGGCCTCTAACAT
>CM052705.1:69095513-69151441 GCA_028551405.1 Uromys caudimaculatus | reverse complement strand
TCTGAGCAGGCCAAGAGAAATGCCACCCATGCACTGTCCCACATATTGAATGGACTATTTTACTCCCCTGCCTGAAGCCCTTCTGTGGAAAAGCACATCATCATAATTAACACACCATCGAAAGCAGCTCTCTTCCCTTACAAGTGAGAATCATCTTGATTAAATGAATAAGGCTTTGAAGTAAAACATGAAAACTCCCAGTGAAACTGGCAATATTTTAATTTTCTATTCAAAATTTCAAACCCTCTTCCAGTGGAATCATGCTATTTAAAACTTGTCAGCTCTGCAGTTATTCTGATGGAAATTACAATAAATGTCAGTGAAGGAGAATTTTAATAAGTAAGATAGTTTCTGAGTTAAGCATATTTTCATCCCCTCCAGAATTTACCACCTGCTCATGCAGCACATTGCTCTGCCTCTGAATAAAGTATATTCACATTTCTCCAAAGGTAACAGTTAAGAGAGTTCAGTACATGCATCCGGTTAGCATTTACCTAAAACCCACAAAGTTAATTTAGTGAAAAGGCTACAGTGGAGTGCCTCCGGTGTTCTTCTTATATTCTGGTCCTGTCAGTGTGAAGTGATTAGTGAATGCTGGATCAGCTTCTGGGCTCTGATCTGGATGTTACACAGTCACCACTGGTTACTCGAGGTGCAGTTCATTAATTTAATTTAGACTCAGTTGTTAATGGGAGAAGATGTATAACTTAGATCTTCCATGGCTTGTCTAAAATTGTCAACTTTAATACTTAATGTATGAAAAAAAGATATTGTTAATTAAAAATGATCCAGACTATTTGGTAAACATATGGTGTCAACTTCTCCAAAGTAATATTTCAATATTCCCACAGTGCTACTCAGAAAGAGTGAAATATACCTTAGAATTGAAAGAGGATGACTTTCAATGTTTCAGTCACAGTATTTCATACTATTGTTTTTGCAACACTCTTTTGTCATGACACAGGTCATCCTTGCTTAGTTCAGGAATGGGCTGCAAAGAAAAATGAAAGACAGGAGTTAATACACATCATGGTCTACAGCTAAATTCAAGATTCACAATTGCCATAATATCAAGGGGGTTAAGCATATTTTAGAAAATGCTAATTGGACCTGCAGAGGTAGTTTAATGTGTAAATATACTTGCTGTTCTAAAATGAAAGACATATGACTGAAACTCAGTCTCTGGGATGAACATGAAGACAGAAGGTGAGAACAGACTCCATCAAGGTATTCTTGATTTCCACATGACCACAGAGGGGAAAGAAGACACTCACCTCTCAGAAAGGAAGAAAGAATTTATTCCTCTAAAAATAGTATCACATAAACATATATTTAATCCAAAGGAACACCAATGTGAATTTGCTAAGATTTGATTCCAAGAATTTCTCAAAACTAAGTCCAATATGGTGGCTAATAGTTGTTATCAGAGCATCAGCAGCTGACTCAGGAAGATTACATGTTGGAGGGCAGCTCAAGTTATAAAGGATCTTATATTTCTAAGCTAAAAGTAAACAAATTCGTTTTTCAGAAAGGAAGTTCAAAAATGTACAGCCTCATTTTTCCTAATAAACAGGACTCACTGGTTTAAGCACATTAATTCTTTGATTTTCTTATCTCTGCTTTTATAATAAATGTCTTATCCATTATTTGCAAACTATTCTTGGACTCGAATAATTTCTGTCTTTACACTTTGCTTATAGGTCATGAAAATACCAACAACCATAAACTACTCTACCAGTCTAACAATTGAAAGTACATTTTTTCATTATTAGAGAATCCTTATATTTTAATATGCTTTCTCACAAATAAATATAATCATGGACAAAATAATGCACATGTTTTGTCTTATTTTATAACTTATTATATTACTCAGGTTTCTCTTGAACTCAAAGTGCAAAATAATAGACACAATTGAATTTTATTTCTGAATATAACTGCCTATAACATCATAGATAAGGTTCCGTGCCAGTAATTGATCCAACCTATCTTGTCTCTTGGCGAAAGGACTGGAGGGATGACTCCTGATGTCACAGATCATTTTCTACTATTATTGGCTCTAAGTGGATGCCCTGTCATTGTTCCCTTAATTCCTGGATGACTTTTCTTCCAGAAATAAAAAGAAAACCATAAAGCATAATTTTCTACTTATTACAATATCTTTCAAACTGCAGTATGAGAAACAAGCTTGAAGCTGTTCTTCACACAGTTTTACTTTCTTGTCAAAAGAGTTCTTTTAAATTTGAACTGTTATTTAAAAAAGAAATCTTCCTGGAGATTTTGTCATAACTCAATTAGAGCTGACAGCACATTTCAAATTCTGCTTTTACTTTAACAAATTACTCTACCAATGTTCCTCCAGGCTGCACTTTGATTATTAATTAGCACACATATCATGCAGCTAAAGGGAGGAGGATTTTTTTTTCTGGATCAAGTGTAATAAGTGTAACAGCTTATTCATTTCAAGTGATTTGCGGGTTAACTTATAAAACTTATCTTTACAACTTTTTTTTTCCTCAGTTGAAGGGTAAGAACTCACAAGATCTCTCATAGCTACTGGCAATTTTCACTCTCTAGACTACTAACTAATGTTTTTTCCCTAGATATCACTTCACTTTTTTTTTTTTTTTAGTCGATCATTGCATTTTTAAACAAACTCGGTGTTCTGCCTCCAAGAGTAACGTTTATAATATTCTACAGTTAACAGATGTTTCTTGTAAACAAAAAATAATACAAAATTACACATTTTTATATAAAAGGTATGCCATTTTAGTCATTAATTTAAAAATCCAGGTTTCATGTCACTTTAAGAACACAGTTACTTTTCTGGGAGATTTGATTCTAAGATATCTAATTTACTAGAATTATATACTTGAATTATGTGTCTCCATTATCATTTAATATTCTTTTGTCATGTTTTTTTCTCTCTCTAAGACAATTCAGGAAGACTCTGAGTTTGATTCAAGATTGGCAATGTTCCTTCTGTTTCTGTTTTATGGAATAGTTTGAGTAACATCGGTATTAGCTCTTCCTAGAACTTCTGATAGAATTCTGCCCTAAAACCATCTAGCACTAGGCTTTTATTGGATGGGAGACTTTCTCTTTTTTTTGTTACAAGAACAGCATTTCATTGGGGCTAGCTTACTGGTTCAGAGGTTCAGTCCATAATCATCAAGGAGGGACGTTCCAGGCAGGCATGGTGCAAGAGGAGCTGAGAGTTCTACAACTTCATGTGAAGGCTGCTAGCTGAATGACTTCCAGGCAGCTAAGATAAGGGTCTTAAAGCCCGCACTCACAGTGCAACGCCTACTCCAAAAGGGCTATACTTTCTAATAGTGCCACTCCCTGGGCCAAGCATATACAAACCATCACAAGATGTTTGTAGTAGCCATAGGAATTACATTATGGCTACTTAAAATTACATATAAATATATATTATACATGTTTATATGTATATAGCTAATTATGCCAGTTAGGTGACAATGCTCCTTGCCACAAACAATATACCATTTAACAAATCCCCAGTGCCAGGCAAAGGAAACCTCCCTTTGAGTTGATTAAGGGAGACCATAAGCCCTCAAGTCAATGTATGCTATTGACATTACCTTTGTTGCCTTCCAGAAAAAGAAAGTAAGATCCTATTGCTGAAGACACCACCAAATACTTCAGTCTGTATGTGAGCTAGAATCCTACTCACTAAAGACTAGCATTCCTAGTTTTGGAAGGAGCCATGCAAGCTTCCAATGGCGAAAAGCAACTAGTAGTCTATGAACCAAACAATGACCAGAATGACAAGATATTCTTCAAGGTGAAATAGTGGTACTTATGTCCAAGGGGTAACCAGTAGTCACCTAAATGGAGTTAGGCCTGATTGTAAGAATGGAATTTATGCCCAACACTGTAAATTTAGTCAGCTGGCTGGTGAAGTCAGAGAGCCTAGAGGAGAACCTATTGCAGCCAGTTTCTTAAACCAGTTTATCTAATAGCATTCTAAGCACTTTTCCTTAAGGCCATACATAAGTGTTTCTTTACTCCTTATCAAATAAGCCTCTTTTGTGGCAGAGGGATATTGCTACAGATATCCACAGCTGGTCAAGTGTAGAACGCAATTAACCATGGGGTGTCCAGACCTAATTTATTTATTTTTATTGGATATTTTCTCTATTTACATTTCAAATGTTATCCTCTTCACAGTCCCTCACGCCCAGAAACCACCTATCCCCTTCCCACTTCCCCTGCTTCTATGAAGTTGTTCCCCCACCCACCCACAACTGCCTTCCCGCCCTAGAATTCCCCTACACTGGGGCATCCATCAAGCATTCACAGGACCAAGGGCCTCTCCTCCCATTGATAACCTCACAAGGCCATGCTCTGCTACATATGCAGCTGGAGACATGGGTCCCTCCATGTGTACTCCTTGGTTGGTGGCTTAGTCCCTGGGGGCTCTGGGGGATCTGGTTGATTGATATTGTTCTTCCTGTGGGGTTGCAAACCCCTTCAGCTCCTTCAGTTCTTTTTCTAACTCCTTCTTTGGGGACCCCCGGTTCAGTCTAGTGATTCGCTGTGAGTATCCTCCTCTGTACTTATCAGGCTCTGGCGGAGCCTCTCAGGAGACAGCTTTATCGGGTTCCATTCAGCAAGCATTTCTTGGCATCTACAATAGTGTATGGGTTCCGTGACTGTATTTAGGATAGATGCTCAGGTGGGGCAATCTCTGGATGGCCTTTCCTTCAGTCTCGGCTCTATACTTTGTCTCTGTATTTGCTCCCATGACTATTTTGTTCCCCTTTCGAGGAAGGACCTAATCAACCAGTCTTTGGTCTTCCTTCTTCTTGATCTTCATGTGGTCTGTGAATTGTATCATAGATATTTCAAGCTTTTAGGATAATATCCACTTATCAGTGAGTGCATACCATGTGTGTTCTTTTGTGATTGCGTTGCCTCACTCAGGATGAAATTTTCTAGTTCCATCCATTTGCCTAACAATTTCAAGAATTCATTGTTTTTAAAAGCTGAGTAGTAATCCATTGTGTAAATGTGCCACACTTTCTGTATCCATTCCTCTGTTGAAGGACATCTGGGTTCTTTCCAGCTTCTGGCTATTATTTATAAGGCTGCTATGAACACAGTAGAGCATGTATCTTTGTTGTATGTTGGAGAATTTTGGGGTGTATGCGTAGGAATAGTATAGCTGTGTGCTCAGGTAATACTATATCCAATTTTCTGAGGAACTACCAGACTGATTTCCAGAGTGGTTATACCAGCTTGCAGTCCCACCAACAATGGAGAAGTGTTCTCATTCTCCACATCCTTGCCAGCATCTGATGTCTCCTGAGTTTTTTATCTTAGCCATTCTGACTGGTGTGAGGTAGAATCCCAGGGTTGTTTTGATTTGTATTTCCTTGATGATTAAGGATGTTGAACATTTCTTTAGGTGGTTCTAGGCCATTTGATATTCCTCAGTTGAAAATTATTTTTTTAGTTTTGTACCCCATTTTTAATAGTATTATTTGATTCTCTGGAGGCTAACTTCTTTAGTTCTTTGTATTTATTGGATTATCAGCCCTCTAAGGGATGTAGAATTGGTAAAGATCTTCTTCCAATCAGTGTCCTTTGCCTTACAGAAGCTTTGCAATTTTATGAGGTACAATTTGTATATTCTTTATCTTAGAGCATAAGCCATTGGTGTTCTGTTCAGGAAATATTCCCCTGTGCCCATGTGTTCAAGGCTCTTCCCCACTTTCTCTTCTATTAGTTTCAGTGTATCTGGTTTTATGTGGAGGTCCTTGATCCACTTGGACTTGAGCTTTGTACACAGAGATAAGAATGGATTGATGTGCATTCTTTTACATGCTGACCTCCAGGTGAACCAACACCATGTTTTAAAAATGCTGTTTTTTCCCCCACTGGGAGGTTTTAGCTCCTATGTCAAATATTAAGTGACCACAGGTGTGTGGCTTCATTGCTAGGTCTTCAGTTCTATTACTTTGATCTTACTATCTATCCAATACCATACTCTTTTTATCACATTGCTCTATAATACAGCTCTAGGTCAGAGATGGTATTTCCCCCAGACATTCTTTTATTGTTGAGAATAATTTTTCCTATCCTGGGTTCTTTTTTCTCCCAAATGAATTTGCAAATTGTTCCTTCTAACTCTATGAAGAATTGAGTTTGAAATTGATGGGGATTACATGAATCTATAGATTGCTTTTGGCAAGATGACCATTTTTACTATATTAATCCTGCCAGTCCATGAGCATGGGAGATCTTTTTATGTTTTCTGATCTTCTTCGATTTCTTTCTTCAGAGACTTGAAGTTCTTGTCATACAGATCTTTCACTTGCTTGTTTAGAGGCACACCAAGGTATGTAATATTATTTGTGACTATTGTAAAGGGTGTCATTTACCTAATTTCTTTCTCAGCATGCTTATCCTTTGAGTAGAGAAAGACTACTGATTTGTTTGAGTAAATTTTATTTTCACCCACTTTGCTGAAGGTGTTTATCAGCTTTAGAAGTTCTCTGGTGGAATTTTTGGGGTCATTTAAGTATACAGGATGATATATCATATCATCTGCTAATTGTGGTATTTTGAATTCTTCCTTTCCAGTTTCTATCCCTTTGACCTCCTTTTGTTGTCTAATAGCTCTAGCTAGAAATTTAAGTACTATATTGAATAGATAGGTAGAGAGTGGGTAGCCTTGTCTAGTCCCTGATTTTAGTGGGAGTGATTTACGTTTCGTTCCATTTAGTTTGATGTTGGCTACTGGTTAGCTGTTTATTGCTTTTACTATGTTTAGTTATAGGCCTTGAATTCCTGATCTTTCCAAGATTTTTCACTGAATGAATGCTGACTTTTGTCAAATGCTTTTTCAGCATCCAATGAAATGTTCATGTGGCTTTTTTCTTTGAGTTTGATTATGTGGTGGATTATGTTGATGAATTTCTCTATATTGAACCATTCCTACATTCCTGGGATGTAGCCTACTTGAATGATCATCTTGCTGTGCTCCTGGATTCAGTTTGTAAGAATTTTATTGAATATTTTTACATCGATGTTCATAAGGGAAATTTGTCTGAAGTTTTCTTTGTTTGGTCTTTGCGTGGTTTAGGTATAAGCATAATAATAATTGTGGCTTCATAGAACGGATTGGGCGGTGTTCCTTCTGTTTCTATTTTGTGGAATAGTTTGAAGGGTAGTGATATTAGGTCTTTGTTGAAGGTCTGATAGAATTGTCCACTAAAACACTCTGAACCCGGGCTTTGTTTGGTTGGGAGACTTTTAATGACTACTTCTATTTCTTTAGGGGTTATGGGACAGTTTAGATGATTTATCTGATCCTGATTTAACTTTGGTATCTGGCATCTGTCTAGAAAATTGTTTACTTCATCCAGATTTTTCAATTTTGTTGAGTATAGGCTTTTGTACTAGGTTCTGATGATTTTATTGAATTTTCTCAGTTTCTGTCTTTTTATCTCCCTATTCTGATTTTGTTAATTTGGATACTGTCTCTGTGTCCTCTGGTTAGTCTGGCTAAGGATTTATCTATCCTGTTGATTTTCTCAAAGAATCAGCTCCTGGTTTTGTTGATTCTTTGTATAGTTCTTTTTGTTTCTATTTGGTTGATTTTGCCCCTGGGTTTGATTATTTCCCAGTCTACTACTCTTGGGTGCATTTCCTTCATTTTGTTGTAGAGCTTTCAGGTATGCTGTCAAGCTGCTAGTGTATGCTCTCTCCAGTTTGTTTTTGGAGGCACTTAGAGCTACGAATTTTCCTCCTAGCACTTCTTTCATTGTGTCCCATAAGTTTTGCTATGATGTGCCTTCATTTTTATTAAGTTCTAAAATATGCTTAACTTCTTTCTTTAGTTCCTCCTTGACAAAGTTATTATTGAGTAGAGCATTGTTCAGCCTCCATGTGTATGTGGGCTTTCAGTTGTTTCTGTTGGTATCTGTGGTGATCTGATAGGATGCTTGGGATTATTTCAATCTTCTTGTATCTGTTGAAGCCTGTTTTGTGACCAGTTATATGGTCAGTTTTGGAGAAGGTACCATGAGGTGTTGAGAAGAAGATATATTCTTTTGCTTTAGGATTAAATGTTCTATAGCTATCTGTTATATCCATTTGGTCTATAACTTCTGTTAGTTTCACTGTGTCTCTCTTTAGTTTCTGTTTCCATGATCTGTATATTTCTGAGAGTGGGGTGTTGAAGTCTCCTACAATTATTGTCTGAAGTATAATTTGTACTTTGAGCTTTAGTAAAGTTTCTTTTACGAATGTGGGTACCCTTGCATTTGGAGCATAGATGTACAGAACTGAGAATTAATCTTGGTTGATTTTTACTTTGTTGAGTATGAAAGGTACTTCCTTATCTTTTTAAAAAACTTTTGGTTGAAAGTCGATTTTATTTGATATTAGAATGGCTACTCCAGCTTGTTTCTTGGGATCATTTGCTTGGAAATTTTTTTCCAGCCTTTTCCTCTGAGGTAGTATCTGTCTTTGTCACTGAGCTGTGTTTCTAGTATGCAGAAAAATGCTGGGTCCTGTTTGTGTAAACAGTCTATTAGTCTACGTCTCTTTTGAGGGGGAATTGAGTCCCTTGATGTAAGAGATATTAAGGAATAGTGATTGTTGCTTCCTGTTATTTTTGTTGGTAGAGTTGGAAATATGTTTGTGTGGCTATCTTCTTTTGGGTTTCTTGGAAGAAGATTACTTTCTTGCTTTTTCTATGGTGTAGTTTCTGTTCTTATGTTGGTGTTTTCCATCTAATATCCTTTGTAGGGACAGATTTGTGGAAAAATAATTTGTAACTTTGGCTTTGTCATGCAATATCTTGTTTCTCCACCAGAGAGTTTTGCTGGGTATAGTAGGCTGGGCTGGTATTTGTTTGTATGACATCTGCCCATGATCTTCTAGCTTTCATAGTCTCTGGTGAAAAGTCTTGTGTAATTCTGATAGGTCTGCCTTTATATGTTACTTGACCTTTTCCCTTTACTGCTTTTAATATTCTTTCTTTGTTTAGTGCATTTGGTGCTTTTATGTGACAGGAGTACTTTCTTTTCTGATCCAGTCTATTTGGAATTTTGTAGGCTTCTTATATGTTCATAGGTATCTCTTTCTTTAGGTTAGGAAATTTTTCTTCTATAATTTTGTTGAAGATATTTATTGCCCCTTTAAGTTGGGAATCTTCACTCTCTTCTGTACCTTTTGTCCTTAAGTTTCATCTTCTTATTGTATCCTGGATTTCTGTGATGTTTTGTGTTAGAAGCCTTTTGCATTTTGCATTTTCTTTGACCGTTGTGTCAATGTTTTCTATGGTATCTTCTGCATCTGAGATTATCTCTTTTATCTCTTGTATTCTGCTGGTAATGCTTGCGTCTATGATTCCTGATCTTTTTCTTAGGTTTTCTATCTTGAGGGTAGTCTCCCTTTGTGATTTTTTTATTGTTTCTATTCCCATTTATAGATCCTGGATGGTTTGTTCAATTCCTTCAGCTGTTTTGTTTGGTTTTCCTGTAATTCCTAAAGGAATTTTTGTGTTTCCTGTTTAAGGGCTTCTAGCTTTTTATCTGTGTTATCCTGTGGTTTTTTTTTTTTTTTTCTTTTACTTTGGGAGCAAGATGATAACCCGATCAAACTCCAAAAAAACTTTATTTCGAGGCCATATATGAAGCAATTAAGAGGGGAAGTAACAGGGGTGGGGAAGTTCCAGAAGGTCAGCATTCCTTTTTTTATGGAAGTTATTTATGTTCTTCTCAAAGTCCTCTGTCATCATCATGAAAACTGATTTTAGATCTGAATCTTGCTTTTCCATTGTGAAGATGTGTCCAGGACTTGCTATGGTGGGAGAACTGAGTTCTGATGATGACAAGTAACCTTGGTTTCTGTTGCTTATGTTTTGATGCTTGCCTCTCCATCTGGTTATCTCTATTGCTACCTGCCCTAGCTGTATCTGACTGGAGTCTGCCCTTCCTGTGATCCTGTTTATGTAAGAAATCCTCAGAGTCCACCTGTCTCTGTGATCCTGTGATCCTGGTATTCTGTGATCCTGAGATCCTGGGAATTTCAAAGCTCCTCTGAGTCGAGCTGCCTATAGAATCCTGAGATCCTGGTGTGACCAAAATTCTGAGATCCTGTTATCCTGTGATCCTGGGCATGTTAGAGTTTCTGGGAATCAAACTTCCTCTGTGTGTTGTGGGACTGGGTCAGAGCTAGAGCCCAAGGTCTGCTCAGGGTACTGGCTCAGACCAGAAGGACAAAGTTGGAAGACCTTTAATTACTGCTTCTATTTCCTTGGTAGTTATAGGACTATTTAGATAGTTTATCTGATCTAGATTTAACTTTGGTGAGTGGTATCTGTATAGAAAATCATCCATTTCATTTAGATTTTTCCAATTTTTGTGAAGCACAGGCTTTGGAGTGAGAACTAATGATTCTTTGTATTTCCTCAGGGTTTGTTTTATGTCTCCTTTTTCATTTCTGATTTTATTAATTTGGGTCCTGTCTCCCTGCATTTTAGTTACTGTGGCTAAGAGTTTGTCTCTTTTGTTGATTTTCTCAAAGAACTGTCTCTTATTTTGTTGATTCTTTGTATTTATTCTATTTGTTTCTAATTTACAGATTTCTGCTCTAAGTTTGATTAGTTCCTGCATTCTATTCCTCTTGGGTATGTATGTTTGTTTGTTTTTTCCTAGAGCTTTCAGGGTACTTTAAATTTTTAGTATAGGAACTCTCCAATTTCTTTATGGGGGCACTTAATGCTATGAACTTTCCTCTTTTCCATGTTTACTGCCACCACTGACATATGAAAATAGCAGCTATACCTATTTGCTGAAACTACAGTCTTCAAAATGTAATAAACAAGAAAAACAAACATTTATATTACTCATATGGAGCTGTAATAAGCCAGTAGGTTTTCATACAAAAGTTGGGCTATCATTGGTATCTCACTGTTCTTTCAGTCTGTGTTCTCATAAAAACCATGAATGATGGATAATCAAACTTTGTGTAGTCAAGCAAATTTATAGTCCTTTGTGTCTCCAAAAGTTTCACTCATTATATATATAAATTTTATAGCAGGGGTCATGTGATTCTATTCAATTATTGTGGATTACATATCAGTTTAGAGATATGCAGATTTTAGAAGACAGGTAATGAACTTTTGCTTTCACCCACTAAGAGGACCTGATGAATCTTCACTGCTTATTCCTAATCAGTTAACAGAGAAATATGTTTAAAATGAAGAGAAAAATAATTTCTTCTTCAGGAGAAAAAATGGTGCATATTTACAAACATGTGTGTAGGTATGTATTCAAATTAATACGTATATTTTTATATTTACATATATATGTATAGATACGTTATATAAATATATGTGTATGTGTTTATATTGGTATATATAAAATATACTTATGTATAATCTATCTCATAATTTATTACAGATAGACTGTAAAAATATATTAAAATTATAGCTATTTAATTGATAACTAACAAAGGGGGATACAAGCAATAGCTTTTAAATATTTTCTATTATGTATTAACAGTACTCTGTTGGGAACAGACATTTCATCTATTAATAGGAACAAAAAATAGTGACAAAGACAAATTATATAATTAGTTTTAAAGAGAAAAATAATAACTTCCAGTGTCTCCTAAAACTTGAAATAGAATCAGTTTGAATGATGTTCCTTATCGCCCGTAAAACATTAAATCAAGGATTTAGGAGGAGAAACTGTTCTGTAGTTTAGCTTTGCTTCCATTAGTTTATTTTCACAATATTTTGCTATAAATTTATTGATAGACAGAAAATTGTTACCTTTGCTATCATGGATTTAAGATCACTTTCTTCCAGGAGGCTGCTCACTGACGCCATTTTCAATTTGTAATCTAGAGGTAGGATTAATGCCCCACTTGAAATACAGCTGATTTTCATCTTTTCAAGTTTATCTCTTATATACCAAAATCTAGAATCCAGTTATGGGTTTCGGGTATCATAAGCAAAACATGCCTTGTTCGTTTCAACATTCCACAACATATCGAAAATATATTAGCCATATCTCTGTGATCAGATTGCCTTACATTTACATTCTATGATCCAAAAGTTTAACATTTACACTATGACTGAATAATTATTAAATAATTTGATATTTATAATATTTGCTCAATCAGGAGAAATGGTGATGAGTTAAAATTGAACAGAATGATGTGACTTTGATATGAAGTTGAAGAGCGAACCCAATAGACTGAAGGCTGTTAAATTCACAAACTTATGACATGGAAACACTTGAAATAAAAAGACCACATGGCAGCTCATTCTTATTCTTTATGAATAAAGTATAATTTTAAGGAAATAGAGTGTGTACTGATTAGTTTGTGGACACGAAGAAGTTTGTGTTTGTCTCTTTTCTTTCTCAAGAACTCCCTGCTTGTAAGTGATGGCCGAAGATGATATACATTGTGGAAAAGAAGGTCTGTTTTGGATATCTGCACTATCCTCACTCTGGCAATAATGAAAACAAGTCTTTAATGACTAATTTCTATTTAGAGACAAAAATATAACAAAAATTATTTTCATTAGTTTTTCCTAAAACATTTCCATTTTATGTGTCATTATAAAATATCTGGACATTAATTTCTTTAGTGAAATATAAATATGGCAAAAGAAACAAATAAATTGTTAAGAGTTTTCAATATTGTAACAAAACACTGGGAAGTCAGTATTTATGGAACAATATGATTTTTTTTAGCTTACGATTTGAAAATTTTATCCCTTGTTCTCTTCCTGTTCCTTGCTTTTGTGGGCCCGTGGCGAGACAGTCCATTTTCACAGGAATGTAAGACCCAGAAAGACAACCTTCCAATGATTGGGATTTTATTCAAATTCTGGATCCACAAAGAAGAAAGATTGTGTAGATAAACAAAATAAAGTAAACAAAATTCCTCTTTTTAATCTCATATCTGCCAGTATATTCATCATTTGACTTAGAAAGATGAATAGAAGGAAAGAAGACACAGGATGAGAATGAGAGCTCGTTTTTATGATTATGAAGGTTGTGGATCAGGATCTATTGTGTGCTCCCCTAGGCTTCTTTGCTCGTTTGCAAGCCTATTTTGCATGTGTTTACCTGTGTATTTAATAGTTACTTGTATATGTATAATGTGTGCTTCATCAATATTATTAATCACAATGTATTCTTCTGTGTTTGTTTTTACTCTGTAAAGATAAATACAATTTTAGAAACACTAGAGTGAATCTCTTATTGAAAGTAAAGGAACATTTTCTGATCTTTTTCTTAGAAAATTTGCTCTTGGAAACTAATTCTTTTTTTTTTTTTTTATTTTGGTTTTTCGAGACAGGGTTTCTCTGTGTAGCCCTGGCTGTCCTGGAACTCACTCTGTAGACCAGGCTGATCTCGAACTCAGAAATCCACCTGCCTCTGCCTCCCAAGTGCTGGGATTAAAGGCATCTATCTGTCCTTAAAGCTTTTGTATTTTAAATAAGTATCATGTACAATGATTAAAATGATAAGGTTTTACATAAATAATGATTATCAGACCCTGGATCCTACAGTTCTTACTAGTCTGAGTTAGAAGTCTGAGAAGATAGTAAATTGGAGATCAGCTTATGCTACAAAAAAAGACTGGTCTGGAAAAAATATCATTCAAACATAAGAGAAAATATTCTTACTGAAGATATAGGTTATATTGCAATCTACAATTAAAGTGACATATTTAAACTCATGACTCTGTACCTTAGCAACTATTCCCAGTGTAATTTTATTAGAAATTATTCAATATAAAACAGGTCTTTATTTACTTCTTCCACAGTATGTAAGGTGTTGAGGTGATATTTGCCTTTTTTTCCTTTCTGTAAAATGGAATATATATTCATTCCTCCAGATAACTTTGTACCACTGATATCTAATCATTTTTAATTTAATTGACAGTTGAACTTGACATAGAGGTTACTTCTGATTAAATTTTTGACCTATTATCCTTTCCATAATGGATCTGATTCTACACCAGATTTATATGGATATATTTTCACTTTTATGATTTCATAGAAAATAACCTTGTGGTGTAGAACAGTAATGGACAATAAAATGCAAACAGCTAAGGCAGAGGAGCAGATATGGCTGTGTTTTTGAGAAACCCAATTGTAAAATATGATTCCAAACTCAATGACTGACAACTGATATTTGAAAGATAAAAAGCAATTTATAGACTTTTCTTTCCATTTTCTTGGCTGATAAGGTTGTATTCCTGTGAAGATTTTTATCAGCCACTTTTCAGTGCTGATTCTACACTCTCCTTCAGCTCCCAATTTTGATTCAAGGTTGCAGCAGCAGCTAAAGTCACTTCTTGATTTTGTTTACTCATTCATTGTGGTTCACCCTCAGGGAAGTATGGTGGAAATGATACATCTAATTCTTAATGGGATGTTTTTTGTTAACGTCCGATATTCTTTATTAGTTGTTGATATTTATTACTGGTAGCTAGGAACATGCTCCTTCAGTGGTTAAGATTTACCAAAGTACCTTGGTAAAGGTACTTATTCAGACTGGTTTTAGTTTTTTTCATCTAATTTGCATCATAACTGTATATGTAGAAAAAAAGACCTCCATGTATAGGAGACCAGAGTTTGTACCAGGCCTGCATTGATTCTGCAGTTCTGTAGTTGAATCCTGGATTGTAATTGTGAAAGCCACAGAACATATTTGGCACAAAGGTAATGAACAAAGCATTGTTTGGAGGGATAGACTGACTGCTTAAGTAGGGTATTTTGGTGAGGCCAGCAAATATGAAATGAGGAAAGAGTCTGGTCATTTTTGGAAACACTGGAAAATGTGGAAAAAACAACCACTAGCAGCAGCACTACTGGACAACTGGTAAGGTTATTCAAGTTGTTTCATTTGATTTTGTGAAATCTACTTTTAAAGTCAGAGGCCCCTCACTCTAGACAAATACAAATATTTCTGTTTACTATAACTCACATGGACAACTAGAAATAAAACTCAATGTTTACTTCTTTTTTAAAAGCCAAAAGGTCCCCACATTCTATCAGGCAACCTCTGGGGTTTAGACATGGGTCACTTGCACCGTGGATTCAGTAGTTAAAGAGAAATAACTATTAGCATTTAAATCTGACACTTCTTCCAGAAGGAATTAATCTATACATTCCATGTTGCATTCCTAAGAAAAGGGCCAAAATCAGGGGACAGTTATTCCGATCACAACTCTGATGTGTGTGTGTGTGTGTGTGTGTGTGTGTGTGTGTGTGTGTGTGTGTATGCGTGTGTGTGTGCATATGTGTTGTGTTGTGTTTGGCATATGAAGATAGGTATAGTAGGAGTCGGAGGCAACACATAAAATCTCATGATGGTTCCAATTCCTCTTCCAGATGTGCTTTTTATAGGAGTAATTACCATTGCTCCTGGCACCTATTATGCAAAATAGTTGCCAAAAGATTCTGCTCTCTTCCAATACATAAAGAGCACCAAACAATAGTTCGATTTCAACTTATAATGAAGGCACTAGACCTCCATTATCTCCTTTCCCTCCATATTTTCTGTCACCATTAAATTTATCATATGTAAGTTTCACTTAGTATTTCAAAAGACAGTGTCCCAGTGCACCATGTTGGTGTCTACATATTGATAGGTCACTAAGAGAAGGACATCATTAATACCTCTTATCATTTAACAGTAAATGAGTTTGCATAAACAAAACAGATGTCAAATGTCAGGAAGATTCTTTTTCAGTCATAGTTGCTGGTGTTTCTTGCCTTGATCATAGTACAATTTTCCATTTATGATGAGAGGAAAAGTGGTTGTTCACTGTGTCTTTAAGAATGTGAATAAAGCAGATGGCTTGCTTAGTCTCTTTTAAGATTCAAAGCACATTCATGAAAAACAGAATGCATTGCCTTTTAAAGTTAGAGGCTGTGAGTTTTGAGGTGCAACTCTCACATTGGTGCTAAAATGTGCTCGAAGCACTAGAGTAGCAGTTCTCAGCCTGTGTGTCACAACCCCCTAGGAGCTATACAACCTTTGCACAGGGGTCACGTAACAGATACCTGCATATCAGATATTTAAATTATGATTCATAACAGTAGTAAAATTGCAATTATAATGTAGCAACAAAAATAATTTTATGGTTGCATGTCAGCACAAAATGAGGAACTGTATTAAAGGGTCACAGCATTTGGAAGTTTGAGAACCACTGCTCTACATAATAACCCCTTTTACAAATTGATAGAATTGATGATTCCAGAACTTCTGTAGCACATTTAGATCTTCATTGTGCCTGACGTAAGCACCCAGAGAGAGCTTTGAGATTGTTATAATCTATAGTTAAACTTTTCTAGTTTAGGCTAGTTTTAAGGCCTCTGGGCTATAAGAAAATTTGCAAATGGAACTGAATAATGTGTATAAATTGTTTAATCTCAAGCAGCATGATGGATCTAGGGGCAAAGCTCATTCATCTTTTAAAATGCTAGTGAGAGGAGGACTCTCTAGTATACTGGTCGATCATGATTCTATTGCATTTACTGATGCTGCACTAACGTCACAAATGTAGCTGCATGAGTGTTTATTGTAGGTAGTTTAAATTCTAAGGTAGGATAAGAGCTGGTTTGAAGAAGTTTCTAAAAGATTTTGTGATTTTGTAGGAATTGTAGGTTGACAACAACCTTTGTATCTTCTGTGTGTGAGTACAGAACCGAATTTACTGTGAAAAAGAAGCAACTGTGTGATGGGGAGAGATTTTTCTTCCTGCTGTACTGTGTGCTATGTACCAGTAGCACATGGTTTTCTACAATATAAAAATGACCTTTAGAAGACACTACAGTCCATTTGCCAAGATAATGGAAACAGGTGTGGCTAGTTGTCACATATAATCATTCACTTAGAAGCCACTTTTATTCCTCTTCATAAGGCATTGGTATTTCATGGTCCATCAGTATCAGACTTAGCTGGTTTTGACTAAGTTTTATTTTTCCTTTACTACAAATTTCATAGAGTGAAGCCATAACATCTGATATATTGGGAATAAGGCCACTACTTGAGGGTTTTGTTATTTTGTCTCTACTGAAACTGACTATGGCATTTAAAACACATAAATTAAAAGGTAAAATAATACATACTATTTACAAATTAGGTACTAGATATGAATATTGTAAGATCCCCTCATTACCTAGATCCAATATTCAAAACTTTTGAAAAAAAGTCTTAATCTTTTATAAGATAATTATGCAATAATGGGGAATCATTGGAACTTCAAAAGCCTGAAAACTCTCTCTTGTGGGACACTGTCAAACAACCTGCTGTAAATCTGAAAGATGCCTAAGTGATCAGGCAATCCCTATGTCAAAACCTTTGAACTAAACTTAATTAATTTTACTGAAGAAAGATCCCAGAGCTCCTTGCAAATAATCTTCACTTCCAATTTACATGTCATTAAAGAAGCCCATTGGCACTCTTCTGAACCAAAAGCAGATCCAACCCAAGAGTTCAGTGAGTGGAGAAATAGCTTCATTCTTTCCTTCAGCAGGAAAAATAAAATAAAACAAACAAACAAACAAACAAAAATCGGAACTAAAAATTTGCAGGAGCATATGAATTTACAAGCTCTGCCACAGACACATACAAAAAGAAAACACTCAGAGTTCATTTATTTTGTGAAAAGTAGTCTATCCATCTGCGGAAGAATTTGTTTTGTGGAATGTCAGGTGTTGGTTCGACTGCTCATTTGACAACTAATTCTGAACTAATTGTACTCTATGTTGGATAATGTAATGTGAAATACAAAATAAATATTTTATTTTGGTTTTCTATGAGAATAATTTATGGCCAACCTATACCAAAATGTGCAACACTAAACATCACTTTGTGATACAAACAAACCTAAGTGCTGCATGTGTAATGGCACTAGATTTGACCAAATAAAATTGCCACTCTTAGTTCAAAATGAGTAAGTATGAGAAACCTCACAGTATCCCACAAATTCATAATATAACTCTTAAAGGATATATTGATATGAAAACATATTTGTGGTGGAATATAAGAAAATAATAACCCAAGACATATTTAAACTTTAAATATAAGAGAATGATATTAACTCCCTGTAGTTACTAATATGGTAATTCAAAAAAATATATAAATTTGTCTTCATCAAACTTTAAAACTTTTGTGCATCATAGATGCTATAAAAGTGAAAAGACAACTCACAGGAAGGAAAATTATACTTGCCAAGACAGACTCCAATATCTAAAATATGCAAATTCTTATTGTCTACAACAAATATATTTTCATATCAACATATCCTTTTAAGAGTGGGATATTATACTATGATATATATATATATATATATATATATATATATATATTTGTGTCTCATTATGAATTATGGAAATAAAATTTAAAATATATTTTCATCTATTTCAAAGTTTTTATTTTATTTTTATTTAGTTTTTTATTCTTTAGCCCAGACTTTATCCTTCTCCCAGTCTACTTCCTAACTTTTCCACATCCTGTACTTCCTCTGCCCATTTCCAAGAGGATGTCCCTACTCCACTGATCCACCAGACCTCGCCATTACCAGGGGCCCCAAGTCTCTGGATGGTTTGGTGCATCTTCTCTGACTGAGTCCATACCTGGAACTCCTCTGCTGTATATGTGTTGGGGGCCTCATATCAGCTGGTGTAGATTGCCTGATTGGTGGCTCAGTGTCTGAGAGATCCCCGCCTTCCAGGCAAGTTGAGACTGCTGGTCTTTCTATGGGGTCATGCTCCTCCTCAGCTTTTTCCAGCTTTTCCCTAATTCAATCACAAGGGTCAGCAGCTACTGTTTATTGGTTGGCTATAAGTATCTGCATCTGATTCTTTCTGCTGCTTGTTGGGCCTTTTGGAGGGCAGTCATGATAGGCCCTTAAATGACAAAATGGGGGGAAAACTAGTGATCAGCTAATGTCAACATATGTGGAGGAATTAGAGGATTCATACTTTGTTGAAAAGTTTTATTTGATGCATACAATTTAAAAATTTTTGTTCCACTATAAATATAGATACACATAATATGGGTGATAAGCAGCACATGTTAAAAGGTATATTTGTAGCTAAAATACTGCCAATATTAATGCTATTTCTCACAGCTACAACTGTATATTTCCCAAATAAATGTCATCAAGATAGGGTAGTTATAATCCACAGAAAGTACATAAGGAGGCAGATGGAACTTTCATGTATATATAATGTACAGCAATACAATTATGACAAAGAGTAACCACAACCTCACAGAATATATTGATATGTCTCAGAAATTGCATGTGAATAGGAGGAACATCTAACACATAAGAATATATTTTTTTAAATTATCTTCATACAAAACTTGCCAAAAACTCAAACTATTGTGTCAATAGCAGGGATAGTCTTTCTTATGGAATTACAAAACAGGGAGATCCAAAAAGTTAATTTTCAGATGAGGATAATTTGCCCTGCCTAACTTTTGGTTTTCTTAAAGAAATATGTTAAATTTCTCAATTATTTGCAATAGCTAAATACTTTCATTGTAAATACTTAGACAATATTGTTGAAACAGAAAAAAAAGGAATGTTAATTAAATATAAATAAAGTTCAGATAGAAATGAGTTAAGATCAAATAATGCCATAGCAGTAAAGCAAAAATATCAAGATCATTAAAATACATCTTATTACATAAACATACAATGTTATATTATTAATATTATTATTAAATATAGTACATTTATCAAAACCATAAAATTTTAATTTACAATGTTTATGCTGCAAGCTAATAAAAATAACTTTGGAAATAAATTACCTGCAAAGCTGAAAGGATAAAATCAATATCAATTACTCAATATGTTAATAACATAAAGTAGATATGAAAAATTTATCCAGTTTAAAGCACTACTACATATTAATTTTCAAGGATAAAAAATAAATTTAAATATTTATGACATTATAAAGGATATTAGAGATTATTATGTTGAGAGAAATAAGCTAAGCACACAAAGACAAGCACTGTAAGCTCAATGTGGAATCTCAGTAATGGCCCTGGTATGTGAGAGCGAAGTCACTGAGAGGGGCTGGGTGCTAGTGGGCAAGGTAGCAGGAGACAGGAGGATCATTAGATACTAAGTTATAATTAGATCCAAATATCTAGATAGTTTGTGCTGTAAGAGTTAATGTAGTTTATATTTAAAAATAAATTATTTGGGGGGGTTCATCCTAAAGAAATGAAAAGTGCTTGAAAATATAAGTATACTTATCCTAAATTAGTCATTATGCAAAAAATAAATATGTTCAAAGATTAGCAAGGATCCCACCAACATGTACAACTTTTATGCTTTTATATATCACTTAAATTATTTAGGAATAATTAGGAAAAATATATCTCAATGAGAAAACTGAAGAGCATTGTCTTTGAACAGTTTAAAAACAAAAGAATTATTTATCTTATTTTTTGGGTGTTATTCTGTGTATGTGTACCACATGAATGCATGATGGCAGCAGTGGTCAGAAGAGGGCATCTGACCCCTAAAACTGGAGATACAGATGGTCCTGCGCCACCTTTTGGATACTGGGATCTAACCCTTGTCCTCTACAAGAACAGCATGTCCACCTAACTCAGCGTTTCACAAACTTCCTAATGCGGCAACCCTAAATAGAGTTCCTAGTGCTTGGTAACTAATCCAGTCATAAAGTTATTTTGTTGCTATGTCATAACTGTAACTTTGTACTGCTATGAATGATAGTATAAATATCAAATATGTGACCTCCAAGGGGCTGTGACCCACAGATCGAGAACCTCTGTACTGAGCCCTAGCCACTTCTACTGCCTAACATTCTGCTGTTTTAAAAATCACAGTGTCATTGTTTTAATAATAAAAATTTAAGTCTATGTCCTCTGATTTTTTTAGTATATGGTATTCAATTCCATGCTGTATCGTAGCTAGGCTGTATTTGAAGCTTGTAATCCCGATTTGCTTTTGCTTCCCTAAAGCAGAAGCTAAGCTAAAGCACTGATTTTTTTTTTACATGCATAGTAGAGTCCAGAAGTGACACATTCACTTATAATGCAAAATAATCAACTTAGTCTGTCTGAATATTATTGCTTCATAGAAACTAGATTTTTAAATAACGTTAGCCAAGAAAGTTCTCAAAGCTAATAATATCACCCTCCTTGAGAATCTTATGCAACATGTCTATTCCGGGATTTTTATATTGTTCTTGTTATTTTCATAATTTTTTTTACAAATTTAGGAAACCAGCATATATATATATATATATATATATATATATATATATATATATATATATATATATATATATATTTATATTTATATTTATATATATATAACCTAGGTTCCTTAAGATCGCAACTTCTAAGCTGAGATATGTTTCTGTTCTGTAAATATTTTATAACATTGATCTCCAAATATCTTAGGTTACTTCGCAAGCCTTTGATGGTTGAAAATAATGTTTGGCTGAAGTGAAATATTTTAGTTTGTTTAGTTTTCTGTTTTCAATCCAGTGACTTATTTTCCTATCTTTTAAATATTTAAAAATATTTGCTTCTATGCATCATTTCTCTCTTTGCACACTAAGATTTAGAAATATGAGGCTGATCATTAGTTTGCATTTCAATTTAAATATCTTATCACTCAACATGCTAAACCTCTAAATATATGTTAAATATTAACATATATACACATAATCAGTAGAACTTTATCTGAAATAAAAAATAAACTGAATTTATTGAAATTTAAGGAATTCTTTGGGTGTATGTACAGAAATTATTAATAATCTCTGAAGGAATGGAATCTCTGAGTGAATATGTAGTGCTGACATGGGCAATGCCATGTTGTGGATTGCAATACCTCAATCTCACAGGGAGACAAAGCCTTACCTATGTAAGGTTCATGAGGGTAGTGAATCTTTTCTTGAGAGTCTAAGCATTTGTGGTTTTGAAAGACTAAATAGTGTGTACAAAACCTGGTTACTATGGCACCTATCCCCTCAGACCTTTATAGCATGTACCTGCTCCCCTACAGAGACCACCTACCTGGATAGATATGCTGTATAGAATAAACAAGCTAAGGTTCCAGATTCCTAGTAGATATCACACAACAATATTTATACATTCCCACCAATCCCTGTTTTTCTGTACTTCGGTTTTTGTTCCTGCCTTTTCTTTATTCCCTCAAGACACCCAGTTAGGTTCCACTATATCAGCAGGGTGGAACCTAGGTACATAACAAGCAAATAAAAATTGCAAGAGAGAAAAACAAGGAAAAGGCACCAGACTACTGATGTAGACACTTAGTATTCTGATGCCGCTCAATCAATTTCTTTTTTTTGTAGCTGTGTAAAATGAATAATTGAGAAATTTATATATTTATAATTTATAACTATTAAATTAATACAGGGTTTTGGAAGTGTAAAAAATGTCTCAAGACCTTCAGGAACAAAAACACCACAAAGTCATGTGTAGAACACTTTTGTATAGATGGGTAAAACTTATTTTATTTTAAATAATAACTGATCAAAACTTTTCAGAATGTTCATGTCAGAGTATATTTTATAACTGTCATACTAAAAGCTCATAATCAAAATGAGAAAATTAGAGGTCTTTTTGGGCAAGTAAAGACATCTATGGAGCTCAATTTTCTAAAATACGTGAAGACAAAAATTAAAAACTAATTATATTGCTGGCACATATTAATTGTATGTTAGAAGGCTAACAGGGAGGCAAGAGGTAGCAAATAAAATATGAATATATATTTAGATAGTGGAAGGCCCACTAAACCTGATAGAAAAAGAATATATAGTGTTTCTTATTTAAGTAATAAAATAGCATGGATATAAGAAATCCATTAAATATTTTTTAAAAAAATATGCTCTATTGAGTAGTATTCGTCATTGTTATCTATTTGATAAATATCTTATCATTTAAGCTATTTCAAACATGGCCTACCACTCCCAGTTCCATTTCCCATTGGAGTAAAGAAAAGCAAAAAATGTCTTAAGAGTTTGTTATCCAGACGACATATGGAGATACAGGAGTGTACATCAGTTACCTAAAAAATATAAAGATTAATTTCCTTTAACATTAATTCAAGAATAGAAATTATACATGCTGTGACGGCTATTCGTGGTTGTTACCTTAGCAATATCTGGAATGGACTATAATCCAGAAATGGAGGGCACACCTGTAATTCAGATCTTGAGTCAGGAAGACAATGTGCCATTGATCTGGATCTTTAGGTTGGAAGACACAGGCATTTGATCCGGACACCGAGGTGGCATGACACACCTTTTTATTTTATTTTTTTTTTTTAAGATTTTTTTTTTATTTATATGAGTACACTATAGCTGTCTTTAGACACACATCAGAAGAGTGGATCAGATCCAATTACAGATGGTTGCGTGCCACCATGTGGTTGCTGGGGATTGAAATCAGTGCTCTTAACCACTGAGTCATATCTCTGTCCCCCAAAGACACACACTTTTAATCTGGTTGGACACAGGCCCTTAATCCAGATCTTGAGATACCCTTAATCTGGGCCATAATTTCTGCTGGAAGCCTATATCAGGACAACGGAAGTGTAAGGGGTGAATCATTCTTCACCTGCTTGCATTTACTTTGCCAGCACATCCACTAAAGCCCACATCTTAAGGATACCAGATTTTTACAGACGACCAGATGAAATACTCAATCACTTGGGACTGAGATTCTAGAATACTAGTTTCTTGGACTTTCCATTCATAGATTACCATTGTTGGATTAGTTGTAATTCAGTCATTCCAATAAATTCTTATCTATCTATCTATCTATCTATCTATCTATCTATCTATCTATCTATCTATCTATGTGTGTGTGTGGTATTCTGTTTGTGTGTGTCTTTGCCTCAGTGTGTGTATGCAAGAGAGATATTCAGTCAATAATGTGATTCTAGAATTACCTGAATAATGCACAAATTCTCCATATAGTGAAAAAGCTAAGCTTAATAATTTATTCATTTCTTTTCCCTACCAATTAATTGGTTGCAAAGACTGTAGTAAATATTTTGGTGAAAGTCATAAAGACAAATTCTTCCTTTTGAATTTTGATGTACATGTAAGAACAAATTATGATAAATAATCTCAAATTTATAATTTGCTGTGTGCACTAGAATAACAGATGATCACACAAATGGACAATATTTACTAAAAAATTGGAAAGGACTGAAAATATCAGTTGGAAGACACTGATATAAAAAGACTTATTATTTTATTGATCTCTGTAAAAGTAATACATCCAAACAACTAAAGAATGAAAGATGTCAAAATAAAAGTCAGTGAATTTTTGAATGTGCAATTATCAAAGTTATCAATTAAGGGAATACAAAGGACAGAAAAATGAATAAAGAGGATATTAGACATGGAATTGATTAAAGCAATAGAGAGTGAAAATGTAGTACATTTACCTAATGGAATTCCATTCAGTTAACAATATTAAGATTTGGAATGAACCAAATATATTGATTTGTGTTGGTATTTATTATTCTACAGTTGTTTCAATTTTGAAAAAAATATGAAAATTATTCATAGCAGGTGCTTAGGAAAAGATGGTTCAGCACCCAAAATGCTTGCCAAAGAAACAACAGGATTGTGGGTCCCCAAAGCTCATTAAAATTTTGAGTAGATAAGATTGATATTCTTGCCTGTCAACCTGACTACATCTAAATTAAGCAAAATTCCAAGGACTGGGCCCATGTGCGATTGATTTTTTTCTTAATTGAATCATTTCAAGTGAGAAAACTCAGTTCTTTTTGTGTGTGTGTTATTTGTTGTTTTGGGTTTAGGTTTTTCAAGCCAGGATTTCTCTTTGTAGCCTTGTACATTCATAGAACTTACTCTGTAGACCAAGGTAGCTTCTAACTCAGAGACCCACCAACCTCTGCTTGCAAGTGCTAGGATTTAAGGCATGTGCTATCATTGCCTAGAAAAAAGAAGATCCACATCTAACTTGGATCTTTGAGGTAGGAAGGAAAACCTTTAATACATATCTTTTAAGGTGAAAATAAACACTTTTCCTCTGTAACACAAATTTAGCTCAAGACCTGTATAAGAACGAGGAAGAAGTTATTACTCTTTGCCTACTTACACCCTCTCTAGCAAGTCCATTCATTTACTGACATTAGAGCGTACTTCTTCAGGATTAAGGCATATACTGAAGATCAGCTTAGGCATCTAGATTTATGGACTGAACAACCACTAGATTCGTGAACCTTCTGTTAATAGGCATCCGTTGCTGGATTAGCTGGACTGCAGCCTCTAAGTTATTTTAACATATCTTAGAGAACACATACACACACACACACACACACACACACACACACACACACACACACACGGAGGGTGTGGCAGAGAGATTCCCTCTATAAGTTATTTTACTCCAGAGAAACATGACTAATACAGTAGGTATTACTGTCCACCTGAAATTCTCCTGTTTGAAGAGAATCCACAAGGAAAGGCAACACTACAGATGCTCTGAGTTTTATTCTAATTACCTTGCTTCAGATTACCAGGCAGAAAATTGATTTAAAAAGATACTCTACACCAAACTTGCTCTTTACAGACATTGACACACAATTATACATACTTTCATACATAAGTACATGCACTCCTCCCACAAATACATATAGCCACACATATACATACACATTTCATAAAGAGATAAACTCAAAAAATTTCTTAACGAATTTGTCAAAGATAATATACAGGATAAAATACATTTTCTGATTCTATCTGTTGAAACAAAATGTACACAACTGTTGTGGGAAATATTACAAAAGAAGGAAAGTATAGCATGTTCTCATACTATGTCCTGGTTCTCTCATCCAGGCTGACTGGCCGGCCAAGCACCAGCAAGCAATGGCTGAGCTGCTTTTATCTCGTGGAGCTCTGACTCAGAGCTCCACGATCTCTCCACCCAGCTCACTAGGTTCCCACTGGCAGGGTGCTACCACGCCAGCCCTGTGCTTCAGTGCCCCCATGGCCTCTGTGGTATACACATCAGGTAAATCCACACTTTGCTGCTGTACCTTTCTCTCTGGACCCCAGACAAGCTGCCGCATGAAGGAAAATGCAACACAAACTTAGCTCAGAAACAATGGAAACTCAGTCTCTGGGCGCAATAACTAAAACCTAATCTTGTAAGCCTTATCAAAATCTGATTCCTCTGGTGGTGAATCCTTGTGGATCTGCCATAATACCTGGAGACTCTACTAGCTACATCTTACCTACATACTGTCCCCGTTCCAAAAGGCCCTTTCTCTCCTGCTTCCTCTCTTCCACCTTCCAATCCAGAAGTCCCTCCTATGCACCCAGTGATTGACTCTTTTATTCATTAGGGGATTGGTTCACAAGAAGACACCGGTGTAACTCAATCCTTGTCTGAAGCCCCTTCCAGGAGGTAGAATTAGCAGAATACAATAAGCCCCAGGGCTATCCACAACACATAACTGTTCAGACTCATATGTATTTCAGTTACATGGAGCTCAAAAAATGAGACATAACTATTAATGTTTAATTGTCCTTAACCTTAAAATGACTTAATCAGCATTCTTTCTTTTTCTTTTTGTATGTATTTTGGGTACCAATTTGTATGATTGGATATTTGTGTGCAGTTTTAAATGTATATGTGTATCTATAGGCCAGAGACCAACATCTGGTATCTTCCACTATTAGTCTTCACATGTTTATATATGATCATGGTCTCTGCCTGAGCCTGGAGCTTTCCCTATTTGATTAGTCTGTCTTGCCAATTCTCCACCTTTATAGTGCTGGAAATATAGTGCTATATAGGCTTAAACATGAGACTTTGACAAAATCAGGTTTCAAGATTTAACCACAAGTACTTTACAGATTCTGCCTGTATACTTGTGAAGAATTTTCTTAACTTTAACTTCTATGAGGATAAAGAAACAATATAAAATGATTCATAACCAAATTAAAGTGATGTACATCATTTTGATGACTAAATATTTCCAAATTATTTTGTTATATAATAAATATCTTCTTTCAGTAACAGGAAATGTGGAAACCAAAATGATTCATTTTCTTTGTTTGATCTTAATTTTCATGCATGGTATATTTCTAAAATCGATTATAAATATGTAGTAAAATAAGAATGATTAAAAAGAAGTGCATAATTCTATTCTTCAGGATCATCCATGACTTAGTAACTCTTACTACTTAATAGGAGTTAATTAATATGATGTAACTATATAATTTAAAGGAATTTTAATATTGGGTTCTCCTGTTGCATTGAAATACCTCTTAGTGAATCATAATAACACCACCTCCAGATTTCCTAAGGACCAGAGGACAGTTCTTAAAGTGGAAACTGTTTCTGTAGATTGATTTGAGTTTATTCTCAGTCTGTGCATAGTTTAGTTTAGTGATTAAATTTCCCTCAGAGCATCGTTTTACTTAAATGGACAAATTAATCTCCTTTAGGAGTACGATAGAAGTATAATAGTCTTATTATTTGTAACTACATGTGGTTTTTCCATCCTCTGATCATTACACCAATACAGGATAATTCCAAAAGGTGTTTTATTCCTTGGAGTATAGAAAATAACAAAGGGCTGTCTATTAATATGAACAAAAAATCAGGTTCACTTTTACGTAGCAGCACTGAATCCATGGAGGGAAATTTCTCACTTCTTAAATGTTTAACTGCTAATGTAACTATGTTTAATAAATAACTTAATACTGTTGGGAACAATCCTGGTGCGGTGGGATGAAGCCCCATGTGTCTGTCCTGGGGCTCTGCGGCTCTGAGTGGGACAGGAGACATGTGGGAAGTGGCTGTGCGTCTTCCCACACAGTCTGATTGGCAGGTGAGTAGGGGAGGGGGCCATTCCCAGGGAACATGAGGCAGCTGTTTCTTCATCTGGACTCGATTTTGTGGGAATTGAGGGATCCAGCCCTCGATTAAGGAGCTGCATCTAATCTCTCACCGAGGGCTTCCCAGCACTCCCAGACATTACCCATTCACCCAAGCCTAAGCAGCTAGCCCAACACCCCAAGCCACTGAAACTGGCCTTGGCGGGAACCCCAGCTGCACTCTGGCTAGTCCATCTGTGGCACCCTGTGGCAACTGCCACAGAGACAGCTGCCTAGTGTTCCCTAGGAATGGCCCCCTCCCCTACCCACTGGCAGGGCCCGCAAAGGCTTCCCACAGCCTCCACCTGCCAGTCAGACTGTATGGGAAGATGCACTGCCACTTCCCACATGTCTCCTGTCCCACCCAGAGCCACAGCGCCCAGGATGGACGCGTGGGGTTTCTTTCCACAGCACCAGGCTTGTTCCAGCATGCGAGTGCTCAAGAGCTTCCATCCCAGCACACAGATGGTGCCACTCATATCAGAGATAGATGACTATTTCCAATTCAATTTATCCAAATCTCACAGAAATTCACAGAAATTTCTCTCTTCTATGATTCAAGATTTAATCAACTTAACAAGTAGACATCACAAACATTTAGTAATTTTAATCAATTTGAATAGAAAATTGCCATTTGTGCTAAAATAATAAATATCACTGTTTTTCAAACTATTTTCTGTCTAAAACATTTTTATTATTTTGGTTTTGTTAAAAGTATCATATTAATCAACTGATTTACCTTTTAAAAAGATTTCATTTGATCTGCAGCCAGGAAGCTGATCCTGTACCACAGGGCTCCATACACAAATAGTGCTGGGAGAGAGCTAGCCTCCCAGGAGTGTGGACAAGCCTGAAAGAGGAGGTAAGACCAGCACTTCTGCTCAGAGGGACCCTCACAGAACCCTTAGGACATAGGGACCGAGGAACTGCCTGGGATAGGAACTTTCTGGTTTCCATCTGTGGCCAGGGACCTGAGCCTATACCACAGGGCTCTGTATGCAAATAGTGCCAGGAGAGGGCTGGTCTCCCAGGAGTGCCAATACACCTTTGAGCACAGACAAGACCACCACTTCTGTTCAAATTCCTGACTCAAGAGGGACCCTTTCACAGTCATCAGGACACAGGAACCAAGGAACAGCTGAGGACAGGATCCTTCTGGTTTCTGTCTGCATCCCAGAGCTGGCCCTCTACCATAGCTCTCTGTAGTGGCTATTTCTGATTGTCAACTTGACTATATCTGGAGTGAATTATAATCCAGAATTAGAAGGCTCACCTGTGATCTAGATCTTGAGTCTGGAAGATACAAGTTTCAGGTGTGGTGGTACACACATCTCTAATCCGGGCCACACCTGCTGCTGGAGATCTACATAAGGGCATTGGAGGGAGGAAGATTCAATCTTCTTCGCCTGCGAGCCTTGTGGGAATAAGCGACTGCTAGATCCTCGGGTTTTCATTCACAGCTGCTGCCGACCCTTGTTGGGGAGTTTGACTACAGACTGTAAGTCATCAAAAAATTCCCTTACTATATAGAGACTACATATACCTTCTGTGACTCTAGAGAACCCTGACTAATACACTCTCCAAACCCAAATTCCTCTCGGAGAGAGCTGGCCTCCAAGGAGTAATGACACAGAGGCTTGCAGGAGGGACAAGACACAATCAGAGAGAGCAAGAACAACTAACATCAAAGATAACCAGATGGGGAAAGACAAGGGCAAGAACATAAGCAACAAAAATCAAGATAATCTGGCATCATCAGAACCCAGTGAGGGTTCTCCCACCACAGTGAGGCCTGGATACCCCAAAACACCAGAAAAGCAAGACTCAGACTTAAAATCACATCACATGATGATGATAGGAAACTTTAAGAAGGACATAATTAACTCCCTTAAAGAAATACAAGATGATACAGGTAAACTAGTAGGAAGCCCTTAAAGAGGAAACACAAAAATCCCTTAAATAATTATAGGAAAACACATCCAAACAGGTGAAGGAAATGAACAAAACAATCCAGGATCTAAAAATGCAAATAGAAACAGTAAAGAAATCAAAAAGGGAGAAAACCCTGGAGATAGAAAATCTAGGAAAGAGATCAGGAGTCATAGATGCAAACATCACCAATAGAATACAAGAAATAGAAGAATGTCAGGTGCAGAAGATACCATAGAAAACATTGACATAACAGTCAAAGAAAATGCAAAATTCAAAAATCTCCTAACTCAAAACATCCAGGAAATCCAGGACAGAATGAGAAGACCAAACCTAAGGATATAGAAGGGAGTGAAGATTCCCAAATTAAAGGGACAGTAAATATCTTCAACAAAATTTTAGAAGAAAACTTCACTAACCTAAAAAAAAAAAAAGAGATGAATGTAAACATTCAAGAAGCCTACAAAACTCCAAAAAGATTGGACCAGAAAAGAAATTCCTCCCATCACATAATAGTCAAAACACCAAATGCACTAAACAAAGAAAGAAAATTAAAAGCAGTAAGGGATAAAGGTCAAGTAACATACAAAGGCAGACCTATCAGAATTACACCAGACTTCTTACCAGAGTCTATGAAAGCTAGTATATCCTGTTGCAGATGTCATATAGACCCTAAGAGAACATAACTGCCAGTCCAGGCCACTATACCCAGCAAAACTCTCAATTACCATAAATGGTGAAACGAAGACATTCCATAACAAAACCAAATTTACACAATATCATTCCACAATTCGAGCCCTACAAAGAATAATAGATGGAAAATGCCAACAGAAGGAGGAAAACTACACCCTAGAAAAAGCATGAAAGTAATCTTCTTTCAGCAAAAAGAAAGATAGCCACACAAACATAAAAATAACATTGAAAATAACAGGAAACAACAATTACTATTCCTTAATATCTCTTAACATCAATGGACTCAATTACACAATAAAAAGACATAGAGTAACAACAGATTGGATACAGAAAAAGAACCCAGCATGTTGCTGCATACACAAAATGCACGTCAGTATCAAAAACAAACATTACCTCAGAGTAAAGGGCTGGAAAACAGTTTTCTAAGCAAATGGTCCCAAGAAACAAGTTGGAGTAGCCATTCTCATACTGGATAAAATTGACATTCAACCAAATGTCATCAAAAAAGATAAGGAAGGACAATCATACTCATCAAAGGAAAAATCTACCAAAAAGAACTCTCAATTCTGAACATCTATGCTCCAAATGCAAGGGCACCCACATTCATAAAAGAAACGAATCCCATGCATCCTATCAAATTACTAAGGATGAAGGCAGATCTTCAATAGCAACAAAAACATCAGAAAGCCTACGTACACATGGAAGCTGAACAAGGCTGTACTCAATGAGAACTTGGTCAAGGAAGAAATAAAGAAAGAAATTAAAGACTTTCTATAATTTAATGAAAATGAAGGTACAATATACAGAAAGTTATAGGACACAATGAAAGCGGCACTAAGAGGAACACTCATAGTTCAGTGTGCCTCCTAAAGAAACCAGAGAAAACATACAATAGCAGCTTGACATTCCACCTGAAAGTTCTATAACAAAAAGAAGCTAATACACACAAGAGGAGTAGACATCAGGAAATAATTAAACTCAGGGGTGAAATCAACCAAGTAGAAACAAAAATAACTATACAAAGAATCAACAAAACCAGGAGCTGGTTCTTTGAGAAAATAAAACGATAGATAAAATCTTAGCCAGACTAACCATAGAGCGCAAGACAGTATCCAAATTAACAAAATCAGAAATGAAAAGGGAAATATAACAACAGAAACTGAAGAAATTCAAAAAGTCATCACATCCTACAACAAAAGCCTATACTCAACGAAATTAGAAAATCTGGATGAAATGGACAATTTTCTAGACATATACCAAATATCAAAGTTAAGTCAGCATCAGATAAACCATCTCAACACTCTCATAACCTCTAAAGAATTAGAAACAGAAATTAAAATCCCCCAACGAAAAAAAAAAGCCCAGGATTAGATGGATTTAGTGCAGAATTCTATCAGACCTCCAAAGAAGACTTAATACCAATGCTCTCCAAACTATTTCACGAAACAGAAACAGAAGGAACACTACCCAATTCATTCCTTGAAGCCACAGTTACACTGATACCAACCTCACAAAGACCCAAGAAAGAAAATTTCAGAACAATTTCCCTTATGATTATTGATGTAAAAATAATCAATAAAATTTTTGCAAACTGAATTCAAGAAGACAACAAAATGATCATTCTCCACAATCAAGTAGGCTTCATCCCAGGGATGCAGGGGTGGTTCACTACCTGGAAATCTATAAATGTAATCCACTACATAAACAAACTCAAAGGAAAAAAAAACACATGATCATTTCATTAGATGCTGAAAAAGCATTTGACAAAATTCAACATTACTTTATGATAAAAGTCTTGCAAAGATCAGGAATTCAAGGCCCATACCTAAACATAGTAAAATAAATATACAACCAACATCAAATGAAATGGAGAGAAACTTGAAGCAATCCCACTAAAATCAGGACTAGACAAGGCTGCCCTCTCTCTCCTTATCTATTCAAAATAGTACTTGAAGTTCTAGCTAGAGCAATTAGACAATAAAAGGAGGTCAAAGGGATACAAATCAGAAAGGAAGAAATAAAAATATTACTATTTGAGGATGATATGATCATATACTTAAGTGACCCCAAAAACTCCACCAGAGAACTGCTACAGCTGATAAACAAGTTCAGCAAAGTGGCCGGATATAGAATTAATTCAAACAAATTAGTAGCCTTCCTATATTCAAAGAATAAACAGGCTAAGAAAGAAATTAAGAAAATGACCCCCTTTACAATAGTCAAAAAAAAAATAAAGTATCTTGGTGTGACTCTAACCAAACAAGTGAAATATCTGTATGACAAAAACTTCAAGTCTCTGAAAAAAAAAAAATCAAAGAACTCAGTTGATGGAACGATTTACCATGCTCGTGGATTGGCAAGATTAATATAGTAAAACTCTCCATCTCAATGAAAACAATCTACAGATTCAATATAATCCCCATCAAAATTCCCACTCAATTCTTCATAGACTTAGAAAGAGCAATTATCAAATTCATTTGGAATAACAAAACACCCAGAATAGCAAAAACTATTCTCAACAATAAAAGAACTTATGGGGTAATCAGCATCCCTGACCTCAAGCTGTACTACAGAGCAGTAGTGATAAAAACTGCATGGTATTGTTACAGTGACAGGCAGGTAGATCAATGGAATAGAACTGAAGACCCAGAAATGAACCCATACACCTACAGTCATTTGATCTTTGACAAAGTAGCTAAAACCATCCAGTGGAAAAGGGACAGCATTTTCAACAAATGGTGCTGGTTCAACTGGCAGTCAACACATAGAAGAATGCAAATTTATCCATTCATATCTCCCTGTACAAAGTTCAAGTTGATTAAGGACCTCCACATAAAACCAGATACACTGAATCTAATAGAAGTGAAAGTACGGAAAACTCTCGAACACGGGCACAGGGGAAAAGTTTCTGAACAGAACCCTAATGGCTTATGCTCTAAGAACAAGAATGGTCAAATGGGACCTCATAAAATTGCAAAGCTTCTAAAAGGCAAAGGACACTGGCAATAGGACAAAAGGGCATCCAAGAGATCGGGAAAAGATCTTTACCAATCCTACATTCAATAGAAGGCTAATATCCAATATATACAAAGAATTCAAGAAGTCAGACTCCAGAGAACCAAATAACCTTATTAAAAATTGTTGAGCAGAAGTAAGCAGAGAATTCTCAACTGAGGAAACTCGAAAGGCTTTGAAGCATCTAAAGAAATTTTCAGCATCCCTAATCATCAGGGAAATGAAAATCAAAATAATCCTGAGATTCCACCTCATACTAGTCAGAATGGCTAAGATCAAAAACTCAGTTGAGAGAAGATGCTGACCTGGATGTGGAGAAAGAAGAACACTCTTCCATTGCTGGTGGGATTGCAAGCTGGTACGACCACTCTGGAATCAGTTTGCTGGATTCTCAGAAAATTGGACATAGTACTATCTGAGGAACCAGCTATATCATTCCTGGGCATATACCCAGAAGACACTCCAATATGTAATAAGGAAATATGCCCCACTATGTTCATAGCAGGCATATTAACAATAGCTGGAAGCTGGAAACAACCCAGATGTTCCTCAACAGAGGAATGGATACAGAAAATGTGGTACATTTACAAAATGGAACACTACGCAGCTATTATAAACAACAACTTCATGAAATTCTCAGGCAAATGGATGCAACTTAAAAATGCCTTCCTGAGTGAGATAACTCAGTCACAAAAGAACAATCATGACATGTCCTCACTGATAAGTGGATATTAGCCCAAAAGTTCATAATAACCAAGATTCAATTCACAGACCACATGAAGCCTAAAGAAAAAGGAAGATCAAAATGTGGATGCTTAAGTGTTTCTTAGAAGGGTGAACAAAATATTCACAGGAGGAAATATGGAGACAAAGTGTGGAGCAGAGTCTGAAGGAAAGGCCATCCAAAGACTGCCTCACCTGGGGATACATCTCATATATAGCTACCAAACCCAGACGTTATTGTGGATTCTAGGAAGTGCTTGCTGATGAAAGCATAATAAACTGTTTCCTGAGAGACTCAGGCAGAGCCTGACAAATACAGAGGCAGATGCTCACAGTCAACCATCAGACTGTGGATGAGGTCCCAGATGGAGGAGTTGGAGAAGGGACTGAAGGAACGATGGAGTTTGCACCCTATGGAGAGAGTAACAGCGTCAACTGGCCAGACACTCTGAAGCTCCCAGAGACTGGACCACCAACCAAAGAATACACATGAAAAGACCCATGGTACTGGCCACATATGTGGCAGAGGAGGGCCTTGTTGGACATTTGTGGGAGGAGAGGCCCTTGGCCTGAGGGTGTTTGACGCCCCAGTGTAGGAGAATGCTAGGGAGGGAAGACGGGAGTGGGCAGGTGAGTGGGAGAATAAATACCCTCATAGAGGCAGGTGGAGGGGGGATTGGATTGGGAGTTTCCCAAGGGGAGACCTGGAAAGGGGAAAACATTTGAAACGCAAATAATGTAAATATCCAATAAATAAATTAATTAATTAATTAATAAGCAGAAGTCAACATCTCAGAGAAGTTAAATCATGTTTCCATGTTAATGCAACCCACTAGTGCCGGGACTAAGATAAAATATGCTTTAATCTATATTTAAAAGAAATAAAGGAAGGGATTTTTGACAATGGAAGTGAGCCCAAACTATCTGTTACACAACCCTTCAGCCTTCTCTTCCAATCCCACATTTTCAGAGACTTCAAAGTGTGTAAAGACATGTATTAATCCAGTCCACGACACAGGAGAGTCTTGAGGTATCCTTTATCTAATGCATCTAAGAGCTGTTGACATCCTCCTGAAATGATGGGCTCATCTCAACTGATCTGAAAAGTAGAGGCTATCATCCTGGATTTTGTTTGTTCAAAGCATCTGTGCTAAACTTAGAATGATCAAAAGGGAAGGGGAAGATTAATGTGCTATTGCATAAATTATTCTAGAAAGAGCAGACTGATTTGTTTAACTTCTTTTTTTTTCTGGAAGAAATGGTAGGCAGAAGAAATGTTATAAATAAAGTTTCTGATGAAAAAATGAATTAATTTATCAACACCAAGTGTACTGTGATTGGTTGTATGAACATCTAAACTCATGACACATGATGAGCATGGACATGTCACTGAACAACTTCAGAAGCCACTTCTTTCCTTCCCCATGGTTTAAAGAGTTTGTGTATCAGTCAATCCTTGACTTAGAATGGCAAGTGTTTCAACATCTCTCTAAGTCTTCACCATCTTATCTATATTTTGTCATTTCCTCATATTTATTTTTCAAATAACTGAAGCAAGCTATGTTATATGTTAACAGTGAAAAATATGTGTTAAAGTCTCCTTGACCCCCCTTTTAAATTAACTATGATATTTATTTAATTCACAACATGATTGAAGCTTTCCCTCCCTTCTCTCCAACAAGTCATTTTCCCGTTGCCCTCTCCTCATCAACCCCTCCAGTTCTTCTCAGAAAAAGAGGGGGCCTTCCATCTATTGAGGCTAGACAAAGCAGCACAGTTAGGGGGAAAGGACCCAAAGGCAGACAAAGCAATTAGAGATAGTCCCTGCTCCCACATGAAGATCCAGCTATACAACTGTTACATATGTGCAGATGGCCTAGGTCTGTCCCTTGCATGTTCTCTGGTTTGTAGATCAAGTCTCTATAAGCCAAGGTTAGTTGATTCTGTAGATTTTCTTGTGAAGTCCTTGACCCGTCTGCCTCTTTCTATTCTTCCTCCTCCACTTCCACAGGATTTCCCAAGATCTGTTTAATGTGCTTAATGTTAGGCTGTGGGTCTCTGCATAAGTTTCAATCAGTTGATGGGTGGAGCCTCTCTGATGGCAGTTATGCCAGGCTCCTGACTGTAAGTATAGCAGAATATGGCCAATCAATCATAGTACAGTTTTCAAGGCCAGAAAGTCATTGATTGGTCTTTCCCTCAAATCCTGCTCCATCTTTTACCCTTGTACATCTTGTAGGCTAGACAAATTGTTGTTTGAAGGTTTTGTGGCTGTATTGGTATCCCAATCCCAATCCCTCAACTGGATGTCTTTCCTGGTTACAGGAGATTGCCAGTTCATGCTCCATATCCATGACAGTTAAGAGTCTTAGGTAGGGTCATCCTTATAAATTCTTGAGAGTATTCCATTGTCCTAGATTGCTAACTCATGCCAGAGATACTTCGCACACTGATCTAGTTGTGTCTATCAGTACTTTCTTCCTCAGTCCTCCCCACACATGGATGGAGAGAAACTTAAAATAATTTCAGTAAAATAAGGGACAACATAAGGCTGTCCACACTCTCTTTTTATTTTTTCAATATAGTACTGAACTTTAACTAGAGCAATAAGACAACTAAAAGAGATAAAGTGGATGCAATTTGGAAAGGAAGAACGACAAATATCACAATTTGCAGATAATAGGATAATATAGAGAAATAACTTCCATATTCTACTAGTGACCTCCTAGAGCTTCTAAAAACTGCAATGTGGCTGGATATGAAATTAACTAAGGAAAAAATCACCAGCCCTCCTTTATACAAATGATAAACAGGCTAAGAAATGTATCATGGAAACAATACACTTCCTTTACAATATCCATAAAAATTGTAAAATATCTAGGTATAATTCCATACAAGCAAGTAAAAGACTTGTATGTAAAGAATGTCAAATCATTTATGAAAGAAATTGAAGAAAAAATAGAAGATGGAAAGATCTTTCATGCTCAGAGAGGATTAACAGTAAAAATTACCATCCAAAAGGAATCTACTGATTCATCACAATTCTCATTAAATTACAACACAATTTCTATAGACCTTGAAAGAATAATTGTCAAATTCCTATGGAAGAAACAAACAACAAAACAAAACAAACAAACAAAATACCCAGGAAAGCTAAAACAATCCTGTACAATGAAAGAATAAGAGGCATCAATACCATAACTGATTTCCAACTGTAAGGCAAAACCAAAGTAATTACAATCACGTGGTACTGAAATAAAACCAGAACGGTTGATTAAGAGAACTTATTCAAAGTTGCAGAAGCAGTTCCACATACGGAACTTTTGAAAACGGTGCCAAAACCGTACAATTGATGAAAGAAAACATCTTTAGCAAGTGGTGTTTTTCAGTCTACATATCTACATTTGGAAGAGTGAAAATAAATCCACATCTAACACCCTGCATAATACACAAGTTCAAGTGGATCAAAGACCCCAACATAAAACCAGATACACTAACTCTAATAGAAGAGAAAGTGGGGAATAGCCTTGAATGCATTGACACAGAAGACAACATCCTTAACAGAGCACCAACAGCTTAGGCACTAATATCAAAAATCAATATATGGGACCTCATGAAACTGAAACTGTTCTTTAAGGCAAAGAACATTATCAATAGCACAAAATAGCAGCCTTCAGAATGGAAAAATATTTTTACCAACTTCATATAGAGGGCTAATATCCAAACTACATGAAGACTTCAAGAATCTAGACATGAGCAAACCAAATTACCCTATTAGAAAATGGGACAGATATCTAAGCAGAGAATTCATGACAGAAAAATCTCTATTTTCTTGGAAGCACTTAATGAAGTGTTCAGCATTATTTGTCATCCAGGAAAATGCAAATGAAAATGACTCTGTGATTCCACCTTATACTTGTCAGAGTGGCTAATATAAAATCTCAAGCCAGAGAGGATGTGAAGCATGGCAAACATTCCTTCATTGCTGATAGGAGCACAAACTTGTACAACAATTTTAAACATCAATTTAGCAGTTTCTCAGAAAATTGGGAATAGTTGTACCTCAAGAGCCAGCTATACCACTCCTGGGCATATATTCAAAAGATGCTTCTCCATCTCATAAAGACACTTGCACAACTGTGTTGACAGCAGCTTTATTCGTCATATCAGGAAACTGGAAACAATCTAGATGTCCCTAGACCAAAGAATGGATAAAGAATGGGTGGTACATTTATACAATACAATGTTACTCAGCTATTAAAAACAGTGACCTCATGAAATATATAGGAAAATGTATAGAACTGGAAGAGATCATTCAGAGTGAGGTAACCCAGGCCCAGAAAGACAAACAGTGTTTGCAATCACTCATAAACAGGTATTAGTTTTGAAGTACAGGGTATCCATGCTACAATCCACAGACCCAACGAAGTTAAGTAGTAAGGTGGGCCAAAGGAGAGATGCTTGAATCTCACTGAGAAGGGGAAATCAAACCTCATGGGCGGATGTAAGGTGAGTCCTGAATTGGGGCGGAGTGAGGGTGAGAATTGGATATTAGGCCTCTATTGGACTTAGGATTGGTAAAGATCTTTTCTAGCACAATAAATGAATTTTTCCTGGTTTTTAGTGCTATATAAATATAACCACTCATCATGTGTGCTATGTATTTTGTTGTTTCTTCCTTTTAGCCTCTGGTGACTATTATTTTATTTTTCTGCATTTTATTTCCTGTACTTTTCTGTATGAGTTTGGTTGCTTATAAGATATGAAATAAATGAACTAAAACATCTTTTTTTTCTGACCTTAGCTTCTTTGACTCACATTATGCACTTCAGTAATTGCAATGGCACTGTTTTCCTTTATTGTTGACCTACGTGTATGCCAGTTTCCCTATCCTCTCACTGTCAATGGATACTGAGTCCTTTCTGTGTCTTTGATAGGGTGAGTAATGTTGTAGTTAGTTTTTACATTTGGCAGCTTTCTGAGATATTGATTGCAATTATTAAGGTTATATACATAACTTGTGGCATCACATATTGTTCTATCTATAATTAATTGATGGCTTTCATCTGGTTATCAGTAATAGAAGTCACATTTTATATCCCTTTCAAGTGTTTAAGGGTCTTTTCTTTTAAATCCTTACTAACTCATGCTGAATTGTCTGTTGTTTAATATAGTTAAAATAAAATTGTTAAGAGAAGGTGTCTTAGACAAAAATACTGGGAAAAGTATTCTATGTTCATAGATTCTATTAATGATACTGCTGAAATATTTATTCTACTTTAAGTGATCAACATATTCAAAGATTGCATTAATTACAATAGGTTCACAGAAATTTAATAAAAGCATCTTAAAATGTGTAATGGAACCAAAAATATTCTAATTTTTAAAGCAGTTATGAGAAGAATAATAATGCTTTCTCATTTCTTAATTTGATAATACTGGAGTTAGTATGATTGTTTTATATTGACAAACATATAGAATATTAAAACATGATAAAATTCAGAAATAAGTTTATGTCTGACATATATGTATATATATGTGTGTATATATGTATGTATATACATACATACACATATATAATATCTATTATCTGTCATCAACTGAATTTCAACAGAATATATGATACTTCAAAGAAGGGGGAAAAAGACTTTCAACCCTGGTCAATGATTTATTATATAAAAGAGGATATTCACAAGAATGAAAGGCAAAAGTTGATAAGTAGTATTACATCAAAAAGCTTTTGAACAGCATATAAGCCAATAAACATACAGACAACTTATAGAATGGGTGAAAACATTTGCAAACTTCTAAGTTTAAATATACAAGAAATGACCAAAAAAGAAATTAACATCTGCACAGAAAGAATAATATGATGTTTTAAATAGACATTTTCCAAAGAAGTCAGGAATAGTTATTAGCACTGTGAAGAGCCACTGAAAAAATACAGTCATCGGGGAGATACAAATGACAACATTGGCATTTTTTTCTTCTTAATGACTGTTTTTCACTTGTTTAATTTTTTTTTTTTTAAGTTAGCTAACCTTGTAACTGCTTTATCTTCCTCCTGAAATAATCCCTCCTATGTTGCCGGTCAGCTCCTGGTAGAACTGAGTCTGTGCTAAGAGTTGCATCTTTCTTGTTGTCATCTTTCCAGGTATAGCATTTACAGTACACAGCAAGCCTGTGTGCTTCTTGGCTTCTCATTCTTGGTCTAAAGGGAGCATCCTTTGTCCTCTCCAGCTTTTGTAAGCAGCTTTTCTCTCAGCTTACACATTGACCTTTCCAGTGGAAATCAGAGCCGCTTCAAGGAAAGAAGCAGCAACTGCTATTGAATTTGCTCTTTTGGTCTCTTTCCTTTCTTCCAGTAGGAAATTTCACTGCCTTGAAACCTTTCTAAGACCTTCAGACAGATGTTTCACTGTTCTTATTTGTTTCTTTGCCCCAGGATTTCCACTTCTTCTGGATAGCTAAATAGATTCGATCAATACATGAACTATTGTTTGGTATGGAATCGAGGATAATGTTTGATTTTAACAAAAGCAGAAATATATTTATTTTAGAAATTGTCAAAAATAGGGGAAATTAAAACCCATAAATAACTCAAAACGATTACTATGGAAATACAACGGCCTTGTTAAAATTCTCAAAATTAATATGCTTAGTTTATGGGATTTTTTGGTAGTTTCTGATAATCAATTAACCAAATTAATGGAGATACTCAACATTGCTGTCTTGAATTACTCTTTGTTGTGAACAGTCTTGCAATTACAATCTTAGGTGAGCTTAGTCTAGGCTTTCCGTTTCCTAGCAGATGTCAGGGTTTCAGGTAGAGAGAGGAGGAGAAAAATAAGGAGACCAAAGGAGGAGGAGGCTGCTATGAGAGGAGATGGACCAGCAGCACATGGCCAAAAGAAACAGCAAGTAACAACAGACATATGGCAAGAATATAAGTGAAAATAACTCCAAAAGCTGCCCAATCTAGGCTTATAGTTTGTGAACAAAAGACCTGGATTGTGTGTCTTTCATATGGGCTAGCTAGAATGTTTAATTCCTTTTACACAGGGCCTGCAGAAGTCCAAGCCAGGTGGAGGCACAAGACTGAGGGACATAATTGGATTCTGGATTTCATATCTCCAACAGATATCTTGCAAAGAAAAAACAAACAAGGAAACAAACAAAATACTTCTTTCAACAAAGTCTTATTAAGTATATTAACCACCCTTAAGGACAAGCCCAAAGCCCAACAGTAGATGGACAACAGAAAATGAACCCAATGATATTTCAAGAATTTTATCTCATGTTGTTTTGTCTAGGACTTCTTTTTAATCTTCGTACACTTTTGCTTGGTTATTATGGCTTCTGGATTTGTGTTTTTATGGGCTTAGTTTAAGTATATGTGTGTTGTTTGAGGTTTTTAATCCTGATTATTTTTGCTTGTTTGTTTTCTAAAGAAACAGATAAAGAGCATCAAATTGGATGGTGGGAGGTGGAAAGGATGCTGGAAGAATCAGGGAAAAGGGAACTATGATCAATATATATTTTATGAAAATATGTTTTCAATAAAATATAATAAAGGTTGACTATACACTACATTGAATATATATATATATATATAAATATTTTTAAAATTTGTCATTATTTATGTCCTTTTCCAATGTCAACATTCATTTACTGATCCTTTAGGAAATTTAAGTCAGCAACTCAATCAGCAATTTTGAAAATAAAACACTTTCACACAGCTTATCCAAAGACATACTTACTGATTTACCTACTGAGGAATGAGAGCAAAATCATATAAAGTTTGCTATAATGATGACATTAACTTTTCATGAAAGTAAAAATCTTTGTACAGTGGTAACTTGGTTTTCATAGAATAATTGCTCATGTCAATATTATTATAGACAGCCTCATTTCTGTCTTGACTGTGGCAAGTGTAGCACAGGGTATGCCTGCACTGCTTTTAGAGCTAAGGTTGAGAACAGACACTTAATATGTAGGGCAAACACTGCCATAAATACTTCAAGTTCACTTCACTTAATTTTTAGTTATTTTCTTTGGTTATATATTTCAAAACTTCTTACTTTTTCCAAATTCATCACAATCTCCACATTCAATTAGTTAATATGTGAAGCCTCCTAAAATGCTGGCATCCAGACTCTGTAACTTCAAGGTGGGTTTTCCTTTTGTGTGTTCATTTTTGTTTTTGCCAAAAGGTCTTACCTGAAAAAACAATAAACAACAGTTAATATATTTCTTAAAGGGACTTTATTATTTCATTAAAAATTATTTGCAGTGGGAGAATTCATTTTTTAATTATTTAACCAATCTTTTCTCAAGCCATCAAGAATTCATTAGAGATAATATGAGACTATTTTGTTTAAATTCAGTTCCATGAATTTTTCCATATTGATAGTCAGAATGATATTGTAGAATTGCATATATAAATATAATCTCTAGTTCTTCCATCATTACGCCCTGATGCACTCAGGTGCTACTAAAGTTATCATTTACATTTCACTTCCTAACTCTCTCAGGACTTTATATTTACCTGTCCTCCCCGTTCCTCACATCCTCATATAAACTGTTTGATTTCTTTCCATTCTCCTTTCTTCTTTATCTCAGTTTAAGTCTATTTTTCAAAAGATTCCAAACATTTTATATGGTCATGTCTCATGTATATGCATGTTGATATGTGTGTTTGTGTGTGCAATTGTAGCATTCAGCATTGTGTAGACAATGTTTTTCCCAGACATGTATTGTTTAATTTTATCAATTGTAATCTTTCTTAGTTTGGCATATTTCTCATGAGTTTAGATAATATGTATTATTTTCTTCTAAAACAGTATCTTAATTATATTTATATTTTGATTTTATATATATATATATATATATATATATATATATATATATACACACACACACACACACACACACACACACACACACATAATATGTATAATGGCTTCCTGGTGAAAATCAATTAATAACTGAAAAAGTAAATTGCTCTTCTCCACTATGACATATATTTCTGTTCTCACTTTTCTAAGGGAAGGCAAATATTCTTAATTTTATAGGATATTTCTATGAGTTTTGAAATAAAAGAAGCACTAACAATCGCAGATAGTTTACATAAAAAATATCAGATGCACTGCCAGGGAATTCTCATTGAAAAAATAATATGTAAATCACAAGACAATGTCACTGTGTGACATTGTTTAAAAGGAGAGCAAGATTCACAAAGTTGTAGATATGTAAGTATTTCTCAGTAAAAACAGAAAATAATGTAACAGGAAGAGCATAGAGAGAACTTAGATGTACTTTGTGGGTTATAGAAATAAACCGTGATTTAGCTGACTGTGCTCAGGTTTGGGGGTATTACTCTGAGACTATACAGAACCTAGCACAACTTTTTAAGATCTGATGCAGGGAATGCTACTTCTAATGTAATTTAAGAAACAAATTTCTACATTTCTTACTGTAGTGTGAAAGCTAGGAAGAAACACATATTGAGTTGGAGTCAATAACCCAAAATGTGTGAGTTCTTCAGTCATGACAACAACAATCACATATTAAAAAGAGAGAGTCTATAGTATCAGGGAAGAAAATTAACAATGAAAAGTGAGTTTTGGAGTCCTTCCTGGCTATAGGAAGACCTCCCACTGCTAGAAGTATCAAGTAGAGTCATCTCCATAGACCCCTGGGTGTCTCCATCTATCTGAGGTCTCCAGCATGTCCTAGTGAATGCCCCCACCACTGCTGATTTCCATTCTCTCTCTCTCTCTCTCTCTCTCTCTCTCTCTCTCTCTCTCTCTCTCTCTCTCTCTCTCTCTCTCCGTCTGACTTCCCTCTCCATTCTATTCCCCTCTGGATGCCACCTCCTACCTACTATTCACCCTCCATTCACCTCCTGTATCTCTTTTATTTCCCCTTCTGAGGAAGATTCATCCATCCTCCCTTGGGCCTTCTTTGTTATTTAGCTTCTTTGGGTCTGTTGATTATAGCACGGTTAACCTGTACTTTATGACTAATACTCACTAAGTGAGTACATACCATATCAATATCCTTTTGGATATGTGCTACCTCATTCAGGATGACATTTTCTATTTCCATCCATTTGCCTACAAAACTCACAACAACTTCGTTTTTAATAGCTGAGTAGTATTCCATTGTGCAAACAAACCAATTTTCTTTATCCATTCTTCAGTTGTGGGATATCTAGTTTTTTCCACTTTCTGGATATTATGAATGAAGCTGCTATGAACATAGATGAATAAGTGCCCTTGTGAGATGCTGGAGCATATTTTGGGTATATGCCCAGGAGTGGCATAGCTTGGTCTTATGATAGAACTATTCCCAATATCTGAATACATATTAAATTGATTTCCAGAGTGGTTGTACAAGTTTTTAATCCCACCAGCCATGGAGGAGTGTTTCCCCTTCTCCACATCCTCCCCAGCATATACTTTCCCTTGAGCTTTTGATTTTAGCCATTCTGATGGATGTAAAGTAGAATCTAAGGTTCATTTTGATTTTCATTTCCCTGGTGACCAAGGTTGTTGAACATTTCTTTAAGTATTTCTCGGCCACACATGATTCCTCTGTTTAGCTCTGTACCTCATTTTTAATTAAGGACTCCCAGTGGAGAGGTAAGGACAGCAACCCACCCATAAAGCCTTTGACCCCAAATGTGTCCTGCCTACAAGATGTACAGGGACAAAGAAAAAGCAGAGATGGAGGGAATGTCCAACCAATGACTACTCGAAATTTAGACCAATCCCATGGGCAAGCACCAATCCCTGACACTATTAATGACACTTTGTTATATTTGCAGACAGAAGCCTAATATAACTATCCTCTGAGAAGCTCCACCAAACAGCCAAAGCAAATAGATGCAGAGACCCATAGCCAAATATTAGATGAAACTATGGGAGTCTTACAGAAGAGTTGGGGGAAGAATAGAGGGACCAGAAGAGGACAAGGCTCCCCCAGGTAGACCAACATAGTCAACTAACCTGGACCCTTGGGTGCTCCCAGACTGAATCACCAACTAAAGAGTGAGCACGGACTGAACATAGTCCTACTACACATATGTAGTAGATGTACAGCTTAGTCTTCATTCAAATCTTCCAACAACTAGAACAAAGGCTGTCCCTGAATTTGTTGTCTGCCTGCCTGTGGATTCCCCAAATTCTCCTGCTTTGTCTGGCCTTGGTGGGAGAGAATAAGGCTAGTCCTTGCAGTGGCTGTTATGCCAGGAGTAGAGGGTATATATACATGGGAGTACCCAGAGGGAGGCTCTTCCTTCTCATAGGAGAAAGGGAAAATAGGGGTAGGATCTGAGTAAGGGAGTACTTCGAGGAGGGGAGACTGATATTGGGATGCAAAGTGAATAAATAAAATTTTTAAAACTTTTATTTTCTATATTATGAAAGATATATTTATTCAGATAAACCATCATATTGACTAGAACTAAAAATATAAAAAGAAATAAGCTTGCTTCTTTCTCTCTCTCTCTCTCTCTCTCTCTCTCTCTCTCTCTCTCTCTCTCTCTGAATATACAAGCCATCCAAGGACTCAAGATATTTCAATGAGTGGGAGAGAATGCACCTAGTACCATAGTGACTTGATGTGCCTGGGAAGGGGGAAGGGTGGGTGTAGTGTGTGGGGGATGAGGAGGGAGACATTGGGGAAGGATCTGTTGGAGGGGATATTGGCAGAGGAGGGAGAGCTAATTTTGAGATGGAAAGTGAATAAATAAAAATATAAAAGGTGTGTTTTTATATATAGTACCAAAGGAACCTGGTATAAGTGATATAATTTTCTAAACTTAGTAGCTGTTTGCCATTAGTTACTGATATAAAAATCAAAGGAATAGAAAAGGAAAATAAACCACCAACAACAAAATTCCATTGTCATGCATGTGGCACATGCATCAATCCGAGCTCCACAGGCAAATCTCTGAGAATTTTAGGCCAGTCATGTCTACATAAGTGTTAGGCTAGACATGTCCATATAATGATACTCTGCCTTAAGATAAAATAAAAATAAAACACTATTCCTATCCTATATTACCTAAAAGTCATTCTAAGGCTGGTCTTAGTAGGTATTGTTTGCTGACATGCCTTACATTTAAGAGGTAGGATTATGCTGGAGATGCCTCCTCATTTCTTTTCCATTTCTTTAAATGAAAGTCAGATTGGTACATAGGTTAATATTTATTTGCTTTTTGAGTAATGGAACTGTTTTTTCCTATGAGAGTCCACTCATTCTATTGTATGTTGGTTGTATTATTTTTTGAGATGAATTATTAACTTTCCTGGAAAAATAAACTTTGATAATATAATTCACTTGATATATTGTAAGGAGGATTAATATTATTCTTCATTATCTTCTCCTCCCAAGTCATTTCAAATATTGTGTAAGGACCTTGTTTGTTTATATTCCTGTAGACAAATCTCAATAAGCACAATGATTTATTTACTTATGTACTTTTTTGATGAGAAAACAAATAAATGACAGTATAGTCTTTGGTGACTTTATTCTCCTGGAAAATCTTAATCTTTTATTAATCATTATTTTCTTATAAAATACTAAAATATATAATGCATTCAAATATCTCACTTCTTGTATCTAGTCCTTATTCCAACCTGTAGGCTTAGATAGTTTAAAACATACTTTTAATAAGGGTTCTTAAATGTTTTAAAGTCTCTTCTAGCCCACTAGTCACTGGAGGCAGTGGAAAGGAAAGCAACAGAGAATGTGGATCTGTTAGGAAATATTTTTGCAGCAAATCCAGGCTGAGTTGTCAGGATATCAGCAGTACAGTTCATATGAATTAACAGCAGCAGCTTGATCACTTTGCAAATATCATTTATGAATCAGCAGTACAGGCCGATCCAGAAGAAACTGCAAGGCTCTCCAATCAGATTCTGCAGAAGTAGCAAGAGGCCCCTGGAACAACACTAGAAGGTTTTCTGTGTGTGTTTCTCTCTATGAAGTCATGACACAGGATGACCAACAAAGAATGGTAAGGTGTACCAATATCACCCAGCATCTTCAGCAAAGACCAGAATCAGCAAAGCCTAAGAATGATGAGCAAATAATACCATGGCTTACCAATGCCATCTAGCATGGTCTACTGTCCAGTGAGCTATATTTATATAATTTCAAAACATCATATGTTCTCTCATGCATCACTATAGCAAAACATCATATGCCCGTTTTCCAGGCTGCCTCCAGAAAAACACTACATGTCTGTTCTTAGCAAAACATCCTCCAATGTGTCTGCTTCAGCAAAAACATATTCTCATAAGACAGTTTCCAGAAAAACATCACATGACACAACTGAAGAAAGTCTCTAAAGAAACCAGATTTGTACTTCACCAACCAATGAACATTTTTACTTTTCTTCAGTTCCTATTAAATCAAATAAATATATTTGTATGTTAATTAGGTTGGTTATAATATATTAGATATTGTCTTTTCTTCTAGAGGATGCTCTGCTGGCTAGACCAGTTGTGGAAATTTGAAGCTATCCTGCAAAAATATTTTGTTGCTATTGCTTTAGTTTGATTATTAAATGAGCTTCATGCTTATCATTGTGTCCAAACTGCTGGTTGTATATGGAAAGGTTGTGGAATGTATAGAACATGGGGTATTGCTTGAGGAATTGGGTCAATCGGATAGGACTTAAGGTTGTATAACCCAGACCTACTTCCTATTTTATCTTTGTTTCTTGAGAGTCAAGGCAGGGTAAGAGCTACTCTTTGCGCATTGTCATCTAGCCTCCTTTCTCAGTTGCCATATCACCCCTGCAACTATAATAGAATCTTTCTGCAACAATAATAGAATTTCTAAGCCAAAATAAACCTTTTCTCTCTTATGTTGCTATCAAGCTTTTTAATTTTAAGAACTGGCAAACAAATGAGACACTTATATTATCTATGATGCATGATATATGTCTTAGTCAGGGTTTCTATTCCTGCACAAACATCATGACCAAGATGCAAGTTGGGGAGGAAAGGGTTTATTGAGCTTACACTTCCATGCTGCTGTTCATCATGAAAGGAAATCAGGACTGGCACTCAAGCAGGTCAGGAAGCAGGAACTGATTCAGAGGCCATGGAGGGATGTTCCTTACTAGCTGACTTGCTTCTCATGGCTTGCTTAGCCTGCTTTCTTATAGAACCCAAAACTACCAGCCCACAGATGGTACCACCCACAAAGGGCGTTCCACCCTTGATCACTAATTGAGAAAATGCCTTACACCTGGATCTCAGAGGTATTTTTCTCAACTGAAGCTCTTTTTTTTTGTGATAACTCCAGCTTGTGTCAAGTTGACACACAAAACCAGCCAGTACAATTGACCCCTTGTCAACTTGACACACAAACACATCACCATTAAGCCTCAACCCTTACTTCTTTATTCATCCCCAAGATCTAAATAACTTTAAAAACCCCACAGTCTTTGCAAATTCTTACAAATTAACATTTCAGTCCCTTTTAAACATCCAATCTCTTAAAATTCAAAGTCTTTAAAAATTCAAAGTCTGTTAACTGTGAGCTCTACTAAAATATCTTCTTTCTTCAAGAGGGAAAAATATCAGGTCACAGTCACAATGATAAGCAAAATCAAACTCCAACTGTCCAATGTCTGGGATCCACTTATGATCTTCTGGATTCCTCCAAGGGCTTTAGTCACTTCTCCAGCTCTGCGCTTTGTAGCACACATCTTGTCTTCTAGGCTCCAGATGCCTGCACTTCACTGCTGCTGCTGTTCTTGGTGGTCATCTCATGGTACTGGCATCTCCAAAACACTGCTGTCTTCTGCTGCAAATAGGTTTACCAACAGCCTCTCATAGGCTCTCTTCATGGTGCCATACCTCACCTCCTTTGCATGATCCCTTCATTCCTGGGCCATCAATTGCAACTGAGGCTGTACCTTCACCAATGGCCTTCCATGGCCTCTCACAGTGCCCAGGCCTTAGCTGTTCTTCACAACTCCTTCATGCCTTCAAAACCAGTATCATCTAGGTGACTCTTACACCTAACCAAGTCCAGCTACAGCACACGGTGCAACCCTGGTGATCTCTGGAAAGCAACCTCTGTGCTCTCAGAAACACTTCTTAGAAGATTTCACTTCATTGATGCTGGTCACTTCCCAATCACAGCCAATTTCCCAGCTCCAGCAAACCAGCATCAGTAGTCCCAGTAATGCAATGGTTTTGCTTTAGTAGTTCTGATATCTTGTTAATCACAACTGACTTCTTCAGCCCCAGCTAACCAAAACCACAGAATCTTAAACCAAACTAGCAATGGCCTTGATAAGTTTCTTTAATCTTCCCTCTGAAATTTCACAAGCCAGGCCTCCTTCTTCTGCACTGTTCTCAACATTATCTTCCAAGCTCCTACACAACATTCTACAGAGCTTTTAACACTGAATGGATCTTCTAGTCCAAAGTTCTAAAGTCCTTCCACAGTCCTCCCCAAACATGGTCAGGTTGTCACAGGAATACCCCACTACCAATTTGTCTTAGTCAGGGTTTCTATTCCTGCACAAACATCATGACCAAGAAGCAAGTTGGGGAGGAAAGGGTTTATTAAGCTTACACTTCCACGCTGCTCTTCATCACCAAAGGAAGTCAGGCACTCAAGCAGGTCAGGAAGCAGGAGCTGATGCAAAGGCCTTTTAGGAGGAACGTGTCTAGAGACTTAGCATAGAGTATACTCCTTCAACATATTTGTAAGCCCTAATTCTCTATGGTGAAAACATTGTAAAATCAAAGTCAATTCATTATTTTTCCAGAAATTAGATTCAAAACAGTTTTGTGTAATTTCTTTGCATCATGTTTTTAATATACTGGATTGGATTAGAAGACAAGAAAGGTGGCAATAATAAAAAAAGAACTATGTAATCTAGAACATGCTTAACAGGGTAGTCCTGTAAGTTTAGGTAATAACCAATGGAAAGAATATAGCAATATTGATGGGTTTTTTTGATAGATTATTGAGGAAAACAGAATTGGTTAGAACTATGGCATTATTACTTATTTTCTATAATATTTTAACATTGCATTAAAAATTAAGTACACTAGTACCTTTGGTAGTTTTGTTGACCAGTCATATTTACAATTATTCATAAGATTGAAATATATCCATCTCACTGATGAATTGGTATTTACAGTATTGAATCTATTGCATAGGGCATTTTAGAAGCTTAAACACGGTGGCATTATCTACCAAACTTACATTAATGCGTATTCACACAATCATAGGGAATGTAAATAGATGGAGATGAGGGAGTGGAGAACTAAATTAGACAGCCTTAATGTCAATGATAATGAGTTTAAGATGGGGAGCTATAAGGAAATGTGATTGGATACACTAAAATAATAAGATTGATACCTGAGTTAACACATTTTCTACTGTAATTCACATTATAATTTGATCAACATACATTGTTTTTCAGAAAGATAGACACAGAATAATTCACAAAGGTTTTTACAATTTTTATTTGAATAGAGTTAAAGCATAATGTTTTACAATTGATATTTGAAGTGAAGTTTGAAATATACTAAAGTAAAAGAAAATAAATGGTTCCCCCACAGTGAAAAATCCCTTGAATTTTCTTAAGTAAACTGAGTAGGGAAAATAATTGCATAAGTAATAAATATATACATGGATCATACTAAAATTAGCACATGCAGTTCTCTATTATAATTATATTTCCATACTTTCAATCTTCTTGAATTTTTCATTAATGTATATATTTCACAATGCAGAAAATACTTTTCAGCAAGGCAAATCTTCAGATTAGTAACTTGTAAAATAAGACTAAGTATAAAAAGGTCCAGATCATGGTACAATTAACATGAGCTTCAATTACAGAGCTTTTCTAAGAACAACAAATTTAATTTCATCCTAAAATAAATATTCTGAAGGGGAATATTTGCTTGACTGTCAGAAATATAATAGTTTAATCAGCAATTATTAATCTCTAATAACCAGTGGTGAGTACAAAGAAATACTTTGATATAAACAGCTTAAAATTTAACATAATTGATTCGCATTTGTCAGAAAAATACTGAAAATATAATTTAAGATAAAATATAAAAGTAATACATATATACAACAGCAGTGGGATGAAGGTGGAAGCGCTATCCCTTGCCCCTCATGGTAAAGCTGGCCCTGAACCTCCCCGAATTTCCTCAGTTGATGGCTTCTAGTGCAGATGCAGGTAGGGAAAGACTCATCTTCCCTAGTGGTCTGGCCACTAAAAAGTTGACCATGATTCAGTGAGCATATAGAAAACACAAAATAGACTTGTTTTTTTCCTTCTGTTTTTGGAAGTGGGGCACATAAGAGTTCCTAGGGGAGGGGACAGACATGGGGAGACTGGGAACTCAGTGATATAAGGGTGCATGATGTGAGATTTTCAAATAATAATTTAAAAAAGATATTCAAAACAGGAAATAAATGGAAAGGTAAGTAAAAATTGAATCATACATTATAGAGTTTAAAAACAAAAATTATAGAAAGTATAAGGTATAAAATATTTTCTGTGATAACAAAAGCAAGTACTCTGTTAAAATAATGAAGAATGATTAATCCATTTCAGAATAACTATATGGATTATATTTTCCTATTCAATGGTAGACATTTAATATTTAAATATAAACATATTAGCTAGAAAATTAGTAAAAGGAAATATTTAAATCATATTTGTCTTGTATTTTAAAGTGTACCTGGAATGTTTTACATAGATTATATATACATTTTAACCAAACTATATGTTCAGATCTATATTGAGAATGGTATTATTACATTTGAATTAAGCTTGTAATCTACTGAGTTGAACTGCTGTTTTCACAATTTTGCCAGTTTTCTAAATGTTTCCTTACAGTTTTTTTCACATACCTGAAAACTGTCTTTATGACGTGACTTGCAAGTATTCAAAATTATATATTGAGCCTTATAGCATGTCCACTCCAACAAACTAGAACATAGATATATTTATAAGATTAGTGAGTATTCAGTATTCATGAAAATAGTGCATGTACATAATATTGATTAGACCAATGACATTTTTGAGAATATCAGAGGCATTGCTTTAGAAAATAAAATTTATAGTTGAAACTATGTGTGTGCTGGAGATATTCTTTGTTCGAAAGTTGTTTATTTATATTATATATAACAAAATTCTTGTTTAATATCTATAAATTTTCCTTTATTATTATAAAATTCTATTTGAAGACACGAGGATTTAAATTAACATTGATTAAAGGAAAAAAAGCAAAGGGAGTTCTTTATTTTTTTATTTTTAGATACTTTATTTACATTTCCAATATTTCCCCCTTTCTAGGTCTCCTCTTTGGAAACCCCTATTCCCTCCCCCTCCTGCCTCTATGAGGGTATTACAGCTCCCACCCACCTGCCCACCCACTCCCATATTCCCACCTTGAAGTTCCCCTTTACTGGGGCCTCTAACACCCACAGGCCCAAGGGCCTCTCCTCCCACTGATGGCCAACAAGGCCCTCCTCTGCCATGTATGTGGTCTAAACCATGGGTTCCTTGATGTGTATTCTTTGGTTGGTGGTCCAGCCTCCAGGAGGACCAGGGGGTGGGGGGAAGTCAGGCCAGGTGACACTGCTGTTCCCTCCATGGGGCTGCAAACTCCCTCAGGACCTTCAGGCCCTTCTCCCACTCCTCCATCTGGAACATCACTCTCAGTCCAGCGGTTATTGTAAAGTGAAACAAGGTTATTCCGAACTTTGGGGCTAATATCCACTTATCAGTGAGTACATACCATGTTCCTTCTTTTGTGACTGAGTTACCTCACTCAGGATGATATTTTCGAGTTCCATCCATTTGCCTGCAAATTTCATTAAGTCATTCTTTTTAATAGCTGAGCAGTACTCCATTGTGTAGATATACCATGTTTTCTGTAACCATTCCTCTGATGAGGGACATCTGGGTTGTTTCCAGCTTCTGACTATTATAAATATGGCTGCTATGAGCATAGTGGAGCATGTGTCTTTATTACATGTTGGAGCATCTTTTGGATATATGACCAGGAGTGGAATAGCTGGGTCCTCATGTAGTATTATGTCCATTTTTCTGAGGGTCCACTAAACTGATTTCCAGAGTGGTTGTACCAGCTTGCAATCCCACCAACAATAGAAGAGTGTTCCTCTTTGTCCATATCCTCACCAACATCTGCTGTATTTTTTCCACTGGGTGGTTTTAGCTCCTTTGTTGAAAATCAAGTGACCATAAGTGTGTGGGTTCATTTCTGGGTCTTCAATTCTATTCTATTGATCTGCCTGCCTGTCACTGTATCAGTACCATGCAGTTTTTATCACTACTGCTCTGTAGTATAGATTGAGGTCAGGAATGCTGATTCCCCCCGAAGTTCTTTTGTTGTTGAGGATAGCTTTTGCTATCCTAGGTCTTTTGTTGTTCCAAATGAATTTGAGAATTGTTTTTTCTAAGGCTATGAATAGCTGAGTTGGAATTTTAATGGGGATTGCATTGAATTTGTAAATTGCTTTTGGCTGCATGGCCATTTTTACTATATTAATCCTTCCAATCCATGAGCATGGGAGATCTTTCCATCTTCTGAGGTCTTCTTCTATTTCTTTCTTCAGAGACTTGAAGTTCTTGTCATAAAGATCTTTCACGTGCTTGGTTAGACTCACACCAACACACTTTATATTGTTTGTGACTATTGTGAAGGGTGTGATTTCCCTAATTTCATTCTCGTTCTGTTTATCCTTCAAGTATAGGAAGACTACTAATTTGTTTGACTTAATTTTATATCCCGCCATTTTGCTGAAGTTGTTTATCAGCTGCAGCAGTTCTCTGCTGGAGTTTTTTGGGTCACTTAAGTATACAAACATATCATCTACAAATAGTGATATTTTGATTCCTTCCTTAACAATTTGTATCCATTTGATCTCCTTTTGTTGTCTAATTGCTCTAGCTAGAATTTCAATTACAATATTGAGTAGATAGGGAGAGAGAGGGCAGCCTTGTCTAGTCCCTGATTTTAGTGGGATTGCTTCCCGTATCTCTCCATTTAGTTTGATGTTGGCTACTGGTTTGCTGTATATTGCTTTTACTATGTTTAGGTATGGGCCTTGAATTCCTGATCTTTCCAAGACTTTTATCATGAAGGGATGTTGAATTATGTGAAATGCTTTTTCAGCATCTAATGAAATGACCATGTGATTTTTTTCTTTGAGTTTGTTTATGCAGTGAATTACATTGATGGATTTCCGGGTATTGAACCATCCCTGTATCCCTGGGATGAAGCCTACTTGATCATGTTGAATGATTGTTTTGATGTGTTCTTGGAATCGGTTTGCGAGAATTTTATTGAGCACTTTTGCATCTAATTCATAAGGGAAATTGGTCAGAAGTTTTCCTTCATTGTTGGGTCTTTGTGAGGTTTTGGTATCAGTGTAACCATGGCCTCATAGAAGGAATTGGGTAGTGTTCCTTCTGTTTCTATTTTGTGGAATAGATTGAAGAGTATTGGTATTAGGTCTTCTTTGAAGGTTTGATAGAATTCTGCAGTGAACCCATCTGGTCCTGGGCTTTTTTTGGTCAGGAGACTTTTAATGACTGCTTCTATTTCTTTAGGCATTATGGGACTGTTTAGATGGTTTATCTGATCCTGAAATAACTTTGGTATTTGATATCTGTCTAGAAAATTGTTCATTTCATCCAGATTTTACAGTTTTGTTGAATATACGCTTTTGTAGTAGGATCTGAGGATTTTTTTGAATTTCCTCAGAATTTGTTGTTATGTCTCCCTTTTCATTTCTAATTTTGTTAATTAGGATTTTGTCTCTGTGCCTTCTGGTTAGTCGGGCTAAGGGGTTATCTATCTTGTTGATTTTCTCAAAGAACCAACTCCTGGTTTTGTTGATTCTTTGTATAGTTCTTTTTGTTTCTACTTGGTTGATTTCAGCCCTGAGTTTGATTATTTCCTGCCTTCTACTCCTCTTGGGTGCATTAGCTTCTTTTTGTCCTAGAGCTTTCAGGTGTGCTGTCAAGCTGCTAGTGTATGCTCTCTCCAGTTTCTTTTTGGAGGCACTCAAAGCTATGAGTTTTCCTCTTATACTGCTTTGAATGTGTCCCATAAGTTTGGGTACATTGTGTTTTCATTTTCAGTAAATTCTAGGATGTCTTTTAATTTCTTTTTTTTTTTTTCTTCCTTGACCAGGCTGTCATCGAGTAGAGCATTGTTCAGCATCCATGTGTATGTGGGCCTTCTGTTGTTATTGTTGCCATTGAAGACCAGCCTTAAACCGTAGTGATCTGATAGGAGGCATGGGATTATTTCAATCTACTTGAATCTGTTGAGGTTTGTTTTGTGACCGATTATACGGTCAGTTTTGGAGAAGGTACCATGAGGTGCTGAGAAGAAGGTATATTCTTTTGATTTAGGATGAAATGTTCTATAGATATCTGTTAAATCCATTTGGTTCATAACCTCTGCTAGTTTCACTGTGTCTCTGTTTAGTTTGTGATTCCAAGATCTGTCCATTGATGATAATGGAGTGTTGAATTCTCCTACTATTATTGTGTGAGGTGCAAAGTGTGCTT
>CM052705.1:69016708-69095013 GCA_028551405.1 Uromys caudimaculatus | reverse complement strand
GGGTTAGGAGCTTTTTGCATTTAGTATGTTCTTTTACTGTTGTGTCAATGTTGTCTATGGTATCTTCTGCTCCTGAGATTCTTTTTTCTATCTCTTGTATTCTGTTGGTTATACTTGCATCTATGACTCCTGATCTCTTTCCTAGGTTTTCTAACTCCAGGGTTGTCTCCCTTTGTGATTTCTTTATTGTTTCTATTTCTATTTTTAGCTCCTGGATAGTTTTATTCATTTCCTTGTGTGTTTGATTGTGTTTTCCTGTAATTCTTTAATGGATTTCTGTGTTTCCTCTTTAAGGGCTTCTAGTTTTTACCTCTGTTCTCTTGTGTTTCTGTAAGGGTGTTAATTTCTTTCTTAAAGTCTTCTATCATCATCATGAGAACTGATTTTAAATCTGAGCCTTGCTTTTCTGGTGTGTTGGGGTATACAGGGCTTGCTGTGGTGGAAGATCTGGGTTCTGATGTTGCCAAGTGACCTTGGTTTCTGTTCCTTATGTTCTTGCCCTTGCCTTTTGCCATCTTGTTAACTCTGATCTTAGCTGATCTTACTCTGTCTGTCTTTGGCTTGTTCCTCCTGCAGGCCTCTGAATCAATACTCCTTGAAGACCAGCTCTCTCTGAGAGGTGTTTGGGTTTGGAGTGCTGTGGCACAGGATCAGCTCTGGGGTACAGACAGAAACCAGAAGGATCTTTTTTCCAGCTGTCCCTTGGTTCCTGTGTCCTGATGGCTCTACAAGGGTCCCTCTTGATCCAGTGAGTTTGAACAGAAGTGGTGGTTTTGCCTATGCTCGAAGGTGTGTCAGCACTCCTGGGATACCAGCTTTCTCCTGGAGCCCTGTGGCCCAAGCTGAGGTCCCCAGCCACAGATGGAAACTGGAAGTTTCCTGTCCCTCAGTCTCTGAGGCCTGAGGGTTCTGAGCAGGTCCCGTTGAGCAGTGGTGCTTGTCTTTTCCCCACTCACGGCTTTTCCGAGCTCTTCGGAGAGTAACTTTCTCTTGGTGCTGCTTGTCTATGGAACCCTGGTGGCCTGGGCAGAGGTCTTTTGCCAAAGATGGTAACCGGAAGGTTCCTATGCAGGACTACCTCAGTCCCTGTGTCCCACAGGTCCGGGCAGGTCCCAGTAAGCAGTAGTATGCGTTTTAACCCCACTCACAGCTTTTCCATGCTCCTGGGAGGGTAGCTTTTTCCTGGAGCTAATTGGCTATGGAGCCCTGTCGCCCAAGCTGAGGTCCCCAGCCACAGATAGGGAGTTCTTTTTAATAAGGAGCTATTTTTTTTATGCTCTTTGTTTTATTTGAAAAGAAGAAAAACTATTGTTTCTGCATCACTTATGTAATGGATAATGTTTCTAAGTGTTATTAATGTGGTCAATATACTTCCAGTTTTTTTTTTCAAGAATATCCACACTGACATCAATAATAGGCAGAATTTAATGGTAAGATGTATTGATGAAACCGGGCGATTGTGGCGCACGCCTTTAATCCCAGCACTTGGGAGGCAGAGGCAGGCGGATTTCTGAGTTTGAGGCCAGCCTGGTCTACAGAGTGAGTTCCAGGACAGCTAGAGCTATACAGAGAAACCTTGTGCCGAAAAAACAACAAAACAAAACAAAACAACAACAAAAAAAGATGTATTGATGAATGTATCACAATTGTCTCACATAAAATGGAAAAATCAAACTAGTACAGACCTGGAATCTTCTCCCTATTGGCTAGCATTCATAGTACCTGACTGCCTGGCATTGCTATGCAAGCTTCCCAGAGAGAAAGGACATCAAAACTCTTACCCATCTATGACCCCTGCAACTTAGAACAGCAATTAACTTGGCAAGATATAGCCATTGCTGCAATATTGACAGTAATGTTCTGTCAGTAGACAACTGCTTCATTCATTGTTAGATTTAAGGTATACTCACAGGTGGAAACTTATGACTGATTTATAAACTGTCTAAGAACCCATAGGCGGTGAGGTCATCAGTCTTAGTAGGAAAAATATTATTCTCAATTTGTTAAGTAGATATAGTACCAAATTGCCTTCTAAATATATACTTTTAAAACCCACAGATTGATGCAGTTCCCAGGCTTCATCAAAAAAGCTAAGCTTTGAAGCTATGGTAGTTAGTTAATAGAGAGACTCACAATTAGTAAGAGTACAGATAATAAGTGAATATGGAATGTTTGGCCCCAATATTCACACACACACACACACACACACACACACACACACACACACACACACACACACACACATATGCTGCCACACACATATATGGGCCAAGCATTCTGTAAATGCAATCTCTCACATCTACCTTGAGGAGTGATGTTTCTAAATGGTGCCTTATTGTCATAGCATGGCTAGTACAAACATGAACTCACAACTATGATCAACACAAGAAAATAATAACATGAATTTTGTAGGGGGGGATTGTGACTGAGCAGAGTTGATGGCAGGGAGTAGATAGATGTTTATAATATAAATATATTATATACATAAATAAAATTTGGAAAGACTATATTTTAAAATCAGAATGTCAACTATATAGCACATAGTTAAAAAGTGAAACACCAAGTGGCTTCCATAATTAATGTTTTACTTATTATTATTTGTGTATGATGTCAAAAGCTGTGTGTATTGAATGACACATTTTTTTTTTCCTTTTTGGCTCTCAGAGAGTATCTATACTGAGTCAGCTCTCTCCTTCCACATTTGCATTTGTCCCAAGGATTTAGTTCATGTCTAACTTCTCTAGCATCTGCTTTACCCATTGAGCTATGTATTAGCCTAAGTTATAATTCTTGCTTTGTAAATTAGAAATGACTTAATTCATTACAAGCTCAGTAAAACATAACATAGTATAGATATGCTAACTTCAAAAACTAGCATCATCTCAAAAAATGTGCTTAGGTTTCTATATTTGAAAGTTTAATATCTAGTACTAGACTATTTTTAGTATAAGAGGATAGGACGAAAGGGAATACATCCTTTATAGGTAATATTCTTGTACATGTTTACCGAAAAATGAGCTAATGATCATTGCAATATCTTAAATATTATTCATGGTGTCTTTGAATATGTCATACTAAATGGATTGTATGACCTAGGGAGATCTATGGTGGCACTTTCCAATCTTAGTGTGCTACAGTATGTAACAGTACATGTCACCAAATGCACTCTTACATTTTCTATCCCAATGTTCACTAAAACTCCAAGAAGATATAAAATAGGGAGATTTGCTTTTTCTTATTTTAGAGATAATATTAAATGTTTAAATTCACTGCTATTTATGAGTTACAGCCACACAAAATAAACTAAAATAATTATGAAGTGTGTGTGTGTGTGTGTGTGTGTGTGTGTGTGTGTGTGTGTACAATATATGGGGTTGTTTATGTGAAGTTTTCTGTGGAGGCGGTAGGTACTTTATAGAATATACCATTTCCTTTAAAAAGACATCTTAAATATAAAATAAACAAATGTTTGGGTTATTTGTGCTCTCATACTGTTTCTGCTTTTATTGTTGTTAATTGTTGTTGCTGTTGTTTTCTTTCATTTTGTTTTTATGGTTTTTTTTTTTTTCTTGCCTTATCTAAAGGCAAATTTTCTTCTACCTTCATGATAAATGATAAGGTTTCAAACATGTTAGCATCCATGTTAAGTGTGTTTCCAGATTAGGTTTCTAGTTTATCATTTAGTGTCATATAAAAACATCAGTATTCACATTAAGTGTGCTTTAGTCTAACTTTCTAGATTAGCATGTTAATATTGGATTGAAAAAAACAATATCCTAGTATAAAGCATATTGACTTTCAAAAAGATAGCCATTTGCTAACTGCAAAGTCCCTTTGTCATAGAAACTGCATGATCCCAAAGGTTTATAAAGACCAGCAGAGCTTCAAAATAGTATCTGGGAAAAAAATCTTGGTGAATGATTTCTTTTAAGACTGGCATATATTTATGGTTTGAGAAATGACTTGATGCTAACTATAGATCAGCAGCCGCAGGCTTTGCCTTCTGGAGATCTGGTTCGCTATGCTGAGTTTTTGCTATTGCTGAGTGCCCTCCACCCTTCACTGAACCCCATCAAAAATTCAGTCCTGAAAATTCTTTTCTCAAGTATGGTTCCTGTTGAGATCTGCCCCACATGAGTCCCTGATGGCCAAACAAGGAAGGGTTGCTCAATTCTGTTTAGTGTCTGGGATCCCATTGTGTCTTGCTAATGCGTCTAGTCTTTCACAAACATTGCCCTATGCGTAACATTGCTATTTCAATCTTTACATGCATTTCCTTGAATGGTGAATATGAACAGATCTCTATATCAAACCAGGATGAGATTCAAATGTACAACATCATACCACTATATATATATATATATTATATTAGAACTAAAAAAAAAAAACAAAAAAAAAACAAAAAAACGGCTGTTCCAGTCCACAGTCCTTAGCTTCCAAGAAACAGCTCTACAAAGGAAGAAAGATAGAAAGCTGGGTTTTCAACACCAGTTTAAATCTGAGAAATGAAAACGTACTTTAAAAATATGTAATTTATTATGGTCTGTTCATTTCAGTGATATCAGTGGAAAATTACTTTACCCTAACTATGAAGGAGAGGAACTTTAAAAAATAAAATAATTTCTAACATAAATTGCAAAGCAGGTGGTTTTCTAACCACCAGCAAATGGCAACTGCACAGGACAACCACAAGGTTGTCAGCAAGCACCATGGTCATTAAATTCAATGTTCATTTCCTTGTCTGGATAAGTCACATTCCAAGAGCTGAGCAGTATTGCTGTCTGTTGCATTAGACAGAACAGATGCAAAACATCTTCATATTAGAACATGTGTATTGTTCACTACTGATATGAAAACAAAGTTTTCTAACTCAAACCCATAAAAACCAAGACAAAAAGAAAAAGCATGTCGTATAGATTCAAGATTTACATAATACAGGTCACTGGAATCCAATTTTCAAAAGCTTCATTATTTGTTAAAATGGTAAAAATAAACAAATTCAAAGTTAACTGTGCATGTTGTAGCATGAAAATCTGATAGAAAAGTTAAAATAGGCAAGTCAGTAATTATTCTTTGAGATTTTGACATTTCTTTCTCAGAAATCAATAAAACTGATGGAAAGAAAATCAGTAGTAATGTAGAAATTTTAATCAAAACTATCAGACAAAACTGATGTAATTTATATTTATAACCATTTTACTTAATGATAATGGGTTATAGACTCATTTCAGGAATTGATCAATATTTATCAAAATGCATTTATTCTGGATGATTAATACAATTGAATTTAAACCAAAAATTATAAAATAGATACCTTTTGTTATATTTTTTAATTTTAATTTTAACTCAATAAGTATATTACCCTTGTAAAGTCTGTATATCTTCTATATTCCAATTCTTCCAAATTGGAAAATATGTTTAGATGACAGAAATAATGTTTTCAATTTGATATTTTTCACAGATATGACAAAAAACTGTACAAAACAAACAACAATAATTTAGTGCCAAAGAATAACAACAACAAAAACATTAAAATTAGACAACTTTTAAAATCCTTTATTTATTTAATTTATATTTATTTATTTGTTTGGTTGTTTATTTATTCTAAACTCCAGATTTTATTCCCAACCCATTTCACACTCCAACTGTTCCACATCCCATACCTCCTCCCTGCTTCTGTCTCCACAAGGATATCCCAACCTCCCACTCCCAACCCCATAAGAACTATAAACTCCCTGGGGCCTCCTGTCTCTTGAGAGTTAGGTGCACATTCTCTGACTAAACCCAGACCCTGCAGTCCTCTGTTGTGTATGTGTTGGGAGCCTCATATCAGCTGTAGTAAGCTGTCTGGTTGTTGGCCCAGTGTCTGAGAGATCTCGGAGATTCCAGGTTAACTGAGACTGCTGGTCCTCCTATACTGTCACCCTCCTCCTCAGCTTCTTCCAGCTTTTTTCTAATTCAACCACAGGGGTCACCAGCTTCTGTTCATTGGTTGGGTGGAAATATCTGCATCTGACTCTTTCAGCTGCTTGTTGGTTCTTTTGAAGGCAGTCATGATAGGCTCCTTTTTGTGAGCACTCCATAGCCTCAGTAAGAGTGTCAGGCCTTGGGGCCTCCCCTTGAGCTGGATCCCTCGTTTGGCCTGTCACTGGACTTCCTTTTCCTCTGGCTCCTCTCCTTTTCTGTCTCTGCAGTTCTTTCAGATAGGAACAATTATGGATCAGAATGTTTGACTGTGTGATGGTAACCTAATTCCTCACTTGATGCCACCTGTCTTTCAGCTGTAGGTGGGTTCTACAAGTTCCATCTCCCTATCTAAGATCCTTCCCTTTGATTCCTGAGAGTCTCTTACCTCCTGGTCTCTGGTACATTCTGGAGGGACTCCCCCCATTCTACCTCCCGAGGTTGCCTATTTTCAGTATTTCTGTTGGCCCTCGGTCCTTTTCCCTCACCCAATACCTGATCATATTCCCCTCTTCTCTTCTCTGTCCTCTTTTCCACTCAGTACCCTCCTCCCTCCCCTCTCCTGTGATTGCTTTCTTCTCCCTCCCAAATGTGATTGAGGCATCTTCACTTGGGCCTTTCCTCTTGTTAATCTTTTTGAGTTCTGTAACTGTATCCTGGGTATTCTATTAGCGAGTACATACCATGCATGTCCTTTAAGGTCTGAGTTGCCTCACTCAGGATGATATTTTCAAGTTCCATCCATTTGCCTGCAAAACCCAGGATGTCCTCATTCTTAATAGCTGAGTAGTATTCCACTGTATAAATGAACCATGTTTTCTACATCCATTCTTCTGTTGTGCAACATCTGGGTTGTTTCCAGCTTCTGGATATCACGAATAAGGTCATTATGAACATAGAGGAACATGTGACCCTGTGTCATGGTGGGGTATCTTTTGGGTATATGCCCATGAGTGGTATTCCTGGGTCTTCAGGTAGATCTATTTCCAATTTTCTGAGCAAACTCCAGATTAATTTGAAGAGTGGTTTTACCAGTTTGCAATTCCACCAGCAAAAGAGGAGTGTTCCTCTTTCCTCAAATCCTTTCCAACATGTGCTTTTACCTGAGATTTTGATCTTAGCCAATCTGATCCATGTAAGGTGGAATCTCAGCGTTGTTTTGATTTGCATTTCACTCATTATTAAGGACCTTGAACATTTCTTTAAGTGCTTCTCAGCCAATTCCTCTGATGTGAATTCTCTGTTTAGTTCTATACCCCATTTTTTGATTGGGGTATTTAGATTTTTAGTGGTTAGCTTCTTGATTTCTTTATATATTTTTGGATATTAGCCCTCTATTGGTTGTGGGGTTACTGAAGATTTTTCCCAGTTTGTAGATTGCTGAGTTGTCCTATTGACAGTATCCTTTGCCTTACAGAAGCTTTCCAGTTTCATGAGATCCCATTTATCAATTGTTTATCTGATAGTGTGAGCCACTGGAATTCTGTTTAGGAAATTTCACCTGTGTCAATGAGTTCAAGGCTCTTTCCCACTTTCTCTTCTATTAGATTCAGTGTATCTATTTTTATTTTGAGGTCCTTGATTCACTTGGACTTCAACTTTATGTAAGTTTGATGAATATGGATCTATTTTCATTTTTCTACATACAGACTGCCAGTTAGACCACCACCATTATTGAAGATGCTTTCTTTTTTCCATTGTATATTTTTGGCTTCTTCCTAGACCATAATCTCTAAAATCCTGAATTCAAAGGAACTTTTACTTTACATCAGATCATTATTTCAGGTATTTGGTTGCTGTTTTGAGAAGGAAATAAAAGGACACTGTAGGAAGATGCTCTTGCTGTACTTACTATGCTTACTTAATTCCCTCTATGTCACTTGCCAAACATTTACAAAAGAACCCTCAATTGGTAAGCATCAAAGAATCTATGAAGAAATGAACTAACACTCTAGAATGTGAAAACAACACTGTAAGAGTTCTGGAAAATTCATAGGGATAGGTAGCATTTATTTATAAATTAAATCTTTCATACTGGAAAGTTTAATTAGGCTTGCAGTTGAATGAATTGTAGCTAAGAATTTATGTGCTAATGTTTTTTAGTTTTTGTAGTCAACCAAATAAAACATAAAATATTTAAAGTGTAACAAAAGAGCCTCAGAAATATTTAGAAGGAATGTGATTATTCCCCAAATAAATAATAAGAACTTCTTAATATAAAATATTATTGTTTATAGCTCATTCATGATTATATGGATTGTGTTTTGGAAAGAGAAAGTTCTGATCCTATTTCAAAGAGTATGGCAAGTTTTCTTATTATTTATTTTTTCCTTAAAAACAGGCATGGTTATTTTAATATTTATCATTGTGATAGCAAGTCTATCTAGACTCAAAAAATGCAAGAAAAATAAAAATGATCAACATACAAGACATCACCAGAAGATTGATATTTTTGAAACACAATTTAAAATTTCAAAATGATGTAAAAGAAAATGTCATTTTTTTAAGGAAACAAATCTATTTCTTTTTCCCTGTTCTTGAGGAACTATGGACACTAGTAGAAAATTTGTGAACTTAAGGTCTAAATTGATCATTTTTGCTACTACTACCACTATGTCTCAGGGAGCCACTTAGAACAATAGGTAGAAAGAATGTTATAACTATGGGATAGGGAGGAGTCTTGGGAAATCTGTGTTTTGTACATGGCATGGCTAAGTTTCACCCATGAACTCATAGCAACTATTCTTACCTTTGCAAGACATAGACAAGATAAACTAGCCAAAAATCTCAATATATATTATGTAGGTGACTCCAAAGCTTACCGTAAAATGAGGAGCTATTTGTAGTAGATACTTGCTGAGAATACGCTAATCTTTATTGTGGATACCATCAGTGGTAGTTCCTTGTGCTGCAGTCAATGGCCTCAGACTTATGCATGAATGGAGAATACTAACTAGTCAAGGTGGGCTATTAGAAGAAAAAATAGCCCACTGATATTAAGTTGATAAGGAGGAGTGATGGAGTATCTGGATGAATGGCAGAAGTAAATGTGAGTAGATATGATCATATTTCACTGAATACATCTATGAATTTCTAAAAAATTCCAAGAAAAAGAAAACTGGAACAAACATGGAACAACAACAACAACAAAAAAAAACCCCACATTTTTTTAAAGTTCTTGAATAACAAAATACAACAATAATAGCTTTTGAATTGGTAGGTAGTACAATGTCAGAGAATCAGTTCAGAATTATGTATGTGCTGTCATTAAACACTCCTATAAATTTCTGTCAGAGTGGTCTCCTTATTCTTACAAATCACTGGGATGGCGCAGAGCTCACCAGCTCTCCTGTAAATCTAGAGCACAAGACGGAATTTGAAAGACTTCTTTTCACAGTGAAGAATGATGAGGAAATGCTGCCTTGCATTGGCAGAGCACTTTGCTTCTCTCCGCAGTGCTGAGTGTTAGCACATAACCTATTTACCCACAGAAGGTTATGAGAGTCTGTTCATGAATTATTGAAATTAACACAAATAATTCATACTGTACACATCGAGATCATCTTGGCCTAAATTTGGTAAATGGGAATGCATTCAGGCAATTAAAATTACTATCAGGTTGTGCTTAAAAATGCATCTCTTAAACTTAATTGCATATATATATATTCCATTAAAATATACATAATGCATATATATATTCCATATATATTCCATATTTTGTGGAACTGAACACTACAGATTTGATTTCTCTCTCTCTCTCTCTCTCTCTCTCTCTCTCTCTCTCTCTCTCTCTCTCTCTCTCTCTCTCACACACATACACACACACACTCACACACATTTTGATTATACCTTCCCCATGTTGCCTCACACACACACACACACACACACACACACACACATTTTGATTATACCTTCCCCATGTTGCCACACACACACACACACACACACACACACACACACACACACACACATTTTGATTATACCTTCCCCATGTTGCCTCATATTTTTCCAACTCCCATTCAAATTTTCTTCTTCCCAAAATATACCCTACTTTTAAAGTTTGTTTTCCTTCGGCCAGCTGCTCTTATTTATTGTTGTATCTGTTAGTATGTGTGGAGGGCTATGCATGCAGTTGACCAAGGTAACTAGCTACTTTTTTTTTTTGAACACCTCAGTTCTTAGATAAATCTATGTTAATTTAGTTACTCACAAATACATTTGAGTTTCTATCTTAAGAAAACCAAGTTCTCTTTTATGAAGCAGTAGGCAACGGGTAAGTAGCTTCTTGAGAGGACAACAAAGGCCTTACAAAGAGAAGAATATAACATACTCACCACTGTTCGTTATTCTCCTGCTGGAAACATAAGAGGCTTTCACTATAAGAAGTCAGTGTAGTTCTTCTTTCTCAAAAGCAGAACCTGAAACTAGATAGCACCAGGGTGTAGGGTAAAACAAAATAATACGAGTATAAAAAGAGGATACAAGAATGTAAAGACAAAATGGCCCCTAATATTATTCTGCTATTCTCTTAAATTAGTGCCTTGTTCAGCCATTATCAAAGAAACCCTATCCTGTAGCAAAGAAGAACACTTACCCGAAATGGGATATCTCTATTAGATTCCTCTCCTCAGCATCAAGGAATCCCTGTGGAAGAGGAGGCAGAGAATGTAGGAGCCAGAGGGGATAGAGGACACCAGGGAAACAAAGTCTTCTAAATGCAGCAGAATTGATTCATATGAGCTCACAGAAACTGAAGCAGCATGCACAGGGCCTGCACAAGTGTGCACCAGTTTCTCTGCACATATATTATGGCTTCAATTTAGTGTTTCTATAGGATACCTGAGTGAAAATGAGTGGATCTCTGAATCTTGTGCCTTCTTTTAAGCTCTGTTTCTTCTGTTGGTTTGTCTTGTCAAAGTTCAAAGTAATAGTTTTTCTTTTAGCTTATCACATCTTATTCAGCTATATCTTAAAATGACTGAGTAAAGGAATGAAGAAATGAACAAATGTAAACCTAGCCTGTGGGGTAAAAGTTAACAACTGAACTGCCATTCAACCTAATGAAAGAGGAATGAGTTTACTCCAGAGAAAAAGTATACACACACACACACACACACACACACACACACACACACACACAGAGACACACACACAGACACACACACACACACATCAACCACTCTATAGCAGGCCTTAATTTCAGGGATAGGTGACCAACATATGGTTGCACTCTACATGTTTTTTATGTGTTTTTCTTTGGTGACAGTTTGGTGTTGTTTTGCTGCTATTGTTTTTTCTTTCGGGGTAGTGTTTTATTTTGTTTTCTTGGTTTTTGTATTGTTGCTATTCTTGAATTGGAATTTCGTTAGTTTTTGGAGAAAGAATTTAAAGTTGGGTGGGTAGGGAGAGGGGGATCTGGAAGAACATAGGGAATAGGAAAAATATGACCAAAATATATTTAATGTTTAAAATTAAAAACAAAGTGTGAGTCTTCTCAGGGCCTCAATCTCAGAGTAGTTTCCATTTCTGGCTTTTTACACTGGGTTTCTCACACTTACAGATTTAATTTGTGGACATTTATTTCTACATTGGTGTTTTATCCAGAGCACATCAGTTCTACTGAGTTAGAATAACCTGCATTTATATCTTCACTCCTGGGATAAGGATGAATTCTTATGACCATCACTATTTTCTAATGGACCAAAGAATATTACTGATTTGTTTGATCTATTCAGACTTTTACTTGTTTGTTTTAATTTATTTATACATAGATATGTAAAATAGTGTTTTTCTTAGCAAAATTTACATTTCTCTATTACTTATACTGGAAAATATTTGTTTTCTTTCAGAACAGATAATTACAGCATTACCTGAATCTTTGAATTCTTATGTTATAATAATATGTTTTATATATCTATTATGTAATTCACAGATGTTATATATCTCTATGCTTTGTTTGTTTTGGCATCTTTGTATTTTTATTTCCTAATTTTACGAGAAGTATTTTCAGATCCTCCATATAATGTAGATAAAGTCCATCTGGGATCCTCAGCATCGCACAGGTTCTCATGTGTTTCCAGGTTTCTCTCTCAGGAATGCATTTCTCTAAAAATATCTCAGTAATTGTTCATGTCATGTTCAATTTCCTTTCTGAGCCTAAAGATAAACAATGATTTACTGGAGCTATGTCTTTCAGGCCTAAGAAAATGAGCATCCTGAAGCTTGTTGACACTCGAGATGAATCCTCCTCTCCCAGTCCTCTGTCCAGTGTCTAATCTTGCCTTATAATTAATTAGCTGTCAGATCTGCTAAGCATCCATGAAGAGAGGCACAGATGTCAGGAAAATTGTTCCTGAAATTAAGATCTGAACTGAGAGTGTTTTTCATCCTGACCTTACAATTCTTCTTATTGATTTCGTTGTCATTTTCACTTGTTAAGAGCAGAAAGAAATGGGCAGAATGCACTTGTTTCTGAGACAGATTTGCCATGTAATAGTTGAAGAAACATTTTCTTTTTTATTTCAAAATATTATTTGTTAATATACACAGAGATCATAAGGTCTCAAATGCTAAACACTCAAGTAATAATATGAATGTGACACGATAATACAGATAATTCATATTATAATCTTTAAAAAGGATTATTACAATGAAGTGCCTGAAAAGATAAATAGAACAAATTGTGTAGTAACATCTTTCACTGCCAAGCTGCAAATCGCTTTAACACACAATTTAACTTGTTCACAAATTTTTAAAATATACTGATTATATTTCTTTTAAAATCTTTATATCACTTTTGCATACCTGATATTAATCTGGTACATATTTATTTTGAATTTATAACTTTGTTGATTATTGTATAATTTTCTAATATAATTAAGATATGTTATTTTATATTTTAGTTTAATTTTATAAATTCCCGTAGGAAGTGTAGTGTTATGGCTTTGTCACATAAATATTTATTCATATGATAGCTACTTCTTTAAAATATTATCTCTTATAAATGAAATAAAGTAATAATGTGTCTTAACAAATATCAAGCATAGATTTCTGAGCATGTTTTCTATATCATTACTTATACTTCAGCTTTATATTTTAACAGAAAATTAGACATTAAAAAGTTTGGCAATAGGAAAAATTTTCATTTTTCATATTATTGGTTAAGTTCAAGTTTCAAAGTACTCACAGTTTGTTTAATAACTGTTTTAACTATACCATTTAATAGAAGTGTGTGTGTGTGTGTGTGTGTGTGTGTGTGTGTGTGTGTGTGTGCCCGTGCATTTTAGAAAGGTTGTATTACAGTAGGTTTCCACAACACTTTTTGAAAGTTCTTCAGTGAGAGTCAACCCTTCTTTCTTCATATTTCTTTTTTAATGTCGCCTTGTATTTTCTTAACCCATTTAGCCCTCCGAGTTCTATTCTTTCTTTAACAATTTATTCAACTGATTTCAATCATTTCTCTTGAAATCTTTCCCAGGCCCTCTTATTAGGTTTCTTATCTCTCTCCATATTCCAGATGGAGCATATATATCTTAAGTTTCAACCTTAAATTCAAAAAATAATAAGATAGTACATGTGAAAATAATGAGAAAATGAATGTAAAAATTTTTCAGCTGTGAAAAAAAATATATATATATGTGTGTGTGTGTGTGTGTGTCATGATTTGTCTCAGCTCCAGAGTTTATGAGCTGCACCTCTTGGTCAGTCTTTTTTCGTTGTTCCACACATCCTCCTACAGGGTCTGAACCCTCCTGAGTCAGGACTCCTGTAGAGAACCTCTGCCCTGATTTCCATCCTGGCTGCATGAGGTTTTACTGATGTTAGCTGTTAGCACTGAATAAATATCCCATTTCCCGCAAATTCACACCAGCCTTTGTGGCCCTTTTTGTTCCCCAGTGGTAGTTTATAGGATTTAATAGACACATTGACTCAGTCAACCCTGACACTAAAGTATCTAATTCATGCTGCTGATTCAAATTTTCTTCTATAACAGCTTCACAATCTTAATATAAGCACACACACACACACACACACACACACACACACACACACACACACACTCAAGATTAAGAACATCAAGAACAACTATAACATCTATTCATCCTGAGAGAGAGTTGGTAGTAGTGATTTTCAGTTCAGATTCTTCAGGACAGAATAGGGAAAGTCATGAACATTACAGACCCACCTCATGGAACCACATCCCAGCTGCTCAAGGGAAGACAAACATGATCTGAAAGAAAATAATAAAACCATGGCCAATTTGTTTCAGGATTCATTACTTCTTTGTGCTATAATTATTTTTTTTATTCTTTTCCTACAGAAAACTTATAATTTAAAATAGATGTTTTTCATACACGATATTTAATTAGAATTTTCCATTCCCAATTCCTCCCAGTTCCCCACTCCAATAGACAATCTTGCTTTTTCTTTCTCATAAAACCACCATGCATGTAATAAAATATTAACAATAAGAATAAGAATAAATATAAAGTAAAGACATATAAACTGGAACAGGACAAAACAAACACACAAACAAATGGGGAAAAAATAAAGAGCTCAAGAAAAAAAATCACAAATTACAACATATAGACCCCAATGTACAGACAGAAAATCCATGAAAACAGAATTGTGATTCATAATATATGACCAAAATATTTTCAAGTTTAAAAACAAAAATCCCCAAAGTATTAAGAGACCAAAACGTCCAAAAATACCATTGACTTTGATTTGCATTGGCCATCTACAGCTAGGTGTGAGGCCTGCCCTTAAGTGTAGCTTGTGTGCCCACTTAAAGTTCTTTACTATTATTACTATTATTATTATTATTATTGTTGTTGTTATTATTATTTAATCATTTTTTTACAGTCTAGTCGTTATCCCCCTCTGAGTCTGCCCTCTGACTGTTTCTCATCCCATTTCTCCTTCCCCTTGTCTCCAAGAAGATATCCCTACCCCCCCCACCCACCCTACCAGACCTCCCCATTTCCTGGGGCTTCAAGGTTAGATGCAGCTTCTGCCACTGAGACCAGACCAGGCAGTCCTCAGACCACCTTGTGTATGCTGCCTAGTTGGTAGATCAGTGTCTGAGATATCTCAGGGGTCCAGGTTAGTTGAGACTTCTGGTCTTCCTATGGGGTTGCCCTCCTCCTCAACTTCTTTCAGATTTTCCCCAATACAACCCTAAAGGTCCCCAGCTTCTGTCCATTGGTTACATGTAAGTATCAGCATCTGACTCTTTCAGGGGCATTTTTTTTTCTTTTTTTTTTTTTTTTATCTTTTGTGAACAGTTATCAATCAGAGATGCTTCAGTGTTAGGGATAGGGATTTATGTCCATTTTCTGTCTCACTATTGGGACCCTATCTGTATTAGATCTGTGCAGGAGCTACACAGATTCTGTGAGTTCACATGTGTGCCAAACCTGATTTTTTTCATTTATTGAAAGTAGATACTCTTCCTCTACTCCTCCCAGTTCATTCCCACCTCTCCTCCAATCCATGTAAAATTTTTATTGATTTTAATTTGTACTTCCTTGATACTTAAGAATCCTAAAGATTAAACAAATATGTTTCTTAGCCATTTGAATTTCATCTTTTGAGAACTCTTTATTTTGGTCTTATTTTTTAAATTGAGTTATCTGTTTTCATATTGGTTAGTTTTGTGAGTTCTTTTTATATTCCAGGTACTAATCTCTAGCAGTTGAATAAAGCACCAAGAATTATTTTCCAATTCTTTAGGCTGTCTTTTCACTCAGATTATGGTTTCCTTTAATGCTAAAGCTGGTTGGTGTCATGAGGTCTCATTTGTCAATTGTTAGTCTTAACACTTATACAACCCAGCATTATCCATCAAGTTCTTTCCCATGACTAAAATTTCAACCGCACTCCTGACCTGTGCCTGTATCTGATTCAGAGAATCAGATCTTATACTGAGGTTGATTCATCTGGAGTTGAGCTTCGTGCATGGTCAGTGGTAAGTATCAAATGTCATCCTTTTACATGTAGCTGTCTGGTTTGAGCAGCACCAGTTTTTGAAAATGCTTTGTTTTCTCCTGGATCCCCTCAGGTAGAGAAGAGGAAGCCCTGCTGAAGAATGGAGTCTGCCATTTTGCAGGTGAGCTCAGGGCTGTCTGGTAAGGTCATACTTTGACTTTAGCAGCAGGGTCCCTTACATGTTGATTTAGAATTTTGGTCAAGATTAGGTTGAGTTTGTTGTGTTTGGTAGAATAGACAAACCCTACCCATCTGTGAGTGTGAGTGGCCAGTCATTCCATCTTATAGTATCTTCTGCAAATTCTTTCCTCAGTATCTGAAAGTTGTCACTAAATTTTTGCTGATTTTATTAATGTTACTTTGTTTGCCATTAGACTTTGAATAATTTGGAGAATCTATATTGTTGCTTTATTTTACCATGCAACTTCTGGTTATCTAGGTGGTCAGCTTAAGAGCCAGGAATATTTTTTATATGTCATGAAACTATAAATTACTAAGTTTTTTGACAACACTGTGTTGCTAATTCCCTCCTTCTTTGCTTTGGTCATAACTAGCTGTAGTTTGCAGATGCAAGAAGAGGCCCTTTCCAGGTACTCCTTGCACACATTCATTGCCTTCTAAACTCCTATGAGTATGTAGGAGGGGTAAAGGAGAACCTTTGGACATTTCATCCCTCAGATATCCCTGTTAATTTCCTTTATTACCCTCCTGTTCACCCTCATTAGCATTGTTGCCTCAGGCTGTTGTAAATCAACCACTCCCTATTAATTGCTTTTGACAAATGATCTAAGTGATGGGCTTTCACTTCCACATACCTTTGAGTCATTTCAAATTAATATCATCTAAATGAGCATTATTTATAGACATATGAGAGAGAGGGTGTTGAAGGAATAGAGTTGCAGAGTTGGTGGGAACTGAACAACCACATTTCCCTCATGTTTCTGTTGTAATGCTGGTTTCAGTGTCTAACTAGAAGAGAGGAACCAGAGGGACTACTATCCCTTCCAACTCCCAGACAATCAGATGATTTCAATGAGTGCGTCTTGGATTGGTATAGCATTTGGAAAATGTTCAAGAATTTTGAAAAGTTTAATTTTGAAAAAGTTTGTTCTCTGTATATAATTTTGTTGAGGAGAAGTTTTCAGAGGTTTGTCACTGATCCTAAATGCCGTGTTTAAGTTTGTTATGTCTGCATATATTCAATTTGTTAAGTCAAGGTAGAAATAAATGGGGCCATACCTTAATTCTACAGTTTTCATTTAAGAGCTCCCAGGGACTATATCACCAACCAAACACATGCATCAACTAAAATTTCATTTGCCTTCTAAATACCATTTGGGATTCAAAGCATTAGCATGGTACTGACAGTTTATGGATAGAATTCTCCTTGACTCCTTATTTCCCTCCTTTGTTTCCTCCACCCTCCGTCCCCCTCTTCTTTCTTTTTTTCTTTCTTTCTTTCTTTCTTTCTTTCTTTCTTTCTTTCTTTCTTTCTTTCTTTCTTTCTTTTTTCTTTTATTCTTCCTCTCTTCCTTTGATACCTGAACTCACATATCATATCTAAGACCAGCCAGTAGCTTTCTATCAATCCTGCAATGGCACTGAATTTCTGAATTTCTGATTTTTTACCTCCCAACACTGAGATTGCTGATATTTGCTTCATGTCCACTTTTCCCATAGTAGGATGAGGATGAAAGCCATAGCTTTGGGCAGCCAGAGAAATCTTATACCAACTAAACTATGTCCCCAGTTCTTTATTTTTATCTTAAATTACTTATAAAATTATAGCTCAATGACAATTTTAATCATTATAATATTGACATAGTAAACATTTTGTCATATTTAGATCACAATTAATTTTAGCATTTTATGATATAATATTTGTAAAAGTTATCATGTCTTAACTTATTTATACATTGAAGAAGCACCCAAAAGACCATTTATTTATTCATTTCAGATAAAAATTCTTTGACACTTTTATTAGACTCTAAAATCCCTAAGGGAAAACAATAGCTATATAATGAATTTACAAATATTGAAAGAAACCATTGCAAACACATGAAATACTAATATAATTTAACTAGTCAAATCAGGAGTCCTACATATAGCATGGGGGAAACAAATATATTATTACAGGTACGATTCTTATTTCTAGAAAACTTTACTGCTGTATTGTACAAAAGAGCTCTCTTTGTGAAGTGTTTTATTTTTAGGCATAGCCTAGATTCACTGTGAAGTTAGAAGTGGAAAATCTAGGATATCAAATTACCAGTAAATTAGCATGTACTTGAATCAGCACTTAAGTAGGAAAGATCTGAATTGTCATAAATGAAAGAATGCAGTTTGTATTTGGGCAGTATTTTTGTACCTAGGACCATATACTGTCAACACATGTTACTCTCTGAGGAGTTAACAAGGTCTGTCAGGTCATAGTTGACATAGATGAGGTCTCATAGCCCTGCACTCTTCAGTCTTTCTATCTATGTAAAATGTACTTTCAAAAAATTTTCAGATATTTTCACCTTCTTAAATCTTCAGGACTTCTTCCTCAAGTGAGTAATGCTAGATAAATGCATTAGTATGATTGTAAGTGCACACAAATAATTGTCGGCTCGCTTACTGGCAGGTCCAGGAGAGAGGAGAGAACTTAGACCAGCTGGTTCTGTCCAGGGCTGAGTGGAATGGCGAGTGTTGACAGCCCAAAAGAAACATGCAAGGCCTGGAGTCTTGTTGAAGCAGGAACTCACTTTATTAAACTAGGCACTTGCTTATATAGAGAAGGCAAAGAGGTGGGCACTTAGGTATGGGAAAAGATGACACAGGAGGCAGGGAAGGGTGACAGAGGTTAAGGGGTAACTGACAGGGTCAATGGCAATGCTTCACATCAGAAGCAGCAAGGCAGAGGCAGAGCCAAACAGGTCTTGCTGAGTCACCCCAATAAGGAAGTGACTGAGACAGGTCTCAAAACTCGCGGGCTTAGGATGTCCCATAAGGCTGCCAAAACTCGAGCCAGGCTTGAGTTTGTCCTCAAGGTCCAAATTAGGACCAAAATGGGGCCCAACAAATTATAATGTTTGATTTTATATCTTCAAATATTTATAGACTGTTTTATTAATTATTATAATCTTCTAATTTTCCTAAACATAAAATGTCTTTAGCAAGTGCCAAATAAATGAAAAAATACTAATGATCATTAAATTAATGCTATACTTAATAAATATCATATGTTACAATGTATTTTTAAAATTTGACAATTTCTAATTTATATAGACTTAATATTGATAGTTTTGAAAATTTATATCTATTTTTATTAAATTGTGTTTTTATAGACTTTAATCACAGAACATAAAGAAACACATAATCATGGATGCACAGCTAATTTGTATACAAATTATATATAATATATAATTTTGTATATAAAACTCCCTTAAAAGCAAAGCAGATATTAACATTTCATTTTATATATTTTAAAAACAATAAATATTATATTGAAACATGCTTCATGGCCTTTGAGACAGTCCATCCATTTTAGCCACTCTCCAGTACTTACAGGAAGTGAAGTGAAGGCCTATTTGATCAAGACACAGGAAGCTAAAGGGTCCCTGTGGGGTGATGATGAGAAACCACCTCATGAAGCGTCAGCTGAAGGAGACAGTTCCCCATAAGATGGGACAGAAACCAGTAGAGCAAAGAGTTCAAGGCAAAGAAATCAAGACCAACATAAGAATCTTCATTTATTATTTTTTATTTTAATAACAGACTATGAATAATTTGTTTATTAGTGGAATTACATGCGTAGTTCTGATACATGTGTATACTGAACAATATATACATCTGCTTACTTTACAATTGCTTAGCTATTTAAACATTTATCATGTAATTATGATGAAACACTGAAGGCCTTTCTTCATGCCCTCTGAGCTGTGCAGTGCTTTATTGCTATCTGTGTCCAGCCTGTGGTGTCATCAGAGCACAGCAGCTCATGCTTGTCACAGCAGTAGACTGCTCCCTCATCATTATCTCTTACTCTCTGGTGACTACTGTTCTGCTCTCAACATCTATGATGCTGAAATGAGGCTGTGTCCTACTCAGAGTTACTTGCTATTTTGTTTCTCAGGATCAACTTTGTATAAGGGACACCATTTTACAAGTGGCAGTTGATTTCATTAGGAATACAAATGTGTGAAATGCACCATGATGATATATATATAGATATACATATAGATGATATAGATATAGATATAGATATATCACCATCTTTCCCATAACTTAATGAGTAATGTTTTTCACTTTTAGATTGTCTTTTTAAAAATTGACTTTACAAATGAGATCTAATTAAGTTTTACCCCAACATCTCATTATCGTACATATCAATGTTGTAATAATTAACTGTTTAGAGATAATTAGAGACATCCTACATTGTTTATTATTTTCAGTTTTTCTACATTATTCTTGACTTTGAACTGTATACACATTTAACTCAGTCAAGGGGTTTTAAAAAAAGTGTGCACTACTACTTGGACATGTCTCATATTATGGTTACTTCTCCTTTGTAACTATGGCTAGTGTGGTTTAATTTACTTGTAGTGAAAGGAAAGCAATTGACTTCCACTACTACAAAGTAGATACCTGTCTCAGTTTTCTTGACCTTGCAAAAGTTTCATCCATACTCATAAATTTTACTCATCTATTTGTAAATGTCAAAAGCATATATGCAAATATGTGTGGTATGGTATATCTAAAATTTCCATCTTGTATCTTATTGGGTCCTGTTGCTAAACATACAATGAATTTAATTTTATGATTTAGGTAATTGTCTCCTTAATGATAATTACTAGTGTTTCCCTCTACACTTTCCTGAGACCTAGCCACAAAATTATCTTTTTTTTTTTTTCTTTCTCTCTTCTGGCTGGTGTCACAGCTGAGCCCATTCAACACTTACTCTACCGCATTCCTGGTCAGCAGAGGCTGATAGGCTATTACTTCTAAGGAACGTGATGTGATTTATAAGGCTCAGGAAAGACTGTTTTATACAATGTTCCTATATAGCTCTTCAACAGTACAATATGTAGCAACTTAGGAAAGGGACCTGAGCCATGGCTGTTTGATTCTGATTGTCACATGGTCAGAGTATATGTAAGACTTTATACATAAAACTTTCTCAATAATATATATGTGTATATATATAATTATATAGACATATATATTATTATAAATTATATATAATAAATGCTATTGTAAAATATTTCTCTATATATAAATTTTATATATTTATATATGCCTTATATATAAGGAAAGATACAGGCAATATTCCCTTAAATACACTTCTCTGCTGTATCTCAGTGTTGCCTGAATAGTTTCCAGTGCTGTGAAAGAAAATAGCAAGGTAAGAAACTACATCTTTCTACTGGAATTTACTTATCATATGCAATGAATATTTTTTCATAAATTAATGCAGTTGGTACATGTATTACAGTAGATGAGAGCTAGGGAGAGTGATTGTACATGTATTACAATAGATTGGATCTAGAGACAATGATTGTCTTACAAAAACAATTTCATTTGCTATGAACTTGATGGATAAAGAAATTTAAAGGTGAAAGGGGAAGAGCTTTTATTCTTACTAGGAAAGAAAGTACAATATGTTTATTGAAACAAAAATTCTCCTCAATCTAACCATTAGAGAAAACTACAAATTAGTGAGATATAAATGCTTACATTTCTGTTTATGCTTTACTAAATAACCTTTGTCAATTTATAGTAGATAATATTTTATTCCTTCTTATAGTCTAGTTTTAGATTGAAATAATTTTACAAGGTTGGGGTCTGCTGTTAATTCTGAAAAGTACAATCTGGAGGACTTTACTTTCCAGAATATATTCTATCATTTTATATTAACAAGCATCATTGTATAAAATATGAATAAGTTCATTAATATTTTTGTACATATATATCATTGACTTGAATCTTATTTAATCACATTATACTCTTGCCTCATTCCTGATCACATATATTCACTTCATTTTTGAAGTAGTCTCCATTATTATATAAAGTGTAATATCTAGATTCTGCATATGGCCAACATTGTGAAATAGTTTTTATCTAAGTTTGTATTATATTGTATAACATACATATAAAACAGGACACTTAGTATGCTAATTTAACAAACTCTATGTTACTTTTCAATAAATCGTGACCACATTTAACTATTAATGAAGCATTGATAATGACTTACAGAAAATATAAAAGAAAAATCTGACATTTTCTAGGCAATAAGTCAGCATTGTGCTATTTTCTGATTTTTTTTAAATAAAAAATAATTATAAAAGAGGATCAACTCTGATATAATAGATACCTTGCATAGGTGACATGCAAGGGAAACTGAAAGTTGACCTAACTCAGTGACCATAAGAAGAAAATGTCCAAACAGACATAGTTCTAGAATCTGTGAATCAAAGAATTCAGAGAAATATGTTAATATCTTCTAAAGAATTTTCAAAAATTATCTCATATCTTGAATTAATTAATCTGTGTTGTTGTTTTTGATTGACAAAATCTTTACACAAAACTAATGGCATCTGTGCTTCATAAAAATAAACTTGTACTCTAAGATATATCTGAACTTGGACTTAAAGCAGTAACTTGAATTGTGCCATAACAAAAGAAATACTGGATACAGTTTTATCTTTGAAACAATAAAAATACAATTGTCTTTCTGTTTTACTATTTTATTAAAAATTTTAATAGAATATCTTATGATGTCACAATTGTCTTTCTTATAAGCAAAGAATAAATTGTGTCTTATGTATGACAGGAAAATTACCTATATAAATCTTAACAATAAAATTGCCTATATAAGATCTGAAAAATGACAATACCATTCCAATGTGGATTCAGAAAGGCTCACTGGGCCCTACCCATAGATTAAATTTTATAAGTAATTAATGGTCACAAAGAGGAAAAATGGGAGCATAATTATTTTCAGGAATTATCTTCCTAATTGGTTATCCAATACCAAATGTTCAATTTTAAAAACATATATACACAATCAAAAACGTGTCTGTGTGTGTGTGTGTGTGTGTGTATTTAAATAGAAAGATGTCATGAATCTGAAATGGAGTAGGAATGATATGGCATAGGATGAGGGAGAGAGAGAGAGAGATGAAATAATGTAAATACACTACCCATATATGAAACTAAAAAAAATTTAAAGTATAATGAAAAGACATTTTAAAAGAGTATATTTCTTTCACTGTATTTGGAATAAAGTATGTCAGAGTGAAAAACAATGAGTGGTATACACAATTCAGCAAGGTGATTTCAAGTTAGGCAATTATATATGCATCATATGGATCTGGATGTATTTTCTAAAGAGAGACAGTCTGCTTGTCCTTGAAAACAATAAATATTAGAATCGTAAACAGATAATTCATCATTGCATAATTTCTACCAAGAATATTTGTGTCTCCATTTTTCTTGTTTATACCATTAGTTTTCTTGTGATTACTTGTCTTTCTGACAATTCTCAGAGTGAGGAAAATGATTTAATGATTAGTAACTAAAATTTCATACTAGGAATCTTTACTCTGAGAAATAGCATCTTAAGAGAGTACCAATTATGGCAAAATGTATGTCATTATCAGAGTTACTTATCTTTACCATTTCTGTGCATTTCAAGGAATTTTCACTTCCACTTGCCATCAGAGACTATTTAAATTCCTATATGACCCCAAATTACTATTTAGAAGTTTGACAAAGTGATTTTAATGATATGAGTGGAAAAAGTCTTTGAAGAAATGTTTTTGAGTACTTAATTGGTACATTCATATGTAAAAACTAAAAGCACTTTAGTCATCAAACATGAAAGATTTTCTAGGAATGGATGATAAATAATTTTGATTCAAAGATGTTATGTGAGATGGTGATTTAAAATAATATTGATAAGATATTTTCTTCACAATGTTTATAAGATGGCTGCCTGCAGGATATGTGTAAGTTAGAAAAGATAAATTTTCATCAAACTGTCATCAAAAGTGCTTCATTTTTTGATTACATTGTGTGGCACTTTGGCATGATGACTGAAGCTGTTGGGGGCATCCCTCAATAATAATAATAACATAGCTGCACTGTTTTCTTGACATTGATAGCACTCCATGAAAAGCTACCCAAAGCAGGTCCTTTCACTGTGAATTAAATTTCCAAATATCCAAATTTCCTATAAAAATGTAAATAGTTTGTTTGCCTGTATTTATAAGTCTTCCAGGCAAGAGTTACACCATTTTATATAAAACATTCTAATAGAAACTTCATTCATTTTTGATCATAGCTTAGATTTTTGCTCAATTAACAGAAAATGAATAAAAATAACTGTGGTCAAGTAATTTTCTATAGTGTATTTTCCTTTAAATTTGTGTGGTGTTATTAAAATATTTTAAAACCTATTTGGCTTTTACCAATACTCATCTGTATGTCATATGTTATGGTCATTTATTCAGCACATATTTAATGTTATTTGAATTGACAAAGTACATTTTTGAACTATGAGTGTGTGTAGACTCTTTGCCCTTCTATATCTTTGCTTAAAGAATTTCAAATACCAGTGTCCTGCTTCTCTGTCAATCATTAGTTATGTGCCATATCTGAAGTAAGGCATTTTTTTGAAAATATACTGCATTCCCTATTGATATTACATAATAGCTGTAATTTTCTTTGATTTTACATAGAAGTGTCCTTTTCTTTTCTTTTTTTTTTTTTAAAGGTCCAGAAAAATACCTAAAGGAATGTTCAGCATCCTTAGCCATCAGGGAAATGAAAATCAAAAGGACATAGAGCTTCCATCTTACCCATCTCTGAGTAGCTAAAATAAAAATATAAGGGAAAGTTTATAATGGGAATGATGTGGAACAAGGAGAACTCTACCGTTGGAGTCCAAACTTGTACAGCCATTTTGGATATCAATATGGTGATTTCACAGGAATATGGGCATCAATATACTTCACAACCCAGCTATACTACTCCTCAGATTTTCACAAAAGACACTCCATCCTATCACAAGGATACTTGCTCAAAAATATTTACAGCAGCTTTATTTATAATATTCAAAAAATGGAAGCAACTGATGTCCTTCAACTAAAGAATTGTTAAAGAAAAATACATTATATTTATAGAATGGAGTATTATTCATCTGTTAAAAATAACTTTATGAAATTTGCAGGCAAATGAAGAGAAGTAGAAAATTATCATCGTGAGTGAAGTAACCCAGACTCACAAAAAGCAAACATGATATCTACTCACTTATAAGTGGACTTTAGTGGACAGAGTGGCTAAGTACCGTTGATGGCTCAAGACAAGACATTCAATTATATTTGAGAAGGAGAAATAAAATAGATATTATGGATGGACTGAGGCAAGTGGGACAGAAGCATGAGGGGTTAAGTGGGGATAAGGATAGAACAAGAGAGGACTTGGAGAGAAAACAATAATTAGGAAAAATTTGGGGAGTAAAGTACAAATCTAGTGCCATGGAAACTCCCAAGAATCTACAAGTGCTACCCTAGTTAAAACTCCTAGAAATGTAGGACCAGAAGTCTAAACTGGCCATCTGCTGTAATCATGAAAGACTTCTAGGTGAGGGACTGAGACACCAACCCAGCCAAAAACTTTTGACTTACAATTTGCCCTGCCTACAAGATGTGCTGTGGTAAAAGTGGTGCAGTGGTGCAGAAATTGTGAGAATGGCCAACAAAGTGCTGGTCCAGCTTGAAACTCATGCTAGGAGAGGTTGCCCAGGCCTGGCACTGCCTGAACTACCAGGAACCAGAGGGTGGATAGGTAAGAGCCCTAGGATAGAACAAAATATGACTGGAAACAAAATCAGTAAAAGTTTCCTAAAGATATTCTGCTATACTAGCCAACAGGAGCCTATCATAAACATTATCAGAGAGGTTTTATCCAGAAACTGATGGAAACATGCAGAGACCCACAGCCAAACATTAGGCAGACCCCAGAGAACCCTGCTGAAGAAGGGGAGAAAGGATAGTAGGAGTTAAAATATCACAAGAGAAGTCACAGAATCAGTTAACCTGTGCTCATAGGGTCTCAGAGATACACAACCAAAAACCAGGAAAACTGCATAGATCTGACCACGCTCCATTGCATATATATACCATATATATTATGGTTTTATAGCTTGGTATTTTTGTGGGAGACCTTACAGTATACATACTGTTTTTCTTTTTCTTTTTTCCTTTTTTACCCACTGGGTTCCCAATTCATCCTTAATATGAGGAAAGATGTCTATTCTTATTGTGGGTTGATAAGCAATGATTGACACCCCTGGGAGGCCTACCCTTTTCTGGAAGGAAACAGGAGGAGTGGATGAGGGCAGGATGAGAGGTAGGAGGTGTAAAGGAGAGGCAGTGGAAGGAGAGAAGGAAGAAAAACTACAGATGGAATGTACTATGTGAAAAACAATACATGTAAAAATTAAACAAGCAAACAAACAAAAAATCCCCAAATAAATGGAACATGAAAGTTTTAAAGACAAAATCTCAAACCACTGAAAATAACTCATAGAAGATATTAAACTTGTTTGTATATACAAACTTACATAACTTATATACAACAACCATAATAATCAAGGGAGCAATAAAACAACTTAGAAATCAGGAGAAAATGTTGATGAACAAACAAAAATCCAAAATAGTGCACCAAGAAAATTTTAAAGACAAAATCCCAAATCACTGAAAAATAAATCACTGAAAATATAAATACATTTATGGTAAGAGGGTGATATCTAGAAGACATCAGGATCTCCAAAACTCAGTAGGAATGAACTGAGTTTTAGAGTAAACATGGGATTTAATAGCCATTTCTGAAAAGACTTTTTGTTGTTGTTTTGTTTTTTGTTTTTGTTTTTTCAAGACAGGGTTTCTCTTTGTAGCCCTGGCTGTCCTGGAACTCACTCTGTAGACCAGGCTGGCCTCGAACTCAGAAATCCACCTGCCTCTGCCTCCTGAGTGCTGGGATTAAAGGCATGAACCACCACTGCCTGGCTTTTTTTTTTTTTTTTCATAACCTTGAATCTTTTTTTTTAATTTATTTTATTTATATGATGAATACACTGCAGCTATCTTCAGACACACCAGAAGAGGGCATCTACAGTGTATTCATCATATAAGTAAAGGCTTATGAATGGCCAAATAGTATATAAAAATAGCTCTCCAGTAATAAGGGTGTGAAAATTAAAAGCTCAACAAAATTTCAATTTACTGTAGCAAAATTGAGTAATATCAGAAAGACTGAATAAACAACTGCTGGTCAAGATGTAGAGAAAATTAATGACTTTACTCCCTGTTGCAGGGAGAGAAAACTAACGTAAATGTTATGGAATGTAGGATTGGCCCTGATCTTTCTCTAGAAATGATACATTAAACTAATGTATGATCCAACCATGTCCCCACCAGATCACTATTCAAAGTAAGTTAATTTAAAGAAATAGCTAAATATTAATTTGATGGCAGTAAGAAAGTTCAAATGGAAAGTCATGTTCACATAAATAGAATAATCAAAGGAAAAAAACCCACAAAATTGAAAGTTTCATATAAATCAAGTTACATGATAATAGGTTGACATTTTAACTGGAACAAGACAATCTTAAATTTTCTGGAAAATGCACATCATTACTAAAGAGAATGAAAAAATATATAAAACTAGAAGACTGTCAATTTATTCCAAATCATAATATAAATCTCCATCATTATGTCATAAAAGTAAATGAGACACAAAATGCAGTAGAGAGGGATCATCCGTCCCCACATAGACATCAACGCTCAAGCTGCCAATACTGTTCAAGATGTGAAAGTAAACTCCAGGAAAAAAGAAGTTTGTTTCTTTAATATGATCTTAATTTTGATCTCAGATGAAGTAAGAATAAATTAATTTGTGCTTTTGAACATTTCTGGAAGACAATGTATATAGTCGGTCTTATTAAGTTTTATATCAAACTAATGTTAAAGAATGTAAATATATAAGGTTATACAAATAAGAACAATATTTGCAAACATTTACAGGAAAATATTTCTAAGCAGATCTCATGCAGAATGAAATTTTTAAAGAAAACTGATAAACACTAATCAACCTAAGTTGTAAAAGTTCATTCTTTGACTAATGCTATTACAAGAATGAACATATTACCTGCAAAACATAGAAGTTTTCTGCAAGTCTATTCATCTGACACAGACTATTTATTCAGCATGTATAGTCATCTCTCATTATTCTATGATAAGAATACAAAGAACAGAGTATACCCTGCTTAAAAATTGAATAAATAATTCTGGAGAAAGTGAGTTACATAATGAGCAATAGTCATAAAAAGAAGTACATTAATCGTAACATAAATCTGCAGTGGAATGCAGTTATATGAAACAGAATTGCTATGGTATAAAATAATATTGAATGTTAAGCAGTTTCCTGGTTGTCTGCTTAACATTAAATTATACAATCTCTATTGAAAACCATTTGACAATTCTAATGCACCTAATCTGTTCACTTCTCATATGGTCCCTGAAACTGTTTCATACACACACATGTATATGCACATACATGGTATACTTACACAAGAGAAATGAAATATATATTGTCATAGTATCTTCTACATGAAGTTTTATAATAGTTTTATTTATTGGGATAAAGAAAAGTATCCAATAATGATCACCAGATCAGTGACAGTTGAATGAACATATTTTAACACGTGCACTTAAAGGGATTTTTTGACTCTTCTGTGTGCATACTATTTTTCGATTATTTAATTAATTTAGTAATTAATTAATTTGGTGCTCTTCTGCTGGATAATAAACACAGGGATTTGTGAATGTACTTTGTCAAGGACTATCCTTGGCGTTGAGAGGGGTCCTGAGAGAAGGGCTGTCTGGGAGTGGCAAAAAATTCAACTCCAAGTTAAATCATGGCTGGAACCTGGTGACCTGTGTTCTGCTTGATACAGCTTTTTCAGTTAGCTTTTCTCTGTGTTCTGCTTTCTCTCTGGAGATTTCTGTCTATTTTCTGCTTGCTTGCTATTCTAAGAGATCTCTCTGTCCATGTTCTGTTTGCTATTCTAAGATATCTATCTGCCCATGTCATGCTTGCATATATGTGTGTTTGCACACATGCACTTGTGTGTTTCTGTGTAAGTCAGTCTGTCTGTTCCTCAAGCAGTTCTCTATTTTATCCTAAAACTTCTCTGGATAACGCATCACCTGCAGAACACAGGTCCAGTGTATTATTTTACATATCAAGCCAGTCATTTATTCCAGGTTCCTTTTGATTATCTTACAAATCAGTGTTCCATGACACCAGGATTCTTAGGAACCAGTATATATATATATTTTATTAACATTGCAAAAGAATTCAGAGATCTGTCTGCCTTTGTTAAGAACAGATAATAAGCTAGTTGGGTGGGACCCTACCCTGAAATTACCATTTTTACCACATCTGAGCCTAATCTTGCTTTGTCCTAGGCTTTCCTTGAACTCATTAATCTTCCTGCCTTTGTATCTTTCTGACAAGCTGGCTCATAGTATAACTGCCTTTGTACTTTTAGATTCATAAAACATTCTTTATTGCATTCTCATATTATGCATACTTGAGAGATTATATATATTGTAATCAGGTATTTAGAGCACTTTCCCATAACTTTAAGGAGTGTCCTGAAGGTCCCACTGTTTGTCATTTTGCTAAGACATTAGCCACACCTTTGCCTCCTGGATTCCTTGCTGTTTCTAATTCTCATGGAGTCATTAATGTTAACAGGGAGGAAATTCCTCAGAGGAAAGTGACATATGTACATTAATATACAAAAAAACCTTATTACAACCACAGCAGCCGTCCTACACTCCGGAGACTCATACCTGGGCCCTGTCTCAGGGGCAGGAACCACGTCATTCTGTCCCTGCCAGGGCCATGAATGGCTCAGCAGTACTTTCCAATGCTTGTCTAATACAAGCTGTTGTAGTTAGTATGGCACCTCTTGTAGTGACAGCAAATATAAAAAAATAAAAATATCCTAATGATTCGGCATTTGTGAAATGATAGAAGTTATTTCTAATTTAGTCAAATGTGCATAAGTAGATTCCCTAATACAAGAAAAAGTATTAATTTTAAAACAAAAGTATCAATGCTAACCTTTTATACTTTGAATTAAATTGAGACTAAAGGGGTAGACATTTGTCAAAAGCATGAGACTATAAATATTTAATGGTGCCCTTATTTCAAAAATATTTACTCTTTCTAATTTAAACATGTTAAAAAATACAGCAAACATAAAAACTGTAAGGTGATGAGTTGAAATAATCCGATAGCATGATCACATTTCTTGCAATAAAAAGACAAACAGAGAAATTTTAACACTCAAATGATCCTGCAATTTCTGGCTATATTGAGATTTTAAAACATACTTCCCATAAGGAGAACTCTAGATTTAGAAAACTTCAACAATGTAATCAGTATTTTTAACAGTAACTGAGTCTTACAGCTTTTCAAAGTCTATAAAAAGATAAGACACCTCTCTCAGAATATATTATATATGTCTAAACTATGTTTGAAATGAACCTGGACCAGAGAGTAGTGGGAGAGAAGTATATATAAAGAAAAATCTTTCAAATCAGGATGAAAAATCATCACCTATGTATCTGTTGACAAGAATATGAATGTGAGGAATTGCAGAAAATAGAATAGAAATGCATTAGAAACAGCAGTGAGGAGCCAGGGGAGTGGAGACTGATACTAACACACATGTCAGGACTCATGAAATTCACAGATGAAAGGTTAAATGTCCATACAATTGTCTTGAGTGATACATACAAATAACTTAGTATAAGTCATTAAAGTTAATGACCAAACAGCCAAATCAATTTAGAAAAATATTGAAAACTCTAATCTTAGGAAATTTAATATTTAAGCCTGAATTACTGAAAGCTTTTACCATGAGATAGTTAAAAGCAAAGATCCAGCCCCAAACTGACTTTAGTCAACAACATGTTGTAGGGTTACAGACGATGAAATTTCATGACATTTTGTTCCACTGTGAAATAAAATGTTGAGAGAAAAAAATGGAAGAAGCAAGATAATCTCCAATATTCTACATTTACATATAGGACTAAAAAAAAGTGTAAAACTAAGTTATAAGACTATAACAACACCAGTGTACTATAAGCCACCATATTTTCTTTTATTATTATTATTGTTGGTGTTGTTATCATTTGTGTAATGAAAACAAAAGCATGAAGCAGATGATTTCTGGAAAATAATATGCTTTGGAAGAGAGGAAGGCAAAATTTCCATGAATGTTGTTGGAATCTCCTACCCCGAGAACTCCACATATAAAACACACAATCCAGTTACTAGATTCATAAGCTATAAGCCTAGGTTGGGCAGATCAAATACTGTTCTAATTTATTCCCCAGCTATAAGATCCCTTGCTATTTGCAGTTTCTCCTGGACATGTGGTTCTGCTCTATCATGGCTTCCTCCTCCTCTTCTCATTCTCCTGGCATGGCTGATCTCCCTTAAATCCTTAAAACAATAACACTTTCTTTAACTCCTCCCTTTTATGGAGATAAGTATCTATGAATATATTTGTATCCCCTTTCTCTTTATATAACTTGGATTAACATTCTTTCCTATTTACTTTCAATTAAATCCCTATATTTTTGGTATGAGCCTATTGAACCAGTAAGGTTAAAATTGCCCATATAAAGTATTTGAACATACAAAAAACAAAAATATTTTTTACTCTCAAAATATTATTTCAGAAATGATGGCTTATATCAGATTGGACCAAGGTGATTCATAAATCAGTCTGGTCTGGATCTTTTTTTCTGTCTCATATAAAAAGCTTTCAGTATTTCAACCTTATACGTTAGATTTTAAAATGGCTATATAAAGTATTTCAGAATACTAACAACAAAAAATGAAACTTTTTGGCATTTTTAAAAGGAATTTGAGTTTAGTATTTTCTAAAAGTATGTAAATCATTTTCATGGTATTTAACTTATCAAAATAATGCTGAGGCTAGAACTAATGAATTGGCAAGGAAAGTGGCAGGCAAGAAAGGAAAACTGTATCTTAATGACATTGTTCTTACTCCTAGGTAAGTAGAAGTATGTCAACAGATGAACAGTTTAAGTTTATTATCCACTTCATTATAAACAAGACCCATATCATGGAGAGCTGTGGGGGCTTTGAGCGGCATCATGTCAGATACAATTTGAAATAGTATATGGCTTCATATTGTGTGACTTTAAACTGTCATTTTCTGAAGTATAGCTTAATGCTGGATTTAATACTTATCAGGAAATGGCATACCTTTTAATGAAATTCTTAGTAAGTTTGTAAATAGAGATGATCATTACAACAATGCTAAATGCCTAACATAAAAATTTAGAAATTATAATAATTAAGACAAGGTATTTTGGGTGTGTGTGTGTGTTTCAGAAATACAATTGAAATGTTTTTAGGATATTATTTCTTTTTATCATGAACAAAGGTAGCTGATACTGATGTTTGCTTTTAAAGTTTATAAAACTGTCAGTGTCAAAGACAGCTGTACTAAAACTCAACCATTATCTCCAGTGTAGCTTCTCAAAGTGTGTTTTCTTATACTAGTCAGTCTTAGGTACACTGATAAGCTTTTCTCTTCCACATTTCAGAGAGTGAAACCATGAGAGAAACATAGGCTCAAAAGTAAAACACGGTTCTGTTTAAAAAATTCAGAAGTTATTCATTAATTTATACTATCAGGTTAACACACCTGGACAAAATGGATTATATTGAGCTGTAACAGGCAATGTAACAATGGATTAAAATCTCAGATTAGACGTAAATCCATGAGATAAATAAGTGGGGGCACAGACGTGATCCTTTCAAGCATGTAGAATAAAATGGTTACTTTGATATTTGGCAGGGACAAGGAATGAATTACTGAATTCTGTCTTCTATTTAAACTAAGAATCTGGAAAGATAATGTGAAATGACATTATGCTATTGTACTGTGCATAAAACCTTTTGAAATACTTTTGCATTCTAGTTAATATTGCTACAGATAAATAGAGAAGGTGAATTCCACCATCTATCATTGAATTAATGAATCTCTATAATGAAAATCATAAATAGCTACATGTCAAAAAGAGACAAAGATTTGTACCTTTTCTTCAAAGACAGCTACAATAATACCTCTCTGTGGCAACAGCATATAGAAAGGTTCCCTCACACTGTAAGTGGATTTACAAATATGCTAACGTGAAGATCCTGACCCAAAGACATTAGCCTGTTAATCCATAGAGTTTTGAAACCTTTTGAGTACTAAAAGACACAAAAAACTTTCCTTTTTGTAGTCAGAGGGAAAATACATAATGCAGCAAGGTAGAAGATGTAACCCTGAAAACAGGTAAGAAATGAGAGAAACTTCCTGAAGACTGGAAAAAGATGAAAATACCAGTCCTTTTGTTGGTGGTTGTTTGAATAAGAATAGTGCCCATAGGCTCATATAACTGAATATTTAGTCAGCAGAAAATGGATCTCTAATAGGATTAGGATTAAGAAATGTGGCCCTGTTGAAGGAAGTGTGTCCCTGGGCAGGGACTTTGAGGATCCCAAAGCCCATGGCCTCTCTCTCTCTCTCTCTCTCTCTCTCTCTCTCTCTCTCTCTCTCTCTCTCTCTCTTCCCCAGGATGTAGCTTGTAGCTCACTGGCCGTATGCTTGCCGTGCCTGCTGCCATGCCTTCTGAGGTGATGATAATGGACCAAATCTCTAACTATAAGGAAGCCCTCAATTACACGCTGGCTTTTATAAGAGTTGCCTTGGTGATGGTGTCTCTTCATTCTCTTCGCAGCAATAGAACAATGAATAAGTCACACATTGTAGTTCACCATAGACCTTGAGAAAAATTTATTTTAACCTAAAACCCAGTTAGATTTCTGACTTTCAATACTAATATTTTAAGGCAATAAAATAATTTTATTGTAGCCACTAACTTTATGGCAGTAACAACAGAATAATACAGTCATATTGTTTAAATAATAACATCTTACTAAGCCTTTGAATATAGCTGCCTGCTTTAGATGAAATAATATGCCTACTTGCTTACATTTAGTTATTCAGATAAACCAAGTAGTAGTACATATCAAATCTCTTTTGATTCATCAGCAAGCTGTCACGAAGGATAAATAATCTGTAGACTTAAGAATGATCCGAATCATAGAGATTATGAGATGGGTTCTCACCATGCTGCATGGAAAAAGTGGTTAGTAGAGAAGTAGGGGATATAAAGGATGGATAAAAAAGGGAATTATAATAACAGAGTACATCATAATTAGTTGGTAGAAATATATTCTAGATAAATATTGCACTGTAAAGAACCAGAGCTAATATTCATTTAATATATGTTTAAAAAATTCAGACACATTTCTTTCTAAATTCAATGATGCTCACTATTAAAAGCAGAATTTGTATTTATCCTTAATTAAAATATATCTTATTAAAATGAATCATAATAATAACAACAGAAACAGGATATTAAACCAGAAAGAGCACATGGGAAGCCTAGACTACCTAAAGGTGTTCAAGGCTATTATGGTCTACAACGTAAGACACTGTCTTAAAACATAAAGATAGAATTTACTTGCAAATGAAGACAACTAGGTGTTAATGCATGAATCTATAAACCTTTAATCTAGAAAAGAAGTTGTCTAATTAAAAATATCCCAGGACAATAATATTTTCCCATACTCTCACCTCACTTAATCATGATTAATTACTACATCTCTGATTCTCTTCTGTGCTAAATAGGACATTTTAAAAAAAATAGTAACTGAATAATGGATTTTGCAATGACAAACTTTAAATTTTGTTTTATATCAAGCACAAGAAAATAATAGCTCTTGGAAATATTTAATTTATGTGAATTTTGAACACTATTATTATATATTATATAATATTATATATAGTATTATATTATTATACTAGTATTATATAAACCTATATCAATATGTGAAGAATGAATGGAGATTCTTTCAATAGCAAATTTCTTTATTTTAAGAAACTTTGTATTCATGACTAAGAGACATGTTCACTATAAAAATCTAGTAATATAAAGAGAACTTCATAAAGTTGTGCTAATAATTATCACTTATCAATGCCTACAATAACATTAACAGTTCCTTAAAATTTTTCAGAAGTTAATGTACATCTTGCTGGCTTGGGGAAAGTGTTATCTCAGCAATCAGATAAGCCTGTTTTTAGCTCCAACCTCCTTGCAAGGATTTCATATAAAATCTTGATTACAATATCTGCAATTTTTAGAAGATTTTCTAAACCACTGATCCAAAATGTGATACAAAGAGATTTACATGAATATTTGGTTAAACTACCAAAAACTCATCTATGAAACTGTTGTATGCTCACATTCTAAAATCTGAGGTTTGTTTAATGCTCGGCACTTCACATCTTTCCACAGATCATTACTCCCCCAGATCTGAAGATAATGGATACATGTTTTGCCTTGTCTTTAAAAATATGGAAATGAAATGAAAATGTTTATTTGTGGACCAGAATTATTTTAGTCACTTCGTGTAGTCTGCAAGCTTCCTTCTAGTATAAGTAGTGCATATTTTCCAAGAGTTTGTGCAATGGTGTGTGTGTGTGTGTGTGTGTGTGTGTGTGTGTGTGTGTGATTATGTACAGTGTTTCCTTATAGTTTATTGTGCAATATAGTTAAATAAAGATTAGTGATAAATCTAAAATAAATTGACATTTAAAAAAAATTTTTTTTAATAATTTCACATAAGAGTACTGAAGTTATACTGTTTATATCCCTCCTTCAAAGCACTGGAGTGCCTACTGGTACTGCCACCTTCATTCCCTCTAACATTCATGATCTCTGTTCTTATTTAATTATTCATTTCTCTGTCTGATATTATTTCTTTGTCTCTGTCTCTCCGTCTCTCTGTACACGCGCGCACACACATACACACCATACGAACACACCACTAAATAGATTCAATAGGTTTTATGTGTGTGTGTGTGTGTGTGTGTGTGTGTGTGTGTGTGTGTGTTGTATAATTTTAGGTCTGAACACTTTGGTCTGGAAAACTTAACAGGTGTCTGATTCCTGGAGAAGACTGATTGATCTTTTCTTAGAACTCGCTGATTGCATATAATGATTTATCTATGTGTCCATCCTTATATGACAGTCCTTATCTGTTGGCATGTCAGTCATGGTTTTCATTGTGCTGTTAGCCAACAATAATTTTTGTTGAAATTTCATGGGTACAGCTTCTTTGTCATATAAGAAGACACTATCACACAGCAGATATCCTCGTACCCTGGATCTTCATATCTGTCTGTCCCTCTCCCTCAAGGCTTGCTAACCTTTAGCTATAGGGTTTTTGTATCACTTGAGGTGGGTGCCACATCATATTTTATTCTCCAGGTATTGACAAGTAATGATCTCTACTACAAAAACAAACAAAAAACAAACAAACAAAACAAAAACAAAAAAATAAACAGTTCTTTGTTGAGGGATGAGAACTATATTTATCTGTGAAGCACATGATTCTCTCATTTTTAGATCTTAACAAACCAAGGAAACTAAGAAAGTAAAGGTATCCTGACTGGGGTGGACACTAGAAAACCGTGTAGTAGTCCATGCTATGAAGTAGAACATGTGGCTGATAAGCATGCATTTATCTAGGAAGGGAGAGGGAGAGCCCAGGAGTGGCATTTTCCTGTAGGTTGGACGTCCCACATCAGTCATCAAGAAAAGGGCGGGGCTGGAGAGATGGCTCAGTGGTTAAGAGCACTGACTGCTCTTCAGAAGTCCTGAGTTCAAATCCCAGCAACCACATGGTGGCTCAGAACCCATAATGAAATCTGATGCCCTCTACTGGGATGTCAGAAGACAGCTACAGTAAGCAGGGCCAGAGCGAGCAGGGGACCAGAGAAAGAAGAAGTGTCCAAAGACAGCTATAGTGTACTTACATAAAAAAAAGAAGCCAAAGGGCCCCAGCTGCCAACTGAGCTGTCTTGCTTCATTGCTCACCCCAAGCTTGGAAGCAGATTCAAAATTAATTTAAAAATATAATCAAGTAAACATTGATCCTACTCTTCCATGCACGTTGTTTTACAACTGTTGAAGAATTATACTTCTATACAATTAGATGTCAGTAAAGGCCACCTAAATATTTATACAATATTTCATACCAATTCTTGAGTTAAAACAGCAAGACTGCTACCATCCAAATGACATTTTTCTACTTTCAGAACTCAACTTTTAGAAACAAAATGTACTAGAGACCAAATTCATCCTTCATTATAAATATATCTGATATATTCATGAATAAGCAGAATCTAAAATAATTTATATGTCGCTTAACTATTTTGGGGATCAGTTACTAGACAGAAGATTGAAAATACCCACCAAAGTAATGCTGTATACCTACTATAATTATTTATGATATCATTTTTATTTTCAAAAATGTCCTTGCTTAAGCAATAAATTATGTGATATCTGTACTGATCAATAAACATAATAAGTTGTCTCTTATCAAAAAATATATATTAGATCTTAATCATAAGATGTGAGTAAAGTTGTTTGTCTTATAATTTTTTAAGCAGTAAAAACTAACTTTCTTACATTTTTCAGTAAATGAATATATAGATACTTAATTATCTCTGAAGTCTCTCTTTATTCTAAAAGCCATTACGTTGATTATGGTGTTATTGTTTTTCCCCATGCCTGTAATGTCAACTTTCAGGACGTATTGGCAAGAGATTTCCCTTGAGTTTGAATAGACTACTGTATGAAACCTTATTTCAAAAATCTGCAACAAAACTGAAGAAAAATTATAATTATTTAAATCTAGAATTATGTTATTAGTATTGATAAGAAAGATGTTGATATTGAAGATACACATTTTGGAGATTATGATTGTATACTATTGTATGAATGCATTGTGGTATGCCTATTGGGGTCCAGCTGTGGTTCTATGTCTCCCTCCATTTTTACCATTTCAGAGTGTCTATAATGCAGCTGTGTACCAGGATGGAAGGAGGAATTAAAGTCAAAAACAGGTCGGCTCTGCAAGATTCCATTCTGGTTGGGAGCAGACCTTACTGAGGATCTTAATGAAACAGCTCTCTGATTAGATTGCAGCTTGGGTATATATACCTTTACTCAAGATGGACTTGCATACATATATTTTAATTAGGGGTGAACCAGGGATATATATATATAATGGAGAATGGGAAAGGGTTCTTAGGATGAAGTTTCACCGGTTGGGTTAATATTGTTCTTCTTACATACATTTGCATTTAGAGGAATTCCAGGAAGCTGAACCCAGGATTTTGCCAGAGATTAGGTGATATTTCCCAGGTACAGTATGGATTAGGCTTCCTGATCAGGAGGACGAGAGTAAGCCCCACTGAGAAAAGGGCATCCCTTACTTTGCTCTGAGCTCAGGAGAGCTGTCTAAACATGGTAGACTACAAACTTATTAGTAAGGTGCAACTAGAATTCTATAGATACACTTTTTTAAATCATAATCTCTTTAGCTAACATTTTAAATTTTTATTATTTTTATTTTATGTTTATGAGAACTTTGTCTGCATGTGTATACATACAAAATACACGTGGATGCCAGGAGAGGGTATCTGATCCCCTGGAAATATAGTTATAGATAGCTGTAAGATACCATGTGATGTTTTTATTATTAATTATCTTATTCATTTACATTTCAAATGATATCCCCCGTCCTCCACCAATCCTCCATCCCATCCCCCTTCTCCCCTCTCCTTTGCCTCTATGAGGGTGCTCCTCCACCCATTCACCTACTCCTGCCTCACCTCTTTAGCCTCGTCCTACACTGGGGCATCAAGCCTCCCTCTCCTCCCACTGATGTCAGATAAGGCCATCCTCACTACATATGTATCTGGAGTTTTGGCCATGTATACTCTTTGGCTGATGGTTTAGTTGCTGGGAGCAATGAGTCGTCTAATTAGTTGATATTCTTCTTATGGGTTTGCAATTCCCTTAAGCTGAAACAAACTTGGTTCCTCTAGAAGGAAAGCAAGTGTTATTAACTATTGTGTCATCTCTCTAACTCACAGCTAATTAACATTTAAATAAACTTTTCTCATATATTGTAATTTATTTTATAATATTGATTGAATTTATTTTTAAAATATTCTCTTGTGGCTTCACCTGAACATTTAACTTTGGAATCCAATAATCTGCCTAACATTAATTTTTCTTTTTAGATGTAAGCTAAATGGAAAACAAGAGTAAATTTCAAAATTGAATCAAAACAACTAAATATTTCTCTGGTGTCTAATTGTATTTTATTGACTTATTGAATTAAGATAAGAATGTATACTTAAATATATACTCAACCATATAATATGAGCTTTTCTTGACTTTATGTGGAGCTTTAGTAATTATGAATAAAAATACATTTTTATTTTAGAACAGTCCTGTAAATGTGATATGTAGCAGTGTTAAAATTGTCTCTCCTGAATGTTGTTTGATTGATTTCAGTCTGGTAACTTTAAGAAATGAATGAACTTCTCTTATTCTGATACTATATTTTAATTTTTTTTAAATGAGTTACTGGGATATTTATATTTGTTGACCCAATGAGGGCCAAATATGATAATATGGGAAATAACTTGGCCTGGGTTTTTGTCATTTGTGTGAGTTTTGTTTTCAATGCATATCACAGAAAATATTCCACTACCAGTTAATTAGTCTGATTTTTGAAATAATCACATATGAATGTCACATGAAAACAAAACTCAGTTGCCTTTGCAAATGGTTTTCATTAATTTAGTCATAAAGTCAGGTGTGATCCGTGACCCTGTGTACATTCTTAAGCCAAAGAAGAGTTACATCATATTTATTTTACTCTTTTACTAAGGAACATATCTACTTATTTTATTCTTCAATGTTATCTTAATTTTGTCAGTTAATGTTTTCTAGTTCCATGACATTTCTGACATGGATCTGCTACCCTTTAATGTTTTAATATTTACAATTTTGAATTTCAGGTCTTGAGTTTAAAAAAAGGAAGTATCAGCCTATGAACACTTTTAGCCACAATAATGACCTGTGTGATAAGGCATAACCACTGACAATAGTCACATAAACATTATGAGAATATCAAATACTCTTCCTGAAAGGGATTAAGGACTACTCAGTAAATTGAAATTATATGTGGCAGATTTCTGGGACCATGATTCAATAAATAAGTAAAGTTTCTGGGAGAGAACTGATTATCATTACACAGCTAAATAGACATAGTATTAAACTGGCCCCTTATGACTTGTTTTGATTGGTGCACCTTTCAGTCTTCATGAGAAACTTCAGTTTTCAGTTAATATTGAGAACCACACCTGAAACAGAATAAGACACTGAGAAATGCTTAGTACTAAACAGGACATCAATATCATACTTTGTTTTCCCAAGGCTCAGAGATTAGTGCAGCATTGTTGTAAGAATCAGAAATGTCAGATAACTAGAAGAAAACAGTTTCAAAGACACAGTGGGGCAGTTGTACATAGGAACTCAGAGCAGTTAAAAATCTATGGGAGATCAGATAGATGGAATTAAAAACTAGTATTAGAAGATTCAAGTTTGTATCTCTGAAATATTTATACCTTAGGTATAAGAATTGAGAGGCTTTATATGTATTTAAAATGTGTTGATAGGAAGAAGATATTTTATGCTTGAATTTCCAGTAAAAACATGTATTTAAAGGGTGATAGAAACACACTTAAGACTTTTGTAAGCTGGGAGTCAGCACCAGAATCTTTAGCAATTAACTAATTACATAGAAAATTAATCCGCCCATCTGAGGAGACTTTAAGAGTTTTGGATTTAACTCATTAATATCATTATGTTTTCTGGATGGAAATGTTTTAGCAGCACTCATGCAGTTCTTATGTAAAGAGCAAGTTTTCCTGAATAATTTATGAATAACTATTATGTGTTGATCAAGTGTGTTCCCTCTGCAATTTATCTGTACTTATTTGAGAGCAACAGCTTAGTTGGACAGTGACATTAATGCAGGCGCCACAAATTTATAAGGAGCTAATGAAAATAAGCTACTTTAAAGTACTTGTGGTAAATGTTGAAATATTTTAACAGTTTTAACTCTTAAAGTTACTGAAAGAGACACAGAACAAGGATTCTGGAGTTGATAAAAGACTCTGAGCTTGTTTTTGCTCTTCGTAAATGACACAAGTTACAATGGAAAACAGTATGAAAAACTAGAAATGGTCAGTTCCTAAGTGCGACTTTCGACTGTCAAATTACTTCACTGAAACAATTAAAATATAATTAGAAATTTTGCCAATATATCATTGAAACGTATCATCATTAAGAAATTTTCAAGCAGCTAGAGATGGTGTCCAACACCAGTCATCCTAAAACATGGGAGGCTAAGGCAAGATTATGAGTTCCTCCCGGTAAGGGATACCTAGGAAAACAATGTCGAAGAAGGAAAAGGAGGAGGAGGACGCAGAAAAAGAGGAAACGGATGAAGAGAAAATAAGGAACAAAGTACCAGAAAGTTCAATATTTCAATACAATCCAGTACCAGTAATACAACACAGGATAAATTCTAGATTAATTTTGTTTTAGACAAAGACTCTTCCAGGTAACATATACATTTCGATATAAGGATTTCTGAATAATTTAGTTGCTATATTATATAACTGTTTTTCGTTTGTTTATTTATCATTTACTTCTGATGCCATGGCTTAAGAAACATCATGAACCATAAACTGGAACATTGAGCCAAAAGAACAATTCTATCTTTGTCAGGACATATCTTCAGAGCACCAAAAAATAAGTAGGATAGCTCTAATTACAAAATTAAAAATTGCAATACATTGCTATAGTGTCTGCCATGACATATGAAATGGGACTTGAACAAGATTGGTTCTCAGATATGAGAAAAACATCTAGTAAACACATAAAAATGAACTTGAAGTCATTGTCCTTTGCAACTCTTTCAAATACTTATAGTATTTGAAAACTCATAACTCATAGATTACTGCACTCCTTTATTTATTTATTTATTCTTTGAGTTTTTCTCTGTTTGAAATATTGATTGTTTTACTCTATTTAATAAATAATGATGCGTATCTAATTTATAATAGAAAATCTATTGACTACTTTTAAAAATTATTAAATGAACCAACATTGAAGCACATGGTTTTAATCCCAGCACCAGGGGGGCAGTGGCGTGCTATGTTTATGAGTTCAAGGCTAACCAATTGTTCATAAAAGTTCTAGACAAGCCAGAACTACATAAAAATATCATGTATCAAAATAGAAAGAAACAAATACTATTAAGTGTATATTTTAATTGCATATAACAATAGTTTATGGACTAGAAAGGCTGCATGAACACTTATTGTCCTTCCAGAGGACCTTATTTTAGTTTTCGATTCCCACATTAGCCAGTGTTAATCAGCTACAACTCTAAATCCTGGAGGACTCAATGTTGCGGACCTCCTCAATCTCCTATATGCATGTGTGCATATCCACACAGACACACAAACATAGACACAGACACGCATACAAACGCGTGCTTGCACATGCGCGCACAGGTCTAAATCATTATTCTATTGCTGTTTAGAGACACCTCGTCCAAGGACACTCTTATAAAAGAAAGCATTAAGTTGTGGGTTTACTTACAATTTTAGAGGTTTGGTCTTTTATCCTCATGGGGGAGAATATGGTTGGTTGAATGGAAGCATGTATGGTGCTGGAACAATAGCTGAGAGCTACATCCCCAGTCCTCAGGTAGAAAGGAGACTGAGCACAACATGAGCTTTTGAAATTCAAAGCCGATCGTCAATGGTTTGTTTGCTCTAACAAGGTTGCATCTCATAATCTTTCTAATTGTGTCAGAATTCTAGTCACTGGTGATCCATTGTTCAAAAACTTGAGCCTGTGGGGACCATTCTTATTCAAGCCACTATAATGCACATACCTCCAGCTAAAATAAAAGCCTGTAAAACAGCTTTATATTTTTGATATTTTTGACCTAAAACAATTTTTCATATAATAAACTAAGTACTTTTGTGAGGTGAATGTTAGCAACTATTTGCATTTTTCTTACTTCAAAAATTTGCAAAGAATTTGTTTAAAGGTTTTGTTTGTTTCATTTATTCTAAATTCCTTTACTAAAACTTTTATAATTTGTTTTCTTTTATATCTGATTCTATTTATTTTTATAAACAAAAATATTGTTTCTTTTAATATGAGTTATCTCTAAAACTTTATGTTCTCATTTTCCTTAAAATTTTCAATATTCTCTTAGATTTTTCCAAATATAGAATTCTATATTCATTATATTTTCTGAATAAAAAGTTGTTTACTAACTGCTTTATTTTTATTTATTTGGTTAGTTTATTTGTTTGTTAGCTTATTAGCTTCCTATTTTTTCACATTCAGTCGATTGAAAACCAAACAGTCAAAAATACTGTTACATTTTTAGAGGTCATTCATCCAAAGTACTCTCCTGTCCCAAATATAAACTTGGAAGTTTATATTATTCTCCGTAGACACCAGAAAAAAGAAAGCAATCCCCAGACCATCCTTAGTTAAATAGTGAATTTGATGATAATCTGTGCTTCATAAGATTCTATCTCAAAGAAAACCAGTAAATAAATATTGAACAAACATAAAATAATAATGAAATACAGAAGAAAAATAGAAAAATACCTTCATTTATGCCACTGAAATTACAGTCTTATTCTTATTTCTGGGTTTAATTCTTCCTAACCTGTTACATAACTTATGAACATATTTCAAAGATAATATCATGAATCCCTTCAAGTGATCATTATTCTGCCTAACAAGTGGTATTCTTGCTTTCCACAGTCATGTCAAAAGATAAACCATATCAATGCTAAAATTACATATTTTGTTTTAAGAGTATGCATTTACTGAATTGTAAGTAAATATAATATTATTCTAATTTTGATAAAAATTTGTAATAAGAACTAGATAAAGCTTTTAATGAAAATAACTTTAATACTTATGAAAATAATTAGTTATTTTAATCTTTATAAAGGTAAAGGCATATGTCTTGACTTGCTAATATAGAACTACATTACACTCTAAGCAAGAAACATTGTAGCTGGGTAGTGGTGGCACATGCCTTTAATCCCAGCACTTGGAAGGCTGAGACAGGCGGATTTCTGAGTTCTAGACCAGCCTGGTCTACAGAGTGAGTTCCAGGAAAGCCAGGGCTATACAGAGAAACCCTGTATCAAAAAACAAAAACAAAAAAGCACATAGTAACATTGACCCATTTCTCATATGAGAACAATGATAGTCTTGGAATTTAAATTTTTGAAAATAATTTATCTAAAATGCAATGACTCAATTGCTGTCTTTTTTTTTTAATTTAGCAAATAAACCACGTGTAAATCGAGCTAGTGAGAGAAATTGGCTGTTCTTCCAAAAGACCTGGATTCAATTTCTAGCACTCACATACGATCTTAAAGCTATCCCTAGCTTCAGTTACATAGGATACTCTTTTGCCCTCCAAGAAAACTAGATATACATAAGAAACATAAACATACCTGATGACAAAACATGTACATAAAATAACATAAATAAAAATCCAAAAAGTTAAAATGAATTAAATCTTTAAGTCAACGTGCCAACAAAATTCTTCTCTGAATTCACATGGTTTTTCCACATATAAAAATGACTGGTAACTGAGATTCTTGTGCACTAAGATGATGTAATACTACCAGTGAATTTTACTTATCAAGACTCAGGCTGCCTAGTAGAGATCTTTGTTACTTTAGTACATGATAGATCTGCTTTGTCTTTTGATTCTAGATATAAGCATTAGAGGCTGCCTGAACACTATTGACATACATGAACTATTAACAGAATAAACCATTCAATGAACTAAATACCAATGATGTATTACCACTATATAACTTAAATAAAACCCAAAGCTCATATTATTCACCACAGTAAGCACAAAGCATGTTAGTTAGACATTGTACTGTGAGTTAGATGCCATTTCAACTGATTTTGGCTGTTTGCCTGACAGTGTTTTATACAATGAAATGGAATTTTAGGTTCCATCATATATAAAACCGTTTATTCTGATGAGATTAAGGTGTTCTTCATGAAGCAATGATGCATGAGTGAAGGCAGCACAAATAGCTAGCTTTCAGAAGATACAGAGTAGAAGCATTCCATTCTTGAGGAAAGAAAGTTCACAAAATAAAGTTTCTATTTAAAGAACTTAAAAATAACCAAATGACAACAAAAAATTAAAACAACAACAATAACAATAACAACAAAACCTGTCACTGGGAGCAACCATTATAGAAGCCAAGGCTTTTCTGTATTTATGGGCAACTATTTAAGTCATATAGTATGTTTCTATGAGAGCCCTTTCATCTACTTTCCATTTCCTCAATCCCATTACAGGTAGGATTTGTGTAATAGGTTCAAGTAGTGTTGAGTTTTCAGTTTGCACATCAACAACATTTTGATTTGTTATTTAAAATGTATTTTATTTTTAAGTACAGTTAGTTTCAATAAAACATTTATAAATGTAGATAGTTGTCTTAACTGTACTTCTTTGCCTAGTCTTAACTGTACTTCTTTGCCTACATGTCCCATGAGATTGGTTCATTATCCAAAAATTAATAAACCTATGTTAACATATAATCATCAGAGTCAATGCTTTACATTAGACTTTGATTTTGAATTTTTAATTCTTTTATTTTTTCAGAATATAATATAATTACAGCACTTCTGTCATTTACTCCCTTCAAGACCTCTGATATACTCTCCTTGATATTTTTCAAATCCATGGTTTCTGTTTTCACATATATAAATACAAAATACTCAGTCTTTATAAGGTTACTTGTACAAATGATTTCAGGGCTGTTCATTTGTTATTTGATAACCAACTAGTATGCTTTAGTCTGGGGAAGAGTATTTGTTTTATCTTAGCATCAAAGAAACTTCTTTTTGTAATAAATGGAACCCTTAAAGAAAGCCACAACTAATCAAGCCACAGACTTATAGAGCCTCATTCTAGGAAAAAAAAATGTACATCTCTGCACCTAAGGCTCAGGCATTGTTGAAGAGAGATGAAAAATTTCTGGAAATCTGATCCTGATATATTTTATGAATTTAAATGAATGTATAATTACATGCATATAACACTATGATATCATGAAGAACAATTTTACTGCCCTAAACAAAGGAAGATCAATACTATAACAGAGATACTTTTTCAACAATGTTTATGGCTGATCTAATCATACAAACTAGAAAATGAAAATAATTTAGATATTCTTCAATGGATAAATGAATAAAAGAAATATGGCATTTTTAAGCAATGAAATATCAGTTAACTCTTAAAAATATAAAATGAAATTCACAGATAAATGGGGGATCTAGAAAAAATTATCCTGAGTGAAGTAATGCATAATCACAATATGGTATGTATTTACTTACTTGTATGGTTATAAGCTGTTAAGTCTTTGATAAACCAGCTACAGTCCATATAGCAGGTAGGTATAAAGTAGAAGGTCAGGGGAGAAGGATGGATATCTTTAGGAAGGGAAAATAGAGATATTTATGGATAGATGAGGAGTAGGAATGGAAGGATCAAAGGATCAAACAGGGAAGAAGACAGAAGAATAATTGAGAGAGGAGATCTGGGAGAGACAGCTAAAAGTAAGGGCCATTTGAGGGTAAACCTAATATAGTACAAGTTTCTGAAAATTATATATATATACATATGTTGTAAAAAAATTGTAAAATAATTCAGGAGCCCAGCCTCAACATTTTTTTTCACTAAATGAAGCTTAAATTACTGTTTTGGGTTACATCTAATCAAGTTATTGGCTAAAGAGACATCATCAAGGCTATTGCCAATGGTATTGGCTGTACTCGACTAACTGAAATTAAAGCCTTATTTCTGAAAATAATACCAATGAAACTCATTGAACTGGATCAAGCTGGTGTCTACCTAGAGCCTTCACCACTGTGGACTAGTGTTCACAGTATTGGAAGTTACTCTTCATGATACCACAGAAGAAACATAAACATTGAAACAACTACAAAGTTTTGAATCTACAATTGTTTGATGCCTACAAGATGCACTGGAGCAATAATGGTACAAAGCTCCTGGGAGCAACCAACCAAAATCTTACTAGATTTAAGGCTTCATGCCCAGAAGTAGATGGCAAACAGAGAATGAACTCAGTGGAATCTTTGGAGGTTCTTGATTTTATAATAATTTTCACAGACTTTTTTTTTATTTTTGAGGTTCTTGCACACACACACACACACACACATACATATACATATCATATATATATTTGTATATATATTGCATATATATTGAACATATATATTTGTGTGTATATACATATTTGTATGTATATATATACATATATATGTATATGTATACACACACTTCTGTGTTTACAAAATGCCAGTATGTACAAACATAAGTGACTCTATGTCTTTATGTGTTTCTTATGCATTTATGCATTTGGGGGGCTCTTTTTCTTATGAGTTTTTGTTTTATCCTTTTTAAAATCTCATTTTATTTTACTATTCAGATGCCTGTTTAATTTCTAGGGAGAGAAAGAAAGGCTGTGGATTTAGGGGTGGGGAGAAGTGGTGGAAGATCTTAGAGGAATTGAGGAAAAGCGTGCTATCATAAAAGTTATTAAATGAAAATATCTATTTTCAGTAAAAGAAAAGGGAGAGGGGGGCAGTTCAGACTTGGATTTTTTTTCTTCTGGTCTACCAGCAAATGTTGCAATCACTCTCCTTCATTGACTTCATTGCTTTTTTCCTTTCAAAATTTTTCACTCTCTACTAAGTTTTTATTCTTTTCTTACATATAAATAGTTTTATTGTACAGGCATAGTTATATCTGTCTCAAACAAATAAATCAATAGTGGATTACAGAAGCCACAAATGCTTATAAATAACCATTGGAAAAATGAATAATGTTAGCCACAAAAGGTTGTCTCTTTAAAGGAGTAAATGCATATCTGTTTTCCATATAAAAGAGTGAGAGTGGATACTGTTGATAAGCTGGTTACCATAGCTATTTGAAGGGCCAGTCCTTATCCAAATCTACCAGGATGTTTATCCTAGATTCTCCCTTCACAGACTTTTATCTTTGTTTTTCAGTCAATAGAAGCCACTCTTATGGGTGATGTTACATGTACTTTAGAGCCTGCTAACCTCTATTCAGTCCTAATCAAATATCACACTAGATCCTTGACTCCTAAGCTATAGAACTCATCTACATGGTAAAAGTCATATATACCCAGTAAAACAGTTTTCATACAGTCCCACCTTAAGCTTATGTGCACATCGTGTTGGAATAATTGTTACCAGAATTTTTTTTTTCAAAATTGTACTAGATTTTCTCAAAGAAGCAGTTCTTAGTTTGGTTGATTCTTTGTATTATTCTCTTTGCTTCTAAGTGGTTGATTTCAGCCCTGATTTTGACTATTTCCTGCCATCTATTCCTCTTGGGTGTGTTTGCTTCTTTTGTTCTAGAGCTTTCAGGTGTGCTGTTAGGTTGTGAGTATGAGATCTCTTCAACTTCTTTATAAAGGCACTTAGTGCTATGAATTTTCCTCTTAACACTGTGTTCATTGTGTCCTATAATTCTGAGCATATTATGTCTTCATTGTCATTGAATTACATAAAGTCTTTTATTTCTTTCTTCATTTCTTTCTTGACCAAGTTATCATTGAACAGAGAGTTGTTCATTTTCTATGAAAATGTGGGCTTTCTGTTGTTTTTGTTTTTATTGCAGACAAGCCTTAGTCCACGGTGATCTGATAGAATGTATGGGATTATTTTGATCTTATTGTATCTGTTGAAGCTTTTTTTCTCTAATTTTGGAGAAGGTTTCATGAGGTGCTGGAAGAAGATATATTCTCTTGTTTGGGGGTAAAATGTTCTATAGGTATCTGTTAAATCCATTTGGTTCATTACTTCTGTCAGTTCCCCTGTGTATCTGTTTAGTTTCTGTTTCAATGACCTATCAGTGAGAATGAATATTGGAGAGAATAGTGGCTTCATACTTACTGTTGGGAGGAAAATGCTCCAGTCTGGAATTCATTAAATGAAGCAAGGGGGGCTCTGCGGCTTCAGAACATTCAAAATATACTATGGATATAAGTGGACAACAGTTTAGAAGCAGTTTTATCTATGTCAAATTTGTCAAATTTGTCTGAGTTTGGGGACAATGAGCATGAAAGAAATCTCTTCCAAGAAGTGTCCAGGAGTATGAGAAGTCTGACTGAGGTTACACAGCTAGATAAGAGAAAGAAACTAATAAGGAATGGGTTATTTTCCTAAAGGTGCAAGTTTTAAATTAATTTAGGATATATCTTCTTAGTTCCCAAATTTTTGTTTGTATTTAAAACTTTCTCTCACTATGTAACATAGAATGTTTTGAATCCCTGGGTTTGCTATTCATCTGTCTGAGTACTGGGATTGCAATTGTACACCACCATATCAGCTAGATGTCTCTATTTCTGCAATTCAATAAATCAAACCCAAGGCTGTGAACATATTATTAGTTTTCTTTCATTTTTTTAATTGAAAATTGATTCAAAATAAACCACTAAAATCCATTCACTAGCACTGAAATGGGGCACTCATATTATTGTCCACGTAGTGTCTATTTCAATTAATTTAATTGAAAGTAGAGCAATACCAAGTAATTACTTTAAATTTCAATAGTTTAAGAGTTGAAAATACTACAACTTCTGAAACAGTCACTCAGTTGTATATCTGTGCATGTAACAGTGATATCTAAGAGTTAAGAATTTTATAGAATGATTTAATACTGGTCCTGCCATTTAAAAAACATTTGAAATAAAAGGTATATTACTCAAAAAATATCACAGAACCATAATTAAATATCATTCGAATAAAACTAGAACTCCCTTATTAAGAGAGAAATAGAAGGATGAGACAATACTCATATTAGATTTGTCAAATATTGAAATATCTATATTTTATTGAAATGTTTAGGTCTGAGGTACATTTTTTCTCCTTATTGTCTAAGGAATAAAGCATCAGGAACCCAGTAGGGCCGTATATGATTGTTATTCAGCTACTCAGTACTCCAAGGCTGGAAAATTTCAATTCTTACCCCAGCCTGGGCAACTTAATCAATTATGACTCAAAATAAAATTTAAAGGGAGAATTTGTTCTTATTGAATTTTAGTGTCTTTATGCTATGTAGATTTATTTGAAATTAGGAAATAAAATAAAATCATCACATATTGAGAAGATTTTTTTTCAAAAATAAACATTTTTTAAATTCAACAATTTCAAAACTATATCTTGTTATTTCGAGTGACTGTCAAAGAAATTATGACAATAAATTTTAAGTTTTGATGAGACTGATAGTCCTCCTGATAAAAAGTATAGATGTGGGACATTCAAACCAGTACTCACCTTTCAATTTTTACTTAACTTTTAACTCTCATAATAATGTTCATCTCTAATCCGACACCCCTTCTCAGACTCTATTTTGTTTCACAATTTTATTTATTTATTTATTTATTTATTTATTTATTTATTTATTTATTTATTGCTATGAAATCCCTCTTACCCATGATTTATGAGCAATAAAATCTCTGCTCAGGAGATTTTTGCTCCTATTTCATTTTTAATTTAACTTTCTACATGTTAGTGTTGGATCTGCAAAGGTTAAACATTGTCTGGTAGTCAGTGAAATATTATGCTTGCACACTTTAAGGCAATATAATTTCTACCTGCTATCCATAGATCTGCATATACATCAAAGGCAGAAGGCATTACACAATCTCCATAAGTCCCTGGTTTTATTCAATGATTCATATCATGCTTTTCTTGCATTCATATGCTGCTTTCAAACCTGCCAGATTATATAGTCAAGTATGATGTATGCTCCAATCTTTACATTGATGTATGCAACTTCCAGAGACCCTTGTCTTTAGAAAAACAATTATTTTTTGGCATCTGATTAACATGCATATTTTCCCTTTTTACCCCTATATCTGCTATAACTAACAGTTTTTTCTCAATGAACCTCTCATTTCCATAACAAGCATTTTATATTTCCATTTAGTCCTCTGTTTAGCACATTGAGCCCACAGAGTCAGATAAGGAAAGTGGCTACCTTTCTTTGTCTGCTGCTTGAATGTTTTTATTTTTCATGTGGCCCAAATCAAGTTAAATTTCTGCAACAGACTAATTTCTGTGTACGGACAGATCATTCTGTTAGAATTAACATGATAACCTGGTTGTAGAGCATGAAGATATTAAACAGCAAACCCATGTATTCTTTTTCCTTATACTGTAAGTTTAGCATGCTTACATTAATACTAATTTTGAATTATTCAAGATATTGTTCTAACATGGTTATGTTTATTTAAAGCTTTAACTGCCCAATAAAAGCAAGCAGATATATATTGTATACCCAAAGTAATGGAACCATATTTACAAAGTATCAATGAAACAATTTTTAATTTGGATTATGTACTGCACTCAATTATACTTAAAAGTATACATGTAACAAAATAATCACATATATTACTTAAAATATTCCCCTTGTATCTAAAAATGTCTCCAATAAAATGTGAACATTTTAAAAAATAATCATTATGAAAAATTTTAAAATTCAACATTTGTTAAACAGATTAAATGAATGATATCAGCATAAGTAAAAATTATATATACTACCTCATATGTTTTCATTATTGATAGTGCTAAATATGAAAAAAGTTTACCAACTGTCAGTGTGGTAAACTTTCTGTATAGTTTAGAATATTTAGAAGAGATTTAAGTCTAAAAATCAACATCAAAATATATAAATGAAAGGGCGTCCACCTCCAGATACATAAAAAATTTAAACTACTCCAAAATATAAATGTAATGCATCATTTGGTTTTGACAACTTGTGATTCCTAGATTTTATATAGATTTATAAGGTCATTTATACTATCTAAGTGAACAAATTGACTAGAGAGGATAGATGCCCTATCCACAACAGAGAATAAAGGAACAACTCTTTGCTAACTCAGGACAAAACTTTGTTATGTAAATAATTAAATATTAAGTAAACATGTGATCAACAAATGCTGAGTAGATAAATTGAAATAAGTAATTATAAAAATTTTTAAATAAGTATCAAAAGTGAAAACTGTATCTAATTGTATTTAATACAACACAAAATTACAGTGAAAAGAAATGTACAATATTAGACATTAGATGAATATATTTATTTAAAAACTAAATTAGGAAATATTATACATTACTGCAATCAATGAGTATACTTAGACAAAAATTAAAGAAAGTTAAGTGACATAAAATAGTGTTTATCATCAGCTCAAGAAAAATAATGTGCAACTGGTCTTTTATGGATTGAATTAATTTAGTTAATTATCACCAAAATGTAGTCTGATGCCCAGAGCTTAATCAGTCACATCAGCACACTCTATATTAGCTTCATGTGAAAGTTTTCACATTAAGGGATGTTGTATCAAATGGCACAATGGAGAGTGAAGTCCCGTTGTCCGCCCTGGGCCTGGGCACTCATTGTCCCTGGGAGAGACAGGACACAGGGGCAGTTGACCGTGCGTGCGTGTCCCCCACAGGCCTCCGGGCTTGCCAGGCTGTGAGAAGCATCTACAGAGACAAGCTCGGGGGTGGGGAGGTAGGTTGTGAGTCACTGGAGCAGGCTCTGGGCATCCCAGGAACGAAGTGGGAGGCCTGTGTGTGGGGCCAAGAAGGGAAAGAGCTCCATGAGTGCCAGTTGGCTGCATTGGCTTGGGTGGATGACTTATGTGTCTGGGAACACTGAAACGGGTTCAGTGGGAGGCTTGACTCAGCTCATTTAGGCAAAGGCAGGTTCCCTTGCTTCCCACAGGATGAATAGAGACTGTCCATAGTTTCAGTGCCTTTATTGTCATGTCATGGAGGAGAGTGGCCGGTGAGAGACCTTATCCCGTGCCCTCAGGGAGGGCGAGGTTGAAAAAGTAAGTGGGAAGGGATGTGGCTAAGCCTCTAGGTGACTCATTAACATGGGGATGTCTTGAGACTAAGTGGCCACAACTCTGCCTGTGGCAGGGTTTGGGGCTGTTACCACACCTCTACCCGAGGAGGGGCTTGAGTGATGGTTCCCTTTTTACTTGACCAAATATCACAGACCTATGGAGAGATACAGGCACTTGTCAGGAGCTGTTTTCTAGAAACCTAGCAAACATCTGCCTTCCCTTATAGGCTGGAGACAAACTATTGGGCCCACGGGGTTCAAACCTTAGCTCTACCAGAAACCAGACTGCCTTTCATGATCCCGCAAAGGGACAATGAGTATACTAAAATAGTAAGAAAATAATTGGAATTTTAATATAGAACAAACTTTGAGTATTCAAAAGAAGTATATTTTAGTGGTATATTCACCACACACATGATTCTAAGTTAATAGAACGTCTTTATTAACTGGCCAGCGACTACATTTGGTGCCCTGGGATGCAGGGATGGTTCAATATAAGAAATACATCAACGTAATCCACTCTATAAACAAACTGAAAGAAGTAAACCAAATGATCATCTTATCAGTTGCTGTGAATGCATTTGACAAAATTCAACATCCCTCATGGTAAAAGTCTTGGAAAGATTAGAAATTCAAGGCCCATACCTAAACATAGTAAAAGCAATATACAGCAAACCAGTAGCCAACACCAACCTAAATGGAGTGAAATTTGAAGCAATCCCACTAAAATCAGGGACTAAACAATGCTGCCCACTCTCTCCCTAAGTATTAAATATAGTTTGTGATGTCCTAGCCAGAGCAATTAGACAACAAAAGGTCAAAGGGGTACAAATTGGAAAGGAAGAAGTAAAAATATCACTACTTGCCAATGATATGATAGTATACATTCGTGACCCCAAAAATTCCATCAAAGAACTCCTAAATCTGATAAATAACTCCAACAAAGAGGCTGGATATAAAATTAACTCAAACAATTCAGTAAACTTCCTCTACTCAAAGGATAAACCAGCTGAGAAAGAAATTAGGGAAACAACACCCTTCACAATAGTCACAAATAATATAAAATACCTTGGTTTATCTTTAACCAAGCAAGCAAAAGATCTGTATGACAAGAACTTCAAGTCTCTGAAGAAAGAAGTCGAAGATCTCAGAAGGTAGAAAAATCACCCATGCTTACGGATTGGCAGAATTAATATAGTAAAAATGATCATCTTTCTGAAAGCAATTTACAGATTCAATGCAATCCCCATCAGAATTCCTACTCAATTCTTCATAGAGTGAGAAAGAGCAATTTGAAAATTCATTTGGAATAACCAAAAACCCAGGATAGTGAAAACTGTTCTTAACAATAAAAGAACTCTTTGAATTTTAAATCACCCTTTTAACTGTTCTTCCATGGTTTAAATTGACATGATCCCCCTAAGTTGTGACATATTCATTCCTTGGATTGCTGATTTTTTAGGTTCCAGAAAGATGTTATATTGGATGTCATAAGAATATAAATCTTTCTCCAGGTTTGTTGCCATGATTATCTTCAAATGTATCACTATTATAGTAATTCTGACAACTAGGTATGGGATGTTGATCATCACCAAAATTTCACATCCTAATTGAAATTGAAAAAGCATGGAAGTGAGTCAATTATTCTTTAGATGACGCTTGATTCTGAAGCTTAATAGGAAAGCACACTCCTTTTGAGTTACAGAGAGTAAAGGGGAAATTCCCTGCCATCTGTTTAGTAACACTGGCCATAATCACTTTTCTCACTCACGTGTATCCACAGCAGTAAAAATTAAGTTATGTTGACTAATGCACAGATGATCTCTCCTTAGATGAGTGAGCTCCAATTCAATAATATGCAAAATCATCTATCCTCATAATGAAAATATAAAATGTGCATTAAATGTATGCTATGTAGCTAGTGCCTAAATGACTGAATCAATAGAAAACATGATACATAAAGATTTGAAAACTAAATGTGAATTCCATTTCAGATTCTCAACCTTCTTTTTTTTTTCTGAATACTTATATGTATACTATAGATGAGAGATTTGAAAAAGAATTAATTGTTAACATTAAGCGAAGAATTTTGACAAATTCTGTATTAGAATTATGTTTTTATTTGTTTTCTATTTATGATATATAGACAATGATGTGGTTACATATGAACAAAATTATAATGCAATGAAGATATTTGATCCTACTCAGTGAATTTCTTCTTAACCACAATGTAAAGTTATGAAGAGCACTTTTGTGTTTGACAATGTACCAGTGTCCAAGACATCCACAGACATGAGTTGCAGGTTGCAATTCACATGGAACTAAAAACAACAGCAACAACAACAACAACAACAACAACAAAAAACAAACAAAAAACAAAACCAGGATATATTAGAATGATTTACAGGCTGTGGTTCAGCTCATCCAACAATGGTTGACTATGATCATAACTCAAAGGTTTTAGTAGTTTCTCATTCCATGAAGCTAGATGTCTCAAGTGGTTTTAAATACATGCTGGAATCCAAATATTTCCATTGCATTAAGTACATGTCAGTGGAAGAATGAACTTGCTAGCAAGGTGAGAATAAACAGGCAAAGAACAACAGCTTCCAGCAAAAGGCATGACCCAGATTAGCTCTGGATTAAAGATCTGGATTAAATCTGAATTAAAGGTGTGTCTGTCTACATCGAAAATCTGGATTGTAAATAGATCTTTTCACTTCAGAATAAGCAGGAATCCCTCACATGTGTATCTTCTATTTTAGTTAATTCCAGATGTGATTGAGTTAATAACCAAGAATACCCAAAGTAGTTATGAGTAATATGACCAATGCTGGAAATATTAACATGCATGTTTTCTAGTTATAGAACCACAGTAATAAAAATAGTTTATACTGGCAAACTCGGACAAACAAACAAACCAAAAAAAAAAACAAAACAAGAAAATACTTAAATCCATGACACATAATAGATATTCCAAGATATAAACTATCTAGATATAGTTACCTGATTTTCAACAAAGTTTTCAAAAATATATTTTAAAAATACAAATATTAACACAATATAAATAGGAAAAAATGCAGCCATCAATCAGTGGTGATGGTCAAAGTGAATAGCTACAAAACAGATCCATCTTTCTTACCCTGTGCAACTGTTAACACCTAGGTAGATACTGACTTTCTGACATTACTGTAACCATTTTGTTTTAGCCTGCAGCCAGCCTTCTTACATCTTTACAGAGGACATCTCTCATGCCCGAGTTAACCATTAACTGCATAGCCTGTTAAGTTCTATGCTTTGATATCCATGGAAATTCCCCCTGTAGACTCCTGCTGTCCTTTAGAGCCAATCGCAAAAAAGTCAGTTAGAACTTCTTTGTATATTTAGCTACAGTAAGTTTGGACCAGAACCAATCACTCCAAACGCCCAGCAGTACTTCCCCCACCTGTGTATGAGGTTATATGGTTGCTATGAACTTTTGTGGGGTTTGCCTTTAATACACTGCTCTTGGGAAACAGTTAGGGACACATTCTCAGCTCCCGATTTTGACCTGTGTCCCTGATTGATCAGACTCAGGAGTGTGTTCATAAATGATTCCTGCTTGAAAGAGATTGGTGTCTGAATGGTTTGTGAGGTAATTCCTGGACCCCAACACAACTAATCAACAAATGATTCAAAGACCTAAATACAAGACCTTATAACCTGAGTCAGATAAAGGGAAAGTAGATATTTTACTTAAATTTTTCTGAACAAGACATTTTTACAACATTGTGGATATTTAACAAAACTTGAAATTGGTCTACTCCATGACCTTCAGCACTCTTTGCTATGTATCCAAAAGATACTATATTGACGACAGAGACACTTGCTGCTATACTCACAATAGTCAGGAAATGAAAACAGCTTAGATGTCCATCAGCTAAGGAAAGAGTGGTATATATACCCAATGAAATATTATTCAACAGTTAAGAAAACCAAAATTAAGAAATGCACAGTTAAATGGGAAGAGTTGAAATCAACCTTTCTGAGTGAGTTAATTCAGATACAGAAAGACAAATATTGCAAACTTTCTATTGTGGATATTAGTTTTGACTCTTTAGATATGTGTTTTCCCTCTGGAATGCCCATAGCAGTCAGGAATTTAGTAAGTGGTCATGCCAGGACTTAATGAACAGGGACTTTCAATGGAGTGGAACTCAACTACAGTCTTATTAAGGTTTAAATGGGAATAATGGAAGAGGAAAGGGATACATTGAGGTGATGTGAAGACCAGGGTAGAGAAGAAAATAAGAATAGATTATTAACACTGAAAGTATTTTTAAAAGATATACAAAAACATAATACTAAGAAGCTTTAAAAAATAAGCATTCACATATTTTTTTAATGGTATTAACTGACAAAAGTGATTGGAGTGTGGCTGTGGAAAGAGTGGTGGCAGAGAGAGACATATCTTCAAAATGTATGGTATGATGTTCTCAAAAAATTAATACAATCAGTGTTTTAAAATGATGCCAGAAGAGAAAATGTTTTTCTGAATATAATTCCACTCTCTATAAATATAATTGTACAGATGTGATCTTCTGAAACTATAGATTCTGAATAGCAAAGTAAGAAAAACTCTTTGCTACCTTTGTCTGTGAAGGAAAATCACCATTTAACTTGTGTAGAGAACTCAAAAATCTAAAAATAGGCAGACCATACGACTCACTCAGATATAGCACTTGTCACTGTTTACCTAAAATTCTCTCAAGTCAACAAATGACATGGATATTTGCACCTCAATGTCTATTATAACAGTTTTTACAATGGGTAAGCTATGGAGCCATTAGTATCCATAAAAAAAGAAATAGCAAATGAAACTGTGCTTATATTTCCAGAGAAAATTTTTTTGTCAGCCATAAAGGAAAATTAGGTTTTGTCACTTGTAGAAAAATAGGTGCAGCTGTAGATCATCTAATAAATAAAGTCAACCTGAGAAAGATAAATATTGTGCATTTTCTCTCATGAATGGGTTTTAGATTTTATACCAATACTTATATTTTTCAGCAATATTTTTATTGGATATTTTATGTATTCACATTACAAATGTTATGCCTTTTCCCGATTTCCACTCCGGAACTCCCCTCTCACATCCCCCCTCTCCCTGCTTCTATGAGGATGCTCACCTTCACACCAATCCACTCCCATCTCAGCGCCCTGGCATTCCCCTACACTGGGAAATCAGAATCGATCCTTCACAGGACCAAGGGTTTCTCCTCCTATTGATGCCAGACAATGCCATCTTCTACTATTTCTGTGGCTAGAGCCACGGGTATCTCCATGTGTACTCTTTGGTTGGTGGTTTAGTCTCTGGGAGCTCTGGTGATTCTGGTTGGTTGATATTGTTGTTATTCCTATGGGGTTGCAAACCCCTTCAGCTCCTTCAGTCTCTTTTCTAACTCCTCCATTAGGGACCCAGGACTGAGTCTAATGGTTGGCTGTGTCTAATGGTTGGCTGCCTCTGTATTTATCAGGCTCTTTCAGAGCAATTTCATCCCCACTGGGACCTGGGAGCCTCTTGCTCTCCTGGCATCTGGGTCTTTCTTGTGGCTACCCCCGTTCCCCATTCCCCACTGCTATACACCTCTGTTCAAATTCCTGACGCTCTTCATATCACCCCTTCTCCTCTCATACCTGATCCTGCCCACTTTTCCACCCTGCCACTCCTTTCTTCCTCCCACGTCCCTCCCACCCTCTGCCTCCCCCTTCTAAGAAGGACTGAAGCATCCACATTTTTGTCTTTCTTCTTCTTGAGCTTCATACTTTCTGTGAATTTTATCTTGGGTGTTCCGAACGTTTGGGCTAATATCCACTTATCAGTGAGTGTATAGCATATGTGTTCTTTTGTGACTGGGTTACCTCACTCAGGATATTTCTAGTTCCATCCATTTACCTAAGAATTTCAGGAAGACATTGATTTAAAAAGCTGAGTAATATTCCATTGTGTAAATGTACCACATTTTCTGTATCCATTCCTCTGTTGAAGGACATCTGGGTTCATTCCAGCTTCTGGCTATTATAAATAAGGCTGCTATGAACATAGTGGAGCATGTGTCCATGTTATATGTTGGAGCATATTTTGGGTATATGTCCAGGAGTGGTATAGCTAGTTCCTCAGGTACTGTGTCCAATTTTCTGAGGAAGTGCTAGAATGATTCCCAGAGGGGTTGTTCCACCTTGCAATCTGAGCAACAATGGAGATATGTTCCTCTTTGTCCACATCCTTGCCAGCATCTGCTGTCACCTGAATTTTTAATCTTAGCCATTCTGATTGGTGTGGGATAGAATCTCAGGTTTGTTTTGAATTGTATTTCGCTGATGACTAAGGATGTTGAACATTTCTTTAGGTGCTTCTCGGCCGTTGGATATTCTTCAGTTTAGAATTCTTTGTTTAGCTCTGTATCCCATTTTTCGTAGGGTTATTTTGTTCTCTGGAGTCTAAGTTTTTGAGTTCTTTGTATATATTGGATATTAGCCCTCTATCAGATATAGGATTGGTAAAGATCTTTCCCCAATCTGTTGATTGCCATTTTGTCCTATTGACAGTGTCCTTTGCCTTTCACAAGCTTTGCAATTATATGAGGTCCCATTTGTTGATTGTTGATCTTAGAGTATAAGACATTGATGTTCTGTTCAAGAATTTTCTCCCTGTGCCCAAGTGTTTGAGACTTTTCCACTACTTTCTCTTCTATTAGTTTCAGCATATCTGGTTTTAAGTGGAGGTCCTCGATCCACTTGGACTTGAACTTTGAACAAGGAGATAAGAATGGATTGATGTGCATTCTCCTACTTGCTGACTGCCAGATGAACCAGCATCCTTTGTTGAAAATGCTGTCTTTTTTCCACTGCATTGTTTAAGCTCCTTTGTCAAATATCAAATGACCATAGGTGTGTAGGATCATTTCTCTGTCTTCACTTTTATTCCATTGATCTACTTGCCTGTCATTGTACCAATACCATGCATTTGTCATCAATATTGCACTGCAACAGAGCTTGGAATCAAGGATGGTGATTTTTCCAAAAGTTCTTTTATTGGTGAGAATATTTTTTGCTCTCCTGTGTTTTTGGTATTTAAAATGAATTTGAAAATTGCTCTTTTTAACTCGATGGATATTTGAATTGCAATCTTGATGGGGATTGCATTGAATCTGTAGAATGCTTTGGGCAAGATGGCTCTTTTTACTATATTAATCCTGCCAATCCATGCAAATTGGACATTTTTTCATCTTTTGAGATCTTTGATTTCTTTCTTCAGGGTCTTGAAGTTCTTGTCATACAGATCTTTCACTTGCTTGATTAGAGATACACCAAAATATTTTATATCATTTGTGTCTATTTTAAGGGTGTCGTTTCCCTACTTTCTTTCTTAGCCTGTTTATCCTTTGAGTAGAGGAACTCTACAGATTTGTTTGAGTTAATTTTATATCCAGCCACTTTGTTGGAGTTCTTTATCAGGTTTAGGAGTTCTCTGGTGGAATTTTTAGGGTCACTTAGGTATACTATCACATCATCTGTAAATAGTGATATTTTTACTTCTTCATTTTATATTTGAATCCCTTTGACCTCCTTTTGTTGTCTTATTGCATTGGGAGGACTTCCAGTACTATATTGTATAGGTAGGGAGATAGTGGGTAGCCTTGTCTAGTCCCTGATTTTAGTGGGAATGCTTCAAGTTTCTCTCCAATTAGTTTGATGTTGACTACTTGTTTGCTGTATATTACTTTTACTATCTTTAAGTATGTGTCTTTAGTTTCTGATCTTTCCAAGTCTTTTATAACGAAGGGGTATTGAATTTTGTGTAATGCTATCTCAGCATCTAATGAAATGATCATGTGTGGGGCAATGGACTGTGACAGGCAGTCTGGCCCCTGATCAAGCACAGGCTTAACCTCGGGCGACCCAGTGGGGCTAGCCCTGCAAGGGACCAGAAAGCGTTTTGCCAATGTTTCCGGGAGGCCCTTGGCTCCTGTCAAGTAGCTACAAACCCCACAGGCCCCTGTAGAGATATCTGTCCCTTGGGAGCAGCACACCAAGCCCTCCCACATGCAGATAAGGTATCCCTAAACTCTCAGACCAAGCCAATGGGAAGTAGCTGTTGTCAGACCCCGGACCCATCGCAAACTGTATATTAGACCATCCCAAACTGTACAGGAGAGATCCTATCCAGAAGGAATAAAGGTGTGAGAGCTACTCAGTCATCTGAGAGCTTCTGTCATGAGAGCTGTAACACTGCTGTTTGGGAAGAGGTCTGTTCTCCTGAATGCCACCAGAAGCTTCCCACACTCCTTGCCAGCTAGTTGGCCTCTCTGGGCTCAGCCCAGACCTGACTCAGAGCAGGGCAGCAGGTGCAGAGTCTTGGAGCAACCAAGGCGGCAACTGTGGAGACCGAGGTGGAGGTGACTCCCATCCCTGCTTGCACTCTCCCCTTTCTCTGAACCCTCGCTTTGGCTGGGCCAGAGATCCCTGTGGAAAGCCTTCAGCACTCTGGCCAACAATCATGTGTTTTGTTTTGTTTTGTTTTTAAATTTGTTTATATAGTGGATTACATTGACGGATTTCAGTATATTTAACCATCCCTGCATTCCTGGGATGAAGCCTACTGAATCATGATGAATGATCATTTTCATGTGTTCTTGGATTTGGTTTGTGAGAATTTTATTGAATATTTTTGCATCAATATTCATAAATGAAATTGATCTGATATTCTCTTTCTTTTTTGTGTCTTTGTGTGATTTAGGTATAAAAAGATGACTTTAATGTAGAAGCAATCTTTAAGGGGAAGAGAGAGCGTAATCGAAGAGTTGAGAGCGAGAAACGGGCAAGTAAAAGAGTATAATTGGAAGGGGATGATACATTTTTATTTTTAGAGTTTGTGCAAATCATTTTGTGTCATGCAGTACAATAATTTTTGAGGTAATAGTGTTAAATGAGTCTGACAACTTATCCCTGTTCCCAGGGACCCATATAGTAGAAGGAAAGTACCATAGACTTTGTTCTTTGATTTCCACGTGCATATACACATAAACACACATGTACATATAAATGATTAAAACTGCAGTAAAACACATTAAAAGAAGATATATAATACTATTTCAAGCTAAAACTGAGCAGTAGCTCTGAAGCAAAATTTGATTTGAAATAAAACATTTCAATATTTTTATATTTGTTGCATTTTAAAATCATAGAATTGGAGCTTTGTCTTAGTGATGAAAATATATTTCAAATAAAAAAGGAAGTAACAACAAATGAAAAGATTGAAAAGTGGGCAATTTAATGATTTTTAAACAGAAAATAATACATACTATACATCAAATAAATGTATTTTGAAAATTACTATAATTGATGAAGTAAGTTTCAACATGATCTATGTCTGTCCACCTCTCTGCCCACCTTTACTAGGTCCACAGCACCAGGAACAACCAGGTTAGAACCCTTCTCCCCACCTCCCTTGTCTGCTTTGTCCCCTGGGGCATATCCAGCTTCTCTGAGATGTTTTGCCCACTGAGGTTCATTGTCTAACCCAAGGCTGCCTACCAGAGGCCAGCTCTGCAGGGACATCCAGGTTAGGCCCTGCTTTCTGACACCTGCTACACCAGGAACATCCAGGGACAACTAGATGGCTAAAGAGCAGTATAATGTGGAGGCTTGATGAACCAGGAGTGAAGAACACTAGGGTGCTGAGGCAGGAGTGGGTGGGCATGTGGGGGAGCACCCTCATAGAGGCAGGGGGAGGAAGGAGGGGTTAGGGGCCTTGTGGGGGGGGGACTGGAAAGGGGATAACATTTGAAATGTAAATATATAAAATAACCAATAATAAAATGAAAAAAAAAGAACACAATCAAAAAAAGTCAGGGCAGTATGGTACCTGCTGAACACAACTATCTTACTGCAACAAGCCCTGGGTATACTAACACAACTGAAACAAAGAAAATGGCCTTAAATACAATCATAAAAAATATAATAGAGGCTTTTATAGGGAAATTAATATACATCTTAAAGAAATACAAAAAAACACAATTAAACAAGGTCAAGGAAATGAATAAAACTGTTCAAGACCTGAAAAGTAAAATAGAAGCAATAAAGAAAACACAAACTGAAGCAGTCTTGGAGGTAGAAAACCTAGGGAAGAGAACAAGATCAACAGATATAAGCTTCACCAACAGAATAGAGGAGATGAAAGAGAGAATCTCAGGCATAGAAGATATAATAGAAAATAAAATGATACATCTGTCAAAGAAAATATTAAATCTAAAAAATTACTGACAGAAAACATCCAGGAAATATGGGGTACTATGGAAAGAGCTAACTTGAGAATAATTGGAATAGAAGAAGATGAAAAGTCCCAGCTCCAACGCATAGAAAACATTTTCAACAAAATCATTGAACACAATTTCCCCAACCTAAAGAAAGAGATGCCTATAAACATAAAAGAAACGTACAGAATACCAAAGAGATAAGACCAGAAAAGAAAAAAGAATATCCTCCTGTCATATAATAATCAAAACACTGATTGTACGAAAGGAAGAAAGAAAGAAAGAAAGAAAGAAAGAAAGAAAGAAAGAAAGAAAGAAAGAAAGAAGGAAGGAAGGAAGGAAGGAAGGAAGGAAGGAAGGAAGGAAGGAAGAAAGAAAGAAAGAAAGAAAGAAAGAAAGAAAGAAAGAAAGAAAGAAAGAAAGAAAGAAAGAAAGAAGGAAGGAAAGAAAGAAGGAAAAAAAGAAAAAAAAGAAAGAATGAATATTAAAAGCTGCCAGGGTGAAAGACCAAGTAACATAGAAAGACAGACGTATCAGAATTTTACCTGACTTCTTAGCAGAGCATATAAAAGACAGAAGGATCTGAACAGATGTCATGCAGTCTCTACAAAAATCATAGATTACCTAGTAAAATACTCATTCACCCTAGATAGGGAAACGAAGCTATTATATGACAAAACAAAATTTAAACAAGGTCCACAAATCCAGCCCTACAGAAAATGAAGAAAAACTCTATGCCAAGGTGGATGACTACACAGAAGAAAAAGTTAATAACATTATACAGATTAAGAAGTGTAAGTATAAAAATATGTATCATATACTATATTTAATATTTTTTCTAAATAATATATATGTTTAGGAATATATTAGGAATACAATATACCTATATTATATTCCTACATACATACATATATGTAACACCAATTAGCGAAGGAGAGGTCACTGTTGGAAAGAAAGCAAAGAGTGTACATAGGCTGATTTAGGTGGAGGTAAGGGAAGTGTGAAATGTTTTAATGTAAAATAATGATATTTCAATTATGTACTACTGATGCTTTCAATAACAGAAATCCACTAGGATTCAACTTGAATACTTAAACTTATTACAAAATAACATTTTTTTCTTTCTTTTTTTGAGACATTATTTCTTTGTGGGTACCCTGCTGTCCTAGAACTTACTCTGTAGATCAGGCTGACCTAGAAGTCACTGTGTAGATAAAGCTGTTCTCAGAATTATTAGGCAAGGGTCACCCAGAAGGAAAGATTATTTTAAAATTTTATATGGGTATTCAATGATTTATTTTTCTTTTCTCTCTAATTTGAGTATGTTTTTCTTAATTCAAAGTTTTATTTTCCCTCTCCTCTGTACTATTCGTTTATTTATTGTTCAGAGATGTAACAGCTCACTGGATGTTGACTTTAATTCATTGTATAATTGCTTGAAATGCAAGGCCATTTAGGAAAGGTTTCCACATTCTAAAAATGCCCTATGGCACCTGTCATGTCTGTTTTGTATTCCTAGCAGGCTATTCAATCCCATCTCATCTGTTGTCACTCTATTTGAACAAGAATAAACAGGATAGATCCATGGTTGTAGGATATAGGAAAACAACATGTCAGTCATTCGAAGAACACAGATGTTGAATGGTTGAGAAAACTGTTTTGTTAACACTATTACATCTTAATTACTGATATTTTGTAGTTCAAAATTATGTATGTATTCTTTATTACAACTAGAAATTGAATCCATCTTTTGATGGGGAGAGCAGGAAAGGAAAGGAGAAAGATAGAATGACCTTTTAATTAAGAATGTAGTTTCAGCCAGGCAGTGGTGGCGCACGCCTTTAATCCCAGCACTCGGGAGGCACAGGCAGGCAGATTTCTGAGTTTGAGGCCAGCCTGGTCTACAGAGTGAGTTCTAGGACAGCCAGGGCTATACAGAGAAACCCTGTCTCAAAAAAGCAAAAACAAAAACAAAAAACAAAAAACAATGCATTTCAAAGGGCTTTTGGTCTGTTATAAAGTGAATATTGTAAAGATCCACCATTTTTTAGAAATTGGAATTCATTTCTCCAGAAATGTTTATTTAAAAGTCTGCTCCTTTTTTCAGTGTGTGTTGAAAATCATTTGTATTGGAGACATTGTGAAATCCCATGCTCCACCTTTTTCATAGTAAGTTGCTATGTTTTTTTATTTTAATACTATATTGAAAAAAATTTTCAGTTCCATTTTCTTCTTTCAATTGCAGATGGTGTCTATCTGTGTGCACATTTACACAAATTGTTGGATATATTTTTTAATTTCTGTGTTCAAAGAACTCCAGAGATTCTATTAACCAACTTTGAATGGTACGGAAATAACACTATTGTTCTACTTCAAATACTTAATACTTACCTTGTTTGTATCATCCTCTATTTCTTTCATTGATATTTGATAATTTAAAATACAGAGATATTCACTTATTTTGGATAATTTTATAAATTGCTACTGTGTGTGTGTGTGTGTGTGTGTACCTGTGTGAAATGGCGTATTCACCATGGCTAGAGAAAAACAATTTAGGAATTGGTTCTCTTACCATATATGTTGTTCAATTTGAACTGAGGTCATTTGACTTCGTGGCAGGTACCTTCATCTGCTGAACTATCTTGCCTGCCTCCATTGAGTTAGGCTTTGTCTTCCCTAGTTTGAGGAAAATTTATTGCTTAGTAACAATTTAACTGTATTTTTGTCTTTTGTAATGTTTTTGGTTATAGTCATGGTACTGCTTTCTTCAGATATAAATCTCATGCAATCCAAGTTCATATTGCTCCATTAAAAGCAATACCATTTAAGACTGTGGATGCCAGAGGCCATGTGGTATAATACGCACTCACAATATCCTACAGTACATTTTCTGAAGTTCAGTAAACTTCATAACACCTTCCTATTTCAGGTAGCCTGCTGTTAGACACAGGATAACAATTACTTCAGTTTTTGCGATGATGAATTGATTTGACATTTTGAATATTTGAGAACATTTCTTAACTCCTTAAGTAACAATAATACTATTGTTTTTAATATGCAATTAGACACCCTATGCACTTATACTTAAAATTTGGGTCACAAAATAATAATGATAATTCAAAATCTGCAATTGAATATGAGCATGCCTACTTATAGTCAGGAGCATCATTGATACTTTTGGATTTAAATTTAATGTTTATCATGCTTACAGCTGGTAGAACTTTAATGAATATTGTATGAATGTATTTATTTTTAAGGTGAAAATTAAAATTATGTCTACATATAATATGAGAAATACTTAAGTTGAGTCTTGACTAACTCCGACACACAAAGGGAAAAGCATATTTATTCAGAAAATGAACAAGCTAGATGACAAATTGAAGACATGTTAACATGGCTTCTAGTCTGCAAGCATCAACAATATTATTTTCATTTATTTATAACTAAACTATGAATTGATAATTTTACATATAGGACAAATACTTTTAGTACTTTATTTTGATCAACAAGGGATCAAAAGTCAAATAATTCTTAATCTTATTTTGGCAAACATAGTTTGGCTTTTATACTTTTGCTCTCTGTATTTAAAACTTTAACAAAGGTGTGATTCTATGTAGCTCTTATCCTGTTGAAAACAGCTCTCAGGTGAAATAAGCTGCCCTTCTTTCTCCCACTTCTCTTCAGATTTTTCCCATTATTGCTTCTTTGAAATGGTTCTTGACTCTGAGTAGCTAGCTTGACAAATATTGGAAAATCAATTTTTCTCTCTTTAGCAAAGATACTTATTGAAGGTACTAGGAAAACTCGCAATTCGCAAAAGCATTTGAAAATTACACTCTAAAGAGATCAGTTTTATTTACCAGGTCAATAATATAATCTATGCCATAGCTTGAATCCCTTAGCAGAGGATTGGAAAGGTTAGGTTCAGTACTGAGTATGTTTCTGTGTGTATTTTTTAGTGACAAATGTGAACAAAATAAAAACAAACTATAGGGAGAGTAACAAAGCCATATATATATATATATATATATATATATATATATATTCAAATATTTATATTATATAACCTTTATATATTATATATTTACATATTCTATAATTGTATATATATTTTATAATATATAAATACATATTATATAGAAATTTTATATTATGTATAAATTTATATATTATACATTTATATAGTATATGATTGTATATCTATACCATATAATTTATAAATACATATTATATAGAAATTCTATATTATATATAAATTTATATACTATATATTTATAGTATATAAATATATTTGTTTATATATGTGAGTATAACAATATTCACTTATGTCATTTATAAAATGACTTTTGTTGAAATTCATTATTATAGTTTTAGTATTATATCAACTTGGCATTAGCATTGCATATTAGAAGAAAAATTGTATTGTATGATCCAATGACAGTTATAGAAACAAAATTAGAATAAAAAACTCTGGCTTTGGATTGCATAATAACCCACTCGTCTTTGACTTATTTCATTACCTACACTAATTCTAGTTAATGCTCTGCACAACCTGAACTGCACATTTTACTGAAATGCTCTTCACTGTAATATGTTCAATGCTTTCCTAAATTTTCTTCTTTCCACCATGCATGAATCAAAATAATACAATTTGACCACAGATGTATTAGGGTACCAAGGCCAAGTTAGACCTTGTGACACACTCACGTGAGGTTTTGAGTATAAACTCAACAGATCTTAAAATGATGGTACAATACTGAAATAGCACTTACAGGAAGAGAATCAAAAATAACTAAAAAAAGACAAATTAATTAAGTATTATAAGAAGTTTGTTCAAACAAATTTCTGTGGAATTGGTGTAAGGCAAATACATTAGAAATATGGAAGAGAGTAGTGTTCTGAGGAACAGGTTCAATACTGAATAACAACCAAGGCCCTTGGGAAAACTTCTATGTCAAATGTCCTGAATTCTTATATTAGTATACCTTTCTTATGCCTTCATGGAGTTTGGATTAGTCAGGGGTCTCTAGATTCATACAACTTATGGCATGTCTGTATATTAAGAGAAAGTTTTGGAATAATTTACAGTCTGCAGTCCAACTAAGCTAACAAGAAGTACCTATGAATGGGAAATCCAAGAATCAAGTAGTTGCTCAGTACCATGAGGCTATGTGTTTCAACTGGTGATCTGTATGAGTTGGTTTCCTGATGAGGTAGGTTTCACAGATGTGCTAGCAAGTAAGTGCAAGAAGGCAAAGAAGATAGCTTTCCTTTGTCCCCATTTAGGCCTCCAGCAGAAGGTAGGGGCCAGATTGAAGGTGTGTACCGTACCGCCACGCCTGGACCTAAGATCTTCTTTACCTGGAACTTCCTCTGTCCCAGGTTGGCCTTGAATTCAGAAATCTGCTTGCCTCTCTCTTGGGGGATTGAAGGTGTGTTCTACCTTGCCTGGGCCTAAGCTTTTCATGGCTACTATGCTTTAAGATCTAGATCAAAACCTGTGTCTTCCAGCCTCAAGTTCTGGATCACAAATATCCTGCCATTTCTGGATTATAATTCATCCCAGATATAGGCAACCTGGCCAATAGGAATTGCCTTCATAGAGTTTAACATTATCCTGCAAAGCTTCCTCTAAGAGGCTTTGCTTCATTTGGAATATGGAATTAGTGTTTCCTCGTCCCATCCTAACTATTGCCCTGCGTCCTGCCTATTATCCTTTTTGTCATTTAATCTTTTTGGATTGCTACAGATTACAGGTATTGGTTCTTTGCTATGCTGCTGTAACTCACTACACATAAAACAAATCATAATTTCAGATATGATAGCACATGCCCTAACTTCAGTCTATTAGAGCTGAAAGCAGAGTGGCAGAATATAATCAAAGGGTGGACTACAGAGTAAATTATTTCTCCAACAAAACCAAAAGCAAACAAAATATTAATCTTTTGCTTTTAAGACTGTGTCTGTGTACACTACTGAGTTCTTAATAGGCCCTAGAAAGGATATTGATATGTCTTCCACTTATCAAATGTTAAGGTACACCAAGCAGAACTAAGAACAATTCCAATTTCAAAAACTCTTGCCTTTCAAAATGAGAAGTTATGAGGTTTTATCCCAGAATAGGTGTACAATAGGATGCCTTAGAATCCATTTGTAATCTGGGTGTTTTTACAGACACACACGTAAACACACACAAACACACACACACACAGCCACACACACACACACAAGCACACAGAGTTTGGTGTTATTTATTTTGTTACATGGGATTATTATGTTATTGAGAGCTATGCAAAAATCCCATAAATCTAGACTTATAAGTGTCAATGATGACTGGAATGGATTCAGTGACTTCAATTTTTCTATTAATAATTTTTGCTTATTCTTCAGTTACTTGTTCACTTTTTCTCCCTGGAAAAAATGCAGGAAAATATTTTGCCCACCATCTTTTTGTATGTGTAAGTGTGTGTACACACACACACACACACACACACACACACACACACACACACACACACATACACACACAAGTTTCTTTCTGCTGTAGGATCTCAAGCAGCTTAGAGGAACATCATCTCCCCACCTTATCTAAAGCATACAGCAGATCAACCTTGTGCATTTGTGCCTATCAGCCTATTTCATAGATGAGAATTTCCTTATCCCTCATTTATCCACCTTCTGCCTCTTGCTCTCAATAATAGAGACTAGAGCTTACTCTTCATCCTCACTAAATCCTCATGTATTTTAGTTTCTCCTGGAAGAGAGCAAATTTGATGCTATCCTAACACTGAGCATTGCAGTGCATTCTGCTCCCATACAGTGACTGGGAGTTTTGTCTTGTCTGGGAAGTAATCATTTATGCGACACCTCACTTTTTATTTTTAATGAATCACTTCTACGTGGTTAGAAGGGGAGGGCTACATGAGCAATGAAGACTTACTCAGTTACCTGGACTACTCATGTATTTCTGTGGATGTTCTGGGGATGGGAGCAGGCCTACACATGTGCTAAGCATGCTCTCTACCTCTCAGTTGCATCTCCATGGTTCTGAATCTTTCAGGTGTATAACACATTGCAGAGTGTTCTAAAACGAGCATGGTTCATGGGATGGAGACGACACTGATTTGAGCACAGCACATCTTGTACTTGTGATGTTTGTTTCTTTTTGATTTCCACTTGAGGGAAAGAGAATTACTTAGAACTAATTAGGAATCAGTAAGATATAACACTGGGGGCACAGGTATCTAGGGCAATTTAGTAGATATCTTGCTGTCCTATTAGCAAGAATTGAATACTTTTGCAAAGTTATTTTTCTCCCTGTGGTAGTCGATATAATTATGCAAACCTATAAAGGAAAGTGTTATTTATTAGGTGTACATTTCTTTTTACTTTCCTCCTGCAGTGTGATTCCTTCAGTGCAGTCACACTGGCATAAAATTCCTATTATAGGAAACTATTCATTTCTCTGGTTCTTTTCTCAGTCTGTTATAAAAGATGAAAATAGCTGCTTCTTTCCCAATATTTTCTCTAAGTTACAAAAGCTTAAAATGCCAGTGATGGTTTTAGATAGGTCCTAAATTAATATTCTGCAGCTCATTAGAGACTTATAGTTTGAAATATATATCATGTACATCTTTGAAAAATTTTAACATAAATTCAGTGAAAAATCTATTTTCTTAATGGTTTTATATTTAGAAGAAATAATAGTATAAAGAAATAAGGTAATTTTTAAGCAAAGTAATACATGGTTTAGAATACCAATTTTGAACAAGTCATAGTTACATGGTTTTTGAAGGAAGAAATATTCATGGGTCTTTACAGAGTAAGAACGTCATTTTTCATAAAGAAAATTATTTCAATTTTTCATTTGCATTGGGAACCTCTATGTAACTGTGACTAAAATATCTGGGAAAATTAGAAGGACCCTTGGTGAACAGTTACAGATCACTCAGTTCATAGTTACTGGCTGCCATATGCATTGAAAGAACAGAACAGCAATCTGTGATTCAGAAACGTGTTCAACTCCAGATATCAGGAAACCAGGACAAGAGAGAACAACCTGAACACATAAGCCTGCCCTGTAACCTACCTTGTCTCCCTAAGTCTCCCTAAGTCTCCCTAGTTGTTCTCCCAAAGCAGGACCAGTTCTACACTAGGGACTCAACATACTATTTCAGGGTACACTTAATATGTAAAACAACATAAGCCTAATAAAACCATAGTGGTAACATAAATGTGAAGAATATATATTAATAATAATGCTATCACCACAATTTTGGGGATTTAGAAAACATTAGGATGTTCCAGGATGACAAGACCACTGAGTATATTGGATATACTTACGGGAACAAGAGAGAGAGATTATTTACAGAATCATGGATAGCATGAAGGTTTTACATTACTGAAAATTGTACCCTCAGAGCTATCATGATTCCAGAAAGCCCACTCTTGGATCTTGCTGTGAAATTTGAAGAAAGCTCTGCAGACAGCATTTCTTCTCTTCCAGCAATGACTGAGTCCTTATCACACATGAGGAGAGGCCTCTTCAGTCTTATAACATTTCCACTAGGTGGAATTCTTTCCATTCAGTAAAAGAAAACTAACCAATGAATGTTATGGAGATATATAGAGTATATCTTTTAGGCTATGAAACAAAACTCTCATCAATTTCTCATAAAGAATCATTTCTGTCTGAAAGAACTGCAGGGATGGAAATGGAGAGGAGCCTGAGGAAAAGAAAGTCCCGTGACAGGCCCAAAGTGGGATCCTGCTCAAGGGGAGGCCCCAAGCCTGACACTATTACTTGGGCTGTGGAGCACTCACAAAAATGAACCTATCATGACTGCCCTCTGAAAGACCCAACAAGCAGCTGAAAGAGTCAATGCAGATATTTGCACCCAATCAATGAACAAAAGCTGCTGACCCCTGTGGTTGAATTAGGGGAAAACTGGAAGAAGCTGAGGAGTGAGACCCTGGAAGAGGACCAGCAGTCTCAATTAACCTGGACCCCGGAGATCTCTCAGACACTGGACCACCAACCAAGCAGCACAGACCAGCTGATATGAGGCCCCCAATACATACACAGCAGAGGACTGCTGAATCTGTGTTCAGTCACAGAAGATGCACCTGACCCCCAGAGAAGATGCACCTAACTCACACGAGCCTGGAGGCCCCGGGTAAGGAGAGAAGTGGAGTATCAGAACATTTCAGGAAGGGAGTTGATTATAATTCAAATACATTATATGAAATTTTCACATAATTTAAAATGAGAAATCAAAGGATAAGGAAATTAAGTTAAAGGGAGAGATGGGGTGGTTCTCGAAGTAGTTAAGTAGCCATAGTAGAAAGTGAATATGACCAAAATACATTAGTGCATATATAACATTCTCAAAGACTTGATAATTATATTTCATTTACAAAAAGCCAATTGGATATTGACTTTGAAATTATTTGTTTGCTATACCACTAAAAGATTGGCTAGCAAAATGAAAATTAGATGATCAATGTTGTATATTACAAACAGGTAGTGACATAAAAATGATTAAATATTTGAAGTGGCAGTTAATGTCTAAACCCTTTAAATAACATACAGATCAACAGCAAATATACAAAATATAAATATTTTACTAAGGACCTGAATCTTTTGGTGTTCCTGAAGAGTTCCTGAAAATATTCAAATAATAATATGAAAACAATTATGAATTAGAGAACTGCAGAAGAAAAGTGCAATGAGGTTTTTTTGTTTGTTTGGTTTTGGTTTTGGTTTTGTTTGTTTGTTTGTTTGTTTGTTTTCTGTCATATCGTCTGATGACTGATTCTTATTTGGAAAGTTCTTGAACTATGCAGTGAAAATCTAGGTTTGAATAGACATTGACTCTAGAAGTTGTCCAAACACTTGAAAAAACATGTATCTGGTATTTGTTCAAGGTTATTGTAGAGATTTCATTAAGAATTTTACTACTTGTCTGCTAGTAAATGCTTAGTAAGTGTATATTATGCCAGAATAATATGACTATAATATTATCTTGGTTTAGCTCACCTGAAGATTTACATTAATTTAATAGGCAATTGTTTCTCATCATTAAGTATGATAGGCAGGAAAACAAGTTGGAAACCTTCAGTAAAAGTTTATTGAAGGGAGGCAAACATTATTAAAACTCAATAATGAAAATACAAGCATTCTGCTTCTCTATAAGCATGCTGATAAATTTTTATTTATAAAGTTAGCATTTTAATACTATATATAAATAATGGCCTATTGACCTTGTGGTTACAGAACTTTTTTTCTCCAGCCTTGGAATACAGTTTACAAATTGTATTTAATAATAACAAATGTAATTGCAATTGTGACTTTTCTTGAACAATCATTATTGCTCCTAATTGGATTTTCAGCCTGTGTTTATGCATAATTTGTAACAATAAATTGCTCATAAAAATAAACAATACCATGGTATTTTTCTAACATTTGGAAATTTGAAATCTTGATTCACTCATCTCAGTGTCTGAGCCTCATTTGAATTCATGGGATGCTGTTAGTCTTCAAATTTGATTTGATCTATCCTCTTCATCACCTCCATTACTCAAGAGCTTATCGACTTGACATATAATTATTACCATAATCTAACTAGTTAAGTGCAAAATCTTTACACAGTAGATTGCATTTAATGAATGCCTGAAAATACTGTGGAAGATCATGAGAAATCAAATATTGATCACATCAAAAAACTTTAGAATTTTTATCTGTAAAAACTTGAATGTACCCTTCCTCCATATTTATGTTTCCTCCCTCTGCTATTTTTCATATGTTTCCTGGGTTTTTCAAAATGTATTTGAGGAATCATTCTGTTTACTTATAGATACCATTTCAATACAACCCTCTAAATTTATAAGGATACTTTCTCTTACTTAGTGCCAGGTACATTTGAATTATACATTGGAAACATACTTAGTAAAAGGTAAATACTAAAAAGAAGTAAGCATTGAACTTAGTAACTTAGCCTTGTTCACATTCTGAATACATGAAGTGAAGTTAATGTGTCTGAGACGTGGTTTCTTTGCTCAGTAGATGGCTGTGGTAGCAATTCAAATGATACAGTGCTTGTGAAGCAGAGAAGTGATCCTCACATTGCTGATGGCTCATCGTCTCTTATCCATGGAGATCCTACCTTTACCCTTCAACTTCCCTTTCCTTGGCATTTATGGAAAATATGAGGTGAAAAGTCACAGGAAGCTGTCTCACGCCAGAATGATTGTGGTAAGATGGAAAAACAAAACCAAACAGAACAACAGCAACAAAAGAAGCAAAACCAAACTGAGTACTTTCCGTGACATCATTCTTCCACTCCTGCTTCATACAGTTTAGCAGACCATCCGTACTTGACGAGCATATTTGAGTATCAGTTAGCATAATTGCAATATAAAACTGTTTATATCCCACTGTCAGCTGAACAGTGGGGGCACATGACTTTAATCCCAACAACCAGGAGGTAGAGGTAGGAAGATTGCTAAATTCAAGGCCAGTATGGTCTACAGAGCTAGTTCCAGGACAGTAAGGACTTCACAGAGAAACCCTGTTAAAACAAACAACCAAATAACCAAACAACAATAACATCAACAACAACTCTATCTGTAATTGCAGATCTGCACTACAAAACTGAGCCCACAGCTCACTGAGAGGCCTGCTCCCACCAGGAAAACCAAGTGAGATATCCATGCCCCAATCCCCAGCCTGCTTGATTCCCACAAGTCCAATAGCCATGAGGTATGTCCTTTCCTTTCTGAGCTCCATTTTTCTGACCATACCTTTACCTTCAATTGCAGATCTGCACTCCACTCCCAGGGCCACAGCTCTGCCTGCCTCCCATGAGGCCTGCTGCCACATGGGACAACCAGTCCTAGAGGCTTGATACTCCCAGGTACTACAAGACCTGCCAAAACCAGAGACAGATGGCTAAAGGTAAGCAGAAGAACAAAATCAACAAAAGCCAGCGCAATATAGCACCATCCAAACCCAGCTCTCCTATTGCAATAAGTCCTGGATATCCTAACACACGTGAAGAGCAAGAGTATGTTCTTAAATCTCATCTTATGAAGATGATAGAGGTCTTTGAAGAGGGAACAAATTAATCCCTTAAAGAAATACAGCAAAATACACTCAATCTGTTGAAGGAAATTACTAAACTGTTCAAGACCTGAAAAGGAAAATAGAAGCAATAAGGAAAACACAAACATTTGAGGCAATAAAGAAAACACAAATGGAGGTAACCCTGAAGATGGAAAACCTAAGAAAGAACAGGAACTACAGACACAAGCATCACCAATGGCTTATAAAAGATGGAAGAGAGAGTCTCAGACATAAAAGATACAACAGAAGAAATTGATACTCTGGTCAAAGAAAATGCCAAATATGTTCCATTATCATTAGTGACTCTAACTCATTTGCTGATTATAGAAAAACTATCCTGTGTCTTTCCCCATGGTTTATGTTTAGGTTAGAGGTCATGCAACTATTAATACACACAATGGTGCCATCATACACTCTATTTTTACCCCCATTTATAACTTATTTCATTTAAAATAGCAAAGTCAACTCTATGTTGTCTCAACCTTCATGCTTTTGGTTTTTGATTTTTTAGGTTGAGGAGTAATCTTTGCATAGATATACCCCATTTTCTTCACCCATTCATGTTGGACCATATCAGGTTTTAACTCAAAAGTTTTTGAAAGGCTTCTTGCTGATTTCCATAATTGTGACAATTTGTATTCAAACCCATAATGTATAAAAATGTGGTTAGCCTTCAGCTTCCTCAATATTTATTAGATTTTGATATTTAAAATATCCATTATGAGTGATGTATGTGAACATCTCATTGTGTTTCCTGGAAACTATGATAATGTCACACAATACCTCTTATGGAACTGCTGTATTTTGTATATCTTCTTTTAAGAATGCTTCATTATTATTGATGTTATTGTCTTAGTTTGTGTGAGAGAGAGAGGAAGAGAGAGGGGAAGGAAATAGAGAGGGAGTGAGAGGAAGAGGAAGGGGAGGGGAGAGAGGGAGAAGGAGAGGGAGAGAGACAGAGACACAGAGAGAGAGGGGGGGGATATTTATGCCATATGTGAAAGTTCCTGCAGATGTCAGAAACAAATATCAGATCTCCTAGAGTTGGAGTTAAAGGTAGTTTTGAGCAGCCCAACTTGAGCGTTAATGGACTTGGATTCCCTGAAGAGCAGCAAGGACTTGTAAACACTTGATCCTTTCTCTCGTCCTGAATGGTATCTTTAGTGTGTAGCATCTTCAATCTGTTACTGTCATTCATCAATATTTTCAGTTTAATCAATTTTGTTCAGTAAAGTAGTAGTTATGTTTATTAAAGCTGTATTCCTGGTGTAGAAAAATGAGTTTTATTTATGTGACATTTAAAAGACAAGTATTGATGAAATTGTTAATAATTAGGTTGAGTAAACCATTCGTAGCTGTACCATGCATTTACCCTTGTCTGTAATAATGCATATATGAGCTCTGTCATTGCAGTGATTTGAAGAAAAGTAAAAGAATAAACCTGTCCTGTCTTTTAATTTTTTATTATGTCAAGTTCTGAGAAATTTTGAAGGTTTCTGCACTTGTTAAGGAAGAGAGTGGATTCAGAATCACAATTTATTCATCATTTTAATGCAGAGTTTTTAGCATATGGAGGGGCATGTAGTTTGATATTTGGTAACTTATAACCTATTCAGTAAAATAATTATTTCTACATATTTAGTGATTAATTAGCAACAATTAATTTCAAGATTCAGACTAAGTCAAATGTCTCTAAAAACTCATTCTAGAAACCAACTGCTTGAGATTTCTCCCGAAAAATTTCAGTTATATGTATAAAATATTCATATATATCAGATAAAAACTATATTACTGAACTCTACACTGATATTTATAATGCTGCAGATATGTCTATACTTATTTAATAATTATTGGTTAATGATAACAAAGTATATAGATGCATGCTAGTCTTTTGAATTTCTTTGTATTGTTAAATATTTTAAAAAGTGTATAGTTATAAACTAAAGTATGAGATATAAAAGACAGATGATAATGCACTAAATGCCTTATTGTATTTACAAACTTTAGGTAAGTGAAGTAATAATTATGATATATAACATCAGAGAAAACTAACTGCCCATAAATAGTATAACATTTATCTACTGGGCTAGGAAACAAAAGAATTGTTATCTTAAATAAATAATATTTCCCCTGTGAAAAAATGCAGTTCAAAATATTACCACTGTTATAAAGCTGCAAATTCTATTATATTTCTTCTGGTTCAGATTTTATGATAGGAAAAAATAATATGAAACTTAATATAATTTTGACTTTGTGAAAAGAACAGAGAACATCACAGAGAAAGTAAAAATGCCTTTCATATTTCCTTACTGGAGTCTTGCACTATCAGTTCTGAGATTTAAAAGTTCATGGGAGAAAGAATAGGTCTTTTATTGGAGGGAAGTAAAGTTCTTTGTAAGATCTAGAATTTTCTAAATGCACATATATAATGTGATTATACATTCAAAATTTCTTACTAGTGATATACTTTACCAATCATTGAATAACTACAAAAGGTTAATTAAAGAGTCTTTTTTCCTTTCATATATTGGTGATTGTATTCTCAACAACTTGAAAAGCTTGAGATACTGTAGGCTGGGAAAATGGCATCAGGCACTTGCCTCACAGGTGTGATGACCTAAGAATGATTCCTGGAACTCACACGGTAGAAAGAGAGACAACTTCTTCTTTGACTACTACAAATTCATAAATTCATGCCACTTTCCTAACTTCTCTACAAATTTATCTTTCTTTTCTTTATTTAATAAAGTTTAAACATAATCAAGTCTTTGTGTGTGTTTGTGTGTGTGTGTGTGTGT
>CM052705.1:68980910-69016208 GCA_028551405.1 Uromys caudimaculatus | reverse complement strand
AAGATGCTGGCGAGGATGTGGAGAAAGAGGAACACTCCTCCACTGTTGGTGGGATTGCAAGCTGGTACAACCACTCTGCAAATCAGTTTGGCGGACCCTCAGAAAAATGGACATTATACTACTTGAGGACCCAGCTATACCTCTCCTAGGCATATACCCAGAAGATACTCCAACATGTAATAAAGACTCATGCTCCACTATGTTCATAGCAGCCCTATTTATAATAGCCAGAAGGTGGAAACAACCCAGATGTCCCTCATCAGAGGAATGGATACAGAAAATGTGGTACATCTACACAATGGAGTACTACTCAGCTATTAAAAACAATGACTTCATGAGATTTGCAGGCAAATGAATGGAACTTGAAAATATCATCCTGAGTGAGGTAACTCAGTCACAAAAGAACGAACATAGTATGTACTCACTGATAAGTGGATATTAGCCCAGAAGTTCAGAATGCCCAAGTTTCACTTTACAGTAACCACTGGACTGAGAGTGAGGTCCCAGATGGAGGAGTTGGAGAAAGGTCTGAAGGTCCTGAGGGAGTTTGCAGTCCCATGGAGGGAGCAACAGCGTTAACGGGCCTGACCCCCCCTCCCGGTCATCTTGGAGTTTGGACCACCAACCAAAGAATACCATATGGTCCGGACCCATGGTTCAGACCATATATGTGGCAGAGGATGGCCTCGTTGGCCATCAGGGAGAGAGGAGAGGTCATTGGGCCTGAGGGTGTTAGAGGCCCCAGTAAAGGGGAATGTCAAGGTGGGAATATGGGAATGGGTGGGCGGGTGGGTGGGAGGTGGAATTCTCCCATAGAGGTGGTGAAGAGGAGGGGATAGGGGGTTTCCAAACAGGAGACCTAGAAAAGGAGAAACATTGGAAATGTAAATAAAGTATCAAAAAAAAAAAAAAAGGAAGTACTTTAAAGTGAAATTCCAAGCAGAAATTGTTATCATATGAAAACTCATATCCTCATTGTTCTTATTTTTATTTATTGTACTAAATTTCATTAGTATATATTAAGGTGTCATTCAGCTACAATTGAAATATTATGTAACCCTAAATCTTAAAAAGGAGAATCCTGGATATTAATTCACCCCTATTAGAATCAGCAAAATGAACCTGAGGAGCAACGAATATCATATATTAAGTATTAAGAAAAGAAAACAAATTATATACAAATATGTTCTTTAATCAACTGTGAACAAGTGTGTCCGTAAGTTACTTGACATTAGTGTACCCGAGATATTTCAAAGAAGTAACTATATCACTACATAAATGGTAGTGAAATTTATTTTATGTATAGACATTGAAATCCAAGGTTCTATAGTTTCAAATTTTCCTTACAAAATCATATAAATCTCGTTTCTTCTTCAGTTGACTTTAACTGAGTTCTACCTCCTTTACAGACATATTACCTGAGTTGCACCATATATTTATTTTCCATTTTTTGCACTTGTTGCTGCATTATTTTTAAGCACATAGCCACCTCGATTTCCAGTTCTATTGTTTTGCATATTGTATATCACACATAACTGATAAATATTTGGTAGATTTTTCTCCTATGAAACACCATCTGCAGGACATTAAAACAAATGAGAATTATTGTAAAGGAACCACATGTTGCGCATTATCTCAAACCCTAAACCAAACGGTCATGCCTATGTATCTGTGTATAAAGATGATACCTTAATTCAATAATGTATTTGTTTGAGAGTGTCCTATATTCAATAATATCTTATTTTGAAAGTGTTCTATATTCTGAACTTGTAAAAGATAAGATGTGAGCATGTGTGTGTGGGTGTGGGTGTGTGTGTCTCTTGTATTTTTCTGAACAAAATATCTTTACTACGTAATATTGTTTGCTCAGCACTCTCCAGAACACAGAGTTCTTCAGGCTCAGCACTTCCATACTCTGCAGTGCCAATAGATGGCAATATCACAGGAAGTCTCAGGGGAGCATATATATATAGTGGCTTATAGTACTGCAGATTCTACTTAATGATTCAGTTCAATTTTCTCAAACTTAGGTTAATAAATCCTCAATTATTATTGATTTATGTAGGCTAAGTTCATGACATCAACAGTAAAAATGAAGACTTTCCATTTTATTTTGTTGAGTGGTTCTTTTTTTTTTTTGAGACAGGGTTTCTCTGTGTAACCCTGGCTGTCCTGAAACTCACTCTGTAGACCAGGCTGGCCTCGAACTGAGAAATCCACCTGTCTCTGCCTCCCAAGTGCTGGGATTAAAGGCGTGTGCCACCACTGCCCGGCTGAGTTGTTCTTTTAAAAGCTACATTAAAATATTATATTTCCATATGCAATAATATCTAAAGGTTCTTCAGGTTTATATCATTAGTATAACAAATATAATGTTATTTTAAAACATTAACATACATCCTTTGCAAACAGATCTTTCAATATAACTGGTAAAATTAATCCTACATTTTTGATATGGATAAATTTTTATCATTTAATTAAATTTCTTTTAAGATGAGGACAATCATTTGAAATTTTTATTGGAGAAGTTTTGTATGTGGAGAGCAGCCATTACAAGGCAAGATTATATAAAATAGTAAAATCTGCAATTCTATACTTTTTGGCTAATATCCACTTATCAGTGAGTACATAATCATGCATGTTCTTTTGGGTCTTGATAACTTCACTCAGGATATTTACTAGTACCATCCATTTGCCTGCAAATTTCAAGATGTCACACTTTTTAATAGCTGAATAGTATTCCAGTGTGTAAACAAATCACATTTTCTCTATCTATTCTTCCATCTAAGGACATCTGGTTCACTCCAGGTGTGGTCTATTACAAATAAGGATACTCTGGTCATAATAGATCATGTGTCCTTATGATATGGTGCAGCATCTTTTGGGTATATGCCCAGGAGCAGTGTAGCTAAGTCTTCAAGTAGAATTATTTCCCAATTTCTAAGGAACCACCAGATTGCTTTCCAGAGTGGTTACACCAGTTTCAATCCCACCAGCTATTGGGGGGGGGGGGGTTATTCCTTTTTCTCCACATCATTGCAAGCATGTGCTATCTCTTGAATTTTTTATCTTAGCCATTCTGACTGGTATAAGGTGAAATCTCAGGGCCATTTTGATTTGCTTTTCCCTGATGACTAAGGGTAATGAACATTTCTTTATGTGCTTCTTGGCCATTCTGAGATTCTGTGTTGAGAATTTTCTATTTAGCTCTCTACCCCATTTTAATTGGTTATTTGGTTTTTTAGAGTCTAACTTCTTAAGTTCTTTATATATTTTGGATATTAGCCCTCTACAGACCTTCAGAAGTTAAACAAGAAGGAAGGCCCAAATGAGGATGCTTCAAATTCATGTGGAAGGGGTAACAAAATGGGAGGCAGAGAGAGGAAGTGACCTGGGTGGGAGGTGGCGGAGGAGGGGTAAAGGGACAGGATCAGGTGGGTGGGACAGGAGAGAAGCCCAGAGAGCCAGGAGAATTAAATATGCAGCTCTAAGAGTTGGAGGTGGGAATGGGAATGGGATGAGGGGAACATCTAGTAAGTCCCAGAGACCTGGGATGTGAGAGTCTCCCAGGAGTCAATGGAGTAGACTTAACTGAAATTCCTAAAAGTGGGGGAGATTGAAACTGAAGAGATGACCTCTAGTTCTTTATTTTTTTTATTATTCTTTAATCATTTTTTTACAGTCCAGACTTTATCCTATTCCTGGTCCACCCTCCGACTGCTCCACACCCTGCACCTCCCTCCCCTGTCTTCAAGAGGATGTTCTAACTCCCCCCACCCAACTATACCTCTCCACTCACTGGGGCCCCAACTCTCTCGAGGGTTAGTTGTCTCTTCTCTCACTGAGTCCAGACGTGACTGAGTCCAGGCCTCTGCTGTATATGTGTTGGGAGCCTCATATCAGCTGGTTTATGCTGCCTGGTTGGTAGTCCAGTGTCTGAGAGATCTCAGGGTTCCAGGTTAATTGAGACTGCTGGTCCTCCTACAGGGTTACTCTCCTCCTCAGATTCTTCCAGCTTTTTCTTAATTCAATCACAGGGGTCACAGGCTTTTGTCCATTGGTTGGGTGTAAGTATCTGCATCTGACTCTTTCAGCTGCTTGACCTCCAGTTCATAGACAGGGCCGCTGTGGAGGGATTGGAACATTAACCCACCTTCAAAGTTTTTGACAGAGAATTGTTCCTGTCTAAAAGAAATGCAGGGATAAAAATTGAGCAGAGACTCAAGGAACAACTGACCATTGACCAGCCCAATTTGGGATCCATCCCATGGGCAACCACCAAACCCTTACACTATTACTGATGCTGTGGTGTGTTTGCAGAAAGGAGTCTAGCTTGGCTGTCCACCAGCATCTGCAGATGCAGATACTTACAGCCAATCATTGAACTGAGGTCCGGGACTCCTATGAAAGATGTAGGGAAAGAATTGAAAGAACTGAAGAGGATGGCAACCCTATAGGAAAATCAACTGTCTTAAATTAAATAACCTGGACTCCTGGGAGCTTCCAGAGATTAAGACACTAAGCAAAGAACATACGAGGGCTGTTTGGAGCCCCCAGGAACATATGTTGCAGAGTGGTGCTTTGTCTTACCTTGGTGGGAAAGGATTGGCTTATCCTGTATGGCCTTGATGCCCTAGAGAATGGGGATACCAAGAGAGGGCGACACCCTCTCAAAGGTGAAAAGGATGGTAATGGAGTGAAGAATTCTGGGAGGGGGGATCTGGAGTGGGGCAATATTTGGGATGTAAATAAATAAAATAATTAATAAAAATAAAATGGAGGAAACAAAACTGTGTGATTCTTCGGAAACAATCGGCATGTTTTGCTTATTTAAAAATACAGTTTTACTGCATTACATTTTTATCTCCTTTTCAAACAATTTCATTACAAAAAAAAAAAGACACTAGTTTGGTACTCTGGGAATATCAAACAAAACCATTTCACTTAGTATTTTGGAAGTTTTAGAATTTAGCAATTAGGTGGATAACACAAATTAAATAAGGAAAACGGGGGGGAGTATTATTTGAAGGCAGTATATTATTCCTTGAATAAGTTGATAGCATTTCATTTTGCACTTCCTTTCCAGTACTTTCACTTGAAAAATATTACCTTTCCATAGTTCTTTCCAGTCTTAATTTTAATGTCTCAAATTTCTTTGTAAAATCTTCTTAATTTTTTCTTCACTTTATACTTCAAATTTACTTACTGGTCATATTTTGTGGTCTTACTCTGAAATATTTGCCCAAACTGTGCTGCCTTACAGTCAACAGCAGTTATGTCTTGGTTATTTAACTACAAGTTTTACTTTGTCTTTTACCTATGGAAGATTTTTGTCAAATCACACCAAAAGAAATGAATACATTATATATTATAAATTTGGGCTAGTTTTTAAAATATAAAACACTCCACATTGATGCTTATAGTAGCTTAACACTCTGTATAACAATAGATGCATGTCATAGTTTTCTTATGCTAAAATTGCCTATTTTATGAGTTATTTTTATGTCTATCATGCTCAAGAAGTCATTAAGGACTAACATTTTTTCAATTAGAAATACAAAAATAGAGTATATGTCATATAAAATATTGTACTTGGTGAAATCAATGTGAAATTATGCTTATTCTCTGAAACTAAAAAAAATTATAGCCATGAAACATGGGAAAAAAGTATACAATTCATAAAGAATAAATCATGAGCCTAAGCTATATATGCTGGAAGGCAAAGCTAAGATTGCCTTTTGAAACATGTGCAAAGTTGACCCGTCTTACTGGGACTTAGTTCACTGACTCACTTTCGTATGTCTCAGCAATTAACCAGCTTCCGTCACCTGGACAGAGGGGCATAAAGTCAGTGCGCAGGGTCTTTTGTGCCAATGTAGCACCGGTACAGTCGCACCAATGCATGCAACCTTTTCCCCAAAAGAATAATAGCCAGTTATAATGTTTTGTTTTGTTTTGTTTTTAACACAGTTTACATCAATTCAGTCTGTGTTAAAGTGAAGACTGATGCCTCCCTCATTGTAAAGCTGTAAAAGCTGGGGCTATTATAACATGTTTATCTTGACAGACATGTTTCAAGCACATTAATCAGAACAGGGAGATAATATTGGAAGCCTTTTAGGTCTTATTGGTAATGCCTGCTACACAGGTACTCAGGTAGCTGAGGCAGAAGGGCATCCATATTGCCATGTGATCATGTCCAGCGAGGTACAGTGATATCTGAGGCAATTTCAGTAGCAGTCATAATACTAATCCTAGTTAATATTACCCTTTGCCACCAGCAAAATAATATAAAAACATAAAACTGCAATTACTTCAAGTTATTTGCTCCCAAATGAAAATGAACCATTTAACTTACCCACGATTTCTTTAATACTTAAATTTTCCTGACGGTAAAGTTAAACTCATTTGTTACAGCAGTTTGTGAGAAACTAAAATCTCTTTAACACGTTGCTTTAAATGCAGATTGGTTTATCATTCTCAATGCGTAGTTCCTAAACATGTTAAGTTCTGTTCTCAGTTATTATAGTCATGTCTTACAAAACCACCACAAACAGTCACTTTATTAATACTAAAGAATTATATTCAGGGGAAATACAGGAAATGGCTTGAGCAAACATGCACTTGGTGTATTCGCGTCACCATGCCCTCTTTTCTCATTTTGTCTTCAAAGCATTGAAAAACTCTACCAAATTTATTTTTGTAACTTTATGGACATCTTAAAGTTCGTAGGGTTTACAAATCTTCACACTCTTTTGTTGACTCAAACTATAAATCTAATTCTCGTGCTGATATTTATAAGATTGAAACAAGACAACACTGACCTGACCAAGAAAGTTTTATTGATTCCTTGACACTAGGCAGGTATATATGCATGGGCACATGTGCACACATGCACACACACACACACACACACACACACACACACACACACACACTATACCACTCAATATGTGATTTCAGAAACTATATGTTCGTGGAAGCTTTTCAAGATTGTCCATTGCTTAATTGCTGAAGTGTGCACTACTTGTCTTGTTTTAGCACTGTTATAGAGTGATTTAATGTAACATATCAGCAAAATCATTTATTTCTATTTGTACATGTATGACTTGCTGATTCATAAGCATTGACCTAATTACCACTGAAGGTCATGCTGAAAAGTGCCTCATCTAACACAGTTATTTTCCACAAAGGCAAATTTTTGTTTCAAATATCAATTGGCTCTTCACTATATTTTTGTTCACTTCAACAAAATCACCAAACAACGAAATGCACAAAATAGATTGTTAAAAAACAACAACAACATGGTTTTACTTTAGGAATGCTGATCTAGGATGCAATAGTGTCCCCTTGTCCTTTCTGCATGGACTGTGTGCACATTAGTGACTCAAAGATTTTGAATTTTGGACAAATCTAAAAATAAATGTGACATTACTCTAAAACTTATTTTTTACCTAAAAAATGTATTTTGATAAGGTTGCAAGTAGAGAATGAATAAATGATAGTATTTAACTGTATAAATGAAATTACACCTACATTACCTTTAGAAAATATGATAACCTACATTTTAATTAAACTCAGTGTAAAGTACTTATGGTTAATATTGATTATTATTGTTTAAAATATAATTGTTTCCATGTGATCATTTTAAATGGATTAAATATAATCTTTATGGCAATGCTATACTCATACACCATAATATCCACATTTTTGGATAGGAAAAGAATTATAAAAGTTAATCAACTTTAATAATATTACATGGTTTGTGAGTGATACAGCAATATTTAAATGTATGTATGTAAGCCTATAGGCTGCATTAAGAACCACTTAAAATTTTTGTCAGGAGTTCACTAAGACATAACTCTATAAACTTTGGTATGGTAAGAGATTTTTGGTTTTTTATGGTATATGTGTGTGACTGTGTTGTATATGAGTGTATATATATGAGGAATCTCCAACTGCAGTTCACTTTGGCCTTGTGCAACACATGCACACACACACACACACACACACACACACACACACACACACACTGAAAATAAAAAATATTTTTTGATATTTATTTATTTTTTTAGTAATTGGCTTTTATTTATTTATATTTCAAATGTCCCCTTTCTCAGTCTCCCCCCTGAAATCCTCCATCTCATCCCCCATCACCTTTGTCTCTAAGAGGGTGCTCCCCCACCCAACCACTCACTCCTGCCTCACTCTTTTAGCATCTCCCTTCTTTAGGGCATCAAGCCTCCATGGGACCAAGCGCCTCCCCTTCCACTGATGCCAGATTAGGTAGTTCTCTGCTCCATATATAGCAGGAGCCATAGACCAGTCCATGTATATTCTTGATCTTGAATGGAACATGGTCAGCACAGATAAGAAAATTTCATTTAAGATATGTCTCCAAATTTTATACTTATATTTACATTTACTATAGTTTTAATGTAGATCAATACTAGTATGATTTCTTATGAATTTCCACACATCTTTACTGTTATTCTATACTCCTCTTCTATATGTATCTCTGTCTATCCACTCTAACTTAATTACCTCCCTCTTTCTCTCAGTTCTTTGATCAGATCACATACAGACTGCTATTCTTATCGTTTTTGCCCTCTCTGATCAAAACCTGAAATAGTCCCCATTTACTTTCCTAGTTTCTGTAGTTACTCCAGGATACTCACATCTGAAGATTTGCGGCTAGGACTCTTGGATGGGAAGTAACATTTGATGTCATGTTTGTCTTTCTGGATTGGGGTTAATTTATTCAACATTATCTTTTCCAAACTCATCAATTTATATGAAAGACTCATGATTTGATTTTTCTTCACAGGTGATTACTATGCCATAGTGCATATGTACCACATTTTCATTATCCATTTATCTGTTAAAGAACATTTATATTGTTTCTACTTCCTAGCTATTGCAAATACAGCTGCAATGAACATGGGTGAGCAAATATCTGTGGAGCAGGTGAACAGTTCTGAATGAATATGCCAAGGATTTACATAGCTGGATCATATATACGGTAGACTTACTTTGTAGAGTTTTGAGAATTCTCCAAAATGATTTCCAAGATGGCTGGATGAGTTTGAAACGCCAGCAATGGTAAAGAAAATTTCCCAGGTCTATACATCTCCTCTAATATTTGTGTGCATGGTTTTGTTGATCTTTTCCATTCTGACTAGGGTAGGTAAAATCTCAAAGTTTTGTTATTTTGTTTAGATTTTTGCAATTCCATAGAAATTAGCTGCAAGTGACACACATTTTCTGGGATATTTCTTAGTTGTTTTGATGTTATTGTTTGTTTGTTTGAGAACTTTCTCTTTATGTGAAAGAAACGTTTTATGAAAGGGTGGGCTTTTGTTTTCGTTTGGTTGTTTTGACTCTTTATCTTTTGATTTCTTAATATATTCAAGAAAAAAATTCTCCATCAGGTTTATGGATGGCAAATTTTCCCAATTTTGAGGTTTCCCCTTCATGTTAGGTGTGCCAAATCTTTTTAGTTTTATAAAATCCACTTAACAATTGTTAGCAATAATTTGGGCCAAATGGAGTCCAATTCAGAAAGCCCTTTCCAACACCTATACCATGAAGCTACTGTCAACATTATCTTTTAGCAGGTTCAGTGTTTCAATTTGATATTTAGGATTTTGATTCTGTTTGATTTAGTTTTTGTGAATGGTGGTAGATAATAGGTGTAATTTCATTCTTCTGCATGTGGACATGCAACATTATGAAAAGATGATTTCTTAATTCTGGCTTATAATTTTGATATCCTTATCAAATACTAAATGGTTGCAGTTTTGTGTACCTATATTACCTAATCAATTTTGTACCACTGGCCTGCATGTCTGCTTTTATGCCAGAGTGATATTGCTTAGATTTCAATGTTCAGTTCATTGTTGGTTGATGTTTCTTTCCTTTATAAAATGAATATTTTACCATTAAATAATCTCAAGAAATTACAAAAACAATTATTTTTTTGGAAGTTTCAATTCATCACAATTGATGTTTTCAAGAAAATTAATTATAATAAGCATATTAAAACCATAGTGATTTTGTCTAAGTATATGTATATATATACATATATGTATATTATAATAACAGAGTGATTATTAAAATTAAAATAATCAACATGAGAAAAAGTAATATCTTACATCTGAAATTTCTCAAGTTCTGTATTGGATTATTCTAAGTGAGTGCTTTTTCATTCAACAATATGAAATTATTTGAAAGGTACAAGGAACAGTTAGTAGCTTACAATGTACATCATTAAATTCACTATGTTAGCACATATATTAAAACTTTATGATATATTAACAATGGTAAAATTGTAGTTTTATATCCTGACTTTCATAAATATCTTGCTATTTTTAAAAAATTTTATTTAATCTTGTTTTTTAAACTCCAGATTTTATACCCCTCCCAGTCCACCCTCTGACTGTTCCCCATCCCATACCTCCTACCCACCCCTATGTCTCTTTGAGGATGTCCCTAACCCACCAGACCTCTAAACTTCCTGGGGCCTCCAGTCTCTTGAGGGTTAGGTGCATTCTCTCTCACTAAACCCAGTCTCAGCAGCGCTCTCCTATATATGTGTTGGGGTCTCATATCAGCTGGTGTATGCTGCCTGGTTTCTTGAGAGATGTGATGCTATTGTCATATAGATCTTTCTATTTTTCTTATAGCTAAACAGTTCCTGGAAGGTGGTATAAACATGTATTTACATGTGTTAAATGATTAAGTTAATGAATATTTGAATTAGTGAATATATTTAAGGTTCATATTTTTTTACCTGACTCAGTATGTTTATATCTATGATGTAGACATATCTTGGTTCATTTTACAAGATAATGTATGCTGATAAAAATTATTATTTTGATCAGCACATGCTACTAGTTATTGTAACCAATTATTCCTTCTCCCAAAATATTTTATAAAGATACATGAAACTTTTAAGAGTGTAAATTAGTCTAGAATTTATTTTTTACTTTTTAAAATACTATGGCTTTCCTGCATTGTCGCAAAGACAAAGCATACAAATACTAACTTAACTTGCTTTTGTACAGGGGACAGCTAATGCATCAACTTTTGGGTTAGATGTCCCCTCAGGAAAAAGCCATACAGTCTAATTTTGTTTCAAAGAAGTGAAAATAGACTTGGAAGTTTATCCCAGTGGAGGAAGTCAAAGTGTAGAATCTTTATATATAGACTAGAATAATCCGCAAAAACAGTCCAACAGTTAAGGAAAACAAGGAAAGAGACCTGCGTGTTTTAACCTAATTACCTCTTATTGAAAGCTGTTTTGTAAAACTAGCTTTACAAGTGAATAGTGAAAATTAATTCACAAATTTCAGTACAAATGATCTATATTTCTTTTTATTTATTCTTTTTATCATACAGTTCATACCGGCTGTAGCCCCTTTCCTTCCTCTCCTGGCCAGCCACCCACCCCCAGATCCTCAGCTCCTATGTGTCCTTCCAGTCTTCTGATTATTTATTTCTTTGAAAGCAAAAAATATCTTTTTATCAGACATCACTACTTACATATCATAATTTATGATTCTGAAGTATAAATTTATTTGTTTAATTTAATCTAAATAATTTCCATATAAGTCCGAAATCCTCAATATTTGGGAGATCTGGAAACTTGACCTACTTTATGGATATAAATATTTGATCATAAAACATATTGGTTTGATGATGTAAAAGTAATGAGGACATTAAGTGTGTTTATTCCTTTAATCACATTTTCAGCTTCTCCAATCGCATTTCCATTTCTCCGCAACCTGTGATATTGTTGATACTACATCTACTTTTGCTCCTTGGTTTACATTCCAAAACAGTAAATATACATCTACATGGTTTTAATATATAGATAGTAGAACCTTTTGCTTTATTGAATCTAATTACATTTAAAAAAATGAATATTAACCTAATTTTATGTCATGGCAGTGGAGAAATTATTCAATTTAATTTTCTATAGACATTAGAATACAACACTATTGTAGAGAAGGCTGACTGACCTTTTCAAGATCACAGACTCTCCAGAGAAGAGAAATATTCTTCTACAACCTGACTGACATAGGTAAAGATAAAAAATTATAACTCAGAGTATAGGAGAGAATGGAGAAGAACAGGCATTTTGAGAAAATCATGAAAAGAGGAAAAAAATTGAACTCAATAAAATATGGAGAAAAAATAAATATTAACAATAAAATGTGTAGCAAAAACTGCTTTGTTACTTTTTTAAAAAGTACCTAGAAATGTCAACAGTGTGAAATAAAACCAGTACCTTAATGAAACATCAAGAATCATAATCAAAGTCCAACAAGACATAGACTCTCAAAGAGACACTCAAACTATAGGGGAGAATACTACTCCAAACCAGAACAGACTAGGATCGGGGCATAGGGACAAAGAAAGGACATATTGATATTAGTATTTGATTAAAGGCAGGGAAAAAAAGAATGCAGAAAGAGCACCTTGTTCTCCTTCTTATTGCATGTGATATAAATATACAAGATCTTCACAAAGTCTAGGGTTTAATAATAATGCTAATAGGATTTATGTCATATCATCCATATCTAAAATACAAGGTTGCAGTGTACATATAGGGCATTTATGATTATCTATGACTAACATACTATCTAAAAGTTATATTTCATAGAATATCTTGTAATAGAGTTGTCATTCCACATCAGGATTCTTCTCTCACATGTTCAGAAACTGTTGCACACCAGGCTTGAAAAGATGAAGTTGAGCCAGAACATGTGGGTCAGCATGATCTTGGTTCTGGCAGGTGAGTGGAAGGGTGTGTGTGTGCGTGTGTGTGTGTGTGTGTGTGTGTGTGTGTGTGTGTGTGTGTGAGAGAGAGAGAGAGAGAGAGACAGAGACAGAGACAGAGACAGAGAGAGACAGAGATTTGACAGCGATATAAGGAATTCTCTGAGATGGTTTTCAGTCTTACAGCTCTTCTTTTATCATTTATATTCAATTCAATTCAAATATCATTTTATTCATTTATATTTCAAATGATATCCCCCTTCCTGGTTACCCGCTATCCCATCCCCCTCTCTCCTTTCCCTTTGCCTTTATGAGGGTGCTTCTCTACCCATTGACCCACTCCTGCCTCACCCCTGTAGCATCTCCCTATACTGGGGCATCAAGCGTCCCTCCCCTCCCACTGATGTCAGATAAGTTCATCCTCTGCTACATATGTATCTGGAGTCCTGGCTCCCTCTATGGTTGGTGGTTTAGTCCCTGGGAGCTCTGAGTGGTCCAGTTAGTTGATATTGTTCTTATTGGGTTATTATTTAAAAAACAAAACAAAACAAAACAAAACACAAAGAGTATCCTATTTGGTTTCCAAACTCCTGAGAGAGCCACAGTAATACATAGTCTCAACCAACAAAAAGAAACATAGGCTCTTCTCAATCAAAGATGTCAAGATGGAGATGCTTGCTCCTGAATTAATAAATGAAGGAAAGCCGTAGGCTGTATATCCATATCCTTACAATTCAAAACTAGGGTGATAGATATCCCAACTTTAAAAAACAAACAGCATATTTAAATAGAAATGTCATCAGTGAAGATCTCAAAGTGCAAAATAATGTACATTCAACTGCCTGGCATCATTTTAAAAGGAAATATAAAATCAATACACAGTGAGCTACATCTGGTAGAATGGCTAACATCAAAACTTCTGACAACACAGACTGTTGGTGATTTGGAGTAAACACATTTTCATTAGTTTCTAGCAGGAATGTAAAAATGTTTTTTCCATTTTCTAAATCAGTACAACGTCTATTACAAATGAGACCAAGCCTTGACATAAACTTAAAAACTCTACCTTAGGTATTTACCTAAGATAAATAACAGAAATATATGAATATGCATAGGTTCATTATACTTGAAAGCCCCAAGATGAAAGAAGTTGAATTTCTTTTTGGTTGTTGCTTGTGTTTTTGTTTTTAAATTAATTGTTTTATTTGTTTACTTCCCAAATCTTGCCAACCTGGTACCCCTTGCAGAATTCTTCCCTTCATCCCTCTTCCCCTTTACCTCTGAGAGGGTGTCCCAAACCAGCATCCTCCCTCCCTGGGACATCAAGTCTACAGGATTAGGCATATCCTCTCCCACTGAGGCCAAACAAGGCAGTCCTCTGCTACATATGTGCCTGGGACCTTGGATGCTCTCTGGTTGGTAGCTTCACTCAAAATGTATCTATTATACAACAGTCTATGTTGGAATCTCAGACAATTTACATAACCAGGAACCATTGATGCAAGAAAGCCCAAGCTAGGAGGAAGGAGGCTGCAACACCATAGCAAATGTTTACAGCTATGGCTTCTTACTTAGTCTTTTTCTTGGCCCCAGATTATATAATTCATAAAAATACAAGTATAAGGGAAGTATGTAAAACTTCCTTCTCTTTCTTTCCATATTGGCAACAATAATAGCACTAGTGGGTAATTCATCCTTCTTTTTTTTTTTTTGAAAACTCTCCAACACATAGACACACGGGAAAAGTTCCTGAACAGAACACCAGTGGCTAATGCTCTAAGATCAAGAATTGACAAATAAGACCTCATGAAATTGCAAAGATATTGTTCTTCTTATGAGGTAGCAATCCCCTTCAGCTCCTTAAGTCCTTCCCCTAGCTCTTCTATTGGGATCCCCAGGCTCAGTCCGATGGTTGACTGTGAGTATCTACATCTGTATCTGTCAGGTGCTGGCAGAGCTTCTCAGTGAACAGCCATATCAGGCTCCTGTCAGCAAACACTCTTTGGCATGAGCAATAGCTCTTCTTAATCGCAGTGAGAAAGTGAAACAGCCCTTCCAGATGATATTTAATTTTCCAGGTGCTTAAACTTGTAATTTGGTCATGAGGCTAGATGCCTACCAAAATGATGATAGAGGAGGAGTGGGGCAGAGTGGGGAGGAGGGAGCTCATAGGGCTATGTGCCCTGGAGCATGGGGCCCAGAACAAGGAGGGAGTGATCCTACTCAAGCTAGTCTCAGGTTGAGATTTTCTGGGTTTGAAGACTTCTCTATTTCATTCTTCCTCCAGGCACATTCCCCTTGATCATGCTTGCCCGACAGAATGTAGTAATTTATTTTTATTTTAGAACCTTTATTATTAGACCATTTTCATTGTACAATATTATCAACATTCTTAGTTACAAATGCATGCTTTTTTTCGTCCTCACTTTTGAGTTACATTTTAGAGCATCAGTATTTTTGTCCAGTATTAGGACTTAGAAAAACAGATTAAATGACAGAGGTACTATATTTTTTAACCTATTACAAACCTTGTCATATCATGTGGGATTTAGTTCTGAAAATAAATAAACATTTGAAACTGTATTACCAAATACAAAAGAGCAAACTGGAATCTTCCTGGTAATATATCTAGAAGCAAGTATAGACCCTGCTTATAATGATTTTTGTACACACACACACATACACATACACATACACACACACACACACACACACACACACATATATATATATATATATATATATATATATATATGTATATATATAATGAACTCAAAAGACAAGGGTGGAGGAGAGGTAGTTAGAAATAGCAAATATACAGTGTATTCAGGTTTGAAATTCTCCAAAAATCTAATAGACTCAATTGCTGCTGGCTTTTTATAATAATTTATGTAAAACTAATGAGATTTAGAATTAAATAAAAATCATAAAACAAAAAATATTATTCTACTTATCATTATGTGAGAAATGGATAGTTTAATATGACAAAATTTTTGTGCTGATCTTCTTTGTTAAAGGCTGGATATGTGGATAGTTTGCCCATAATAGTCAATATCCCAGCAGAATGGACTTAATATGAAACTGACTCTCAGAATTCATTTTAACTCATACTACTGGCATCTAATATTAATAGAAGAAACTCAAAAAACTTCCAAGAAAAATATATGAGTTACAAACAACATATTGTTATTTGGCTTAGATTGTCACTGGCATACATGATTCAGTCAAATGAAGGAAAGTATTTATAAATTATGTAATTTAGGGTTGATTCTGGGAATAAAACAAAACAGTGTTGCATTGAAGTAACTACTTGTCTCCATATATTCACATATATGTAAAGCAAAACTTATCAATGTCCTACATCTCAATGTTCTCTAGGATACCAGCTTCTTCCAAATTTCTGGACAAAGTCCATGTGTATGGTCACCATCACTATGTCTAACATTAGTTTTCACCTGCTGTCATTTGATAATGGAACATCACCCTACTGTGTTATTTTGGCATCTATATCTATCTTATTGATATGCGGAGAAACCCTGAGAAGATGTGGCATGGTGGGAAATTTAACTTCTTCGAAGGAAGTGTGTTGGAAGGAAGAATAAGATACTGAAACTTCCTCTTAATTTTTGGTCAAAAGGTAAAGGTTCTACTCACCACTTGCATCTGAGGATCAATTCACTTGACCTTGAGCTGAGTCCTTTGATTCTGAGTTAAAAAAAAAAAAAAAGTTTTTTTCGTTTTTAACCATTTATCTCAAATATATGCTAATTACACTGATGAAAACCAAATCAAGGGAAAGAAGAACAAAAAGTAATAGAAATCTGAGCACCAGGTCACATAAAAAATTCTCTCAAAGATTGGGATGCATGGTATGTGTCTTTCCCCTACACTGCATATCATCTTTTAAAATGAGTCAATCTTGCTGCAAAAAATTTCATAGCCATATTCTCCGTGAATTCTCAGGCTATACTATGGTAGAAAGAGATAGGAGTGCTAGAGGATTAAGAGAACTTACTGCTCTTAAAAATGCATCCCTGACCCTGTTAATGATAGTCTGCTATACTTGCAGACAGAAGACTAGCATAACCGTCATCAGAGAGTTATCACCCTGTAGCTGACAGAAACAGATGCAGAAACTCACAACCAAATATTAGGCAGACCGTGGGAAGCATTTGGAGACAGGGAGGAAGAATTGAATGAACCAGAGATGTCAAGAATACCAGAGGACAACCTACAGAATAAACCCACCTGGGCCCATAGGGTCTCACAGAGACTTAACTGCTAACCAGAAAACATGCATGAGATTTATCTAGTCCTTCTGCACATATATAACTTTAGTACAGCTTGGTCTTCATGTGGGACACCTAACAGCTGGAACAGAGCTGTCACTGGTTCTCTTTTCTTTTCCCTAACTAGGTTGCCTAGTTTAGCATCAATAGGAGAAAGATATGCTTAGTTTTACTTCAACTTGATATGCCAAGACTGGTTGATCTCCATTGGAGGTCTCTCCATTTCTGAGAAGAAAGCGAGCAAGGGTAGGTAGGGAGGGCAAGAGGGAGGAACTGGGAGGAAAGAAGGGAGGGAAGCTGTGAAGGAGATATAAAGTAAAGAAGTGACTAAATAATTTAAAAAACTTAAAAACCAAAATCAACCTGAAGCAAAAACCAAAACAAACAAACAAACACAAAAGCAAATAAAAAACTACACCACAAAAACTAGACCCGTTTGATTCCCTGTACCCATGACAGAAAGTTCATAATCACTTTTAAGTAAAGCTTTAGTGATCTACAGGCAATGCTGAATTCAGATGCTTACTCATATAAATAAATACTCATGCAAAGACTTGTCCATGTACTCAGCATTAACAAAATAAGCCTTAAAAAAGAAAATAGAAACATAATCAATGTTATCAGTCATAAATAAGCAGGAAATAAGAAGAATGAAATCAGCAGTGGGTAGTGATGAGGCACCTCTGGGATATGTTAGATACCTGGGACCTGAAGAGGACCTAGAGCAGCTATGGGGGTGACTCTAGCTGAAAATCCTAGCAGTGGGGCATATAGATCCTGAATTGGCCACTTCCTGTGGCCAGCTAAGACTCCCAGTTTAGGGATAAAACAGAAACCCCTCCACAAAACCTTCTACCTAAAATATATCCTGCCTATAAGAGTACAGGGACAAAGATGTCACAGAGACTGAGGGAATGGCCAAGTAAAGACTGGTTCAAATTGAGACCCACTGAACAGGAAAGAACCAATCCCTGACATCGCTGATGCTCTATTGTACTTACAGACAGGAGCCTGGCATAAATTCCTCTGAGAGGCTCCATCCAACAGCTGACCAAACCAGATGCAGAGATCCACAGCCAAACTTTAGATTGAGCTAGGGGAGTCTTGTGGAAGAGTAGGGCAGGGGGAAACTGGAGGAACTGAAGAGGATAGGGACTCCACAGAAAGACCAAAAGAGTCAACTAACCAGGGCCCTTGGAAGCTCCTAGAGATATGAGTTCACACAGAATGAACCTAGCCCCACATCCCTGCACATATGTAGATGTGCAGATTGGTCTTCATGAAGGACACACATCCCCACAACTACAGCAGGGAGTATCTGAAATTGTTGCCTCCCTGTGGATTAGGTTTTCCCAACTGGCCAAATTGATTGGCCTCAATGGAAGAGGAAGTGCCTGGTCCTGCAGTGACTGATGTGCTATGTGTGGGGTAGGTGATACCCAGGGGGTACTTCCCATTCACAAAGAAGGGGAGGGGAGAATAGAGGGAGGAGCTTTTTGGGAATGACTGAGCCTAGGGGGACTAATGTTGGGTTGTAAGGTGAATAAATAAATTACCTTAAAACCCAAATAAACCAAATGGGGTACAGAACTAAACAGAGAATTCACAACAGAAAAATCTCAAATGCTAGAGAAGCACTTAAAGAGGTGTTCAAAGTCGCTAATCATAAAAGAAATGCAAATTAAGATGACCCTGAGATTCCACCTAATACCAATCAAATTGGCTAAGATCAAAAACTCAAGTTACTGCACATGCTGACTAGGATACGGAGAAAGAGGAACACTCCTCAATTACTGGTGGAATTGAAATCTGGTACAACTACTCTGAAAATCAATCTGGCAGTTCCTAAAAAAATTTAAAATAGTTCTACCTGAAGACCCAGCTATACCAGTCTTGGGCATATAACCCAAAGATGTACTACCATACCGTAACAAGGACATGTGTACCACCGTATTCATAGCAGCCTTATTTGTAATAGCCAAAAGCTGGAAACATCTCAGGTGTCCCTCACCAAAGAATGGATACAGAAAACGTGGTTCATTTATACAATGGAATACTACTCAGCTATTAAAAACAAGGACATCATGAAGTTTGTATGCAAATGGATGAAACTAGAAAATATCATTCTGAGTTAGGTTACTTAGACTCAAATATATGATATGTACTCACTAATTATTGGAGTACAGAGTACAAAAATTCCAGAATACCTAGGATACAACTGACATACCATAAGTGGTGTAACATGCTGAAATGTCCAAGTGAGGGGGCTTCAACCCTTCTTTGAATGGGGAAGGAATTATCACTGGAGACAGAAGGAGGGAAAGATCTGGGTAGGACAGGGAACAGGGGAAAGGGGAACAGGATCATATATAGGAGGAGGGGACAGGAGAGAAACCCAGAGGTACAAGAGAATGAATAGAAATAAATTACATATAGGAGTGAGAGGTGGCGGGACCCTCTAGAAAATACAAGAAACCCAAGAGGTGAGACATTCTTAGGATTCATTGGGGATGACCTTAGCCAAAATGCCCAACACTGGGAAAAGGGAACTCCAAGAATCTACCTCCAGTAGATAGACAGGGCCACAAGTAGAGGGACAGGGTTGCTAACCCATAATTGTTCCTATCTAAAAGAACTGTAGAGAAAAAATGGAGAAGAAAATGAAGGAAAGGAGGTCCAATGACTGGCTCAACTTGGGATAGATCTCAAGGATGGTGGAGGGCACCGAAGCCTGACACTACTATTATAAGTATGTTTACCAACTAGAAGCTGGCATGGCTGTCCTCTGAGAGCCCCTACCAGCAGCTGACTGAGACAGAAGCAGGTACTCACACCCAACCATTGGACTAAAGTTGGGAATCCATATGGTTGAGTTAGGAGAAAGATTGAAGAAGCTGAAAGGGAGAGTGACCCCATAGGAGACCAGCAGTCCCAACTAGCCTAGACCCCAGGGAGCTCCCAGAGATGGAGACATCAACCAGAAACATACAGGGGTTGGTCCAAGGCCCCTGGCACATATGTAGTAGGGATATACCAGGTCTGGCCACAATGGGAGAAGATGTACTTAACCTAGAGAGATTTGAGGACCCAGGGAAGAGAGAGGCCTAGTGGGGGGGGCACCCCTTGAAGGCAAGGGGGAGGAGGAATGGAATGAGGAACTGTGGGAAGTGGGACAGGGAGGGGTCAACAACTGGAATGTAGATAAGTAAAATAATTTCCTTAAACATAAAGGTAAAAATAAAAATCAATTTTCCTTTTTGGAAAGGAACATAATTTTAAAATATTGATTAGCATATAGATATTTTAACTATTGAATTTTTTATGTACTACCTAATCAAAGAGATTTCTTCTTGGAACCATTACGATGTACCAACCAATGCATTTACAATTGCTTATTATGTTTCTGTCAACCTAAATATGCTATCTGAATTTTCTAGTCATCAAATTATATTTAGCTCTATATTTTGTTTGTTTATGCATTTTGTCTTTATTTTGAGACAGGTAAGTATTATATTGTGGACATGCTTCCTTGAATATATTTGTGTAAATCTAGGACACTAAAAGTACTTTGTGCATCATAACATCTCTGTGTAAAACAATTGAATATAAATCCTTCTTTTAAATAATAAATGGAAGTAATTTCAGTTGTTTCTAAATAGGGCAAAGTTCTGCCAGAATATAAATCAGGTTGATTATTGCTACTTTATCTGTTTTGCCAACATTAGTGGGGTCCTCTATAAAGAATTTTCATAGGAAAAAGGCTGGGTTAAGATTACAGCTAAAATTATGACAATATTTGTATTTCATTGCTTTATTTTCAAAAAAATATTAAGGCTGAGGAGTTTCATAAGTTTTGATAATTTTATGTATTATAATTAAAATAGTTTTTATTATTTAACAGTAATTCAAACACAGAAAGATTTAAATCCTAAAATCAATACAGAAAACATAAAGACTATTTTATGAAATTTATATAGCCACTACTCTCTACAAGGCACTGTGCAAATTGTTTTATATGTATCAACTCAGTTAGTCTATTTCATATGCTAGGAAAATTAATAGTTTTCTTTCAGTTATGATAATTAAGGCATATGTTACTTTGTTCAATTCAATGGTTAAGAATAAAGTATAAGTTTGAGAGTATTAATAGAATTTTCTTTGAAAAAATTTATTGGAATGAATGTGAAATGCATGTACTGAATTCTACTCCAAGCTTTTTGGATAAACAAATTTGATTGTATATACTTTAGTTTTTAAATTATAATATTAAGAATGCTATAAAACAGAATAAATAAGCAAAATGACAATAAAATTTGATACCAAATAGCAAAATAAGTAGGTTTTATTTACTATTCACTTTCTTATTCACATACATATATTTAATAAATATGAACTTAGATAAAGATAGATGATAGATTGAAATAATTTTGTTTCGATCTTGAGTCCTGATGATCTATATTGAATATGAATTATGGCTTTGTCACCTATTACACACATTATAAAGTGTATAATGAATGTGGAAATCATTCTTTTCATGAGAGAGAAGAGGGTCTACACAAATAAAAAGGTACTACCTGATAGGTCATTAGTGATTCCTGAGACAGTTCAATGGATAAAGTATTTGCACTAAGACCACAGAGACATGAGTCTAGTCCTTGAATTCCTATGAAAAAGACTGGACTAAAATCCTAGCTTGCATAGAAAAAAGATAGGTAGATCCCTCACTCCAGCTCTCAGTAGGTCTACTGGTGAGTCCTAATCCAGTGAGATGTGTCTGAAACAAAGAAGTAAAGAGAACCAGAGACCCAACACTTGGAGTTGTTCTCTGATTTTTACACACACATATACACATACATGCACATGCACATGTACACACACACACACACACACACACACACACACACACACACGGCATACTAAAAATTCAGAATTCAAGAAAATAATGTACAGGAAGCTTGGAACCCTACATTATTGCCATACAATGCTATCTGTTCTTGAGACTCAATGATACAAATACACTGTGTTTTTATAAATATATTTATTTGTATAAATATTTCCATATATGCCAGAATCACATAATGTGTAAAATTATTAAGGGGTGTGTGTGTGTGTGTGTGTGTGTGTGTGTGTAATTATGTACTAGCCTTGTCTGGAAATTTCTTTGTATCTTCTAAACATGGACTTAATTATAGCATTCTTTTCTTAATATTTAACATTATCTTCTTTGTAGAATAATCTAAAAGACTATTTATGTTTAATTATTTATAGACAAATTAATGGATGACAAACCTATATTAAAACTCTTTGCAAAATTTCTTGCATTGTCCTTCATTGTATCACCCCTAAACATTGACAATTTTATAGGAAATATCATTTCTTTCTTTTAGACACTTTGTCAACCTTTCCAAAGATTTGTAGCCACTGATATCCAATAATTTCAAATCCATAAAATTATTATTCCTTGTTAATATAGTATACATCCAATTTTTCGGTATTCATGAACTTGTCTCCAGCTTCTTTTCTATTCTTGAAAGACTTATCTGCCCGCATGATCAGCAATTATCTGATCGCAACTACACAGATCTAAATTCTGTTCTGTGAAATTTCTATGTAGAAATAGAGTTTTGTGCTTTACCTGTATCATGCCTGCCTGCCATTGACTGAACCTGGGATATGCTAGTCTTCTGCACAGCTCTTTTGGTAAAAGGAACAAACTAATTCCATAAAGTTTCCTGTGTCATACATACTCTGCAATGGCTTATTCAAATCCCATTCTCACTTCATATAACCCTATTCAAGTTAAGAAAAGAGTAATAATAAAACTAAGCGTGTTATTATAATGTTAGGCCATGATAAAATAATGTGATTTATGATATAGAGAGTATTGTTCATTGAAAAGTGTGGGAAATATTGAAAATGTAAATATAACTCATAGATCTCTTTTCAGGCATATTTACCAAGGGAAAAATTATTCTGAATAATGTAAACTACTGTGAAAGAACAATAAATTTTTAAGGTTATAAGGAAATTATTTTCTAAAAGCTAATGGGTTGTGAGAAACTGAGAGTTTCGCTGTTTTAAGATCTATATTATATTCTTTTGTCACTCCATGTGTAGTATGGGACATAAAAAATTAGGGCTATCGTGACCAATAGTATTGTTATAATTTGTACTTCAACAACTTTTCTTCTTTTACTTCTTTGATGGTATATTTAATTTCTTTTATTTTTGGAATATTAGCATAATTAGATCTTTTCTCCTATGCTATTCTTCCTCTAAATTCTTCCATATATGATTTCTTACTGTCTTTCAGATTCATGGCTTCCTATTTCATCTGTATTTCATCTGTACATGTTTCTATGTATGTACATATGTATTTATCAATAAATATAACCTGCTCAGTCTCTGTAACATTACTTCTATATATGTTTTCAGGACTGATCATTTGGTACTAGACAGCCAATTGGTGTACTTTTTCCTGCTGAAGACTATTTATTCTGCTTTCAGTATTTGTTAGTTACTTTGTGTAGAGTTGTGGCCCCATGGTCTTTACCCCATGCATTTATGATATCTACTGTAGTTGATCTTGTTCACCTTGTGCTCAGTCAGTCAGGCTGGTGAAACTCTGTGTATAATTCTGATGTCACTAGGGGGCACAAACTGGCACAGTAAATTGGCTCTTGAATTCTTTCAGCCACCTCTTTTATTCCCTGCAGTTCCCCAAGCAGTTGTTTTTGTAGACTGGCCTGAACAATTCTGCATTTTAATTGATTTATGTTTTTCTGTAATGGTCAGCTTTTAGAAGGGGAGATTTTGTTAATGATGGGTGAGAAATTGAACAATAACCAGAAAGTTTGTCCTTTTTTTTCTTTCAAATCACTAAAGTTCATGCTGAGATATCCCATAACTGAGCATCAACCCACTGCAAACAACTTTACCTGTGGCACTCACCTCAGGTTGCTCCATATCATAGGTTCTCTCTACCTTTGTAATATATTAAAGAAAACTGTTGTGCACTCCTTAAAGGAAACAATCATTCACAAAGAATGCAGGGTATTTATATTTTTCTTTTACTTTTTCCTTTAAAAATACTCTGATATATTACAACCAAACTTCAGTTTGTTCGTCCTCCACTCATCCTTGTCTCCACACACCCACCATCTCCTTCTTTTTTCCCCCAGATCCACTTATTCCTCAGAAAAGAGAAGACCTCCTGGAGACATCAGTCAAACATTGCATACCAAGCTCAAAAGGACTAGGCACATACTCTCAAATCAAGGCTGGTCAAGGCAAACCAGTAGGAGGAAAAGGTTCCCAAAAGCAGGCAACAGAGTCAGAGACCAATACCTCCTCACCACATGCTATTGTTAGGATTAAAACAAGAACACCAAGCTATATAATCAGAACATAAATGCAGAGGGTCAAGCTCAGACCCATAGAGTCTCCCCATTTATCAGGAGCCACCTGAGTGCTGCTAAGTTGATTCTTTTGGCCATGCTCTTGTGGCATCCTCAACTCCTCTGACACCTACAGTCCTTCCTGCATTCTACAGGATTCCCCAAGCTGTGCCTAACGTTTGGCTGTGGGTCCTTGCATCTACTCTTGTTATTTTCTGGATGAAGCCTCTCTGATGATGATTATTCTAGGTTCTGGTCTATATAGCATGTTACTATTATGAATCACTTCACTGACTTGTTGTTGTTATTGTTGTGCAGTCATGTTTAGCTCCTACACTAGGTCTATGGATTATCCATTTTCTGGATTGAGGCTATACAGGAAGTATCGGCTTTAGGGTCCCTCTGATGGCCCTGGCCTCAAATTGGACCAATCATTGGTTGGCTATTCCCGCAAGTTCTGGGCCACCTTTATTCCAGCATATCTTGCAGGCAGAACAAACTATAGGTCAAAGGTTTTGGGGTTGAGGTCATGTTCTACTCCCATCACTGAAAGACTTGTCTGGTTACAGAAGATGGACAGTTCCGGCTATGTAGCCACCATTACTGGGAATCTTCCCTAGAGTAACGTTTGTAGCTCCCAGGGGTTTCCATTGCCCTGTGTTTCCACATCATCCTCACAATGTTCCCCAATTCCAGTTGTCGGTCCCAGTACTCTCCCCCTCCATCCTTCTTCCCCTACCTGATCTTTCCTGTTCCCATTCCCACACATTCCAAAACTACCTGATATTTATTTTTAATTCTGAGAAAAACATGACAAATGGCCTGCTTCCAAATGTTTATATTATATAGAATTATACTGTAAGAAGGAAAAAAGAGGTGGAAATATAAATTCATTAATGTCATCCAATAAAGGAAAAGAAAAAAGAACATAGAACGAATTCAAAGTTGAATTTACATTTATAGTGTTTTCATTGCAGATATTCTCAAAAACATTTTATACATTCTTTGCCAAAATATTTGGATACTTGTTAAAGGAGTTGTTTGTGTAGAAATATGACTGGTTAAAATTTGGATTTGCTCAGTGAAGTAAGTGAAAATAGTCACGAGGTACCAACGAACATCCTCTAACACCCTGACTCACTAAAGTTGCATGCTAATGGAGAATTTTCTCTTATCCAAAATGAAATCAAATAGAAGCTGGATAGAACTGCTGACCATTGAACAATGGTTATCGTCATTTATCTCACATACCTTAAATAATATGAGCAAAACTGGAATACAATCTACTGGAACAAGCACCAGTGCATCATAAGTTACATAAATATGTAAAGGTCACCCATCATTAAATGAATATGTAGTAAATGAGATACTAAAGAAGATATGATCCCTGAATAATTCATGTGTATTTAATGACTCAACTTGTAATTAAACATAGAAATACAGAATGGTTAGTTTATTTCAACACAGATATTTCTCATAATTTAATTCTGTTATTGCAAACTATAAATGTTCATTCTTATTAGAAGTTAATAGTGGCCAGTATTTATATAAGCACAGCTGTATACTTAATGAGAGTTAGAAAATAATAAACTGAAGCAAGAATAATAAACTGGGTTAGGAAGCTCCTTTCTGAAACCACACTTTATGCCAGGCTTTCAAAAGCTTCAAGGGTCTTGGTGTTTTAAATGATAGACTATGACTTTATTTTCCACTTTAGTTACCATTAGTTGTGATAACTTTATACAAGCTCTTGTATTAATACATCTTTTTCCAGAAGGCTCTAATCCAAATCATTAGAGAGTATCTGAAATTCTGAAAAATCCAGAATCTTATATCCACTGCCTTTGTCTTCTACATGCGTAACTATGGTAAGTTTTAATTTATAACTAAGAACAGTGAGACATCAGCACTAATTAAATATGAAATGGAATAATAACAACAATATTTTGCAATGAACATTCTGAATTTTATTTTAGATTTTAATATAGTTGGAACCCAGGTTACTGTAAGCAACTAAAGCTATGAAATTTTAAATACAGGGAGAGTACTCTATTCAGAAATATATACATATACACATACACACACATATACATATATGTATATATATATATACATATATGTGTGTTTGTGTGTGTGTGTGTGTGTGTGTGTGAGAGAGAGAGAGAGAGAGAGAGAGAGAGAGAGAGAGAGAGAGAGAGAACATCATTAAAACAATCAGAATTCACCATATATAAGCAAAAGTCCAATTTGTTTAAAAAAAAAAACTGCCCAGAGGAAGAAGAAAAACTCTTAAAATAATATTGAGTTTGATTTGAGCTGCTGTTTTGTTTTGAGGTTTGTAGACCCTATGAGACTAGAGTCTGAAGTAAATTAATTTTTCCTTTGTAAGTGGTTGAATTGTCAATTTCAATGTTGCTTTTGGTTTAGGAATGAAGCTTGTGTTTACTTCCCTTTTCAACCCCCATGTGGCTTAGACCTGAGTAAGCTCTGCATATTGTCACAGTCTCTGTGATTTTATATTTCCATCAGTTCGGTTGTGTCTGTCTGGAAGGCCTCATTTCCTTGGTGCTTCGATCTCTACTGGCTATTGTAATTATTCCTCCTCCTCTTCTGCAGAGTTCCTTGGTCCCTGATAGAAGAGGTTTTATAAAGAAATCTCATTTAAGAGTGGGTGTTCCAAGGTTTCTCAATCTGTACATTGTCAGATTATGGTTCTCTATATATGTTCCCATCTATTGCAGGTGGAGACTGCCGATTTCTTCTTTTTTTTCTTTAAATTATTTTTCTCTCATACAATTCATGTTGACCCCAGCCTCCTCTCCCCTGATTGCTCTATTTCTCCATTATGCAGCCTCTCCCTGGCAAATCCACTGCTCTTTCCATTGCCTTTGGAAAAGGACATGTACAAGGGATACAAACTGAGTATCGTACAAGATGCAATAAGACTAGGCACAAACCTTCATAGCAAGACTGAATAAGACAACCTAGTAGAAGATAAAGAAACCCACAAGCAGGCAAAAGTGTCAGAGACACATTAGCTCTACCCTAGGTCACTGAGTCAGCCAGCTTACAGTTCCTGGCCATCCAGGCAGTGTTGGATATATGCTCCCTCCTGTGGCTTTTGCATCAAGTTATAGTTATTGATTGGCCACTCCCATTAACTCTGAGCCACAATTTCTACTGTTTGTGGTGGTAATTACTAATATAAATTGGGGTTTTCTACCCTGTCTTGGATCATTTAATTCCCTGACCAAAGACACATAACCTTTATATTTATAATAATTCTCTAAAGCACTAGATCTGGGCAGATATCTACCTTCTAAATTATTTTGCCTATTTCCCTATCAATACCCTGTGGTATAATTTGCTATGTTCTACCTGGACTGCTCTTACTCCAAATGGCTAGCCTTCATGGCCATGTTTTCATGATTCACCTACCCCATGGCCTTCTCCTCTCTCCACTTTCCTTGCTCTCTCCTTCTCGTGGTGGTCCTGCCTCAGAACCCAAGCCTGGGATCAGAAACTCTGCCTACCTCTATTCTGCCTAGCTATAGGCTGTATGCATCTTTATTCAACCAAGATTTGTAAATTAAATAGCACGGTTAGGCACTATCACTTGGTGTATACATATGAGCATTTCCTTATCCCTGGGAGCAACCATACCTTGGGGTCAGTATTTATCATCGCAATACATAGCAACAGACCAAAATTTAATACCTGCTCATCTTGCAGGGAGGAAAGTTTGTGGGTTATAGGTTTTGTAACTGAGTTGGTGTCCCAGTCCCACTCTTGAGAGCCCTATAAGGTTACTGAAGATGTCTAGATCAAGCCCCAAATCCTCCGTTACTAGGAGTCCTTGCTGGGTGACCCTCACAGGTCCAAGCAACTTTCCACTGCAGTAGATATCCATACCCACCTATTGCAATCATCTCTTCCTAGACTATCTCAATCCTGTTCTCATCTTCACCTACCACCCCAGTCCACCCCCAAAATTTATCTGCTCTTTCCATTGAGATTTCTGGTATATTCTCCCCAGACCCCCACTTGTTACTTAGGCTCTATGAGTCTGTAAATTGTAGTGTGCTAATATCAACTTATAAGTGAGTATATACCAAGTTTGTCTTTCTAGGTCTGTGTTATCTCAGTTAGGATACTCTTTTCTAGTTTCATGCATTTGTCTGCAAATTTCATACTTCTCCCCCTAGCACCTCAGTAATACTCCATTATGTAAATGTATCACATTTTATTTATCCATGCTTTGGTTGAGGGATGTCCTTCTGTTTCCAGTTTCTGGCTATTATGAATAAAGTTGCTATGAACATAGTTGGGCAATGGTCCTTGTGTAGGATGGAGTATCTTTTGGGTATATGCCCAAGAGTGGGTCATGAGGCAGATCAATTCTCACAGTTTTGAAAACCTAGCATATTGATTTCCACAGTGCCTGTGTAAGTTTTCACTCCCACCAGCAATGGAGGAGTGTTCCCTGTGCACCACATTGTTGACAACATGAACTGTCACTAGTACCCATTCTGACAGGTGAATGATAGAGTCTCAAAGGTGTTTTGATTTGCCTTTCTCTAATGGCTAAGAAAGCTGAACCTATCTTTCAGGATTTGTCAAGCTTTTGATATGTCTGAAATGTCTACTAAATTTTTTCTCTTTTATGTACCTCATTTTTAATCATATTGGTTTTTATGTCAAGTTTTTTAAAAATTTTTCAATACATATATTTTGGATATTAGCCTTCTAGAAGATGTGGAGGTGGTGAGTTTATTTTCTGATTCTGTGAGCTTCCTTTTTATCCTCTTGGAAATTTATTTTGCCTTATGCAAACTTTTCACTTACATGAGGTCCTATTAGTTTTCAATCTTAGAGACTGAGCAATTGGTATTCTGTTTAGGAAGTTGCCTCATGTGCAGATGTGCTCAAGGCTGTTTCCTACTTTCTGTTTTGTCAGGTTCAATGTATCTGGTTTTATGTTGAGGTCTTTAATCCGCTTTGACTTGAGTTTTATGCAGGCTGATAAGTTTGGATATATTTACAGTTTTTATTTTTTACATGAAGATGTGAAGTTAGACTACCACAATTTATTGAAGATGCTTTCTTTTTTTCTGAATTTTGATTTTATTCCATTGTTCAATGTGTCTGTTTTATTCCAATATCATACATATTTTATTACTATGTAACAAAACTTGACATAAGGACAGTGATACCTCTGGATGTTATTTTATTGTTCAGTATTATTTTATCTATCTTGGGTGTTTTAGTTTTACATATGAAATTGAGTATTGTATAGTTCTCTTTGTTTCTGCTTGGTTGATTTCAGCCCTGAGTTTGATTATTTCCTGCCTTCTACTACTCTTGGGTATATTAGCTTCTTTTTGTTCTAGAGCTTTCAGGTGTGCTGTTAAGCTGCTAGTGTATGCTCTCTCCAGTTTCTTTTTGGAGGCACTCAGAGCTATGAGTTTTCCTCTTAACATTGCTTTCATTGTGTCCCATAAATTTGAGTATGTTGTATTTTCATTTTCATTAAATTCTAGGAAGTCTTTAATTTCTTTCTTTATTTTTTCCTTGACCAAGTTATCATTTAGTAGAGCGTTGACAGCTTCCATGTGTATGTGGGCTTTTTGTTATTGTTGTTGCCATTGAAGACCAGCCTTAATCTGTAGTGATCTGATAGATAGCATGGGATTATTTCAATCTTCTTATATCAGTTGAGGTTTGTTTTGTGACCAATTATATGGTCAATTTTTTGGAGAAGGTACCATGAGGTGCTGAGAAGAAGATATATTCTTTTCAGTTAGGATGAAATGTTCTATAGATATCTGTTAAATCCATTTGATCCATAAAATCTGTTAGTTTCACTGTGTCTCTGTTTAGTTTGTGTTTCCAAGATCTGTCCATTGATGAGAGTGGGGTGTTGAAGTCTCCCACTATTATTGTGTGAGGTGCAATGTGTGCTTTGAACTTTAGTAAAATTTCTTTTATGAATGTAGGTGCCCTTGCATTTGGAGCATAGATGTTCAGAATTGAGAGTTCTTCTTGGTAGATTTTTCCTTTGATGAGTGTGAAGTGTTCTTCCTTGGGAGGAGAGTCCCCTGGGCCTGAGGGTGTTAAATACCCCAGTATAGGGGAATGCCAGAGAGGGTAGATTGTAGTGGGTGGGAGAGTAGGGGAATACCCTCATAGAGGCAGGGAAAGTGGTATGGCATAGGGGGTTTCCAAAGGAAGACCTAGAAAGGGGAAAATATTTGAAATTTAAATAAAGTATCAGAAAAAGAGTAGAAAAAAAAGAAATTGAGTATTGTACTTTCAAGGTCTTTTATGGATTGTGTTGGCATTTTATGGTGACTGTATTATTTCTGTGTATTGGCTTAGTAGGATGGCCATTTTCTTATGTCTACCGATTCTACCAATCCACGAGTGTTGCAGATCCTTCCATATCTGATACCTCCTTCTATTTCTTTCTGCAATGACATGAAGTTATTGTCATATAAGTCTTTCATTTGTTTGGCTGGGGTTACTCCAAGATATTTTTATTATTTGTGGCTATTGTGAAGGAATTTATTTCCCTGATTTCGTTCAAAATCTGTTTCACATTTGTATACAGAAGGGCTACTAATTAATTTGAGATAATCATATATCCAGACACATTGCTGAAGAAGTCTATCAGCTGCAGCTATTCACTGGTAGGAACTTTTGGGGTTGCTTATGAATACTATTATATCATCTGCAAAAAATTATACTTAGACTTTTTCGTTTCCAAATTTGTATCCACATGATCTCCTTCAGTTGTCTTATTGCTCTAACTAAAACATCAAATACTAGCCAGGCAGTGGTGGCGCACGCCTTTAATCCCAGCACTTGGGAGGCAGAGGCAGGCGGATTTCTGAGTTCGAGGCCAGCCTGGTCTACAGAGTGAGTTCCAGGCCAGCCAGGGCTATACAGAGAAACCCTGTCTCGAAAAACCAAATACTGAATTGAGTAGATATGGAGAAAGTAGGCAGCCTTCTCTTGTTCCTGATTTAGTGGAATTTCTTTGTGTTTCTCCCCATTTAACTTGATTTTGGCTATAGGCTTGCTGTTATTTGCATTTATTATGTTTATATATGTGGCTTATATTCATGATCTCTTCAAGACTTTTATCAAGAATGGGTATTGCATTTTGTCAAAGGCTTTTTCTGCATCTTATGAAATGATCATGTGGGTTTTAATTGCGTCATTTTCTTTATATAGTAGATTCCATTGGCTGATTTCTGCATGTTGACCCATCTCTGCATCTCTGGGATAAAGCTTCCTTGATCATTGGGTATGATCTTTTGGTAGGTTCCTAGAATTGGTTTGTAAGCATTTTGTTAAGAATTTTTACATCTCTTCATAAGAGAAATTGGTCTATAATTCTCTTTCTTTGTTGAATATTTACGTGGTTTGGGAAACAGGGTAATTTTGGCCTCATAAAATAAATATAGTAACGTATCTTATATTTTGTGGAATAATTTGAGGAGTATTGACATTAGCACTTCTTTGAAACACTAGTAGAATTCTGAGCTAAACCATCCAGTCCTGGGCTTTTGTTGCTTGGGGAATTTAATGACTGTTTCTCTTGCCTTAAGAGTAAGATCTATTTAAGTGTTTGTGTGATCCTGACTTAACTTTGGTAAGTGGCATCTATTAAGAAAATTATCCATTTCTTTTAGATTTTCAATTTTGTGGAGTACAAGTTTGTAAAGTATTATCTAACGATTCTTTAGATTTTCTTGTTCTCTATTTTGACCCTATTTTCTCATTTGATTTTGTTAATTTTGATATTTTCTCTCTGCTTTTTTTTGAAATTAGCTTGTATAGGGGTTTGTTTAATTTTTGATTTTCATAAAGTACTAACTCTTTGTTTCATTGATTATTTGTATTGTTTAGTTGTTGTTGATAGTTCATTTGTTTCTATTTTATTTATTTCAATCCTCAGTTTGAATATTTACTCCCATCTTCTCTTCTTGCATGTGCTTGCTTCTTTTTATTGCAGAGTTTTCAGGTGCATTAAGTTGCTGGTATGAACATGTCTTTTAGCCTGGCTTTCATTGTGTCCCACAAGTATGGATATGGTGTACAATCATTTTCATTGAATTATAGAAAGACTTAAATTTCTTTCTGTCTGTCTGGCCTCTTTTTTCTTTCTTTCTTTCTTTCTTTCTTTCTTTCTTTCTTTCTTTCTTTTTTTTCTTTCTTCCTTTTTTGCTTTCTTTCTTTCATTTATTTAAGCCTTAATCCCATTACCATTCAGTGAAAATCTGTTCAGTTTGCATGATTTTGTAGGTTTTCTTTACTTTGAGTTGTTGTGAAAGCTAGCTTTAATGCTTGGGGTTCTGACAGGTACAGGGAATTATTTCAGTGTTGTCGTATGAATAGAGATTTGCTTTGTGGTCAGGTTTGGAGAAAGTTTCATGAGATGCTGAAAATAAGGTATATTATTTTATGTTTAGGATATATGTTCTGTAAATATATGTTAGTTTACTTGGTTTATAATGTCTGTTCGTTCAAGTGTTTCTCTATTTAGCATTTATGTGGAGGACTTGCCCCTTGGTGACAGTCAGATTACTGAAGTCTCCTGACATGCCATGTGTGAGGGACAATGTTTGGATTCAGCTTTAGTAATGTTTCTTTTATAAACATGGGCACCCTTGTCTTCAAGAAAAATATTTTAAGAACTCACAAAAAAATCTTGATGGATTTTTCCTTTAATGAATTAATATTTCCTTCCATGTCTACTTTGATTAATTTTGGTTTAAAGTTTACTTTGTTGGATATTAAGCTGGCTAGACTAGAAAGCTTAGGTCCATTTGCTTGGTAAATCTTTTCCAACCTTTTGCTCTGAGGTAATACCTATCTTTGATGATGATGTATATGTCTTGCATGAAGCAGAAGGATAGATCCTGCTTTCACATCCATTCTGTCAGTCTACATTCTTTTATTGGATAACTAAGTCTATTGATGATGAAATATTCAATGTCTGCTGATGTCATTCCTGCAGTTTTGGTGGTGGTGGTGGTGGTACAGCAGGTGTGTGTATTTCTGTGTTTCTCTCTCTCTCTCTCTCTCTCTCTCTCTCTCTCTCCATGTGTGTGTCTGTGTTCCTTCTTTTTATTTTGTTTTTTTGTTCTTTATTTTGGTTACTATGGGGCAAGTAAACTTTTTTTCTACTAGTCAATCTATTTTGTGTTTCATATCTTTATAGGCTTTATAGGCTTTATATCTCCTTTAGGTTAGGGAAATTTTCTTCTATGATTTTGTTGAAAATACATGTTTACTTTTGAACTGTGATTCTTCTCCTCCTTCTCTTCCTATTATTGTTAGGTTTATTGTTTTCATTATAACTCAGATATCCTGGATGTTTTGTGTCAGGACTCTTTTTAGATTTAGCATTTTCTTTGATCTATGTATATATTTCTTTGATTTAATACCTGAGATTCTCTCTTTTATCTCTTGTATTTTGTTGGTGATACTTGCATCTGTAGTTCCTGTTCACTTACCTAGACTTTACAGTTCCAGAATTTCCTCCAATTTATTATATATTTATTGGTTCTATTTCCATTTTTAGATCTTGAACTCTTTTACTTGTTTCCTTCAATTACTTATGTTAAAGTAACTTTTTATACCAGATATAATTATCATCCAGGAGGCTTACTGCTGAATAAAGTAACCATTTCTATCTCTTTTTGAACTCTGGCTGGCTGATGCAGATCAGGTGTCTGTCCCAAACTCATCTCTAAACTGACTGATTTAAACTACCTTCTTCCTATATCTCAATAAATTGCTTGCTTGACCTCAACTAACTCTGGCAATCTGTTCAAATTTTCTGATTCATTCTTATTCTTTGTCTTGTCCTTTCTTCCCCTGCATCCTGTCTTTGTAAAACTATCCAGGTAAAATGATCCCCTCTTTCTTTCTCCCCACTGCTCTGTCTTCTCTTTCCTGTGCTGTTCTCATGAGAGTTGGGTGTATCTGTTCTGAATTATGCTGTCAAATCTTTCTCTGATTTGTTACTTTTGTCTTTCCCTCAATTAGGCAATTAGATATCATTTTGAAACATGGCTACTTGCTTCAACAAATTAACGTTACTTAAATTGCTTGTTATTAAAGTTGTATACTCCTCTGCCTGGGCCACCAGGAGTCCATAGCCAATGAGCGCCAGAGAAAGCTACCCTCCCAGGAGCTTGGAAAAGCCATGAGTGGGGTTAAGGGGAGCAACACCTCACAGGCAGACCCGCCTGGATCCGCTGAGAACCAGGGCCTGAGAACCCAGGGCCAGGAAAACTCTGAACCTTCCAGTTTCATCTGTGGGTGGAGATCTCTACCTGGGCCACCAGGAGCCTGTGACTGGGGACCACAGCCTGGGCCACAAGGCTCCAGGAGAGAGCAGGTATCCCAGGAGGGCTGACACACCTTTGAACACAGGCAAAACCACCACTTCTGTTCAAACTAACTGGTTCAAGAGGGACCCTTGTAGAGCCATCAGGACATAGGAACCAAGGGACAGCTGGGGACAAGATCCTTCTGATTTCTTTCTGCACCCCAGAGGGTACTCTGTGCCACAGCTCTCCAAACCCAAACACCTCTCAGAGCTGGTCTTCAAGGAGTACTGACACAGAGGCCTGCAGGAGGGGCAAGCCACACCAGACAGAGTAAGATCAGCTAACATCACAGTTAACAAGATGGCAAAAGGCAAGGGTGAGAACATAAAGAACAGAAAACAAGAGTACTCGGCAGCATCAGAACCCAGCTCTCCCACCACAGCAAGCCCTGGATACCCCAACACACCAGAAAAGCAAGACTCA